>CM065421.1:33246620-33985683 GCA_033060865.1 Dorcus hopei | reverse complement strand
ATCATGATTCAAGCAGAAAAAATACCCTTTTTAATGATGTCAAAGCCAACTAGGGCTTCCATTTAAAAAAATATTAGTTGTGGTTATATCTCGGTTATTATGAACTTTTGGTGCGATTTGATTAAAGAATCATGATCTACGTTAAAAGTCGAATAAAAAATGCTTTTATCATTTTTCGATATCTTTAAAAATAAAAGAACTATGCGCGTTTGAAAATTTGATGAATTTTTCGTTTTTCAACTGTACCGCGAAAATGGCAAGGAACAGCAAATTTTTAAGTTGGCCATTCAAATTAGCATAAAAAGTTGACCCAATATTGCGTGCTCGGTTTTTTTAATTTCCATTATTAACGAAGATACCATCGAAAATGGGACACCCTGTACATCTTTTCTCAATTTTCTTTTAAAATTGATATATGCTGTTGTTAAGTCAATTACCTGTCGTCTTAGACACATTGGTGGTAACGGAATTAAATTGAGTTTGAATACTTCAGACTTCTCTTTTAAAGAAATTCCATCAGTTTTTTTGTTTTCTATTATTGAAAAAAGTTATTTGTAATAATAGAAAACAAAACTTCCTTCTCTTTCTCCGTAAAATTGGAGGATCGTTCACGTTTTTCATTTAAAATAATACGAGATTCCATATTATTTAAAAAAATAACGCGAAGATTTTCAAGTTGACAAGTGCCTCCTTGAACAGATAACCAATCAAAGCACTCGACGTCACTTATGGACGTCACTACCGGAATGAAAATCTGTATTTAAGTAATAAAAAGTGAGCAAATAAAAATCAGATTAGAGTAGGCGGTGCAAAGAAAATGTATGTCTGTGATTCACTGAACTATTAATGTAATACCACAGTATAAGTCAATACCCAGTAGCGTCACTTAAACGTCAGTGTCAAAAAAAGGGGCCAATCTGTTTGATACCCTTATGGAAATGCAATGTAATTTACAGCTGGGTAGGTATTAAACAAAAGAGCAAATGTGACAGTTATACTCGAGTGACGCTACTGTGTGATTTTTATACTGTGCCTGCTCTAATCTGATATTTAGTTGCTCACAGGTTATGTGTTAAAAAATCGTCGGTGCAACAGCACTTACTTTTGACTAATGTTAAATTTTAATGCTAAGTTAACTAACAAGAGTTAGGATATTTAACAACGCGTGTCGGTGCAACCGGGCATGATTAAATATATAAGAAAGGATATAGCTTTATGTAGATTTAATGTGTAAGAGAGTGACGGATGAACGTTGCCACGTTATTATATTAATCATAGGATGAGAATACTGGCCAATTATGTTTATTGAAGACTATCTTTTTTACATATCTTTCGACATTCTCAAAAATATAACAACTTCTCTTCTTTTTTTCTAGCCTACTACTTTACAACTGATCTAACATGTAGTAAAGTCCCAGTCACCCCTTGGATGTGTAAGGGCACGTCTTTTCTTAGAAAACTGAATGGGCACCATTTTCAACAACTTTTGTGAATATGCTTTAACATTGGAATTTTTCGTTAATATAGGTACACGTTTCTTTAGCCTGTAGTGTTTGACATGCGTCGATTGATTAAATAGAAATGTCATTCTGATTAATCAATTACTTTAAGAAAAGACATGCGTTCACACTTCAAAGCCTACTGGGGTGACGTGGACTTTATGACAACATGTTACTTTGATCTACTACTCATTGTACGATCTCCAACAAGCTCATAATAATTACAACCATAAACAAAATAAATCGAGACATTTAATGCAAATGCATGACCTTGAAAGCGGAAATTAGTTTATCTTCCACCTAGTGCCAGCAGGTGTAAATAATAACGGTAAATGACATAAAACTGAATTTGTTATCTCTCATTTATTTAGAGCGAAAAACGTTTGATTCTGCGAGTGGTAGTGTGAAAGCACCGTAGCGTGGGAAAGAACTGCGTTATGGAATATTGAGTAGCATATGAATTTTTGGGTAAACCTATGTTAGCTCCTATGGAATTTGTGAACATTTTTCAAAGAGACAGAAAAATACCATTTGGTATTTCAAATTGGAAAATGACTATTAAAAATATTCAATATACAGGGTGCTGCATTGATGAACGCAACATAGGAAATCCCATGTTAATTTAGAGATATTCAAATATAGGCTCCCCTAATTATTTTGCAGCAAAATTCCGTTTAGGTTTTTTAAAGTACTCTTCAAGATGAATCTGTCTGTGCAGTTTGAGAATTTTTCATTAGCTCAGTTTCAAAATATTTTAAAAAGAATTAGTAAGCATTCCATTCATATCAAACCATCAGCACGGCCTTGATTGATAAAACTAGTCCTTTTTGAAAAAAAGTTGACAGAAAAAGCTTTGTTTTAACATTCACTGATCAAGGCCGTGCTGATAGTTTGATATAAATTGCATTTGGTTACTGAATCTTTTTAAAATATTTTGAAACCGAGCAAATGAAAAATTCTCAAACTGCAGACAGACTCATATTGAAGAGTACTTTAAAAAATCTAAATGGAATTTTGCTGTAAAATAATTAGGTAAGCCAATATTTGAACACTTCTAAATTAACATGGGATTTCCCGAGGAATTTCCTATTTTGCATTCATCAATGCAGCACCCTGTGTACTTGGTCGAAGATTCAATCAGGATCCGCTAGAAAATTTATTTAGACAGAAATAGTGAGATATAACCACGATACAACAATCTTACAAGCAGTGGTTTCATAGGAGCTTTCAAAACCATCTTAATCGATAATTTAGTTGCAAATTATAATCGCACATTTGATTGTGAGGATGATAAAGGGGGGTATTTATTTTCCAATTTTATTTAGCAACTCCACTGATGAATTGAAATTTATTTCCAGTGTTGTACAAGAAAGTTCTCCACAAGATTTTACGAAAACGTCTTTTACACGGCAAGCACGGCAGATTTCACTGTAAAAATGCTTAAAACTTACAAATGTGCACATTGTACACAAGACTTATTTTATTGTATTAGACAGGGTAAGCATTACAATTTCTAATAAAATCATTTTCGCTTCAATTACGATACTAAAATTTTCAATTAAAAAGTTCAGCAAGTTGGCTTTGCACGTAAAAATTCATTACTTGTCATTTTTAAAGTAAATTGAAAGCAATTTAAAATTGCCGCGGCTTGTGCGTTAGTATTCTTACAAAATCTGGATGGCATCAAAACGTTTTAAAGAAATACATTGCCGCTGTAAGTCTAGGTTTATTTTGTTTATGATTACAACCATCCAGCAAAAGTTTTAGTATATAAAATTGACGTCAAAAAAGAGTGTCCACTTTTTCTTGGCCGCAACTATAGTATGACTCTCTCGTGATATTCTTAACTCGTTGGTTTTAGATGCATACACAGATGCATATTCCCAATTAGCCTAACGACTAGGCAACAAATTTTACAGATTCACGCATGCGCTTTGCTTGCTTTCAACTTTCACACAAATCTTCGCACAGGTAGGTATGTAACAGGTTCTTGGTATTTCTTATGAGAAGGTTCACTTTTAAGCTATTGCACGTTTAAAGTGAATCCCGCTCGTAGACGTGAACATGAAAAGACGCCCATAAGCAGTGGATTTTAGCGTGTAGATCGTTTCCGGCCGTTATCTGTGCAATTTAGTGGTGTTTAGTGTGTTTCTCGTGCTGCAAACTTATTACAATGCCTTGTTCAGCTGTTACCTTAAGTTTAGCAACAATTACTTCCATTATTGCCGTTGCTATTCTGACTATTGCGTTTGCTACTGATAACTGGGTGTACATAGACGTGAATAGGACGGCGGTGCAGGTGAGAGTTTTCAAAATACGCGGAAAATACTAAAATTGGATGTTTTACTTTTCGATTTTCTTTTTATTAACAATGAATTAGCTTAATAGTTAATTTGACAGAGACTGAATGAAAATGCCAAACTAATTTGTGTAAGGCACAAACTGTGGTACAAAGTTGCGAATTTAAATTTGGGGTTCGTTCAGAAATTTGATTCAAAATTTAATAAAAATTTCAAAAATTTCAAGTATCTGTTCGTTCGTCCTGCACTTTCTTACACTTTCTGTACCAACCACTCCTGAGAGAGTGAGGTGTACATAATATAATGTAAGTAGGAGTGAGAAAAATAGAGTAAAGGAGTTAAAAGTGTAGAAAGTGCAGAATAAATAAATAAATAAACCTATTGGGTAGGTATATGATAAGCGCTAAACAGGGTGATTCAAAATTGTCTCCTATAAAACAAAAAAAATTATTATTAAGTAATGTGCCTTTTTTTAATTCCTCCTCGTAGTTGGCCGTGAATTGTTAGTTGTGAACCCGCCTTGCTTGAAACTTAATAAATTGACGTACATCATAAATCATAACCTCACTTTTCTTTCTTTTATTAGGCACTTTCCAGGTTAGCGTCGGAACGGCCCTGGAGTAGCTGTAAGTTACTCCAGAGTACCTCAGAGCTACCTCGACGCTAACCTGGAAAGCGACTATTAATTGCTTTTGTTAGTTTAAAAGTGGGGTTACGGTATTTCGTACGTCAGATCTATTGGGGCTAGTTCACAACTAACAATTCACGGCCAACTACGAGGAGAAATTTTAAAAAAGGCACGTTATTAAATTTTCCGTTGGGATGTTATTTCATTAGAAATATTAATTTATTTTCGGGCGCAGGTAAATTTTTCGTTTATGCGATTAAAATTTATTTTGGGATTATTCATAACGGAGGTTAATATCCTTTACGATCCTAATATTAATGATTCATTATTGAGATCCGTGGTAATCCACCCGTTGTAAAATTTACGCCCGTTGAATTCGAATGTATTCCATTTGCGTACGTGCCATTTGCGTACACGGATAGAGTTGATCCGGGCCAGGTAATCGGGGTAATTATTGGTAGTGCCATTTGCGTACCTATTGCAAAGAACTAATATACAATTGTTAGATATTTAATGTAAAAGCATTTAAGAATTCACAAGAGATACTTTCAAAAATATGAACGCAAAGTGGTAAAGCGAAAAACTATTTGGCATTTTATGAGACTCGATTTTATTCATAAAATAGTATATTGTAGACCGAGGCGGTAAAGTGCTTGTTTTCCAGGTCGAGAGAAGATATGGACAGGCGAGGCGAGAAGCCGAGCCTGGCCACACTTCTCGAGACCTCGAAAATTGCTTTACCGCCATGGTTTACATATTATTTTTTTTTCTACACAACATTATAATTAATTTTGTTAATATCACACAAACGTTCTTTTTCTCGAAGTAAAAATATTAAAATTGAGTTACTCTTAAAATTATTATAGATGTTTTAAAACACAGTGTTACGTGTACTAGCATGGCCGAGCGGCCAAGCCGGTGGTTTAATACACCAGTCTCTTCGGAGGAATGGGTTCGAATCCCACCGCTGCCGAGTTTTTTTTTTCTTGATAATTTTAATCCTTTTTAAAACCAAATACCAGTGGAATTAAATAAAAAAACTTAGGGTGGGTTTACAGAAAGCAAATCAAATATTTAATTTCGAATTAAACTAATCATGATTAAGTTGCCATAAGAATTACATTGCGAACTGTCAAATTAACAACATCATTAAAATTTGATTGCAATTAAATTTTCTGTAAACTGGCCCTTAGTTTTTTAATTTTTTGATGTTGATGAAAGCGCATTCCAGAAATTATAGTCGCGCCACCTAGTGGTAAAGCCTCGTAAATTATTTTCTCGGCTAGGCATTTATGTTCATTTTGCCAGGCTAGCCGTGGAAACGTTCGCTTTCTCCTCTCTGATGAGCCGGTAAAATTGAATTTTCTACTAGTGTAGAAAAAAAAAATTACAATAAAATTTATACATACGTATGTACAATGAATTCTTACGTAGGCACTAATCTAATTTTGCTATGTAAGCCAAGGATTTTAAACATTTTTTAATATCTTTCCACTCACAATACGATTGAAGCATTTTGAAAATTCTATTGTCCATCTTGACGTAAGCCAATTTCCTTTTTCTTGCCTGTAAATTCAATTCACTTCGCTTGTATAGAAAGTCGCTCTGTTCAGCTTCTATTTTCAAAGACTTTACTAGATCCAGTGTTCTCGGATGAAATGTATTTACACTATGATTTAAACGGTTGTTCCGTCCTTCTACTACATTATTTGTACGATATAATTTGTTGTATCAGTTCCACATGTATGTAGTGTAGTGGTAATGGGACTTTGTAGCCACTGGTCCACGAAGTAATCATAAAAGTCCTGCAGCTTGTTATTTCTAAGAGAACATTCTTGTATAGAAAGCCAACCTTCGTCTATATCTTCTACCGAAAGATAAGCCAACAGCATACATCCGAATTTGTAGTCTTATTTCGTCGTCGTTTCTGTACTCCGTAGTTAAGCCCAATTCTTGAACTTTCCTCCAAATACACTGAGTAAAATGAAAATGGCATCCATGTACTACTACTTCAGGAAACACTTTTCTAATAGCTACAATAACTGCTTTCTCAAATCTTCTGACGAAGCTGTCGCACGACGGTGAAACGTAAAGTGTATAGTGCGCGATTTAGTGTCCGCTTAAAAGATTTTGTGATACAAATTTCATCGGACAAGAACCAACTGTAAATATAGTTATAGAAGTTAGATTCCAGTTATTTTTCTTCAGTAGCGTAAAAAGTCGTTCGTATGTGCTCCCGATTTTATTTTTTAGTAAAGCAAATACGGTTGGAATTATGTTTGTTTGTTCTGAATTCCTACCTATATCGGCATGTATTGTATACAGGGATATCCACATAAACCGTTCGTTAAAAGTTTTCAAGGTTGCAGTTCACGTAGATATTTGAAATTTAAGGAGCAAGGGTTTTCCGTAGAGATCTCTTTAAATAAAATAAAATTGTCTTTGTACCACTTCCGGTTGTACCGGAAGTCGCTATCAACTCGCTTATTTTAAATGGAATGCTATATTTTTTATCACGTTTTTGAATTCTACATGTAAAAATATGTTAAGTTGCAATACATTTCCCTATCTCTAAAATGCATCATTTTTGAGATATTTTGAAAATTCTTAAAAATTTGGATTCTGCAATCTGATTTTCAAAAAATTATAACACAACTATGATTGAAGCAATTTTATTTGTAATAGCTGATATTGTAGTTGAAGCTTTAAGGTTCTTAAAAATTCCATAAGCATAATCTATTAAGCTACAGGGTGTCTAAAACGCACCGCTCCACTCGAAGATATTCAAACACAGAAAAATACTTTTTTCAAATGGAACGACCAATATTTTAATACACCATCGTATGTGGAATTAAATGCTGTGTCGAACTATACTAGCATTCCCTATACCTAACTTTAACAGTTTTTCAGTTATAAGATATTTTTGGTTTAATACATAAAAATTTACATTTATTAGGTTAAATATTTCTAATTTTGTTGATACAGTTATGAAAACAACAAACAATTGCATTTACCGTTTCCTGTTACTACAAATTTTAAGCAAAAGCAAAAAAAAAGTTGAGAATCAAAATCAAAATTATTCAAACGCTGATATTTTAAATCTATTTTTTAAATTCATGAAGAATGATCTAAAATTCTTCAGAGCAGAGAATGTGTGTTCAATAAAATGTACCCCTCTTATCTCCTATGAATAAAACATAGTTTGGAAAGTTTGAACCTAACTTTATACAATTTGGAAAAATAAAATGTACGAAGATCAGTAACAAATAACGAAAATAATTAGACAATGGTTTTAAAACACTTTCACGCTAATCCAGAGAATTGCAAACTAGCAGCTATTTTATTCTTCAATTTAAAGTAATGAAATTCATACTTTTTCGTTTTATAAGATCACAAGCGTCCTAAGAGAAGGATGATTAAAAAACTATTAAAATTTGTGAATTTCCACTTGCCAAATTCTATTTTCTTTGGTTGACTACAAAATTTGTAGTAACAGTAATCATTGTTATAATTTCCATGCTATCTTAATAAAATTAAAAATATTAAAATTGTAATTTTCTATGAATTAAATCGAAAATGTTTCATAACTCAAAAACTGTTAAAGTTAGGTATAGGGAATGCTAGTACAGTTCGACGCAGCATTTGATTCCACATACAATGATGCATTAAAATATCGGTCATTCCATTTGAAAAAAAGTATTTTTCTGTGTTTGAATATCTTCGAGTGGAGCGGTGCGTTTTAGACACCCTGTAGCTTAATAGATTATGCTGATGGAATTTTTAAGAACCCTAAAGCGTCAACTACAATATTAGCTATTACAAATAAAATTGCTTCAATAACAGCTGTGTTATAATTTTTTGAAAATCAGATTGCAGAATCCAAATTTCTAAGAAAATTCAAAATATCTCAAAAATGATGCATTTTAGAGATAGGGAAATGTATTGCAACTTAACATATTTTTACATGTAGAATTCAAAAACGTGATAAAAAATATAGCATTCCATTTAAAATAAGCGAGTTGATAGCGACTTCCGGTACAACCGGAAGTGATACAAAGACAATTTTATTTTATTTAAAGAGATCTCTGCGGAAAACCCTTGCTCCTTAAATTTCAAATATCTACGTGAACTGCAACCTTGAAAACTTTTAACGAACGGTTTATATGGATATCCCTGTATAGTTGACTGAACGACTTACTACAACATTTAAATATGCCATCCATAAAAAAATGAATTGAAATTGGAAATAATTTCTCTTCCTGTTGTTGCGAAAGATATGAGTCGATCTTCTTTACCATCGTTGTAGTCAGCAAGGAGAAAGGACGATCCATCCTGCATCAGAAGGATACTTTCTGGAATTTCGATTTCACTAGCAGATTTGGGTTCTGATAAAACACCACGTTCTTGACGCCTATTCCTGTGTAAGTGCTCTTCATTGAATACAACAGTGGAACATCTACAACGAAATCATACCCACGGTCAACCAACGGCCCCATTTCTTCTTTGTAAATTTTGGAAATCCGTTGATTCGTTTCTCATGCTCTCTTCTTGGCGTTTGGTTGGTGTTGTACTATTTCCACATCTGCTAAACTTGGTTTACACTTATGCTCGGATTCTGAGAGAACTGTAGAGTCCCTTGTTTTTGATATTCCGCGGCACTTCTCAGACTTTTCTTTAACACACAACCGCTTAACTACATTTTCTTTATTAGTACGGTGTTGACGGTATCTATAGCCGCCAAAGATGGCAGAAGGCTTTGATTTTGTGGTTTCGATAATTTGAAACGTATCCATTGCAAGATATATAAGCTTAGAAATACACTGATTTGATCACTAAATTTCAAGAGCCGTACTCGTTGAAATCTCAAATCAAAGAGAGAATAATTTTGAAATATTACTAATTATCTATAGTAGTTTAAAGCCGATTAACAATAACTGCCGCTGTAAAGCCTGCAATTTGAAAAATATATTTTTTTTTAAATCCGATTTACAAATTATTAACATCCAGTATACTGGTAGATGTACGCAAATGGCACGACCAATAATTACCCCGACTACCTGCACTGATAAAAGTGGTAGTAAATTTACACTATTTTTACATTAAAATTCAATAATATTTTACGTGTATTTTTAATACTACATAGAATTCTATGTATTACTACTCAGGCCCGTAGCTGGATAAAATTTTTCTGCGTGCAAGACAGAAATACAGCGCCCCTCTAATGACAATTCATAACATTCATCTCAGTGTTGGCGCCCCATCCTACAATATGCGCCCCCATGCGATGCTTACTTTGCTTACCGCTTCGCGCCGCCCCTGCACTCAATAAATCAAGAGCAATTTCGAAATTATCTGACGATATTTATACATTCACAAATGACAATCGACAGAAAATGACTAACGACAGAAAAAACGGCAAAATGGCCTCTCAATCCCGTTTTTTATTAATCTTGGATACTACGTGATGCATAAATTGCATAATGCTTTTCTCAAAGTCACTAAAAATCACCGGAAAGTTCCAAATGACTGGGAATTGACTATAAACTTTCCAGCAGTCAGCAAGTAAAAATTGCCCATTAAAACGCCAATCCATTTTCCATTGATGTGATTTTTTTTATTTCACAAGAAATGCGCCCCTTGCTCTCTGCGCCTGCGTGAAAATCACGCAATGCACGCGCGCCAGCTACTACTTAATAGTAGTAAAATAACATGAAATTTTGATGTAAAAATAATGTAATTTTACCACCACTTTTATCAGTGTGGCCTAGCATCAACTCTATCCCTGTACGCAAATTGCACTAAAACTAATATGTACGCAAAAGGCACGTACGCAAATAGGACGATACCGTTGGATTCACTATTTCTTAAAGGTGATATGCTGCAGTACTTGTTTTGGTGCTTTTACTGTCCCTGTGACATTAGTATTTTCGCCGATTGTACATTCATTCCTTGAAGCTATACTCGAAGCTACACCTTTTCCAATTATATTTCAGAAATTTTCAGTTGTATTTCAGATTAGTAAATTGTATTTAAGAAATCGTCAATTGTAGTTCAGACTAGTAAATTGTATTTCAGAAAGTAGTAATTGCAGTTCAGATCAGTAAATTGTATTTCAGTCAAGCGTCATATGAAATTCAGAAAAGATAATTTGTAAATCAGAAAGCATCATTTGTAAGTCAGAAAGCTTTTTTTTTGTAAGTTTGTAAATAAGCGAAGAACTGCATTTCTTAGCATGGGCACCATACAAATTCTACAATTATCCGTTAAATTCATTCTTCACTTTATTTCAATGCAATCGTGACAGTAACTATTCCATGCAAATCTGTTGACGGTTCCTAAGATATTGTAAGACTTATTTACTATGGCATGCTGATATGTATAATTATTATTTTCTGAAATACAAATCATATTTTCTGAAATTTATTTCGTTTTTCTGAACTACAATTAACACATTCTGAAATACAGTTTACGTTTCTGAAATACAATTGATATTTATAAAATTCATTTTCTGCATCTGAAAAACATTTGACACTGTCTGAAATTAATCCGTTACTTTCTGAACTACACTTGGAAAAGGTCTAGTTGTAAGCCGCAGCCGGTACTAACTTCCTGTAATAGTCATTTTTTAGTACGATCAGTACTAATTCTTTTTCAATTCTACAAAGTGGTCAAGAATCACTGTTTGAGTGCTGAATTTTATTTTGAAATGGTACAACTGAAGTAACTTCCGGTTGTTGACGGCTTGACACTAACAGCTGTCAACTTACAACCGTCATTTGACATTTTAAATTCAAATTAAAACGCTAATTTTTATTCACATAACCTACATCCTGTCGCTGTTCAGGTTTCAGGTTACGTCAAATAAACCAACAAAACATATATCCTATTGCAGTGTTGCAAATAGGCGAATAGAAAAATGCTCTTAATTGTATTGACAACTCAAACAGTTTGTATAACTGAGTAACAAATGGAAACAAATTTCAATACTTGAAGAATTAGGAATAATAGAAGACATTACTTAAAGACACGTATCCTTTACTAAAATAAATCGAATATCGAAATATCTTTTTTTTTTAGAAAATCGCCCTTTGGTGTCACAAAAACCAGTCAGCAGAAATGGCAATGTTTGTAGTGAATAGTATTAAAAGAAGTAGGTGAAAAAGACCAGGTGGCGATTGAAAACAATTCTTCTCGTCGATTAAATCGTGATTTAACAAAGTTTTCAAGCAAACAGTAATTTGGACATCGTTATGTGTTCTAATTCTATGCACTTTTTGACTAAAACTTTCTTTTTTCGAAATCGCGTCGTAATTATCTGCGCCGGAAATTTTGCAGTGCATCGCAGAAGCATTTCATGTTATTACTGAAATGATTGCCTGTTTAACCAATCGCCGTGTTGCAATAGGTAATTTGAAAGATATTGCTTATTTAATGTTGGCTTCGAAGAATATGAATTATTAACCCGATCATTTACAACTTTCGTAAATATTTTTGCACTTGTTGCTTATCAATTGTGTATGAAATTTATAATTAAAAATTTTATATTTGTTTACTATAGTTTGGTTTCAAACTAGGAGGAGTAGTTTCAATTTTGCCCGCCAAAAACTCGCAAAGTTATTGGCTGTTTGACAGCCAGTTTTACACAAGCCTTCAATTTAAACCCAAAAATTAATATCTTTCATAATTCATGTGACAATTTCAGTCAATTTTATACTTGTGAGCAAATCTGTTGCTAAAACTGGTTATTTGAATACTTTGTAAACTTCCTAATCGAGGCAAATTAATTTCTGATTTAGTATTACAGTGTCAATCTACCTACAACAGGCTGACAACTGTTACTCCTCCTAGTTTAAAAACAAACTATAGCAATTATGTTTTCTTAAGGTTTCTTTACATGATGCAATTTGTCTTGCAGCAAGACGCAATTTTTATTGCGCGCATGGTCATCGGAAAATGTGTGTGAACAATAATTGTTAATTAATCTCAATAAGGCCCGATTTTACAATCGTCGGATAAGCATTATTGTTAGAATAACGTGACGCAGGTGTGACGAAGATATGGAGGAACATTAAAGGATATTCGGCGAACAGTTATTCCGTCCTTATTCCACGATTGTAAAACTGGGCCTAAGACCACTCAAATATAAGACACTGTTAATACTCAGAAATTGCTTAAATACAAACCTGCCAGCAAATGTAATTTTTGTGTGCAATTTTCATTGCATTGCACTGCATACGTGTAAAGTGGCCTTTAGATAAAATTAGTTAAGAATGTCTTTTAATTGAAGAATATTTAAATGTTCATGCTCTCACTGTGATTAAGAGGAATCCATTTGGATTGGAATTTATACAAGGTAAGTCACATTCTTTGGAATCTTTCACGGTAGTGAACATATACATACATATGTATTGTAATTTTTTTGTGACTTGCTAATTTGAAAAAAAATTCAACAATTAAGTGCTCTTTATTTAAACAAATTCTGCTTTTCTAATAGGTAACCTTCACATCAGGAAAACCGAATTGAAACTAATTATGAATAAGGCCCAATTGTACAATGCCAGTTTAAATTTAAGCTGAAGCTTAAATCCATAACAACGATTGTTGAAATAATCGTTCTTAAGGGTTTAAGCTTTGACTTAAAATTAAGCTGGAATTGTACAACTGGGCCTAAATGATATTTTGAAATAATTAATGAAATTTGATTATTAAACTATTTATTTTTGTATCACAAAATCTTCTAAGCGGACACTAAATCGCGCAAATATACACTTTACGTTTCGCAGTCGTTCGACTGCTTCGTCAGAAGTGAAAATTTTCACTTCTGACGAAGCAATCGAACGACTGCTGAAACGTAAAGTGTTGCGATTTATAGATTTTGTGATACAAATTTCATCGGACAAGAACCAACTGTAAATATTTATTTTTGCTTGTTCTGTGCACTTACTTTGAGCCTGCAGACATTAATTTATATTGAGACTGCGGTAACGGTCGGTTAGAATATTGATAATCGAATGAGTTGACGGGTAAAAACCAAAGGTTTTTTTATTGACGACCAATTTCGGAAAAATTAAAAACAGTACATAAGTCGACGTTTCGCTGCACAGGGAACAGCTTCTTCAGGACATTGAACTTAGAGTTAATCCTGTGAAACTGAAGTTAATATAGTAAAAACTTTACCATAGTCACAAACTAGTTGTACAGGGTGGGGCCTAGAAACTTCCTTTTTTTTGAAAGTGAATAAAATAAAAATTATAGCTGATATACACGTTTTTTTTTGTTTTACATTGAGAGAACATAATTTCAAATTTTACATCATGCAGTTTTAAACAAAACATCTGTAAGGTGATGTCCACCGTTTTCTATACACTGACGCAACAGATTTCTGAAGCTCCTCTCTACGCGTTCTAATATCTCCACCGGAATTTGGGCTATTTCCTGCCAAATTAGATTCTTCAATTGAAGCAGGGTTGAAGGGCGGTGTTTGTAAACCTCTGCCTTGAGGTAACCCCATAAAAAAAATCACAAGGCGATAGAACGGGCGAGCGTGGCGCCCACGGAATGTCACCTCGATTCGAAATGATAATATGTTTTCGAGCCAGCTCTTGAAGAAATGCGCCTACAAAACGAGTGGTTCCAATAGAATGGTGCAACGGCCAGAGTTTCGATGACAGTTGTTAAGGCAATGTTCCCCGGACGGCTCACCCGATCTATCGCCGTCTGATTTTTATGGGGTTACCTCAAGGCAGAGGTTTATAAACACCGCCCTACAACCCTGCTTCAATTAAAAAATCTTATTCGGCAGGAAATAGCCCGAATTCCGGTGGAGATGTTGGAACGCGTAGAGAGGAGCTTCAGAAATCGGTTGCACCAGTGTATAGAAAACGGTGGACATCACCTTACAGATGTTTTGTTTAAAACTGCATGATATAAAATTTGAAATTATGTTCTTTCAATATAAAACAAGAAAACATGCATATCAACTACAATTTTTATTTTATTCAACTTCAAAAAAAAAAGGAAGTTTCTAGGCCCCACCCTGTATAATGGTTAAAAACAAGACAATAAAGCATACTAACATATTAAAATATGTAGTTGTAAATTTTTTTGAAAATTTACACAAATAAAATTAACAAAGTCGTGCACGAGGTGTATTATCAATACATCAAAAAACTCATACATTTTACATCTTGTGCACGATTTGTTAATTTTATTTGAGTATAAATTTTCAAAAAAATTTTAATATATTAGTATGCTTTATTGTCTTGTTTTTAACCTTTATACAACTATTTTGTGGCTATGGTAAAGTTTTTACTATATTAACTTCAGTTTCACCGGATTAACTCTAAGTGCAATGTCCTGAAGAAGCTATTCCCTGTGCAGCGAAACGTCGACTTATGTACTGTTTTTAATTTTAAATTGATCGTCAATTAAAAAACCTTTGGTTTTTACCCGTTAACTCATTTTATTATCATTAATTTATATTATTCGAAATTCCTCCAACTAATTATTAATTTTATTTATGTATTCCATTCTGTTTTGTATTCGTATAATTGAAAAATGAGAAGTCTTTCACTACAAGTTTTTAAAATTTTTCTTTCCAAATCGGTTTTACCTTTACGTCAGTGGAACATACCGGTTGTCCTTCTGATAATGAGATATAGGGATTTAACATGGAAAAACAGAAATTGCTTTATATTATCTCCCTGAATAAATTTTTATGAAATTGTAGGTTATAACCGGAAAGATTATGGCGTTTAAAGTGTTTTGATATCTTCTACTAATATGGATTTTTTCGGTAGTTAAATTCATAAAATAGATTTTTTATAAACTGAATTTTTTTCTTTATTATGGGATCCATTATCTTCCTTTTGTATAAAAATTTTAAAATCTTCAAGGAGATTATTACGTGATAAGAAATGAATGTTTCGTAACAAAAAAAAAACTCAGTGTATTCAAATTCTACATATTCACAGCTTTCCATATTTTATTAAAGAAAATGCATAAAAGTCAATACGTCATATACCTAAACAGCACTAATTAAAAAAAATTAAGGTAGTCCCTTGTTTCTTAAAAATTTTTTTTTTTACTTATTATCGCTTCTCAACCTCAAACGAAAGAAAATAGAATCATTTGTTTTTAAACCGGGTGAAGTAAAAGTGGCGCCTCAATTCGTGTTAAAGAATAGTGCCATTCGTGATATAAATGTAAGGTGCCGATGATGTGAAGCTGGATGTCGAGCAACCAATAACATTGAAAGTTTTTGGCAGGAAAATTTGAATTCTACCTTTGATTGCTTGTACTGCCCAATATTGCCGGCTATTGCCAGAGATTGTCACATATTGCCAATATATTTCTCCGGATTGCTTTAGTACCCGTTTAATATCCGTATTTAAAAAGCTAATATTTTTCATAGTATAACCATGAAATATGTCGATTTTATAAGTACGGATATTAAACGGATGTAAAATAAAAAGTGCATGCAATTCTTGCAATTTACGATCTGCTGCAGAGACGTGAAAAATCGTCTCACATTTTCTTGTACACGCAATAGTTAAGAACCCAAGGGCAAATTTGATTCTTTTAAATAATTTTTAGGGTTACAAATGAGTAAGCTAACTACTCGTAAGAGTTAAACACCATATGCCCAGTTACTTCTTCATATCTTGAACAAAACGAAAAAAAAATGAAAATGTTCTTTTTTTCAAAATATTGTGCTTTGGGAAATTTTGTCTGAGTATCAAGCGATAAATTTTGCAATACTTTATCGGACCCTGCTAAAATTTTGTCTAATACGTCCAACAATTACAAATTATAATATTTTTTTTAATTTTCGTATTTTAAATTGGTATCATTTTTAGCCACACTAAAAATTGTTCACCGGATCTGTCCTATTTATATTTGGTTATCGATCATCAACTATTGGGGAAAAGAGTTTTTTTAAAAAAACCAATAATAAGAAATTTTTCAATATGGTACGAACTTTTTGGCGGTCACTGTATAAGTTAAGAAAATATACACCGAAATGACGTGACTTGACAAAAGCCACAAGGCTGTTTCACGAAAGTTAGAAGGAGATATAGCTACATAAAAATTCTTTGACTTATTTATCGATCGATCGGCATATAGAGAAAAAATGAACCGTACTTTTATTTTTTGAGCAGTATGAGTATACTTGTTAAAAAATAAAGTAAACAATAAAAGAATTTCTTCTTGAAATATCTCAGAAATAGCTTTTTGCGACTGGCACTTTTTGCATTGGACCTGTCAATTAGAATGTTGATCGATGCATGGTCACTGGTCAGTTATATGCGTTACATTATCGTTATACGAGTATGTTTCAAATAACATCAGAGCACACTTGGAAATATTAAAAATAATTAATTTGTCATATATGACAAATTCATAAATCATCAATCTAATGATGAACTATTAAAAAATTTTGACCTGCAACTATTCACCATAAAAATTCTCAGTAATAATGCCGTCTACTAAATCGGATCTTATTAAAAAATTAAAGTACCTGGTGAATCAGATGGAGGAAAATTGCAAAGACGAAGAAGAACAGAAAAAGTGTTTCAAACCTTGCTGTCCTGTGTGCTGTAACGATGAGGGCGGGCCTTATGAAGTAATAGAATTAACACCTGCAGAAATCGCAGTCATTGAGGCGAATAGGTTCAACCAGAGGTACGATAATTTTTATAACAACTACAACGTAGATTACCATGCACCCTCCGGGGGGTGGGCATCTCGTCCTACTGCTGCTCCTGACGATGGACAGAAAAACCTGAAGACAGAACCCGTAATGGTTGATGGGAGTAACATACAATGCAACGAAACTGTCCAAAAACTAAGTTAAGTTGCTAGTTACAAGGCAGGTTTTTACCGAAAGCATAAAACTGTCAGAAGAGAGACAGACGATGGCTTCTAAAGATTACCAGACCTCAAAGGAAGTTATTTATAAATTGTAATACTATTTAATAAAAAATTAATAAAGTCATTTATAACAAAAGGTAAATTTTATTTATTTATAATACCATGAGTAGTCAAAGTTATGTCGAATATTTTTGTGGTGCTCTCACGAATGTCTTTCTGGCAAGCATGAGAAACATGAGTGAGACCACCAAAAATATTCGTCATAACTTTGACTACGATTGGTATTCGAGGGACTGTTCAATGAGCCAAATCAATGATTAAAATAAAATATTTCAAAAGCTAGTTCGCGAATCTGCATTACACATGATTTCATTTTCATAGCAACCGGTAAATAAATTTTTGTTTAAAATACTCACTGCAACCACTAGTGGAATACCCAGTTATATTTTCACTAGTGAAATACTCGCTGGAATTTGCTGTTGCTAGGCTACGAAAATAAATATCTGCTATTTTATTGGTTAATATTTGAAAAATGACAGGTGAATTGAATAGTCAATGTAAAACACGTGTCAAATTGAATTAATGTTAACTTTACGTAGATGTGTATAATAGAGCAATCGCTATTCGAAAAAGTGACCTCACAAACGCAAACGAGTCGTTCCTGCCATGACAAGTTTAAAAGGTTACTTCTGCGTTATTTATCGATGAATTTTAAAAATCAGTCAGATACTTTTATTATTATTTAAGAAAATATTTTATTTCGAAGATGAGTAAACTTCTCCATTATTGGATATTTGAAGATGTTACAAATTTTTTGTTGCATTCTTCGTCTACGTCCTTATTCTAATATGATTAATAGATAATTTTTGTAAATAACCGCGATTGCGTTAGACGATGAACCTCTACAAAAATACCTGCATAAAATGTATAATTCTCGGAATAGATGCGTAAACCAACGTCCTTGAGAAGGTGATTTAATATAGTCGCCGTTATTTACAAGAACTTTCCAAAATCGATTTTCGTTAAATGTCACATTTTTAAAGACCCAGTTGTACAATTCCAGCTTAACTTGAAGCCAAAGCTTAAACCCTTAACAACAATTGTTAAAATAATCGTTGTCATGGGTTTAAGGTTCAGTTTAAATTTAAACAGGCATTGTACAACTGGACCTGAGCATTTTCAGTTAACAATTACAAATATAAAAGTTTTAATTACTTTTTGACCTAACATTGCATTAGGAATCCATTGCAATCAAAACCGACTTGCAACAAAATTTTTATAAATTCAAAATGGGGTTGCACTGAATTTGTTAACTCTTGGTTAACCACTACATCTAGTTTTTACGTTATTTACAATTTTCAAATTTCAAAAATACTAGGTTTAGCAAATTGATAACTTTGTAGATACATTATTGTTACCAGTGTTTCGTTGAACTTTATTCGAGACTATTACTTTCGTACCACATGAACATGTATAACCTCTAAATTGAAATTGATTTCTTGAATTATCGTCTTCATTGTTTTCTGTGATTCCTCTAACATATAATTCTTTACTTCATCTGCCTACTGATAAACATCACAATCCAATGTTAATAAAGACAATTGGTGACAAATAAAGAAAACTGCCTAGGTCCCAATATATTCTCTCGAGGAACAATTGTTTTTACAATTGAATAAACCAATGATTAAAGTTAATCAGTGATTAAAGTAAACTGCTGGTCAATTGAAGTGGTCCAGTTCATTTTTTTTGTTAATTAGCGTTAACAATTAGCAAATAAAACTAAATATGAATGTGAAATAAGAGAAGGTATAGGTCTAAAATATATTCTGATAAATATTTCAACATTAACGCCAAATAACGGTTTTTTAAAGAAATAACAATGAAAACTGAAAATATGGAACCTACACGAAAAGATTTTTTTTAAATTTTTAAATGAAATTTAACAATTTTAATATCTTGTTGGGCCACCTCTCGCACGATAAACTGCTAAACATCTTCTTGGCATACTTTGAATTAGAGTATTAATAAAATCTTGAGGGATTCTTTCCCATTCCTCTTGTAGAGCATTGCTGAGTTCTGCCAGCGTTATAGGACGATGGAAACGTGTTCGCATTTGCTGTTCCAGTTTGCTCCATACATGCTCAATACAATTACAATCGGGTGAACGAGCGGGCCATACCATTCTTTCAATACCGTACATTTCAATAACGTCATTCACTATTTGGGCACGATGGGGTCGTGCATTATCGTCTACTAAAATCAAATCCCTTTCAAAATTTCTTGCGAATGGAATAACGATTGGCAGGAGACACATGTCTCTATATCTTTCTGCATTCATACTTTGATTATTCAAAACAACTAAGTCTGTGCGGCCGTTTAAAGTTATGCCGCCCCAGACTGTAATACCACCTCCGCCAAATGGGACACGTGGTGCCATGTTGCGTTCATGGTACCGTTCTTCGGGTCTTCTCCACACTAGAACTCGACTGTCTGAATGATATAGAGTAAATCGGGATTCATCTGTAAATAGGCATCTGCTCCAATCTTCATCATTCCAATGTAGGTGATTTTCAGCCCATCGTCTTCTACCTACACGGTGCTCCCTAGTTAATAATGGACACACTGCTCTCCTTCGCGCTCGTAAATTGAATTCATTCAATCTTCTTCTGATAGTTCTATTGGAAATTACTACTCCCGTACCACCATAAAAATTGTTATTTAATGCACTTGAAGACTGAACAGGATTACGTCTAACAAGCAAACGTAGGTATTGGTTCTGCGCAGGAGTTGTGCTTCTTCGCCGACCTCCTCCATGGCCGAATCGCGTTGTACCTGTTCTTTGGTACCTCTGTACAGCTCTATTTATTACACTGTGTGACACATTAAAAAATCTTGCAACTTCTCTTCGAGATGATCCATTTTGAATCATTCGAAGCGCAGAATCTAAATTATCTTCACTAAGACGCGGCATTTTTTAATAATACGCACTGACAGATAAGCTACAAGTAAAACAAGCAAAAAACAAAAGAAAAATTTTATAAGTAACCAACGCCAAGCCAACGTTTTGATTGTTCGTAATAATTTTGTTAGTGAATAAATAGGAATTAGAACTTTATATTAAATGAAAATGATCAGTATCAATAGAAAATGAGGTAAATGTTTTTATAGAACTTCATTAATGCAGAAAACAATAATAGGATGCAATTTATTGACATTAACTGGCAAAAATTTGAAATTTTTTAGATGGACCACTTCAATTGACCAGCAGTTTACAATTTCAGTAGTAATATTGTTGAATATTTGGATATTTCCAAAATAGCTTTTTTGTTTAATGAATTTCTATGATTAATATCAGAATGAGCAGAATCCCGATCATGTTTATGTATGTCTATAAGCACTAATTTTCAAAGAAGATGTGTACGTACGAAAACAAAAGGAAACTATTCAGGATAAGGAAGACTTTTGCGATAGTTCTTAGTCTGCCAATCATGTGACTTAAATGACAAACAAATATATTCTGTATGTCTTCACATTTTTCTGTGATACTTCCTTTGTTAAGCAACTTTCATCTAAAGAAGGCAGGTAAAGTGGAAAAGTTGAAAGTTTTGTCACTTCCCATTTAAAAGAATGTGAAAAGTTTAATACACTCGCTATTATAAAATGGAAATCATCCCATTTAAAATTCACATGAGGTTGTTGTTACACATTGCATTCTTTCAGCTTTAGACTTACACGTAGATGTGTGGCATTCAAAATATGTAGTGTAGGAATTTTCTTTATCTGAATGCAGAGCTGGACATTAATTGAATTAAAGTGCTTGAAAAAGTAATTGAAGCGTTTTCATTAATTGAATTAAAATATTTCAAATACTTTTGATACCTGGTCTTGATAATTGTTATTTCAATTACTTTATTGAAATGCTTAGTATTTGAAATAATTTTATGTTATTTCAATTAATTTTCACTATTTGAAATACTTTTGAGGAATTGAATTACTTCTAAGTAATTGAATTACTTTTGAGTAATTGAATTACTTTTTAGTAATTGAATTACTTTTAAGTCCTGCAATTCAAGTTTAATGATTGAATTAGATTTAAGTATTTGAACTGTTTTTGTATATTTGCGTTATTTTTAGTATTTGAATACTAATCTTTTTATTATATGAGATAAATTATATTTATTGAAATTTTTGACTTTCTTCCGACAAAATGATGCTTATAAGTATTTTCATATGTTATTTTTTTAATGAAACATTTTCCGTATGTGTACTATAATATTTATTGATAAATAATTTTTAAGTATAAAATTTTAAAAAATATACAGGAGGTCCATCGACAAAATTCAAAAAAATTCAAACGAGCTAAGATGTAACTCAGTCAGCTCTATTTTATAAAATTATTTTTGAGTATACAGAGTGTTCAGCAACTGAGAGCCATACCAAAGTTACATTTTTTGAAATGGAACAAACAGTATGTTTTTACATATTTCGAGAATACGTATAAGGAATAGGTAATAACCAAAAATTTCGGAAGTTTTACAAGAGTGGATCCCTATGCTGCACTCCTGACCCCCTTACAATAAAACTACAGTGGCATTATATTTTTTATTTTTCGACATAGTCTCCCTCTACACTAAATGCATTTGGTCCATCGGTGCTCCAACATCTCAACAGCCTCCTGGAAAACTTTTTGTCCTACCTCTGCAAACCACCTCTCTACAGCTTGCATCAGTTCATCATTACTGGAATATTTTTTCCCACGTAAGTTTTCCTTTAATTTGAGGAACAGCCTGTAATCACTGGGGGCGAGATCTGGCGAATATGGTGGGTGCTCCACTAATTCAAAGCCTGCTTGGTGTATAACAGCCATGGCAATACAAGATGTATGGCTGGGAGCATTATCCTGATGGAGCAGCACACCGTTCCTTAACTTTCCTCGGCGTTTCTCTTTAAGAGCATCTCGCAATTTAGAAATCATTTGTGCCCCTGTAATGCTCTGTCCCTTTTTGCAAATAGTCAGTCAGGATGATTCCTTGAGCATCTCAGAATACAGACAGCAAAACCTTTCCAATAGACGGCAAAACTTTGAATTTGCGTGGAGGAGGAGAGCTGCGATGTTTCCACTCTTTACTTTGCGCTTTGGTCTCGGGATCATAGTAGTGCACCCATGACTCGTCCATGGTCACATACCGACTAAGAAAGTTCTTTTTGTTTACTTGGTACCTTTCCAAAAGACGCCCACAAGTCAACACCCGATTTCTTTCTTGATCAATGGTTAACATTCGGGGCACCCATCTTGCACTCAGCTTTTTCATATCTAATTCTTTAGTCAGTATGTGGCGCACCACATGTTATGATAAGCCAGTATCTTCCACAATGCCCCTGATACGTACTCGTCGGTCTCGCAGTACGATATCGTGTACCTTTTTAATGTTTTTGTCTGTTGTTAACGTTATGGGAGGGCCACCGGCAGGTTGGTTTTCACAGGATGTTCTTCCGCATTTAAAATCTCGACATCAGCGTTTGACTATGTCATAAGAAACTGCACACTCCCCAATAGTTGTCACAATACCTTCATGAATTTGAGTTGGTGTCATGACCTTTTTCTGGAGGTATTTTATTACGACTCTTTGTTCTACAGGATCCGTTTTTATGAACAATCACGACACACAGTTCAAGAATTAGCCACAGTACAACAACGCTTTGAGATACAAAGTTGATATTTTGTAGATATGATCCACGATATGATCTACAAATGTCAGTTAACTAACTGTCAAAAACATTAATCAAGCAACCACTTAGAAATAGGTCAGGGGCGGAGCATAGGGATCCACCCTCGTACTTAAGAGTTTGTATGATATTGATGTTTAAGTGCAAAAAATTTCTGTATTATGAGCGCTTATATCTTGGTTATTTATTAACATTTCGTCGTGAATTTTTGTAGGTAGTGCAATATTTTGTCTACAGAAATATCAGCTTCGGTTTATCAGTTATTATGTGTACAAGGTGTTGAGTTTTGCAAAAGATAATTTTTCTCAAAATTTTTAAATGGAACACCCAGTATATCTAAACTCTCCTGAAACACTGTTTTAATAAGCTTTCATAAAACGCCATATGTATTTGTCTAATCTGAAGAAATATCGAGATAAAAATAATTTTTTTTCTTTCAATATTGACTTCAATTAGCATTTCCGACCGGTTCTTCTGTTTTGATTTGCTGATAAATCAATGAATATGTTTTATTTCTTGTTCAAAGTAATTGAATATGTTCCTGTTAAACTAATTCCAATTTTTCTTTATTTTGAAAATATTTAAATAACGTTATTTTAATAACATTTTTACTTTATTTAATGATTCACGGCGTTTTGAATCTTTCTTTCAATTTTTAGAAAACTCTATAATCCGGATGTCTTCTCATAGGATAATGCTGCGAATATAATCTTAATGCCAAAATACGTACAGTTTTGGTTGCTTTTTCCTAGTAGATATGTCATGTCATGTAACTCTTCACTATTAAAATGCATTTTGTTATCATAAAAAATACAAAACTGTAAAAGTAGTGTTATCTACTAATCTGAATAATTGTTCTGTCAATTCAAAATTCATAGCAACTGTTTTCTTCTTTTCTACGTGAATCTAAATTTTATTTTTTTAATAATGTTATTTAAGTATTTTCAACGTAAAGAAAAATAGCAATTAGTTTAACAGGAACATATTCAATTACATTGAATAAAAAATAAAACATACTCGTTGATTTATCAGCAAATCAAAACCGAACAGAACCGGTAGGAAAGGTTAAATAACGTCAATATTGAAAAAAAAAAATTCAAAGTAATTCAATTACTTTAGAGTATTTCAATTACTTTGACTGCTTGAATTATTATTTGAATTACTTTAGAGTAATTCCACTACTCTAAAGCAATTGAATTAGTCTAAGTAATTGAAATACTCTAAAGTAATTCAAATAATAATTCAAGCAGTTAAACTAATTGAAATACTCTAAAGTAATTGAATTAATCTAAAGTAATTCAATTAGTAATTGCTCTGCAACTTCAAATACTTTTCTTTTTAATTGGTAATTGCCAAAGTAGTTGAAGCTTGTTATTTGAATTACTTTTTTTGAGTAATTTGCCCAGCTCTGTCTGAATGTAGTCTTTAAACAATCAATTTTTTAATTATATACGTGAAATTGCAGTCATCGATCAATGTTTCACTATCTAAAAAATAATTTAAATAGTTTCTCAATTATTGTAGGTACTGCTATTTTAAAGGAAATGTACTTATATTTAATTTGCTTGATTTTGTCATGTTTGTTGTACATAATTTTATGAATTTTATTTCAACAAGTTTATATTCTACTTGTGGAAACAAGCAAGCGATTTTCCAAAAAATAATTAAATAAATAAATTTGTATAAATAAAATTTATACAAATTCTGCTTTATCTGCTTTATTTTCAACCGTTACCGAGATATTAACAAAAATATGTTGTGACCACGTGAATTAATTAAACGCAATGCAACATAATAGTATATTATTAAACAAGTTTCACAAGAAGGCTTATTGTAATACGAGTGGGGTTGGGGTACGACTAGTGAAGCGTAGCGAGCGGAGTGCCCCAACGAGTGTTACAATGCCTCTTGTGAAACGTGTATAATATACTATTTTTTCTACTTTGCGTCACTTATTGAACAAAAAAATGAAAAATACTGTCAAAAATTTGATCTCCTTAGTTTATGGGGAATTTTAGTTATAATGCGTGGCAACACTGAAAACCTTTCGTTTTAATCAAAAGTCACATTAACCAGTTATTAATTTGTCTTATCCAGCTTCATTGTGAGTATTCTGTTAAGTAACAAATAAATAATGAGTTATTTTGTAAAATCTATTAAATATTTTCAATTAAATATTGACTAAAATTTCCCCAAAAACAGTTTCACAATGAGCTTCATTGTGAAACTGTTTTTGGTGTCACAATGAGTTCATTGTGAACGCAAAGTAGAAAAACGTATTTATTTTCTATTATAAAGGGAAACGTTTAAAAGAAAATTAAATTAATTTAAAAAAATTTTCAACTTCGTTATATGCGTCCCAAATATTTTGAGAATATGTTCAGGGAATATTTCAGAGAGAGAATTGACTTTATGTTCATAAGGCCTTTTTTGTTTATTTTGGTCCCTGAATACATTCTCCAAATATTGGGGGTTCCTCACGGAACACAAGGTATGTATGAAGATTTTGATATCTTTAATTAAATAAGATTGTATACATATATTAACAGCTATCATGAAACTGTTCGAGTCTTTCTATGTATATTTGAAGAATGTGACTCTCTACAATTAAATGGAAACCATTCGATTTAGAATTCACGCAAGGTCATCGTTCTAAGTCGCATTTTTTCGAGCGTTCCAAAGAGACAAGGCGCACGTATATTCTACGCATACGAAATTATGCGTAACGGTAACTTTACCTTAAAAAAACTGGCAATCGACGCGACGTCTTTTTTTATACTCGTATATCAACTTGTTTCTCACCTCGTGACCTATTCTTTTGATATGTATTCGAGTCTTCATTACGGCCAATCGACAATGATAATAAATACCTGTGTTACTTATCCATTTGTGAATGGTTGACTTAAATTGTACTTTGCAAATCAATGATTGCGGGTGACAAATCGATTACGATGGTTAATCGATGATGGAATTTGGGTCATTGCCTTCAACTTGGCGTGCTTCAGTACCTATTCGATTCAAAGGAAGTTTTTTTTTTTTACATGGTGCAAGCTAATATTGTTTGAGGCGCGTAACAATAATGTGGTTAATTGATTAGAAATGCAAAAAATTTGTTTGTAATTTTGTATAAAATTCAAAGGTGAGCAAAACTGATATTTTTCTACAATAAAGCCGAGAATAAAGCGCTGTCTTTTTCGTTTGCACATTTGGATTTATGTTATAATGAGCGTTTAATTTTTGAAAAGCTATCATAGATAATTCCATAACTTTTTTGGAAAAGTAGCAGTTTTTTCCAACTTCTAATAAAATTTGCAAAACTTTATGATTTACAAAAAAATGGTTATGGTAGTCATTTTAATAAATCGCAAAAATCGTTGCTTCATGTTAAATTTTTTGGCAAAAAGTGAAAATAAAAATAAATTGAATTCACCAATTAAAAATTATATTGCACATCGGCTGCAAGAGTGTCATAACCAGGGAACGGACATGGGAGAACGATGACTGATTGACCACGAGCGTGCTATGCTTAAACCGTCAACATATTAGGACGCTATGCCGCACAGTGGTTTAGGTTCTATAGAGATGCGGAAAAAACTAATTATTTTTGAAATTATCATTGTCCGTTATCATTTTTAATTTATTTTACTTTTTTTGGTGCATTATGTCTTTAAATGAATAAAATAAAATGAGTGAAAATTAAACCGAATTAAAAAAAAAATAATTATTAAAAATCTAAATCTAAAACAAAATAGAAACTTATTCATATTTTTAACACCATAAGAACTTAGAAACTAAGGCACTGGATGAACAACAAAGATTTCACATCAACAGATCGACAGTTGAAGCGATATTTACAGTATGTCAAATATTAGAACAACTGTAACCTAAAACGAGGGTCGCAAGTGGTCGCAGCTAAAAAGTATTTTATCACTTAATTAGAAGTCTAATGCATGCAGAAAAATAGGTTAGAACATAGCGCTCGACGGAGCTCAAAAATTATGCTCTATTAAATTTTTTCATAAAACATTTTTCAACAATTCTTCGAGTCCTCTATGTAATGGCACAACAATTGAAATAATTATTTTTATTCAGCTAAACATATTCTCTAATAGTGCTGCTATTCATTAAAAAATATTTCTTTAATGTAGTAATAACATCGTAAGAGAAATTCGTATAAAAATATGATGAATTTTTACTCTGTCAGTAAGCATTACAACTCAAGCGACTTTAAGGGCTTGTATAAGAATGCAATATGGAAATATATCTGATTATTTTGTCAATATACATCAGTTAATCATTAAGAATTACTAATTTAAAATCAAAATGCTCTTTGCAGCATTTTGAAAAAAATGCGTTTTTTCCGCTTATTGACCACTGTGTGCCGTAAGCATAAAGAGTTTCTAATTTTATTTCTGTAAATCGGACGCAAGCATATATGGAGCTAAATGAATAAAACGAAGCATATGCTTTTACTTCTGTTAGAAATTTTTTTAAAGCTTAGATACGAGGAAAAATTTCAATTGCAAATCATTATACAATTCCTTTTATCAAAATTTTTACTATTTTACAGGCAGAACCATTTAGAATTTCATTTTTCTGGATATACTGGATATCTCATATAACAGCCCGTTATGAGATGTAAATTTATTAAAATAAATAAAACTATATCATAAACAAATCAAATAAAATTATTATGATCTTAAATATAAAAAATTAATTGAATTAGGATTAATTTCTTCAGATTTAAAAAAATATGTTATTCAATTAATTTAAATAAAAGTTTACATTAAACATAAGAAAACTAAATGTGTAAAATTGTTAAACGTTGCGGACGGTCACCTTCGTCAGGCTCTGCCATCCTTCTGTAAAATATACAAACTTAATAGTTTTACAATCTGCGAAAGATTGAATAATCTTTACAGATTTTCTAGAATAATGACATAAATAAATTGTTTAAGTAAGCTGTAAATAAAATATGTAGATTAATTAGTAAAGAATGTTTCGTCCCCATTCTATAACTGTAAAAGAAACATTTTATTAGTTTCTGAAAAAAAAAATATATGAAAATTAGTTGAGAATTTGTTCATTCTCCAGCTGTAAAGTAAATGTTTTATTAGTTTCTGAAAAAAATATAATAATTAGCTGAGAATTTGTTTATTCTCCAGGTGTAAAGTAAATAAAGATTAGTGTCTGAAAAAAGAAATCAAAATTATTTTGAGAGAGTACCCACCAATTAGAGTTTGTTCACTCTGTTGGCTTAAACAGCTCTGCCGAATTCGGTTTAAATTCGCGCTTATAAAGGATTTTCTCCTGGTCATCCGACAAGAGTTATCCAATAACAAATCAGTATTTTGTATAATATTTTCCCCTTTTTAATTACTAATTACTATTTATTTGATTTCTTTAGGTTGTGTTGCATGTCATTTTATTCAACATCGTTTATTCTTTCATTTTGACTGAATAGAATTTTCAAATTTTGCAATATTAAAAAGATTTTTGCAATTTTATAATTTATTTTTAAGGGTTAGAGATTACCTGGAATTGCCGGTTATCGTTTACCGCGTCTTGATCAACCAATCAGAGAATTTTTTCGTTCTTTGCATAAAATTTAATATTTATAAAACTTTCCTTAAACTTTTCTATATGAAATTTTATTAATAAACGGTTGTTGAATAATTCTGGTTCAATGTTTTCTCAATTCAGATTTAAAAACACATTTTATTACAAATTTATCGTTACGACGAGGCTATTTGCAAGAACCAATCAAATCACCGCGTGTGGTGTTGAGATTAACTCGATTAATTTGAAACTAGTTACTGATAGATGCCTAACCTAAGTGTTCGGTCATGTACGTAAGTACGCTTTTCTGTTTTCCTTTGGTTTTTACAAACGCATTTGATTATTTAAACAATTATGTAATCATTTACCTATCCTAACAATCCCATTTTTATTGCATCCTCCTATTTGATTCGTATTTTCTTATTACATCGTGCATAAACCACATATTGCGGCGCACATCCAAAGGAACATCTTCGAGGAGTTCAGACGGAACTTCCTGTAGAAAATGTAAGTAGGAATCGCCTTTAAGGCGTGCTGGTAATTCTAAAGGCCCTATTAAGGTGTTGTTCACGATCCCAGCCCACAGATTCAAATTGAAACGCATTTGAAAATTATTCTGGCGGATCGCGTGTGGATTTTGATCAGCCCATGTGTGAAAATTATGGAAGTTGAGACTACCATTTCTAATGAAACAACATTCATCTGTCACCAGTACATTTCTTGAAAATTCTGCTTCGCTATTAGCACAATGGAGGCCTCGCGAAACTGTTGCCGCAATGGATAATCATTGGGAGTCAGTCCTTGCACCTTTTGGAAGTGGTACGGGTGCAAATCATTCATTTTTAACGTGCGCCAAACAGAGGACCGAGAAACAAAAACTTGACGAGAAATTTGGCGTGTACCTACTTATAGTAGATTCACCATTTGCCATTTCTAAAATTTGTTCTTCTAACGTAATTTATTACCACAGTTAGTAAAGATGGCTTGTTAATTAATTTAACTTTAACTTGCTGTAATTTTCTTATTATTGAATTTTTATCCAAATTTTCGTGACAAAAAAGCTTGTTTGGTCTCCCCCAGCTACCATTTCAATTTCCTCCGTACGTTATGAGACACCCAGTATAATATGGTGTCGTAAATGTAACCGTTTTCGAATTATGCAAGAATAATTAAAGGTATACAATACCTACTTTCGGCCAAATGCAGATTTTGGTGAGATATTTTCAAATGTTTATTTCTTCGTTTATTCGAAGTTTAAAGCAACAAACAAATTTATTTTCTCGAAATTGACTTAATAAAAAAACATTGTAAAGCGTTTATTCCCAATGGGAATATTACTTTGGATGCGGGAATTTCCATTCTTTTTGTCGCATTTTGATGTAAGTTTTTGAAATTCAATTTTTTTTTCTCGAAAGCGAATACATTTAGGGCTCCATATTATATAACATTTTTTAATCGTCTTGATCCAAGCTACCACCCTGTGAAATTATTCCACTCAATTCGATAACACCCAGTATATTGTAATTTCGTGCCAATAAAATTATATTATTATAATATATGCTCTTCATTAATAAGGGAATACGTACTAGTTTAAATTAAAATTACGTTTTTTTAATTAGCTTCGCAAATCATTAATCAGCAAATATTATCGACACGTATGTGTAATCTGTCGTTAGCAGGTACCGCAGATACACGAATAATTGACCTACTCATTTCTGGACCACAGTTTCGAGCGAAACTCGACTCAATTTATTAACCTTTCGCAAAAGGAACAAGTGATGTAAACGCTGCGTTGCGCGACTAACCCTGCCCCGAGCTTGCTAAATAACATTAACAATGGAGCGATTAAGATCACAATTTTTCCTAACTATTTTTCTCCACGGATGCATAACTAACCGTAACGATTACGATGCTGTTTTTGCGTTTTTATGCTGCTGCTAATAATAAATTGTTTATATAATTTTTGCATTGGTGTCGTTTCGTATGATCAGCGTATGTACGAGGTAGTTGACCGTTTACGACTTCCTTCCTGTTCCTGAGCCACATTCTTCTTAAACAATTCCGTTTGTCGACACACAATCTTCCTTATACGGCATTCTTAAGCTCGATAGAAACGGGAACATTTACATATAAAAATAGAACTGTAGTGATATTAATTTTAAAAATATTAAAAACTTTTTGTTTGTATAAATAAAACCGATATTGCAAATTATTCAATATTCATTTTGTCTTTTCTCTCTACATATAATAATAATAATAACGAATAAGTATTTCAATTGCAATTCAAGTGCATAAATAAAAGTTATTACTAAATTCGTGAAACTCTGCATTTCACAGTTCATTATTTCAATCACTTAGGTCTAATCCTTAGAATCTTTATTTTAGATTAAGAAATGAAAAATATTGTAGACATATGTTCGTTATGTTTGTATGCATTTGTATTCTATATTATATGTATCTATACTCATATTCTTGATGCATATTTTGTAAGTATTTGCCTTTGTGAAGTTCTAATCAAAATTTGCTTTCCTTTTCCTCGTTTAATTGCGCATTAAAACTGTGCATTTTATTGCGAACAATAAGCCAAGAGAAATTTCATTAATCCAAAAACTTATTGTGCACGAAAACAGAACTTTTATTTAAATATTTACCATAATGAAATAGAAATCTAGGTCTCGCTGTACCCAACAACGGTACATGCACACACAATTAAGAAACCTGAATATTTTCACGCTACGCAAGGAGTTGGTGAATTTCAGAAAGAAAATGGATGAGCGATTTTTCACGCGCGTTTTCTAACTCAAATTAAGCGTTTCTTCCTTGAATAAAATGAACAATTCGACTTTTGGGTAACTGTAATACAAACAGTCGTAATATACGAGTTTCTGGTTTAATGCGTACAAGGTTTGTTGAATTAATTAGTCTGTTGCAGTTGTAACTGTTAATCGAGGGGTCAACCACTGATGAAAAAACGTACAGTGATTGCCAAAATTGGCAGTGGTAATGGAGGTGACACTTTGATGAATTTGATCGTCGTTAGGTTTTAACTTGGGGAATTCTAAGCAAGTTGGTACGTTTTACGGTTGATCGAGCACTCTATTTTTGGGAAACCGATAGCAAGAACGAAAGACTTTCCGTAAATTAAAGGAAACATTTGAAAGAACACGCAGTGTTGCAAATGTTATTCCTATAATAATATTAACTTACATGGCACCCTAAAAATGACAAAAATCATGAAGCAAAATGAAAACCAGAATTACCTCATACACCGTAGGTTTTAGATATAGGAGACTTTGTTTGGCAAAAAGATAGCAAATTTAATTCTACATCGGTCGATGAATTTATTTACGTGATGTTCCATAAGAAAAATTTGAAATATTTCACTTCTATATTCTGCAGAAAGAACTGCCAGCCACTAACAATCTGCGTAGTCTTCAGGTTTGTTTAATATAGTGATACTTAGCTTAAAGTATGTGTAATTACACGCTAATAACTGATAATGAAGACTCTTCAATTAATCAAGTTAAAAGCAATTTAATAAGGGCCTGCATTTAAGATGTGTCTTCGTTGACGGCATTTATCTCGGCAAATACTAAGTTTAGAAATAGAAATATGTTAATAAAATATTTTCTAAATTGATACATCTGATGTACATCTATCAAAATTCGTAATAATATACACTGTGTCCACATTTCGATGCACACTATTGGTATCTCGGTTATTAAAAGACATAGAGCAACGGTTAAATGGGGAATGTTTTGCAGAATTCAATACTCGTGACAGATCTCATTTCAAATTCACCATAACTTTTTAAAATTTTAAGATAATTTTAAAAAACCAAAATTTGCCAATTTCAATGTTGCTCAATAACTCGATAACACCTAATGTGATCTCTTCTAAAGTTTTACAATGTTCAGACACTTTTTTAAGACAAAGCTTTTGATATAAATAAAAGCCCCCGATTGTCATTTGTTTTCAAGTTACTACTGCTAACTTTTGTTTTTCATATGGCAGCCATATTGGATTTTGATTAGTTAGATACACTTTAAAGAGCTTTTCAACGATGTATAACATACCCGAAAATTTTTTGTTGTAAAGGGAGATATTAACAAAAATATAAATTAATTTCTAATAATTTCTAATTAGTAGGCTCGAAATTAAACAACAATAAGAAATGAAAGCTTAAAGATATGCTAAGTAATACTGAAAACGAAATAGGAAACGATAAGAAAAGTCATAAAGTAAAAGTAAAGAAAAGTACTAAAAGCTCAGCTTTACTTAAATAAACTGTTCAATATGACGATCATTCTGATCCACACACTTTTGACACCTTATTCTAACAGAATTACAAACTCTACGAAGTGTGTTTCCGTTTAATGATCTTAGTACATCCACTACTCTTTCTTCTAAAATTTCTCGAGTTTCTGGCGGTGCAAAATTAAATACTTCGTTTTTAGTGGTACCCCATAAATAAAGAATCAAGCGAGGGTAAGATCAGGTGATCTCGCATGAGCCATTGCACTGGTCCATTATTTGAAAGCACTCTCATTAAAGTTTTCTCTCAAAAATGTTGTACGTCACGAGTGTTATGGGCCGGGCAACCATCCTGCTGGAACAAATGTTTTGCATGTTCTCAGGATTAATAATTTCTCTCAAAGCAGGTATTATCTCTCGTTTGTTAGTAGCTCCACATATCTGTTACCAGTCAAATTGTAATCAAAGATGAAAGGACCTATTAAGTGATTATCTAAAATGAAACTAAACTCAAAAAACAAAACAAAATATAAACAAACTGCATACCAATTAAACCGCACCAGACATTAAAACCAAATCGAACTTGAAATCTTCTTTGATTTACCAAATGTGGATTTTCAGTAGACCAATGATGATAGTTATGCCTATTGAACACTCCGCAATTGGTAAATCGTGTTTCATCTGTCCAGACTATTTTCCTAGGAAAATTAGCATCATCTTCACATTTTCGTAGGTACCACCTACTAAACTGTAATCTTCGGTGATAGTCATTATCGTTTTAAACCTTGTACAATTGTTGGTTTGTAAGGGTGGTATTTGCTTTTCTTCAAGGTTTTGTGAACAGTCGATTTGGAATTCCAGTTTCACGAGCCACTCGGCGAACTGATGTGCTTAGGATTGTTCGTAACATTTTGCAAAATATTATTTCGACGTAAAACAGCATCACTAACTTCGTAGTTAGCTCTTTTTGTTCAAGAAACTTCCAAAGTTCCGTAAATTGCTAATTATCCTTCCAAACATTGTCCTGTGAGGTTGTTGTCTTTCCGGAAAACACTCAGCGTAACTCGTACAAGCATTTTTCAGAGTTTCTATTTGCTTTGAAATACCTTCCAACATATCAACTTTTTCATCATTTGAATATTTATGTGCCATTACATCAATACTTATTAATGTTAATATTTAAAAATAATTACTTATCAATAATTACGAATTAAGAATACACAAGATTTTAATTAACTAATCTCTGCAGCACTAATTGTAATTTGACAGCTTGTCATTTTTGTTTCACGCGGATGTTTAATTCCATGGCTTACTAATTTTATTGGGTAGTCTGTATTTGTTAGTATGAAATTAAGATCAGTAACATTTCGTTATTTTACAGTATTACTTAGCATATCTTTAAAGCTTTCATTCCTTATTGTTGTTTAATTTCTTAGCCTATTAATTTCATATTAGAAATTAATTTATGTTTTTATTAATATCTCCCCTACAAATAAAAATTTTTCAGGGTATGTTATACATCGTTGAAAAGCTCTTTTTAAAGACTATCTAACTAATCAAAAATCAATATGGCTGCCATATGAAAAACAAAAGTTAGCACTAATAACTTGAAAACAAATGACAATCCGGGGTTTCCGTTTATGCCAAAAACTTTGACTTAAAAAGTGTCTGAACATAGAAAAACTTTAGAAGAGATCACATTAGGTGTTATCGAGTTATTGAGGAACATTGAAATCGGCAAATTTTGGTTTTCTTTAATTATCTTAAAATTTAAAAAAGTTATGGTAAATTTGAAATGAGATATGTGGCGATCATTGAATTCTGCAAAACATTCCCCATTTAACCGTTGCTCTATGTTTTCTAATAACCGAGATACCAATGGTGAGCATCGAAATGTGGACACAGTGTATAGGGCATTCAATTTGAAATATTAAAGGTACTTGCTGACACTTGTAAAATGAACACTCTGTGTAATTGCAAATAAATTTAAGGTATAGAATTTTTTTTATTAGAGGATGATAGCGTTTGAATTTTTTTTCTATATTAAATAGTTTAGATATCAGAAAAGAAAACCACACTCGATGGACACGTGGTATATGTATATAACAGTAGTTTTTTTAGGAGTGTTAATTAATATTACATTCAAAATCACAGACGAGACTGTGAGGCAGCCGATAGTGTAGGTGTGGAGTCCTATCTCAAATCAGTTTAGTCTGTTTTTGCTGATCTACATTTATAAATGTCTTACATTACACTATATCAGCATAAATACAGTCATGTTTTTTCGCACATTAAATTGGGATCTAAAGGCGTTTGATCAGATAAGTAGTGTTCCTTCGTTAGAGGTTATTCTGTTTAAACGAATCATGGTCCAAAATCCTCTTGCCTATTAACGAATGGTGATTTGTATGGACATTTTATACTGGGTTATGTAGCAGTTCTTTCGAATTATATTTTGGATCTTGTTTACTTGGTAGTAATCGACGAATCACAATTTGAAGTTGTTAGCGAAAGAATACAGCTTACATATACGAATTATTTTCAAACATTTTAGAATGTATTATTTGACTCTACAAAAGGTAACTCTCGTGAGCAAACCAACAAATATGGGAAAAGTACTATAAAGATATGGTACATTGTTTGGTGTATGAGCATATTTCTCAGATTTTAAGTATCGCTAAAGATATTTGGGGCATGCTCATAATGTTTCACTAAATTTTAGTAGCGCTATTAGCCATTGCATTCAAATTTAGTGTAACTTTATGAGCATGGCCTTTTGTCTTCAATTTAATAACTTTGTTCTAAAGAAAATGTCCCATTTTATTCATGCTACTTCAATACAGTCGATATAATATACACTGCGTTCGTAAAGTATGGAATAAATTCATTTTCTACGAAATAAACGACTTTTATGTAAAATCCTGAAACAGGTCGATTTTTAATTATAAAATGACACTATTCTAGTGGAATTTTGTATCTTCTCCTCCAACACCCTCCGAGTGACAGTTGCCCCTTTAAAATTTTTAAATGGAATGGGGTGTCATGTGATACCTCATTTAGAAGAGCTTTTCATTCTCTATTCAGTAGTATAAGAATTTTTTTGTAATTCCTATTTTTTCTAAAAAGAATAATACATTTTAAAATCAACACACAAAATTTTAAAATGAAATAATTGAAATGAAATGTTCGAACTGGGAACCGTTTGATTCATGATAATAGTACAAACGTTGCAGACGTTTATCTAAAACATTTCATTTCCAGGGTAATTTGATTAATTCCAATTTTTTTGATTTTTTTTAAAAATTCATTATGAAAACGAGTAGAAACTGTAGATACTAATTTATGTAATCAACGTAGAAGTAAAAGTAATAACACCAATATCAAAGAAACTGTTCAAAATGTCCTCCTCCTACCTCTTGACTATAACCAAGACGAAATTCAAACTCATGTAAAACATTAATTAATTAATTTTAATTCTTCAAGACTGTTTGGTTTAGTTCTGGAGACTTTACTTTTTAGATATCCCCATAAAAAGAAATTAAGAGGTGTTAGATCAGGAGATCTAGCTAGAGATCTAATGTATTATTCTTTTTAGAAAAAATAGGAATAAAAAAAAATTCTTATACTACTGAATAGAGAATGAAAAGCCCTTTCAAATGAGGTATCACATGTCCCCCCATTCTATTTAAAAATTTTAAAGGGGCAACTGTCACTCGGAGGGGGTTGGAGGGGGAGATGCAAAATTCCGCTAAAATAGTGTCATTTTTTAATTAAAAATCGACCTGTTTCAGGATTTTACATAAATATCGTTTATTTCGTAGAAAATGAATTTATTCCATACTTTACGAACGCAGTGTATAAAAATACTAGTTGTTAAGTCTTATCATAGAATAATAAATTTATAAATAAAATACACCAATTACATTAATAGGATAATCAGTAGTGCAACAGAATTATTTTTGTTAGAAAATGTAAAAAAATACAGTTTTAATATAATGTCAGAAAATGTATTATACACGAACTAAAGAAATGCTTCATAATGCTTTGTCTGGATATCCTCCCTGTAGAGGGAACTTGGTTTGAAGGATTCTGCGGCTGTGGTCCATGTTATTCTATTTGGTGGTAATCTTCACTAGGTGATTTTGATGTGAACAATAAAGATAACATCTTTTACAAACCCTTCCCTTGTGCCTGCTTATGCATGCGTACCACAACAAAGCCTTCGCCCTCGTAACCTGCACCTGACACATCGAATATTTTGATCTTGCCTTGACTTTCTAACAACCTTTGGCATAAATCCACGTTTCGTCGAGAAACACTACCTTCGTTGCAACGTCTGACAATGAATCGGACAAATTCGACCATATTAAACTTAAAACCCACGTTGTGCCATGTTCAATTTAGGCTACCGTCAGAGTGGGCCGTTAAAGGAATTTACAGTCAGATGCTTTTCTGTAAATTATTAACTATTAATTACAATAAACACATTGTCAATAACGAATCTTACTCAGTGTGTACGTTTCATATGTGTTCCTTCTTTCTTTTCTTTCTTTCTTTGCTTTGTGTTTGCAGCTGGGTGAATATTTAGACACCACAAACATCCGTGGTCCTGATGGAGTTCGAAAATCACACCACGGAAAGACACGACTTTGCAAAGTCTGCTAAGTTAACTTTAACCACTAATAAGACACTCGACAGCCCTACTGTGTTCCTAATTGAGGAGCTTTTTTTCAAAACGCAATTTCTGCAATATTTTCGCTATTGAGTTAGAGATGGCATTGCCATCGTTAGGCACAAAGCTATGTATTTACACCAAATTCTACTTTCAAAACGCATTTTATCGATACTAAAAACACATCTAAAGTTTGGTTTTTTTTTCAAAACGCAATTTCTGTGCAATATTTTATTTTCAAAGTGCAATATCTACAGATTGCTGTCAGATTGTGCTTCTGTTCGTCTTGTTTTTATTTTATCTTGTTTTACTATAAGTTACTGAGTGTTGATACACATGGAAAACAATTGTGAGACAGTTACTGTGTCGGATAGAAATGATGGAAGAGAGAGCTAAAGAATTACGTATCACAAAATCTTCTAAGCGGACACTAAATCGCGCAAATATACACTTTACGTTTCGCAGTCGTTCGACTGCTTCGTCAGAAGTGAAAATTTTCACTTCTGACGAAGCAGTCGAACGACTGCGAAACGTAAAGTGTATATTTGCGCGATTTAGTGTCCGCTTAGAAGATTTTGTGATACAAATTTCATCGGACAAGAACCAACTGTAAACTAAAGAATTACGGTAAGTGCTGTCAAGTGACGTTAGCTTTTCAATTGTTGAGATTACTTTGATATTGTAGATATGGGGATCATATGAATAATGCTTTAGACGACTTTGAGAGACCGTGCAATCACGATAAAAACGCATGGAGGTGCAATCAGGTAACAAACAATAATGTTCAACACGCAAGAAAAAAATTGTTTCAAATACCGAACAAAATTGTACAGAATCGAAAGCTATCGCTGTTAATATCCGTGACCACTCCAAAACGTAATGTGCCTAAATATAAACCAACTGCCAGACCACAGAAACATACAAAACTAATTAAGTATAAAATACGAAAGACTGATAAAACATTAGTAAACGTGTGCCAGAAATTTTTTTTACACTGCTTTAAGATTACTGCCAGAAGAGTAAACACGATTGCAGAGTTTGCACGCGCAGGGCAAGACATAAAAGAAAACAGGGGTGGTGATCGCAGATCACAGAAAAATATAGTGAAAAACACTGCTGTAAAGAATTTTATTGGAAAATTGAAGGCAAGGGAGAGCCATTACAACAGATCCAAGTCTAAAAGACTTTACTTGCCATCAGAATTAAGTATTTCCAAATTATGGAAAATATATAATCAAGAAAATGCCAACCTTAAAGTTAGTTATCCATATTTTTATAAAATATTTTGTAATAACTTTAATGTAGAATTTGGAAATCCTGCCACTGACACGTGCAGTTTGTGTTCTCGTTTGAGGAACAAACTCAAAAGATACAAACTTCAAAATAAACCTACCTTGTCCGTGATGGTTGATTTGCGTATACAGGGTGTTTCGTAATTGCACGGCACTAGTTTAGATATGTCATCTGTAGCCCGAAACAAACAAAAAAGTTCATATAAACATTTGTCTCAAACTAATTTATTACTCAGATACTGAGGTATAAATATGGAAGATTTAACAATAAAACATTCAGAATAACTGTTCAAAGTGGCGTCCGTTTTGTTGAATACAGCATTCAGCCTTAAGTCACTGTGGTACCATAGTGACTTAAGGCACCATCCATTACCTAGACAGTCACTCTATTTATCTTTAACCTTCAATATCTCGATAATAAATTAGTTTGAGACAAATGTTTATATGAACTTTTTTGTTTATTTCGGGCTATATATGACATTCCTAAACCAGTGCCGTGCAATTACGAAACACCCGGTATTTAGGCTTCGAGCAAAACAATTTCATCTTTATATGAAGAAAAATTTAGAGGACACAATATCATTTTGTTTTGACATGCAACAAGTGCAACCATTACCTAAGCTGCCTATATCAGAGGCATATTATTTGAGGCAGTTATCATTTTACAATCTATGCATCACTGATTTAAATTGTCAGCAACCTATTTTTTATGTATGGACAGAAAATGAAGCTAGCAGGAGAGCAAATGAAGTATCCTCTGCTATTAGCGGGTTTCTAAATAATTTGGAAATACCAGACCATATCAATACTCTACGGTTCTTTTGCGACGGTTGCGCCGGGCAAAATAAAAATTGTTATGTAGTATACGCTATGTGTTTGTGGCTATACAATAATGCACCAACAACTTTAAATAATATAACTATTATATTCCCCGTTAAGGGACACTCGTTTATGTCAGCTGATCGTGTGTTTGGACAGGTGGAAAAAAAGTATCGTAAGATGAGTGAAATAATTTTAAAAGAAGATTATGAAAAAGTGCTGGGCGATATAGGAGAGGTAAGAAAAATTGGAACAAACTGGACGCTTTTTGATATTAAAAAAATTAGCGATACCAATTGCAAGAAGCTATTATGTATCAGTACAATGAAGAGAATATTCATCAAGAAAGAAGTGATTGGGAAAGACAAAACTAAAGTTGTTAAAGTTAAAATGGAAGAAAACTACAGAAGTGATGATGTATCTAAGACATTCACAACTATCATGAAGAAAATAGTAAAAATGAATGGAATACGAACAAATCCACTACCACTCAAGAACCATGTGAAAGAAGAAAAGTTGAAAAATATCAAAACACTGTTATACCAATATGATGAAGAATGGGAAAGTGATGAGAAATTTAGATTTTATAAGAATCTGCTGGCAACACTAGAAAACCAAAACCAAACCAATAACCAAGAAGTAGAAGAAGAAAACTGTGACTGTGAAGAAGACCGTGGTGTTAGAATTTGAGATTCAACCATCTAAAACATTCACATCTTTGTTAGGTTGGGAGTTATAATTTATAATATAGTATTTTTATTGTTTTCTATATTTTGTGTTACTCTATAGTAATAAACTTTATATTTCAAAATGCAATATCTGCAACTTATTATTTTCAAATCGCAATTTCTTAAGTTTTTCTGTTCAAAACGCAATTTCTTTTTTATGGCTGTGTTCGGTAATTCCTCCGCGGTCACTATTCACTCCTCAAGCACTTTTGTTTTACTTTTACGTATATCGAAACAGCTGTGCTCTCACTCTACTTTTCACTTCGAACTTGCACCGCGTGAATTTCCGAACTCAACAATAGTATTTTCAGCGATAGAAAGACAGACCCCAAATTTCAATGCGCCAATACATTGCATATCTGCATGTATTTCATACGTAGGAATACAAGGTGCGAGTTGATTTCCGAATAACCAACTTTAAAGCAGCAATCAGTGACCATTTGAACTGTGTATGTTAGTAATATTAGTTACGTTCAATGAGACTATCAAAACTTAGCAAACCGGAAACGACGTCATTGAACGACTTGTTTGGTTACAGAAAAATAGCAAATGCTTACTTTTGCTGATAGTAAAACTCAGCGTCAATTTCTTTCGCTTCGTTGCGCCGGCAGCAACAGTAATGCGTGGGAAAACTATTTTTTGTTTTAACCCTTCGTTAGTGCGGTGGGGTATGTCATACCCCGACACCGGAGCTTACAGTTCTAAAATAAATGTTTAGTAAAAAGGTGACCAGAATTTGAAAATAGCTTGGGAGGACACACTACTGTAACATCAAATTCATTTCCACATAGAAAATAAATAATTTATTAAATATCGGGTGTTTTTAAATTTAGTGTCGAAATTGGTGGTGACAAGGTGTTTATTGTGAAGGCACCACAATTTTTAAACATCTATCAATTTCTTTGAGTTTTGAAATTAAATTTTTTTTTTCGAATAGAACGGTTTTTTTGGCAAGAACAGAAAATTTTCATGGCGGAATCATATTTTCAAAACGGCCACCCAGTTGACGATGAGTGGCAGTATTCAATACAAAATTGTTTTGAAGAATTCTACCAACAATTTCTCAAGGCAGAGTTGACAATTGTCATTTTGGTGATGTCCACAATTAAATTTTCATGGCCAACTTCGACGCCAGATTTAAAAAAAAACACTTTTTATACACAATTTAATGTAACAGGAAACGTATACCGTTTATGATTTTATTTGATGAATCTACATCAAAGGAGGACTCAGGAGGACGACAAAACAGAGAAGGATAATTGTTATAAAAGGAGGTATGTCCTCCTCAAAGGAGAACGTCTGGTCACCTTAAGTAAACTAGTGACTTGTAACGTTCAGTAGCTGAAAATTAACATAAGTCTAACTAAATAGGTCTAATGTCGACTATTTTCAAACATTTAGTTCGACCTAAGCTTTCTCAAAAGTCCGTTGGGATATATCATACCCCAGAACCCTACTACTGTAACTTTTTGTGTATATCGTTTTTGCAGGTGAATGATAAATATTTTATCACAAATTCTTTGAAACGGACACTGAACATGGCCACTAACACTTAACGTTTCGCCGTAGTTCGACAGCTTCGTCAGAAGTAGAAAAAATATTTTTTTCACTTCTTTTTCACTTACGCCGAATACTACGCGACAGCCAGCCGGCAGAACGTCATGATCCATTATATTTTACCATTGAAATTACCAAATTGTCAACACTAACGGAGGATTAATATTGAGAATATAACCTTGTTTTCTCAGCGTGAATGTTGCTTTGTGTATCAAAGGTTGCGGGAAAAGATTTCAGGTTAATATAAAACACTTTCTAAATATGAATAAAATTAGTATATTGGTATATTAGTACATTCCAGGCCGAGAGAAGATATGGACAGGCGAGGCGCAGCCGAACCTGGCCACTTCTTGAGGCCTGGAAAACCACTTTACCGCCATGGTTTACACATAATTTTTTTTCCTATACAACACTATAATTAATTTTGTTAATATCACACAAACGTTTTTTTTCTTGAAATAATAGTATATTGTAGACCGAGGCGGTAAAGTGCTTGTTTTCCAGGTCGAGAGAAGATATGGACAGGCGAGGCGAGCAGCCGAGCCTGGCCACTTCTCAAGACCTCGAAAATTGCTTTACCGCCATGGTTTACACATTATTTTTTTTCCTACACAATTATAATTAATTTTGTTAATATCACACAAACGTTCTTTTTCTCGAAGTAAAAATATTAAAATTGAGTTACTATTAAAATTATTATAGATGTTTTAAAACACAGTAATACGTATAGTAGTGTGGCTAAGCGGTCAAGACGGTGGTTTAATACACCAGTCTCTTCGGAGGCATGGGTTCGAATTCCACCGCTGCCGAGTTTTTTTTTTTTTGATAATTTTAATCCTTTTTAAAACCAAATACCAGTGGAATTAAATTAAAAAAACTTACGTTTATTAATTTTTTGATGTCGATGAGAGCGCATTCCAGAAATTATTGTCGCGCCACCTAGTGGTAAAGCCTCGTAAATTATTTTCTCGGCTAGGCATTTATGTTCATTTTGCCGGGCTAGCCGTGGAAACGTTCGCTTTCTCCTCTCTGATGAGCCGGTAAAATTGAATTTTCTACTAGTGTAGGAAAAAAAAATATTAAAATTGATGTACTACTAAAATTATTACTAATCTAGATGCTTTAAAAAACAGTTTTGTATGTGCTAGTGTGGCCGAGCGGTCTAAGGCGCTGGTTTAAGGCGACAGTCTCTTCGGAGGCATGGGTTCGAATCCCACCCCTGCCAAGTTGAATTTCTTTTTCTTGATAATTTTAATCCTTTTTAAAACCAAATACCAGTGGAATTAGATAAAAAATTTACGTTAATTTTTTGATGTCGATGAGAATGCATTCCAGAAATTATTGTTGCGCCATCTAGTGGTAAAGCTTCGTGAATTATTTTCTCGGCTAGGCATTTATGTTCATTTTGCCGAGCTAGCCGTGGAAACGTTTGCTTTCTCCTCTCTGATGAGGCGGTAAAATTGAATTTTCTAATAGTGTAGAAAAAAATGAGTTTTCTATTCAGAAAAGAGGTTAGAAAACTGTCAAGCAATTTCAAGATATGCTGTTCAGTAACATCTAAATTTGACGTTGTTTGCTGCTTGCAAAACTAAGCAAATGATAAGTTTTGATAGTCTTATTGAACATAACTAAAGTGTCTAAATAAAAACCTGGTCAAGTGGGTTGCGATCGAGAATTTATCCATTGCATTTACATAGCAGAATTACTAAATGTAGCCTACTTGACCAGGTTTTTATTTAGACACGAGTTATTAGTCGCGTTCAACGGAGAGCAGCTGCTGAGTTGCTTACTCAGCAATCGTTTGTGATTGGTTCACATTAAGGTAATAGCCAATCACAGACGATTTCTAAGTAAGCAACTCAACAGCTGTTCTCCGTTGAACGCGACTATTGACTTTTCTAGATTGGCGCGAAATTCAAAATCTGTCTTTCTATCGCTGGAAATACTATAGTAGGTTTTTCTTTATGACAGTTCACAAAAAATATGCTGTTGCTTATCAGGTGCAACAAGAAATAACAATTATTACTATATTATTGTATAGAAGGGTGATAAAATGCAGCACCAAGCTTATAATTTATTTATTTGATTTTTTTTTGCAAAATTCTGAAACAGGTAAATTCTTAATTTTAAAAAGACACATTTTAGTGCAAAAGTCTTTTCCCGATCGGTATTTGTTTTTCAAACGTGTTCAAACGTGTCTTGATGCAGCAGGCAGTAGTCATTTAATGCAACGGTTTTAATTTTTTTAAGTAAAACGATTTTCTTGCTTTGTAGAAACGTCCAAGTGACTGAAGGAACGTTCGATGAACTAAATGCACACATAAGTGTTTAGTAGCATCACCAACTGTAATTCATTTTTCCATTGATCACTTCTTATTTTGAAATACATTTATTAAACACATAACTTAAACCTGTCTTATATTACACTAATTTTTGTTACGAGAAAAGAGTAAAAAAATTTAATAAAAAAGGTCATGTTTTACGTCCTCTTTCTATACTATTTTTGGTAATATAATTTGCTTTTCTGTTTTCTAACCTAAAATTTGATATACCTTTTTCTATATCATTTTCTATGACAATGTAACTGGCTCTAGATATCGAGTGATCAAAGTAATTTTACCTCTAGTTGGCCATGTCTCGAAAACGTAGAACTAATTCCAGGCACAAGTCTTATTTTTAAAGCCTACTAGACGTAAAATTACTTTGATCACTCGATATACATAACTATGATTCAATAAAATTCAGATCCAGGGCGGCTATGAAAAACAAGTTATGTCTTAACTTAGAGCACATGCCATTTAATAGTTAAATAAATGAAACCTATCGCCAACCAGGACAGCTATTTTTTTGAACTTATTACAATTAACATGATTCGAGTCAAACGATGGCTGCCCGATATTTGAAATTTATTGAATCATACGTTACATACTGTTCATTTTTCCAATATGTATATGCCGGTCGATCGATCGATAAGCCAAATTATTTTTATATAGCTATCTCCTTCTAACTTTTGTGAAATAGCCTTGCGGCATCTGTCATGTCATGTCGTTTCGCCCTATATTTTGCTAATTCAGATTTATACGATCGGCATATATTGGAAAAATGAACTAACTGTACGCGTCATTTTTTTATTATACATAATAAATAATAATAAACCGTAAACACCAATGATAATTTTTAATTTACGTTGTAATTAAGAATCGAAGAATAAAAAGTGCTAATCATATTCTGTAAAATTAGAACAATTAAGCCGCTGTTTTAAAAGTCAATTATAACAATTTGAGCCGTAATAAGTATTTTGTCAGCGAAGATTCATAAGAAAGTAAACGTCTAGGTCCCATTAAACACTATAAACAAGTCTGTATTTTCAGGTGTGGTTATTCAAGTATTTTTTAACACTTTTTCGTAACAACAAATTACATTATCGTACAGTTGATAAATCTGATTCCTAAGCATTTGCTAATATTAAAATTTTATTGCTGTAAGGGCCGTATTACACTATGATATTTTTTTATGTAAAATTTGTTACGAAGTGAGTGAGAAGTGGCAATTCAACCAATCAGAATTCACTGTGGTAGTTTATCTCTCTCACTTTGTAACAGAAATTATTATCAAATTTAACAAATGAAGGGTACAGGGCCAAAAGGAGACATGTCTAAATTTTTGGTAGTTGCAGAACATTTTTTCTAATTTTGTGTTCTTGCTTTGAAAATATAAGTTTATTTATAATACAGTTTTCTCAATTAATACCCAAGTAAATACTTCAATGAATAGAGTTCATAAAATCTAAACCGTTTTCAATAAAATTAGTTTTTAAACTTAAATTCCGTTTTACGCAAAACAAACGATTTGTGACATAGCTCCTTATGGACCTGTACCCTTCAAATGTAAAACGGCCCTAATGCAGTAGATAAATAGTACCGTGTATTAATGCTAATAAATTTATTTAGTAGCGACATCCTGCGATCGCTTTTTGACCTGACATTGCAACAAAATTTTTAATAAATTTATTATTCGTTATTCACATAAATACCGTAAAAGAGACTATTATTCAGCTATTAAATATAAAATTTTAATTGAATTATCTAAGGTAGTTTTTTTAACATTCTTGAAAGTAACAAATATTCTTGAAAGTAACAAAATTTGCATCGAACTCGTAAATGAATGTTCTAAAATTTTTTTCAAAGGAGGAAAGCAAGTTCGGCACAAAAATATGTACCTACATGTGGTGTAGAATTTAATTTCGACATTTTTTTAAATAATTAGATAATTACTTTTGTTTATATGTATAAAACCAAGAATTTCTGAACAAAATCATGTACTTTGAAGGCAATAATTTTTTTGAAACATCGCGTCGGCGTCGCTTAGTTACCCCATTTTTTTTTAATTTGTTCATTTTGAAACACAAGTAACATTAACCTTATTAAACGGCGAAGATAAAATCACAGGGAACAAGTTCGTCAGCAGTTATTTCGTGCGTTCCACTTTCTTCATCAACACGATCTCGGCGGATGACCTGCCAACTTCCGATGTAGTTACCTATACATATGCACACTTGACCCATTCGTCACTGCCCATAACACACTTACCTGTTGTAAAAATACGGTTTCCAATTAATTTCCAAAGTACTTTGACTCGTTCGTTCGTAAGTAATTTTTTTATCACCGGAGAAAACGGCCTTATCTGGTGTAGGTATGTTGTGCCGAAGAATGGAGAAACTAAATTCCCACAGTTATCTCAAGTATACGGTTTTTTTGTAAACCCTCATTGTTGCATGCGTGTTTTAAAATTGAAAGTATCAACGATGTAGTGACAATAATACAAAATTATGTGGAAAAATTGTTATTGTATAAGTTGAGAATATGAGATAGATGTAAATTCGAAATAATGTCATTAAAATATTTGGCTTTAGCGTAATTACAATTGAAAACGTTTGTTAGGGTTTTAGTAGTTTGAAATCATGTTATCTATTAAAAAAAAGACAGTCTGATGTATGTTTAAAAAAATAAATAGACAGAGTTTTTTTTAATACAAAACTAGTATTATAGAAAGAGAAGGATATAAACTGAAAATGTATATTGTAACGATTTTAAGGATTCGATTTAATTTTTATTTTAAGAACAAAACATGATATAGTTAATAAACTAATTTATTTAAAAGCAAACTGATTTATTTATAAACTTACACTAAATACAACACAAGCAAACTGATTTATTTATAAACTTACACTAAATACAACACTAACACTAAATTATTTACAAGCTTATACCTAATTTATTTTAACAGCCGAGCGAAAGTCTAACGCGAACTTTAATGCCGAACTGTCCAACGCCGAATTTCCCTCTCATTCCCGGTCGCGTGCTTTTATCAGCCGGGCTGTTTCTCGCAAACATTCCAGTACGCGACAGAATGTCTGTTGATTCCACCGGTGGTGTGATCTTGAAATGCCGGAAGTTTCTGGTCTAAGGCGTGTCGGCGATGACGCATGAGACGGGCTGGCACCAGAATCGTCACAATATGCAAGTTATTCAGGTAAAAGTGACATAATTTGTAATTATAAAGTGGTTAACTGATGTACCAATACATTGTTGCAAAAATACACGGGCATAGATATGATAGATATTCAACATACTGTATGAATGAACAAGTCCCTTACTTTTCTTGGCCACGCCTGTAGTAGATGCTTCATTTTAATAGTAAGTACTACTACAGCGTAGCATTTACTACGTGTTGTAGTATAAACTTTGCTTTCATAGTATATGCTTCAGAGCTGTAGTAGGTACATTATGTAATAGAAGATACTTCGAAGAATGTACTAATTTGAGAAGTATTAGCATCTATTTCGATTTATGCATACCACCCAATATTTCAAGTTTTGCCGTAAAATTTAATTTGTATATAGTAAGTCTTAAAACAAGAATTAAGTACATATATTTTGTTTTCCTATTTTTTTTTCTTAGAACCGAATAAAATCTAAATTCTTGCGGTATATAATAACAAAAGCTTAGAATATAATTGATAAAATGAGAAGTCTTTCACTATAAAAGTTTTTATTTTTCTTTTCTCTAGACTCAAGCTCTAGACCGATTTCAACTTTTCGGCATCGTCAGTAGAACATTATTTGTACATATAACTAAATCTTCAAGTAAAAGATAAAAAATAATACATAAAAATAGTAAAAACTTACATTATCTTATAAATTCTAGGTTTATTTCCTTTTGGAAGATTATGTAATAATTTGGTATTCGAAGAATAATCAAGTGTGTGGGATGTGTCTAGTAGACGACTGGCAAAACTGGAATCCGATTTATTTAGTCGCAATGATCTTAGATGTTCATTAATACGGGTTTTAAAGTTCCTTTCAGTTTGTCCAATATACAATTTTCAAATTTTGTTTGTTGATATTAAAATTTATTACTTTAATTTAAAAAAATATAAAAAAAAATTCTTATACTACTAAAGAGCGAATTAAAAAGCCTTTCAAATGAGGTATCACATGACCCTTCATTCCATTAAAGAATTTTAAGGGAGTAACTGTCACGCGAAGGGGGTGGAAGGGGAGATACAAAATTCTGCTAAAATAGTGTCATTTTATATTAAAAATCAGGATTTTACATAAAAATCGTTCATTCCGCAGAAAACGAATTTATTCCAAACTTTACGAACGCAGCGTATAATGTTCTACTGACGATGGCGAAAACTGAAACCGGTCTAGAAAAAACAAAAATAACAACTTTTGTGGTGAAAGACTTCTTATTTTATCAAATTTACTTACTAACTACAAAATAGCATGGAGTACATAAATAATAAAATTTAGTTGCTAATTAATTAATTCAGTAAGATGCTAAAAGGTTGGTCCTGCGGTGAAAGTAAGTGTTAAATTTAGCGTACACATTTGTTTCACCTGAAAGAAAGTTATTTTAATTTATTTTAATGTATTGAATTTAATTAATCGCTAATTAAAACTTCGTATTTGATGAATCGGCAAATTATATCTCTTATACAGGGATTGCCAAAATGAAGTGACACTTTTCAAAACGCTATAACTGCAATATAAACTGTGGTATATCAATTATGTTTTATTAATATTATAATGAGCATTTTAAGTAGCGACATCTTTCGATCGCTTTTTGACCTGACATTGCAGTAGGATTGACAAATTGGAACCAGTTCGCTACATAATAAGTCATCCCATGCAAGACGGCCATGCTTGCTGTCAAAGTATGAGAATTTTAAAAAAAAAATTTGTACAAATCGGTCTTGATTACAAACCGATCTGTCCAGGTTATTCGCCAATGCGATGTGAAAGTAATGAACATTTTAAGTAGCGACATCTTTCGATCGCTTTTTGACCTGACATTGCAGTAGGATTGACAAATTGAAGCCAATTCGCTGACGAAGGCCAACTAGGCCTGAAACAGATGTACAGAGCCTGCTCGAGGAATCGGCTGTAATCAAGACCGATTTGCACAAAATTTTATTAATATTATAGTACACATGATGCCTGAAATGGCTTTGCCGGTTAGAACCGCATCACATTGACTTCTTCTACTGCCGACGTTTCGTTCTCCATTGCAGAGGAACTTTCTCAGGGCTGCTACTTCTTGTTAGTCGTTAAGACTGAGTAGGTATGTCTGTTGTCGTGGTATTTATAGTGGTCGGTGGGGGTAGTGGGTCGGAACGGTGAGCGGGGATTGGTCTGTTGGGGCGTGACAGATCGTTAATGAGATGTTTCCAGGTAGTGTGGAGATAAAAACCAATATCACAGTTCAGGTTATTGGGGTGTTTGAGGATTTCTATGGATTCACCGATTTTACGATTGAAAAAGTGAGATGAACGGGCTAGAAGTTTTGCGTCGGAAAATAGGATTTGATGACCGGTTTCTGGTTTGTGTTCAGCTAGGGCCGAGCCAGTTGTTTGTAGTTCATGTTCAGAACCACGAGTGCTAATAGATCGTTTTGTTTCACCGATGTATACACGCCCACAGGAAAATGGAATTTGATACACACCTTCGGATTATAAGGGGATGTGATCTTTTGTGGAGGGTAAGCAGTCAAGTTTTGTCATGGGTAAGTAAATGTTTGATGTTCTGTTGTTTGAGAATTTTGCCGATTCGATCTGTTAGGTGTTGGTGTAAGGTAGGTAAGTTGTGGCGATTGGAGGTGAATCAGATTCAGGGTGTGGTGGAATTGGGGTGAGATGACGAGAGACGGATCTTTGGATGTCGTGTTTTTGGAGATGTTATTGAGTAGGAGTTTTGTTACGTGATTCAGTTCAGTTTGAAGTGAAGAGGGTTCTGATAGGGCAAAGGCGCAGCTGACTAGTAAGTTAATGACCGACTGTTTTCGAGAAGGATGATGGTGTGAATGTGCATTCAGATAGCGATGAGTATGGGTCGGTTTGCGATGCACAGGATGTCCTAATCTGTCGTTAGGGAGGCGGATTACTAAGATATCAAGGAAAGCTAAGTGACCATCAGTTTCGTATTCCAAAGTGAAGCGAATGTCAGGATGTTGAGAATTTAGGTGTTCAAAGAAGTTGCTTTGGCGAACCTACTACTTGTGAAGCAACATATCAATCAAATAGCTGAAATAACATTTTATAATTCCACTATTATAATTCACATTACATTTTATAATTCCACTAACCACGACCTACTAGACTTATCCGGCCTGGGCAATTGATTAGTTCACATGGGAAACTTTGCCTTGCAGATCGGTCAAAGTTCGCATTTGGTAATAATCGATGAGGAACTATTTAAATGTTATAAAATCAGTCATGGCGTACTTCCGTTTCTACCGGAAGTCGATACTAACTTTCTTATTTTAAATGAAACGTTCCGTATATTGTTACATTTTTGGATTCCCCGTCCAATTCTACATCTTTTGTATTTACATACATCAGGGCTTAAATGTACCTATTGTTTTGACGATTTTAAATTTTTTGTAGAAATTTTGACGACTTATTGAGTGTTGTATCATTATGATCAAGAAGATGAAAGTGAAACTTCTCAACAAGTGGTACCTGTTCAGGAGCGTGCTTTAATCTTGCAAGAATATCACGATTTACACTAACTCGTCGTTACGAAATTGATCAAACTGTGAAAAGAATAGCTTCACGACATTATTAAAATACGTGAATGTATATATCCGAAAATGTGTGGAATGCCAGAAGCACAATATAGACAATATGAAATTATCGGATTTATTACAAACTCCAGTTGCATCGAGAAGATTCGAAGTTATTTCAATTTATTCATTTGATACTTCACCGATAACAGCCTCAGGATATCGACGGATATTAAGTGTGGGGAATACTTCATCAAAATGAGTAGAACTCTTTCCACTCAGGAATGTAACGGGTGAAAACTATGCAAAAACCCTCGTAGAAGAAATCTTCATGAGATATGGTACACATAGGATTCTAGGAAGGTCATAAGCGACAACGGACCGCAATTCTTAGGTGCAGTGATGCATTGTTTAAACATCCATCAATCACTAATTCCATTGTATCACCCAGAATGCAATCCAGTTGACCGCAAACATCGAAACATAAAAACCCAACTCGCCATACTCGTTCAAAGGGAACATGACAAATGGGATTTGCTATAAATACGGCAAAGTGTGAATCCACGGGATATTCACCGGCATATTTAACTTTTGCAAGAGAACTTAGGACACTTGACGATGTGAACCGAGATCTCCGAGCAACTATAACGGCTGATAATTTTGTGCCAGAAATTACCCCATAGCTGGGAAACTTTTCTCGAGTTCTGAAAGAGGCGAAAGAAACAACGGAAATACAACAAGATCGACGTAGATTACAAGCAGACGCATTAAGAACACCTAACAAGGACTTCCAGATTGGGGACCTAGTATTAGTCACTAGCCATACGCTGAGTGATGCAGACCGAAAATTTACATCAAAATTCGCGCCATTGTAATCATCTGAAACACTTCCATTTAGAAGACGAATCAACAGGGGTAAAAGCTATTATACCAAGAAGAAAAAGAGGTCAACCGCCAAGGAAACCACCGGCTTCATCGCCGGGTCGTCATTGGAGCAAGAAGGAGAGTATGTAACCGGGTAAACGCAATTTGATAAGATTCAACTGTGCGTTAGTTTTGTTAAAATAATAACAAGTACTCAACTGTTAAAATTTAGACATAAAAGATAATAATAAAAAGCCCGAGATTATTATTCCTAAGCTAAACCAAGACCCCCAACGTTAAATAATAAATAATCAATTTATTGAAACTCCTCAAGAAGTCGGGTGTATTCATGGCAGCTTCGTATCCTCAAATGCAAGGATAAACCCATCGATGGTACGATGGTATGAAATATAACCCTAGAGGAGAAAAAAATATATAAATTTATAGGTATAAATATAAGGTCTGTTCCAACCACGCTGTGTGACGGTTTCGAAACCGTCAAAAGCATGCACTCATCAAAGTTTTACACTTGACAAAGTTGTCAACATCGATCATTATTTCGGTGGGCAACTGATTATGACGGTTTCTTAAACGGTCAGAAAGCGTGGTTTGAACAGAGCTATAGTGAGAATATGTAACATAAAGGATATGTCGCGATTATGTGACATGTTTGCATTTACGCGCTACCTTTGCGTATGTCTTGTTGGTCGCCGAGGTTGTAATGGAGTTCTCGAGCTACTGTTCTGCTGATGAGGCCCCAAATAGGACGGAAACAACTATACAGAATATGCTCGGAGGCTCCATTGCAATCCAGCCCACTTGCAGCCACAAAAAAATTTGTATAGTGAGGATACTTATTACAAATGAACATTCAATGAACAGTAACACATGTACATTTTCCTAATACATATGTGTGTTTTAGCGTTTATAGATTGCATCAATTTTTTTTGTTATTTTCTAATAAGAATTTTGCATTTATCTCATTGCGGTCACTTCTTTCCTGACGTCGTGTGTGCTCATTAAACTTAATTACAATCCTTATTATTTGAATTACTTGTGTGCACAAAATTAATAGAGTTAGTACCGCTTTTTAAATTTCTAATTAATGAGAACCATTCGGAAAACGTTTTTTTCTGTCATGCTTTGCACTCAAGAGAAATCGAATCAAACATCCATATGGTTACACTTTCCAAAAACATCTGCTTTGTTTTACGTACCTTTCGCTTTCAATACGGGAACCGGCAATTAAATTAATTAATACTTATCGGGTCTTTTTAATTTAGAAAATGGAACAGATGACCATCAGATAAATGTTTTATTGCGTATACTTTTCATTCTTTGTTAAATCTGAGTTTGTTTGTCGGACTATTATTACGGATGTTTATTATGACTTTAGGGAATTAAGAACTGTTTCTCTTGATGTATCTTGTATTTATTTTATACAGGCATTCCTCAAAACTGTCGTACAGGCGGTGAAAGTTATTCAACAATTATTTGCACAGCTGCTGCAACCTCCCAGCACAATTTATAAACTTATTGTTATAAATATAATTTACCGAAATTAATAAAATCATCTCAGTAGAATGAAGTGTGGTGGAACATTGATGAGGCCCTCTGACTTCGGGGCCTCTGTTTTTAGAACACTTTAAAAAATTCACTTGCTTCCTGAAATTCTAATTTCGCTTCTCTTATGTTCCTCGGTTAAAGTCAGGTCTTCTTTTGTCTTCCTGATTGCTCTCTTCGAATTGTCACTTTTTGTGAAACCACCCCCTTGCACATTCATCTTGACTTCGCCCATTCCTGTGGATCTTCTTCCACTAGGAATTCTGTTGTTCCTGTTTTCTGGAAAACAATTTGGTGCTGGTCTAATGACCATGTTCTCGGTCTGTACCCCTTTCGTTGTATCTATTCCCTTAATGAATTTTGTTGCAAGTCGGTTTTGATTGCAGAGGATTTCTCAAATGGCCTCTGTACAACGCTGTTTCAGGCCTAATTGGGCCTTCGTCAGCAAAAGCGTAGTTCGAGAAATCCACCGCAAACCAAACCAACCTGTCTTATTATATTCGCCATTGCGATGTAATAGTAATGAAACGACATCCTGTGATCACTTGCATGGGATGACTTATTATGTAGCAAACTGGCTTCAATTTGTCAATCCTACTACATTGTTAGCTCAGAAAGTGATCACAGGATGTCGTGATCTAAACTTTTTATTCTCTTAACGTTTTAAACTTTCTTCTCCCTCTTTATCCCAGTATTGTGACACTTTTCTGGCAAGGTACACTGAGAAAAATGGTACCAAAGAGTACGTTTATATTAAGAAGAATTCCGAACATTTTATTCGGATTCGCGTTAAAAAGCGACCAAGCGTACTACTGCAAAATTAACACTATGTGGTTTGTTGTTTAGAATATCATTTCCTGTCATGATATAATTACCGGAGTAATTAACAAAAAGTCAGACATGACATTTTATTACTAATTTATTCAGCATAATATTTAATTATATTTTAACACTACGTATTATGTAGAATGATAATTTTACATTCTTAAACTTAAACAGTTTCATTGTGCTAAGTATCATGATTAATTTAGAGTAAGATGGATCTTATAACATGACAGCATTATACTTTTATTTTATCGATGGGAGTGATGTTTTATCAAAATCGCAAAATTCCATTTTTCTCAGTGTATAAATTATTTAGTCTCTTCATTTGTTTCCTCTGATTTCTGCCTCTTGGACAGGGCAAGTTCACTCACTTCTTCGAACGACATTTGAGGATTTCGGTTTAAGATCAGGATCATTTTTATTAATTCGTGATCCAAACCCTTTTTAAATTGTTCAGGCAAATCTCGTTTAAACGGGGTTTCTCGCCTATTGATTTGGCTCAACACAGGCTAGCTTCTTCAGTCGGATCTTAAAATCCTTAAAATTTCTCCCGGGATGCTTGGTAAACCTCGCTCCATCATTGTTTTCGTTTATTTTATTGGGGTTGTAGACTAAATTCTCTTTAGTATTATTGCCATGTCGTCCGCAAACAGAGGTTCCGTTGTTTTAAATTTTCGAAATTCCTCGTTACAAATTCTTACGATTTCGAATGGCCTTTCATACATGGCTTTCAATAATTTTACTATCCCTCTATCTATCACTTTGTTTTTTAAACTTTTGCATACGTCGTTTCTTTTAATTCTATCGATAAACCGTTCGATATTCTCGAGGTGAAAAACAGTGTCAAAATTAAAGAGATGAAACTCGGAAGATTTGTTTATCTAATTAATTGTGTTTATTGATATGGAGGGGACAAAGGAAAAAATAATTAAAATATTTTGAACTTAGTCCTACTTCAGATGTTGTAGTATAATCAAAGGGAGGAATTTTTACGGATGACGAAAGCAATAGTTGGCCAGCTGACTCGACGAAGCGCTATAACATAATAATTTTTCTCTTCCTTTTCTATAATCAAATGTTGATTATTTAAATTAAACATTTATTTCTCTTTCGTGAATAATATTATGTGTACAATATGTCCCCGGATTGAGTTTACAATACGTATAATGGACCAAAAATTTTTGAATTAAGATTTCATGTTCTGCAGTTCAGGTCTGCTTGGCGTGAAATGAATTTGTGTCAAATTTGACGCCGAAAGCCGAAAGTCTTCAAGGTGGCAGAATTAACACAAAAAGAAGTAAAATCTGTGTAGGTAAAGTGGTCTCCTTTTGAATTTAGGAGAAAAATTTAGTGAGATAAAATGATTCTTATTTCAAATTAGGGAGGTACAGTGAAAGCTCTCATAAGCGGACACCGACGGTTCCAACTTTTTTGTCCGCTTATGGGGGCTGTCCGCTTATAAGAGAGCTTTAAGCGAGATAAATTTAATTTTGGCTCCAGAAAAATTGTCCGGTCAAGAGAGATGTCCGCTTATGAAAGCTGTCCGTAAGGAAAGCTTTCACTGTATACCAAATTCCAACATCCTAGAAAAAGGAATTGAATTACGGAATATTAGGATTTGTTTTTAGTCAATAAATATGTAGATGGCGTTAACATTTTACAACTTTACTGAAATATTTATAATTTAATTAGTAATTTTCCGTAATTCAATTTTTTTTTAGGATGTTGAAATTTGATATATCTCCCTAATTTGAAATGGGAATCATTTTATCTTACTAAATTTTTCTCCTAAATTCAAAAGGAAAACCACTTTACCTACACAGATTTTACTTCTTCTTGTGTTAATTCCGCCACCTTGAAGACTTTCGGCCTCAAATTTGGCACAAATTCATTTCACGCCAAGCAGGCCTGAACTGCAGATTATGAAATCTTAATTCAAAAATGTTTGGTCCATTATACGTATTGTAAACTCAATCCGGGGACATACTGTATGTTGATACTTTTCCGCTTTCTTTTGAAACGATAAAAAATTTAACGGAAAAGCAGGTAATATTTATTTTTGTTGCTGAGAATGAGTGATTAAATGTGAACGTAAAATTACAAATCGTTTCTTTACAAAAGCTTGCGGACAAAGAAAGTGATTCACTAACTAACGAATTAACAAATATTTTTACTGTTCTAAATTTGTGGTTGTATTGCCTCAAATAACTAATATAGAGATATAAGGATCTTCAGTATTTAAATCAGAGTTTCACTGTTTCAGTAAATAGCATTGCAAAACTGAAAAGTCTGAAACCAAAAATAATTTGTGAAGCTTTGAACATGTTCCTGTTATACGCATATATTTGAAATTGTTTTGATCTATCCACCTCTTCAGTTTTAAACAACACGCAGACGAACGACTTCATTACATGTTCTTTTTTAATTCGACCGACTACCTCGAATGATCTCGTAATCACGTATACATGATACGCGATCAAATTCCGCCTTTATTCGACGTTGATATACAGAGCATTGTTATGGTCTCGCGCTCTTTCATCAACGGAAAGGAATGCGCGACCGTCCTTGGTAAACCCACGAATAAAAGAATCGATTGGTGCAGGTTTACCTTAGAAGTTAAGTGCGGGATTTATTTGCAAATCTGAGTCGTGTGAATTTATGTAAATATTTATTTATGAACTGTAATTGGTTGACGTGACAGCTTGGACATAAATTTTATTCCAAATGCAAAGACTAAAACTGCAGTTATTAAAAATTCATTATTTCTTTCACCTTGCAAGGTAAAGAATTTAATCTCCTCAATTCACTTTGCTTTTAGTTTCCCAGGGTGTATTCTTATCTATAGTACTTCTTGTAGGTATACATTCCCCTACTTTTCTCGGGTCTACTGGCATTTTCTTCCTATATACTCGCAGTTCAATTCCTTACTCCTTTTTTTATAGAGTTTCTTTTCTTATTTGATTAAAATGACTGAGATAGAAAAATTAAGCATTTGAGAAAGGAAAATAGTAATAGAAATTTTACTGACAAATATTTGAGTTTTCATTGTCATTTCAACTATATTACTAGTTCCAAAAATTGCTTAGAATTTCTTTTGTTGATATTTGACGTGGTAGTTTTCTCGTGAAATATAACTATAAACTATTCAAATGAGTTAAAGTAGAACATTTTTTGCAAGTCACAGGAAATTAATCACGTTATAAATATTTGCCTAAAATAACTTCTATTTAATGTAAAGTTTAATCTATTAAAAATAAATACGCAGAATTGTAAAACGCTAATCCAATAATCCCAAAAAGCAATGAAAACTTGCAAATGTGTGACTGTACGAAATTTTCCCGACACTGCTACTTTCTGTGTTCCAAGCGGATGTCAGTATCACTCACAGCAAATATATTCCATTCCTTCAATAAACAATATGTCTTAGATAGCTTTTCCAGCATGGGGACGAATTCTGTTAAATGGGATGAATTATTCCTAAGTAATTATGGTGGTTACAAACTACAATTTCGAAATTAAAAAATTCCAAGTGCTTCAGGAGCTATAACAAAAAAAAATTTAAAATTTAGTTTTTTTGTAATAACTTCTTTATTGTAGTCGATACGTTTCTGTTATTTGTACTTTTTTAAGGCACTTTTTCATGCAAAATTTATTAATGTGATATTAGATATTTTTAGATATTAGTTTTCACTTACCGTTTTCGAGTTTTTACTCCCAACTTCAGTTTTTCTTATAGACCGTCGAGTAAGCTTTGGAATAATTGAACGCGTTCTTTTTTCGCTTTGCAATGACATAAGGGTATTTCTACAAATAAGGGAATGACACTTATACAGGCTGCTTTTTAACTTCATACAAAAAATGAAACCAGTGAAAGTTGACATTAAAAATGATAGAATGAAGCAGTTTTTGTATAACAATTGATTAATAAATAATAGAGATAATAAATGTTTTCGGCGAACGATGAAACAGTTTCACAGTCCTTCGCTTATTTTTATTATGTAATTACGTAATCGAAGAAGTATGCTGGTGTCAGCATTGGCTGTTTAAGTGGGTCAGTTCTCAACTACACTTCGTCGCAGATAACAGTGTTGAAAACATGACCGAATTTTCCAATAGTATTATTGTGGATATGATTTTAATTTACGGCGAATGCCCGCATCGTATTATGAACGCGGTAGAAGAGATTTTAGAACTTGTAGAAGAAAATCCTTCGATAAGTGTGCGGAATATTGCCAGACAATTGCATATGTCACACTGAGTTGTTTGGCGAATTATTCGTGAGGAACAATTATACTCGTTCCATTTTCAAAGGGTGCAAGGCTCTGATGCCGGCAGATTACCTCCAACGCATGCAATTTTGTCGTTGGTTACTCCGGAAACAGTAGGACAATCCGAACTTTGTTAATAACATTCTCTTCAACGACGAATCAATGTTTACAAGGGTTTGTATGTTTAATTTTCACAATATGGATGTGTGGGCAGAAGAAAATCCTCAGGCAATGCGGCACCGTAGTTTTCAACAACGCTTCTTGATCAATCTGTGGGCAGGTATGTTAAACGGCACTTTAATTGGTATGTTTACGGCTCGCGCAAGGAGGAATTTCGAACACTTATTGTGAGTAAACACTTATTGTGCGTCTAGCGGTTCTGAACATTTCACAAGGAATTGCCGGATGTCGGTATGAATTTTTTGATTTTTTTTTTCGTTTTAATTTTGGTGCATTCGTGACAATATCTGTTACCAAATACGCTATTCATTTTTTTGTACGAACTTGAAGAACACCCTGTATGCATATTTATATGTGGAAATTAGATTAGGACACGAGACGTATGCAATCACTCTAACTTCATGTTGCCGATGGGGCAACGTCGCTCACCAAAATACATTACAATATTTTTATCTAATTTGAAACGCCAGGGGACTAAAAATCAAAATTAGTGACAAAATTTAATAACATAATCTTTTTATGAATTATAAAGTAATGTTACAGAAATATGCCTTTTTATAAAGAAACGTAATTGTAGATTATGTTAGAGACTTGTTAAAACTGTTGGACAATTTCAGTACGAGAACACAATTTTTATATAACTCGTGGAATACATGGAATTTTTTAAATTTCAAAATTGTTTATAACTGCCCTGATACTTAGGAATAATTAATACCATTTAACCGAATTCGTATCCCTTATAATAAGCGGGATCCTCATGCTGGAAAAGTTATCCGGGACATATTGTATACACGACGATGATTTCTAAGTTTATTTAAATTGTTTAATTTTGTAGCAAACAAGCCATTTTTTAACCTCCTCGCTTGCGTTGAAAGTCTTATTTCTTTTAATTGCCAGAAAGAGGTGTTTATTTATTACTTGAAAGCGAAAAGAGGTCCTAACATCTGGCCTGCTGAACATCACCTATTATAAACAAGAATTACTTTTACGTCTAATATACGTTTCACCTTATTTACCACAATACGATAAAGAAAAGCATACTGCTAAAAGCAACAGAATAATATATATGTACACATATACATACATAGGTGCAACACTCAATCTGATAATTGATAAATATCTTGCAGAAGGTATTTAGTATATTTCAGCAAACCTATTAATTATTATTAAGTATAAAGAGTATCTATGTTTTAGATATTTCCGTTGTAAAATCGAAATCTTAATAAAAATTACAACTGTTCCTTTTGATACATCTTCTTTATTTGAACATATACACACTTCCTTTACGGGCGTGTCCGGAATAATTAATATTAATGCCGCTTTCTCTTTTCTTTACAGAACTCCCTCAGCAAAAACAACGACAAAACGCAACTAGAAAATCTAAATTCAAAGTATTACTATTACACCAGGACAAAAGGCCTGTTCAGAATATGTTATCCTAAGGAACGACCTCCCACAGGTATGTTGTTGTTTTTGCACTTTTGTGAACCGATGCAGACAGAATGAATCATAGTGAAGAAGTGAGTGCGTTGAACCTAATGCAAAACCTATTATGCACTTACATACATCTTACATGCACGTATCCGTACAGGGTTATTCACATAAACTGTTTATTAAAAATTTTCAAGAAAGAAGTTTAAATAAAAATTGAACGTATGTGAGATGAAAGTACTTCAGAGATAATTTTTAACAAAATCATCAATATGGATATGTATTCCTACTCATGAATTGCACTATTTTTGAGATATTGAGTTCCTTAAATGTCTTGAGTTGTGCAGTCTAATTTTCTAAAGACTTAGCTATTATTGAAACAATTCTTCTTGTATTCGCCCAAGTTGAAGTTGAGGTTTTAGGATTCTGAAAAATTCCCTCAACATGAATGATCTTTAATACGAGGGCGTATTTTTATGTTATTTACTAACGGCCGGTATTACCAACGTTTTAAGAAGACCTTAAATTTAAGTCGTGTTTAGATTGTGACATTTCTGTTTGGTTTGTATAACATTAATCACATTCTAAACACGAATTAAATTTAAGGCCTCCTTAAAACGTTGGTAATACCGGCCGTTAGTCATGAAAAAACCCACGTATCACATTAACAACCCTTTATTTTTTACGTAATTCCATTCAACACTTATACACTTATTCCATCTTTTTTTCAGTTGTTCTGTACCTTCAGAAAAATATTCTTTCGGCAACTCTTTTCGTGGTGGAGAGCCTTTATAAAACTACTGCATGGATTTCTTAGTGACAGCGTCCCAATGATATACCCAAGTCTCATTTCCCAGTGATAATTCAAGAAAGAAAATTTCCGTCCCTTTCCAACGCGGCCAGACTTCTTGAGAAATTTCTTTTCTGACTAGTTTTTGCTCAAGTGTAAGCAATCTGGTAATCCACCATGCAGACCCCTTCTTTGTCTTGCAAAATTTTCAGAATACTTGTTTCGGAACGCCATGGGCAATTACAGAGACCTTCATACGCCGAACTTGCAGTATCAAATTTTCGACTTTTCGCAGCATCTCTTCAGTTCAAACTACCACGGTGGTCCGGACTTTAAGTCATCGCTAGAATCAGTGCTCTACCCCATTGAAAGGGTTTATATCAAAATTTAACTTGAAAATAAGATAGTGCACTTTCCCCATACACAGAAACGTACTTTCATAAATGATTTTTGGGCCATTTTTTTCTTTCGTCGGGAACTTTACGAGACTGCGATGTTCCACCTTAATTTCTCTCATTTGATTAACAAATAAACATTCCCAAATATCTCAATAATAACTGCAATATTATTTTTGATTGCATTGGTTTTTAAAAAGATTGGAGTATCTCTGTCTTGTAAATTTCTGTCTAAACTTCTTCCTTGAAGACTTTTAATGAACAGTTTACATGATTAACTGTATATACAGTCCTATTCACATTGTTATGAAGAAATATAAAAATATACTTAAATTAGCTTAATCTGGGTCTTAGAACTTAATTATAGTCGCTAGTTTGTGAAGTTCCATAGCTCCCCAAAAAGCAAAGTGTGATTTTATCTTGATTTAAGATAATGAGATATTCAGTCCTGGTGAAAAGGTATCACCTTATCTCATTTTCCCTTCATTTCATCTCAAAATAAATAAAACATTAAACATAAAAAATAAAATATTTATTCCATTTCTTGCACATCGTTGTTACTTCATCGTTCTAGTTTGAACTTGGATAATTTATTTCACAGTTGTAATTGATGAGATCTTTAACACCGAAACAAATCGATCTTTGCAATCGAGCATTGTTCGATAATGGTTAACCAAAGCATGATAATACTTTCCACGAATTTTAATTTTAATACTGGATAGTTTTTCTTAATCATTGCAGTGGATTATTTTAATCGAATCCGTTTTATCTTAATCCGATATGAAGTACTTCCACGTATATTACCGGAATGTTAAATTATTCATGGTATTATATAACGGAATGGAATACAAATGAAAAAATGAGTTAAGATACGAATATGTTGGCACTTTTACCTTCCTCATTGGTATTACACAACAAATGATGCAAATCACACCCATTCAGTTGGCATGCGAGCGTGTATAATGTATTTACAGTTAGCTATGAATGTTACAATATACCGGACGACATAAAATATTAATATAAATAGATCTGTATATTTATCCCTTCACTTTAGTTCATGAAAGCGAATATTCTTTACAAAAGAATTCCAAAAACAAATTAAACTTTAACTTGAAATATTGTACCTATTAAAATATGCATAATATAGGAATCTTTGTTTTATTTTTATTGATCTAAAATAATGTAATTGATTGCGCAATTAGTAATAATAACAAAAGATATAAGCAATGAGCAATTAAATACAATAACTTTACCGTTGCTCGTTGTGTAATCGGAATGAAATTAACAGTGCCGTAATTAGGAGGAATAAATAAATCATTAAATCTAACAGTGAACTAATTCTATTACGTGTTGAATTCATTTAACGGAACAGAGATACATATTAGAATTTTTTTGCCTTCACCTTTTAGTTAGTTACAAAAGCAAGTTATTGTTTAATAACGTCTGATAAAAAGTACAGTACTTACGGAATTGAAATTACAGGTAGGAAACATTATAATAAATTGCTTTTACTAATAAAATTGTCCTTAAAAGTCAATGAAAACAAAGTTCCTACTTGCTTGAGATGTCAGAAAAATGCCAAAACTATTGAATGCTTTATCTAACTATAATTTTTATTTAAAATAGTAATTAATGAGTGTTTATGGATCTCATATATGAGATTTCTCCTACCAGGAGAAATTTAATTGTGCACAGAATTCGGAATGTAGTCAAGTATTTGTATTAATACCGAGTGACTTTTAATGATTGAAAATTATTTTATTAGATTGGCAACACTTTTCAATGTTTACGTTGGTGTACTGGATTTTCAAATTCAAAATTTAGGTTAGTGCACTAGATTGTCAAATTCAAATAAATTTGAACGCGAATCGATTCAAATTCGCTTAAAATCACTGACTGCATTCCATTTACGGTTATTCAATTGGCGATCAGTGATGAGGAAGTGATTGAATTTCCCCACCCGCACCCTGTACTGATCAAGCTGGTTTTCTAAATCTCAGTTATCAGTTTCATTTCATACGCATTTTGAGGTTATGTTAATTTTAGTTAATTTAATTCCATTCCTTTTATGAGTCTCTCTGTTCACTTTAAAGTCAGTTCAGTTAAAAATCAAATCGATTTGATTTTGAGTGAAGTGAATGTAAATGGAGGACGGCTAATAATTGAACGTTTCTTGCAAGCCGGTAATGTAGAAAAAGGAAAATTCACTGGTCGCCCCACTATAATAACACCCGATATTGTACAAAATGTTAATGACATTGTACAACAGAATCTTCATGATTCCTACGAATCTACTCGGAAGATCTTGAAAAAAACACCTTCATTTCCGACAAATTTTCAATGGTTCAACAACTTCACCCACCCAATTTTCTTCAGTTTTATCAGTGGTATAACAATAATCTGCTAAATAATAGTGACCAACAGGATATTACTTTCTTTTCCGATAAAGCCTGGTTTCATCTCTCTGGGTTTATCAATTCACAAAATTTCAGGACTTATTCAGCACATAATCCCTTTAATGTGATTGATGTAAAGGCACTACATCCACTTAAAATTGGTGTTTGGGTGGCAATGTCTCGGAGAAGAATTATTGGATCAGTATTCTTCCGGGAAACAATGAACGCCTACAGATATCAGAGACTTATATTGGAACCATTTATAAACCAGTTAGACGATACTGAATTAGCAAATGGCTATTTTCAACAAGATTCCGTCACTGCCCACACAGCACGAACCACAATAAATTATTTAGAGGATGTTTAATCAGTGCCGATTGGTGGCTTCGTAGATCACCCGAATTGACAACCCTGGACTTCTTTTTATTTCCACTATTTTTTCCATTACTTTAGTTCCGTAATCATATTAACAATTTTGAAGAATTACAGCACGTAATTGAACAGGCAGTTGCAAATATCAGACCTAAAACGTTTTTATATATTCAATAATTTATCTCAAAGGATGAAGTGCTGCTTACGTGAAGGAGGCCAACATTTGCTCTAATATTTTATTAAACCCGGACTTTTATTTCAATAATTTGGTGTTCAGAACACGTAGTAAACAATTTGGAAGAATTACAGCAGGAAACCTAAAACGTTAATAATGTCTTCAATAATTATCTCAAAGGATTCAGTGCTGCTTACGTAAAGGGGCCAATATTTCCAGGTCTCGAATAATAATAATAATCTGTTAAACAGTTTTCATCCTCACAGTAAACATCAACTCTAACCTATAACTACGCAATCGCGCAAAATGAACGAACTTTCAGGTACTGCCAATTCCTCAGTGTTCCCAACATACTAAATTTGCGTCAATCATTAAAAGTCACTCGGTATTTATACCTACTCACCTGTATTCCAAGGCAACCCTTCATTAAAAGTTTAATTCATTTGAATTGCTATTTCATATTTTGTTACAATTACAAGTTACAATTTATCAATAGCTGCGTTCCTTTTGCCACAAATCTTACCTCGGATCAATTAAAACATCATTTCCGTTAGCACGAAGAAGTAAGTTTGAACGGATATTTCAATTTAGTAACTAATGAGAACGCTCGAGCGGCAAGCTGGGAGGTCGAAATCTCAATTCAAACTCAGTTATTCGTGCTAACGGAAATGACGTTTATCTGATCTGATTTGGCAATTCTTAGGGTGCGTTCAGAATAAACGCCCAACAAAGTGTGTTTACCCTGGCAGGACGATTGCCCGGACAACAGGCTATTATGAACGCTTTGAAACGAGCTGTCAAAACGGTCAAATAGTGAAGATTGAAATACTGAAAGCGTCCTGAAACCAGAACAATGGATTACATTGTTAGTATTATATGTATAGTATTAGTATTAGTATTATAGGTAAAAAGTTGTTTACCGGGCGAAATGGTGCGTTTATTATGAACGGAACAACTTTTTACCTTGAGGGGTAAAAGTTGCACGCCCCACGTTTATTCTGAACGCACCCTTAGTGTGGTTAAAAATGGTACCAATTTAAACACGAAAATTGCATTCTTTATTCGACGTAGCTAAACGTCCGCCGGCGGAACCATGCACTGTATTTGGAAATTCCGCCGTCCCGCGGATTTAAATAATCTTAATCCACAATTCCGCCGAAAATTCAACTGATTCGCGCACGTACGGCGGAACACTACTTTAAAAAGTAATAATATCGCCGAACGGCGGACTATAATCGAATAAAATGCTTAATCCGCCGTTCTGCTGCTGTGATGTTAAAGTAGTTCACTATTCTTAAAGCCCGTTCACAATGACTTAACGTAACAAAATTAAATTAAGGAAATTAGAGTGTTAATTTATGTGTTCACAATGAAGAAATTTTTTGTTCTTTGCATGCGCAAGTATTTGCAAATTGTTAGTGGTTATCTAGGCTAATAAAGGATAAAATTCTTTTGCTCAACTCGAGGACTCAAAGACTACACTCACTATACTGTTTTAGAACGCTGTTGATTGAATATACTTAACAGAGTTAACCTAAAAATGGAAGTTGTCAACAATTAACAATTACAATTACTTTATAACATGTGTTTTTTTAAAAATGCCATAAGGAGTGGCTGTGGAAAAGAAAATTCATGTCTTAGCTCCATTCATTTGCTTTAAATTTTCAGATTTGGCATGTGTTAGATGCCAAGCTACGACATGAGTTTTAATTTTCATGGCCAACCTTTATGGCATTTTTAAAAAAACACATGTTATTACAGATACTTTGACGATATTTTTTTAATTTTATCTCATGATAAAGTAAATTATATTTTAAATCAATTCAATTCTATTCATAACAGGTTGCAATTTACTATCGAAAGAGGGAATAATAATAGCATAAGTTTTCTACATGTAAATGATAATTTAATAACAAATTGGTATTACAAACCCACATGGTCAGGTAGATATATTAACTATAACTCTTATCAACCAAAAAGTAACAAAATTTCAACTATTATTATCACGATTGATCGTGCAGTATTAGTTTCGGACAAATTATTCATTGTCGAAAATATAAATTTAATTAGGTACTTAAAGAAATTCTTGCTTAAAATTCATAACCTAAACTTATTATATCTGTAATAAATAATCGTGTAAAACATCTAGCAAATGTAAATGTTACCAAACTCACCAAAAAATCAAATATCAAATACCGGGTGTCCCATGCCGTGTAATTGCAAATTGCATATGCTCACCCTTCTAGAATTTTTATTTTTTAATCGATTTCAATGAAATTTGTATCACAAAATCTTTTAAGCGGACATTAAATTGCGCACTATACACTTAACGTTTCGCAGTCGTTCGACAGCTTCGTCAGAAGTGAAAAATATGTTGTCAAAATAAACGAAGCTGTCGAACGACTGCGAAACGTTAAGTGTATAGTGCGCAATTTAGTGTCCCTTAAAAGATTTTGTGATACAAATTTCATCGGACAAGAACCAACTGTAAATATGGATTTCAATGAAATTTGGAAAATAAAAATTAATCAAAAAAATGCATTTTTCGACATACCATTGCGCACCGCAGGACTTCCGGTTTCGCCGGAAGTGCCGTCAACTTTCTTATTTTAAATGGAACACCCTATATATTTTTACATATTTGGAATCTGCAGATCATTGCGAGTCCGAATATGTATCATTTGGTAATTTTGGTTTCCATGACAACGGAAAATAAACTTTTTTGTTTTTAAATCTAGGAAGCTATTAATCGCGTATTTTCCTTCTAATGCGATCAAGCAATTCGAGAAAATCACTATTTTGATTGTATTTTGATTTTTAACATTTTTACAGCATTTCAAATTTTCATTAGGTCGTAACTCATTCTTTTTAAATGGAATCTCGTGTACTTCTTAGCCTAGTTTTTTCTGAGTACGCTGATACCAAATACTTCATACTTTCTTTGAAAGTCTTTTAAAACAGATCAGACGTAAAACCTCGATAAATCATGTTACAAAGAGCGACAATAATGTTAATATCTTACGCGTTTTTGTTATACATATAATTTAAAAATACTGTTATGAAACGACTGACAAATTAAAAAAATTGTAACATAATTTGCAACAAATTGTAAAAACTATTCTAATAACACCAGATTTTGTTAATTTTTAAGAAATTATTTTTCTTAGTGTAGGAAAAAGTTCCTTAAATTTGTACAAAAATATTTGTTAATAAATTTTATGGTTTTTTGAATATTTCGTAAAAGTTTTTAGTAAAGTACAAACATTTTATGGTAATATCTAACCAAATAATATTTGAAGGTTTCCTTTTAGTAGAAAGTTTGAGAATTATTCTTCATATTATACATATTTATTTCAATTTCATTTGTATAAACTTGCCGATATTTTCCGACCTTATGTGACGAACGGTCTCAAGCGTCGATGAGAGGTTTGAAATCACACAATTTTGTAACATTGCAATAAAACTTGCTCAAGAAATTGCTACAATTTGTGATCCACACCCCCCTAAAGTTTTGTGTTAAAAAATTCCTAATATTTACGAAAAACTTTCATTACTTACTTACTATTCCGTGTTTTCTTTTACACAAAATACTTTTACTTTAATAGCCTGTAATAAAATTCTTCAAAGATTTTTCCCCCGGAATTATACGAATAATTTAAAAATATTTTTAAATTTATCATACATATTGTGATTCTTTTTATATTAATTGTTAAGACAATAAATAACATGTTAGACGAATAACTTTATAACAAATAGTCAAAATTTGCAAATAAATGAAGTAATTCAAAATGCTACAAACTTCGACAGAAGATGGGAACGTGTAATGTCAGGAGCCTAAATGGAAAGGAGGAGGAGCTGGTAGAAGAAATGGAAGAAAACAGACTTGCATATTTGTGGGTGATAGAGACGAAGTGGAAGGCAAAGGGACTAAAGGAAATACATAAGGGATATAAGTTATACTGGTCAGGAGTAGACAAGGGAGAGAATGCGAAGGAAGGAGTAGCATTAATCGCCAATAGAGATGAAGCGGAGAAGATAACAAGAGAAATATATGTAAACGAGAGAATTATAATAGTAGAAACCAAAATCACAAAAAACGAGGTGACAACAATAGTTGTAGCTTGCGCTCCGAATGACAACGTGAGGAAAGAAGTGAAAGATGAATTTTACAACAGGCTACAGTCAGAACTAGATCAACTAAACACCGACATACCTAGTAATAGTCATGGGCAATCTCAACGGACGAATAGGAAACAACAACAAGGGAATAGAAAGATGGATGGGCAAAGAAGGAGAAACACTAAAAAATAATAATGGCCAAAGAATGATAGAATTTTGTGTCGGTAATGATCTAATTATGTATAACGAATTCTAAATTCAAACACAAAGACATCCACAAATACACAAGAGAGCAACCGTCTAGAAAGGAAAAATCGATAATTGATTACTTACAAGATGGTGGAACGAAGAAGTGAAAAAGAAAGTAAAGAAAAAGGAAAGAGAAAGGTAAGAGAAAAAGGAAAAGTGGAGGAAGTATCTACATTCAAAAAGAGAGGAAGCCTACAAGATATACAAGAAATTTAGACAAGATAGCAATAGGACAATAAGACAAATAAAACAGCAAATATGGAAGGGATTCGGTGAATACATGACAGAAGAATATAGCCAGAACCAAAAAGTGTTTTTTAATATGATGAAACAATTAAGAGGAAAGAAACAGTACACTATGAAGAATATAAAAGACAAAGAAGGAAACTTACTCACAAATGAAGACAGCATAATGGAAAGATGGAAACAATACTTTCAAGAGTTGACGGACACCACAGAAGAAGAGCATATTTCTGAAATTGAGATTCCTAATGGAAATATAAAACAAGCTGAAACTATACAAAAAAATAACAGATGAGGAACTAAGTGAGGCCGTAGCGAAAATAAAACTAGGCAAAGCTCCCGGGTGTGATGGCATGACCCCCGGAAATGGTGAAATAATAGGTGAAGCAGGTATTAAACGATATTGCGGGTCAAAAGAGATTACCGAATGAATGGAATAAAGGAATTATACTGCCATTGTTCAAAAAGGGGGATATGAAAACTTGCAATAACTATAGAGGCATAACACTGCTAAGCACCCCAAGTAAAATACTAGCAAGAATTTTAGAAGCAAGACTTAGAAAAAAACTAGAATAGTCTATGGAGGATACACAATGTGGATTTAGAAGGGGGAGAGGAACGCAAGACTTAATATTTGCTGTGAGACAGATAAGTGAAAAGGCAATGAGGAAAGAAGGGAAGTACACATTTGCTTCATAGGTATGGAAAAAGCCTTTGATAGAATGAATAGGAATGACGCATGGAAGGTGCTTGAGACAAGAGGAATCGACCAGGAAAATATACAATTAATGACGGCAATGTATGAAAATAATAGAAACTGCATCAGGGTAAACCAAGAAGAGTCAGAAATATTTGAAACCAAAATAGGACTAAAACAGGGCTGCGTAAGTCCCTTACTGTTTGCACTAGTCATGGACATGGCTATTAAAAAAAGCAAAGGAAAAAATGAAAAGCTACAAGTTGGGGTACTGGAGGATGCAAAAGGTAGAAATAACTGAATTAATGTTCGCGGATGATATGGCTATAGTGGCAGAGAACGAAAAGGAATTACAGCACAATTTGAATACGTTAAAAGAAGAATTGGAAAAAGTCAACATTGAAATTGAATATAGGAAAAACAAAAACCAAGTTCATATCAAGCGAAAAGAAAAAACAACATAAAGATAGATAGCCAAGAAATAGAACAAGTAACCAAGTTCATGTTCTACATACTGTTCTACATACTGTATTGTATATTTATGGAACGAAATATATTATTATTATTATTATTAAATACTTAGGTACTATAATAGAGGCAAATGGGAAACTAGATGCTGAAATATTAGAAAGAGTAAACAAAACAGGGAACCTATACAAGCAGATAAAAAAGAAATTTTTAGCACATAAAAACATACCAAACGAAGTGAAAGTGGAAGTAGTTAAAAAAGTTGCAGAACCAATGCTTACATTCGGATGCGAATCATGGACGCTAACTAACAGTCTAGAAAATAGAATAAATGCACCGAAATGAGGTTTCTGAGGAAAATACAAAATAAGACACGCAAGGATAGAATTACAAACAAGACATTTAGACATCAATTAGGAACAAAACCAATATAAGATGTTATAGAAGAGGATGGCTGGGGCATATGCACCGAATGGACAATACGAGAGTGGTAAAAGAAATATACAATGAAGAGCACAGGGTATGAACGGAAGGGGAAGACCCAGAAAAACAGGGGAGGACAGCGTGAGAAAAGCAGCAGAGATTAGAAATCTACCATGGAGGAATATAAGAGAACTCGCTCAAGATAGAAAGCAGTGGAAACAGCTATACAAAGCAAGAGTTAGTAACTCACCAAGCAACTCAACTCAATAGTCTTAGGCCGCATGTCCTCCAGATCGGGCCGACCACAGTCGGCTCGATTGGGATCGTGCGATAAAGATCGTGTAAATGTATTTCTATTGTAACCTGTCCACTGAGTCGCGTCTAATTAGACGCGATTGAAATCGTATCAGTCTAATCAGTCTAATTAGGCGCGACTCAGTGGACAGGTTACAATAGAAATACATTTACACGATCTTTATCGCACGATCCCAATCGAGCCGATTGTGGTCGGCCCGATCCGGTGGACATGCGGCCTTAGGCCGGGTGTCTAATTACACGCGACTGAAATCGTTTCAGTGGACAGGCTACAATACAAATACATTTGCACGATCTTTATCGCACGATCCCAATCGAGCCGACTGTGGTCGGCCCGATCCGGTGGACACCCGGCCTTACACTGAAAGGTAGACAAGACTAAAGGCTAAGTAAGTACAAACTTCGACAATAATGTTAATATGTTACGCGTTTTTGGTGTGTAACTTAAAAATACTGTTATGAAACGACTGACATACAAAATATTACAAATTTGTAACTAAATTTAAAAATTGTAACATAATTTGCAACAAATTGTAAATACTACTACTATATTCTAATGACACAAGATTTTGTTAATTTTTCTTAGTGCAGGTTTTGAACCAAACACTTATTTTTATCAGGACATTTCTCAAGGATTTAGCAGGATTTGACACTAATTGCATATATGTATGTAAAGAAAGGGATTTTTCTTGTTAATCTAACCTATCTTTTAACCTAATTTTACCAAAAATTGTAAATTGCAACACAGGAAAAAATCGCTTTAGGAAAAAATACAACAGGGTTGTAAAAGCGAATTTGTATGACTAAATGTTACTAATTATTAAATTCTTTTCACATTTTTATAAGAAAAAGTGTTTCATTATTATTGTTATACTTACAAAGCAACACTAAACCTGTGGTTGTAATCAAAATTAATCAATGAGATTTATGTGGTTAGGGGTGATCTCATTGATTAATTGTTGTACTTGTTTTTCAGAAGACATTATTACAAAATCCACTAATATGTAGAAAAATCTTGTGGAATACTAAATTTTGTAAGAGAATCAAAAATGTCTAAAATGTTTGCGGTCTTAAGTTTGACTATATTTGGTATTTTGTGGCAGTTTTCAATCAATATTTTCTTTATATACAGTACAACTCGGATATAACGATGGCTCAAAGGACCAGTTACTTCTCGTTATATGCAAATGCTCGTTATAAACAAAAAAATATACGTATAAATACGAGAAACGGAACTTTTTAATTTCCTCGCTATATGCGAGTTCTCGTTATAACTATACTCTGTTTACTCAAGAGATATAGTAATAAACACTCCCACAGTAGCCCGCGCGTCAACCGTTACAGTTGAGTTCCGGTGATACTTATCCAATATTGAAGGTACAACTTGAAATTGTGTGTTACTTTGTATAGCCACCTTCTGCGCTATAAGATACTGCGTATAAAACTCTCCTACTTTATTTTATTACTATATCTCTTCAGTAAACAGAGTATAGTGCTCGTTATAAGCGAGTTTCACTGTACTTCTAGGAGAAATAAAAAAAATGTATTAATAAACGACACATAAATCCGGAACCGCCGCTGTGCGATGTAAAGTTTTTAAGAAATTATAAGAAATGTTCTACAATTTTTAGTAATAAACTTAACAAAAAGATATAAAACGTGTCCGCACACGCCTGGATGGTAAATTAAGCAAAATATGTTGTTTGAAATAGGAACAATAAATGAGAATTTACAACAAATTGTCTGTGCATTACTAATATAAAACTGTGAAATTCATTATTGAAAGTTATGTCAGATGTACTTACAATTTTTAACTACAATTTTATTGAAATTTGTACTACAAACTATTTCTGTCCCTATTTGTATTATTTTTTGTAGGATATAATTCTACAATTGTAGAAATTTGTCCCAAATAATTTTTCCTGTGAAATTTTGATCCTATACGCTTCAGTTAAACGTCCTAGAGATTTACAAGACGCGTATTTTGATGTATTAAACATTAACAACAAGTTCATATTAATACCGAAAAAAAGGGGATAAGTTTTTTTAGGTGGGTTAGACGACACTGATAAAAGTTTTTATGTAAATTTACTGTAATTATCGGTGGCTGCCAGTAACCACTGTTAATTATAGTAAATTTAAACTCATAATTACAGTAAATTTATACAAAAACTTTACCTATCTAAAACTTTTATCCGTGTAGGTATACCTTAGATAGGTAAAGTTTTTGTATAAATTTATTGTAATTATGAGTTTAAATTTACTATAATTATTATCGGTGGTTACTGGCAGCCACCGATAATTACAGTAAATGTACACAAAACCTTTTATCAGTGTACACTGTAAAAAATTTCAAGGTAAATTTATCTGAATAATCATTGGTTATTTGTGGCCACTGTTAATCATGGTAAAAATACATGTAGGTTTACCATGAAATGGTAAATTCACATGTATTTTTACCATGAAATGGTAAATTTACATGTATTTTACAATATTTTTACCATGATTAACAGTGGCCACAAATAACCACTGATTATTCAGGTAAATTTACCATGAAATTTTTTACAGTGTAGCCTTAACTCTTACTAACGCGTGATTAATATCTTTTCTAATCAAGTGACCTATGCACATGCCTAAACTCTCCAAAGGTCAAGCCCGAATGCATAGGCGCTTCGAAGCCGCGTATGGTAGATCGAATTACGACGCTCCAAACATTATTTCTTCGATATAGCGAGAATATTTTGATCAACTTTATCACATTTTATTTTGTTATTTGCTGTATTTTTGACCATATAAAAAAAAACGAAAACATTCGTTTAAATAAAACTCGTTATATCTATGCATCACGCAGCCGTAAACAGCACTGGATCACAGATCCAGTGCTGTTTACGAGCAGCATAACGAGGTTTATTTAAATGAATGTTTTCGTTTTTTTTTTTATATGGTCAAAAATACAGCAAATAACAAAATAAAATGTGATAAAGTTGATCAAAATATTCTCGCTATATCGAAGAAATAATGTTTGGAGCGTCGTAATTCGATCTACCATACGCGGCTTCGAAGCGCCTATGCATTCGGGCTTGACCTTTGGAGAGTTTACACATGACACATGACACAGGCTATTCTGTAAAACTTTAAAAAATCTTTTTTAAGTAAACTAACTCCGTATTCAATAGATGATTTCACCACAATGTGTGACACAATTGGATAATAATTTAATGATATTTCTGTAGTCAATTTCTATAATGTAGTATTATTAGGTACTTATTAAGTATTGTATTTCTGCACCTAATTTATGTTATCACAGTGACGCGCCAGAAACATCTTAGTTACATCACTTTATTGTGTGTATTTATGTATGTATTGATTGGCTAAATAAATGTACATATTCTATTCTATGGAAAAAAAATATGTCTTTGTTTGGTTCATTATTTCAAATGTCATTTGAATTATTTTTATTGCATTCCTATCGTTTTGTACAGGAATGCAATATAAATATGTAATTCAAGTGGCATTTGAAATAATGAACTAATCAAAGACACATGATTTTATTTCCATATGTCACTTGATTAGAAAAGATATTGATCACCTCTTATAAGAAGCACTTGAAATTACACCAAACTTCCAAGAAACATAAAAACTTACCTACCTAAAATTTTCACTGCGATCGGCTAGCTAAGTTTCTATTTTATTTTTTTTTTCTTAGCTATTTAAGCGGTGAGAAAGTTTAAAAAAAGGTGGTGCATAAGGGGTGCAACAAGGTGCACCAAAAAATTTCGAAAATTTTCACGGGGGGGGGGCAACTTAACTTTCTATTTTATTTTTCTCAGCTATTTGAGCGGTGCAAAAGTTAAGAAAGATGGCGCATAAGAGGTGCAACAAGATGCGGCAAAAAGCCTCGAAAATTTTCACGGGGGTGGGGGGGGGGGTAGCTAAGTTTGTTTTATTATACTTTTTCTGAGCTGTTTGAGCCGTGCAAAAGTTAAAAAAGGTGATGCAGAAGGTTGCATAAGGGGTGCCACAAGGTGCACCAAAGAAACTTCGAAAATTTTCACGGGGGGGAGGGGCTACGGTTAACTTGGCCCCTCCCAGTGAAATTTGCCTGCAGTTTCTCTCCCGAAGGCGTTTGAAAATTTTATTTTGGTGTTGCATAAGGGTGCAAGAAAACTTTGAAAACCTTTTAAATGAGTTGACAGTACTGCAGTGGAACGTCGATTACAAAATTGTTCGACACACGGCATGACTCAAAAGCAATATTGCAATAAAATACCTAATTTAGATAGCTAATGATCATAAATTTGCATTACGTACCTATTATATGTAATTGTCTTAATTTCCTAATCTACGTTGTGGTTTTTCTTCAATTTTAGTCTAGTACAATACAAATTCGTGCTTCATTAACATGTTTTAATTTTCTCTGTTTTGTTTTTCAGTGAAAACATACTTGAGTCCCGTCGAAACTCATTGCAATAACATCAATTATTTTATTCCGGACGAAAACAACGAAACCAGAGATCTTACCGATGACGCTTGGACGAAACTGCGTAAGTAATTCGCCATAATTATACTTTTTTCTGCGAAATTGAAATCTCTGAATAATTAATTAATATCCCAGAGAATTTATGAAAATGTGTGTCGCGTCGTGAAAATAATTACTAATTACCCATATTCAGGCTAAGCGCACGTTCACTAATTGTAAGTGGGTTATTAAAAGAAAAACAAAACCAATTATATTTTCACCAACGTTTGCGAATGAAAGTTGAACTAAATTTACTAAATTATACGCAACAAGTGAATTATTCTAATTATTCTTATGGTATGGGCATTATTATGCAATATTGTTTTGCGTGATTAACGAGTTTGTGTATTTTAGTATATTAATTTCCGTACTTTCGCCGTTATTTGAGTGCGAGTCGTGTTGATTTTTCTATCAAAAGAATTATGTTGAAGAACAGAACAAAAAAACGAAAAATATAGAATCTTTAGCGCGAAACGCATTTGAAAAGTTACTATTGGGTAACATCACCTTTTTTTCAATAATGGTTTGTCAAGCCATCGTGGTCACCTATACGCAATTAGTGCCAAAAATATGTGGGATAATAGGGATGTGTGATATATGGAAAAGTATCAGAAAAATAGATAATAGGGATGTGTGATATATGGAAAAACATCAGAAAAAATATTTAATGGTATTAAAATCCAATGTGGCGACCATAAGAAAAAATAAAGTTGATGATGGTCAGAACGAGATGAAAAGTTTTAAGTAAAATCTAATGAAATCATCGTAAACAGCTCAAAAGAGCGTCTATAGAAGTATTAATTTTGTTGTGATGCCTACAATAATAACTTCAGAAAAAAATAAAAAAGAAAATTACGTTTTTCAGTTTTTTGGAAATATTTCAAAAACTACAAATCGTAGAAGGGTTTTTAAAACAGATTATTGTTTAGCACCAAGATACGCAACTTTGCCCTAACTTAACCGACTTCTTCTACCGTTTTCGAGATCCCAATGGTAAGTCTCGAATTTGTAACAGCCTGTATAGTTGACTTGTCATACAAATACACATTGCATTTCTTTATAACGGAAATACAAATAAGTGCAGTAGCACCATAAACCTAGTTATCTGGTTATGCAGCAAATGGGTAGAAAATGTGTTATTTGATTAATTATAAAACTTCACAACTTAAAAGAATTTACGAATGTTTACGATGTTTAAGATTAATTGTCCTGAAATAAAATAAAGTTTGACGATGAAAATTAGGGGAAAAAAGAAATGAATGACCTGTATGTATGTATGTTCTAAAAATTTAAAAAAATGGTTTCGATGTCGATTTACATGAAAATGTATTTGTCTTAATATCATACAGTCATCATTAAGGGTTGCATTTTTTGTTGTCGCTTTTTAGAACTCACCAACGCTAATGTTTTATATGCAAAACATTGTAAACTTTTAATATTACGTATTTTTTATTCAAAATTCAACCAAATACGACTCAATATTAAAAAAATAAAATAAGATAAGCATTTGCAAAAATCAGCCAGAAAACATTATCAGATATTCAATAATCTCCAGGACATCGTTTGACCAAAATGAGTAGTGCAATGCATTTTGCAATACTGAGGGGGTGTTTTTTTTACTACATCTTATACCTTAAGCGCTGAACCTTGATAACGTCAGGCTGCAGCTTTAAAATGACAATTTCCATATATTCTTTCAATGGTTAAAAAAAACACTTAAAATCGGTAGGAGATAAAACTTGGGCAAAATTGCTGATTAAAGAATTTGTGACATCGTACATAAAAAACGTATCGTGGCAATAAACTAGTCCACCTTAAAATGTAAAAAAACGCTTTTGGTTTAATCGCTGCAACGGATGACTTAATCCCGAATAAAAAAACGAGCCCTGATTTTCGACTGGATTGAATCCTGAAGAAGCTGTCAATTGAAACGTTGAGAAGGGTAATTACGATTTTGATGCACATATGTTGAACATACAATCTAGTTTTATGATTAATTTAATAATTGTAATTTAGTTTTTAAAATTTCTTATAGATATGGGACGCTCTACGATCGCACTATTTATAATAGCTTTCGTAGCCGTCTTCGCAGCATTTTGCGTTGGAGTAACGGGCTGTTGGAGAAGATCTCCAGCCAACATCACCGCAACAGCTATTCTAATGCTTCTAGCATGTAAGTACTTATTTTTTTTAATAAATATTATTTCTTATTGTTTGAAATATGTAATTTTTGGTGTACTAACTGTTGCCTGCAAAAATAAGTCCATATGTACCAACATACAGTATGTTTCACTTTACACGAATACACCTACATAATTGTTTATTCTTCGGGATGCGTGTAAAACAATTTTTTAGTAAGAAACAAACATCAAAAACAATAGTCTGTCAACAGAAAAATTTGATTACGGCGATTTGCAAATGTTTTGTTTCCAATGCACAGGCACCTTTGATGATTTTGTAAAAATGAAATATCTTCGTTATTTATTAATTTACGAAAAAATGACAAAGAATAATTTTAATGAAGAATTTTTTCTATCGATTGGTAATATGTATAATATATAGGGTGTTCCATGAAATTATTCTTGAGTGAAGAGTTCTTGATGTTTGACCAATATAAACGGAATCACAATCACGACATGGAATTTCATAAATAGAATTATTTTGATTGAATTTGTCAAGAGAATCTTTAACTTTAGTAAATAAAGACTTAATTGTTAATAAATTTTTGTTGCAATGTGCATGTTTTTATTTTTTATTACTTTTATTAGTCGAGTTGTAATATGTATAAATGTTAAGGATCTAAAAAGTTTATCAACTTAAAACGAAACCTACAAAGTGTTTTTCGTTGTTAATTTTCAGGCTGGCAGTACATATAAAAATTAACGTTAAACGTTAACGTTAAAAACATTCTGTACTGCAATAAAAATTACAGCAAAATGCAAGAAAACTTGCACCAGTTGATCTTAAACTTTCATTGTGAGTACGCATATAAATTGCATCGTCGCGCGACGTAGAAATTCTTTAAATTTGTAACTTTAATGCCCGATTTCACCAACGCGGATTGCGGATTAAATCTAGTGTCAACACTTAGAATATGACTTCGAGTATGAATATGACTTAGAATATGAATCCGAGTGCTAGTGTCAATCCGCTTTGGTGAAATTCACCATAAAAACACTATGATTGTAATTTAACCTATGATTGTAATTTAATGAAGAAAAATGAATTTTTTTGTATCTGTAGGCGTAATTTCAACACGTGATAACATTGGTGTTTGAATCAACATTTAGAATACAGTAATTTGTTTTCTTGAATTAAAAACATTCCATAATAATAAAAGTTCTTAATAAATAGAATTCACATTATTATGCAAGTGAAAAAATTTAAAGAATTTCTACTTGAGTAAAACATTTATATGCTTTTTTTTTATTTTGGGAATGCATTTTTTTCTTTTATTCAAAAGCAGCCGACATTTATTTTTTGGACAAGACACGAATTCAAATGTCAGACACTGTCCTGACAGTTATGACATTTAAAATTTCATAATGAAAATCAACTTCGAATTTTTTTAATGCAAATAAAGAACTTTTTCAAAAATATGCCGCTCCTATATTGTACTTTTAGCAAACAGAATGAAAATTCGAAAAACAAATATAAAAATATTATTGCACACAAATTGTAACTGCCATTTGCCAGCACCTTGTCACATTTGACGTTGTTACAAAGTTAGCGGGAAAAGGTAAACAAATGCGCGACATTTTTAAAATTAATGCGGATTCACATATCACGGACAGTATCCATGACACTTTGATGACAAATAGTATTTGTCCTGTCCAGACAATTGTCATTTTTGACATTTGTCCGAAAGACATTTACACTCACTCACAACCCTACCCAAAGGTGATCAAAACTACCTTCGGCCTAGATAATTTTCGCGTTTTTGAATACTCAAGGTCAGGTGACAATCAATAGCGTTCGTATGTTGTGCATGGTTTGTTTATTAATTGAATTTTCTACGAGTTTTTCATATCGAAATTAGTACATATTTTTGAAGGACGCTCAATCATTTTCGATCACATTGTATTTATACTTTTAGTAAATACCTCCTGATAATATTAATTCAGTTTTTTTTTATGTTTTTCTTATTGTAATTGTTATTGTTAATGTTCTTTTCATTTTTAACTTCTTAATACCAAATGAAATTTCTTAAAATTTTTGTTTTCCCTAGGTCTTTTAAGTGCTGGTGCTATGGGTTTGTGGCACGGAGTAGACTATTACGAAAAGGAAAAAGTAGTTGGTGAAGAATATTATCAAGAATGGAGTCATGTGAGTTGTTTGACTTACTTTTTTCTTTAACCTGCAGGGAAGCACATTTCTTCACAAATTTTTAATTTTTTTAAATATATTTTTTTAACTTTGCGAAGAAATTTTGAACTTAAGGCTCATCGTTCACAAGAGGATAATAAAACTGCAACAGAGTTGATAAAGTTCAAACAGAGATAGATTTATACAATTTTCTAGGTAACAAATAATACAGATGTGCAACAATGTTTTTGTCAGATGACAGCACTAAATAGCGGCTATTTCTTACAAATTTTAGTACAATTTTCACGTGATTTTTCTACCTTATTAGTAACAATTTTTTCTGAAAATTTTATGTCGTACACAGACGATCTCTAGTAGGGCATATGTATATCATTTTTAAATCGCTCTTTTCTTTTTTACTAAAACGTGAATTCAAATTAAAGTTCATAGATCTGAGTTAAAAAAAATGTACGTGGAAATGACATAACATGACAAAGGCCACAACGCCGTTTCGCGAAAGTTAGAAGAAGATAGCTGTATAAAAATTCTTTGACTTATCAATCGACCGATCGGCATATACATAGTAAAAAATGATAATACAGTGCGTTAATATATTTTTTAGTTAAGGGGAGGCTATGAAAAACAAAATCAGAGTCTTAGCTTGATTCGAAACTTTTATTCTGACATTTGCTTCCTGACCCCTGTTAAATCTGTTAGTTGTTTAAACGCTCTTGAACACTATAGTCATGTTGGAAGCAATCCAACAGCATTTGAAATTAGTCGTTATCATGTTAAAGAGTTTTAACAAAGCCTTATGTATTCAACTAGAAGATTTTTTCTACTATCGTCAAATGTATCTTGACATTTCAATTTTGACATAAGTTAATTTCATTTAAGCTACGACTTAGGTTTTACTTTTCATAGACTCCTCTAATCTAAAAAATATATTAACGCATTGTAGGTGTTATTTCGGAAGTTGAATTATTAATAAATATAAACATAACCTGAGTTTTTTAACTTTGAATATATCGGGCGATTAACTAAATTTTACCTCGCAATTGGCCATGACTCGAAAACGTATGTCGTAAGTTATTTAACTGCATCTGTTTTGACGTTTAGACTAACGGATTATAGTTGTTTGGTGATCTTGTAAATTTTGGCACAGAAAATGAACTCAAATAGCATTTACAGTAGTCCACAACGCTTTCCTGATTAAAAGTTACTTTAGAAATATCCGGAAAATAGATGATGTTTAGATATACTCTAATGTTAAATTTCGCAAAAACGCTAATGCTAAAATATGGCTATGATACTAATTCTGAAAAGCAACAGCATCGTAGACGTAATAATTATATCATAAATTATATACCTAGACTGATTATTTATAGAGAGCGAATTGAATTGATAAATTTGCCGTTGAAACGTAATGGAAAAATAGTTTTGTATGTTAATTTTGCCATGTTAACGTCCAGTGCCTTGTGGAATATAGGAATATCTTTTTTACGCTGCAAATATCAGTAAATCAGGCAAATATCTATCGCTCTGACATGTCTTTTTGACAATATGGAATGTTACATATTATAAAATCTGTGAGCAGCACTAATCTCAAACACCAAGTTTTGTTTTCAAAACTCTCTAGAGGTAAAATTCAGTTGATCACCGGACACAACGTAAAAAATACCGAGTGATTTTTTAAATTTTTTATCAACTCTTGCCATAAGAACTGGATGGCATGTCTTAGCTTAACTGAAAAGTCCGTCATTGCACTCCTTTTTGCTGTTTTACAGTCAAGCTACGACATGCCGTCCAAATTCCATGGCAAGAGTTGATAAGAAATTTAAAAAATCACGCGTTATTTCTATGTTCAGTTAAAAAAAAAACAACAGTCAATGCATTGCAAGGGTATACCAGCTACCTATGATGAAACAAAACAACTTTCAGTAATAGTATATTACATATCGAGAGTTGTAAATAGCAAATTACGCACGGTGGAAAAGTTGCGCATGAGCCGCGTAGCGGCGAATGCAAATAATTCCACAAGTGCGTAATTGCTTTACATCTCGAGTTTTGTACTATACTTTATCTACGACCACAAAAATTACCTTATTATTCAAGTTCAAAATAATCAGCAATGACACTTGCAATTTCGACGACTGTCAATCTAATGTGATGCGGCTACGTAGATCTAACTGCAAATGTGCGTAAAGTAGATGCGTTGTGCGTTTTTCTTACTTTACACACGACGTTTGCAAACACCCGCTTACTTAATTTTGTGTTGTACGTAATTCGTCATTTACAATAGTGGTCGTAGATAAAGTAATTTTAAGATTTATTTTGTTAACAAAAGCATTACAATAATAATAATAAATGTTCGAAATGCCCTCCTTTACGTTTTAAACAATGTAAGTACTAAGCAATAATCAAACACTTACAAAGTATTTCTTAAGGTTTCGGGATCTGTACAGATTATTGTTTTTACTATAATGCCGATCGTATAAAATAAGTTAAGAAAATGTATGACGAAATGACGTGACTTGACAAAAGCCATAAGGCTGTTACACGAAAGTTAGAAGGAGATAGGTACATAAAAATTCTTTTACTTATCTATCGATCAATCGACATATACAGGGTGTCTCAGAAAAACTATTCCTAACTTTCAGAAGTAGTAGAGGTCATATAATTAAGAAACTTTTATTAATAAAGTTGTGGCTGGAAATGTTTCCGCGTCAAGTTAGAACGAAATAAAGAAAATGAAGACTAGAAATAATCTCGATGTAAGAAGTAACTTTTCTATTTATTTCTAGTAGCTACACAATTTTGATTAATTTCAATTTATTGAGAAAACTTGAAAAATTATAAGAAATGTTCAAAATTAATGCCACCATTTTGGATGCATAAGTTATGACGATAAACTACAAGAGACGGATATAGGGAAAAAATATAAAGAAATAATAAACAGCGAAATTAAAAAGGTAAGAATGAGTGGAACGAGATGACAGCAGAGCAAATGTGGCAAAGAGTCAAAACGATAATGATCCAAGCAGCCAAGCAAGCGTGTGGAATGAATAAGATGAATAAACAAACAAAGAGAACAGCGTGGTGGAGCGAGGAAGTTAAAACTCAAGTGAAAATAAAAAAGGAAATATGGAGACAATACCTAACGAACAGAACAGCAGATACAAAGAACAAAGGATAATAGTAAAAAATATGATAGAATAAGTCGTGGCAAGAATTCGGAGAAAAACTGGAGAGTATTAGTAAAGTAAACCAAAAATTATTTTATAAAACGTTGAAAACGATACGAAAAGGGAAGAAAATACAAACTACTACAATAAAAAACAAAAGAAGGAACGGTATTAACCAATACCGAAGACATAATGAACAGATGAAAGGAATACTTTCAGAATTTAATGGGGGGAAAAACGAATTATGAAAACACAACAAGAAATGAAGTTGGAAAGAAAATACAAATGAAGAGGAAACGGAAATAATGGATAAAAATATGAGAATAGCACTAAGAAAAATGAAAAATGGAAAATCACCGGGCCATGATAAAATAACGGCGGAAATGATTAAAAAGATGGGAAAAGAAGGCATCAAGTTAATGGTTCAAATGTTTAACAACATTTGGAAGGAGGAAGTGGTACCCACAGACTGGGAAGTGGGCCAGATAGTACCAATATATAAAAAAGGAGATAATAAACAATGTAACAACTACAGGGGATAACATTATTAAGCGTGCCATTAAAGCTCTTCGAACAAATAATTGAAGGAAAGCTCCGAATAATAATAGAACTAACACTGGACGTGACACAAGTGGCTTACGTAGGGGGAGAAGCGTTCAAGATCACATATTTACGATTAAACAGGTGATTACGAGATCAATTATTAACTACAATAAAAAAGTCTACCTCGCATTTATTGACCTAGAAAAAGCATTCGATCGAGTACCTCGAGAGACGGTATGGGATATTTTAAATAAAAGAGAAGTAAGTACAAAATTGGTAAGGGTAATTCAAAACTTATACGAGACAACCAGAAACTACGTCATAAGCAATAACAGGACATCGGAAGAATTTATTACTAAAGAAGGGCTGAGACAAGGAGGAATAATGAGTCCAGTATTATTCACTGTATTTATGGATGAAATTATTAAGAACTGCCGTAGGAATATCACAAAGTTACATGTAGGTTACCGTAATCTGCAACCGATAAACATATCCGAATGTGCATTTGCAGATGATGTTGTCATTATGACGGGAAATGAACAAGCACTAGAGAGAAAGCTTGAGATATGAAATACAGAACTAACCGAAAAAGGAATGAGAATAAACGTAGATAAAACTAAGGTAATGGTAATTACAAGGGAAACACAACGAACAAATATACAGATAAATGGAAAGAGGATAGAACAGGTTAAAAAATTCAATTATCTCGGAGTGACAATACAGGATGATGGAAGACAGGAAAGGGACATAAATGAGAGGATACAGACAACAAACAAATTATACTACTGTTGAATATGATCTAGATTCAATAAAATTCACATGTCCGAATGTAACAAACATTTATTAACACGCACGAGTATATAGTAATCAACCCAAATCTAGACTGGCCTGGGGAACAGCCGAAACACGAAAACAACTTTTTACATTGCAAGTACCTACTGAAGAAAGAGTGCGCATAAATAATATTTAAAGCTATTTAAATGTATACTCTTTTAATTAACGATATACAACACCTCTCCTCTTAAGCATGCACTAACGCTATATAAATTAATTAACAATACGTAAGTATAAGACACACAAAATATCAATTTACAGAAAACTTGAATCGTTCAGGGGCCTTCAGCTTACTACGACGTCTCAAATTTCGACTATCAGAATTACGATCTGAAGGACCCGGAACGGGTTCATCCACATTAAGAATGACGGGTGATTCTTGAGGTTCTTCACCAATTTGTTTTTCTAAATCTGATTTTGGAATGATCGAAACGGGAACTCTTTCTTTATTTAATTTAATTTGATTAATATGACGTTTCCAAACAATTCCCGAATCAAGTTTAACTAAATAAGTTCTCCGACCAAGGACCTTATGAATTTGACCTTTAACCCAAATGCAACCACCAACCTTATAATTTCTCGCCCAAATGTTATCTCCTTCAGAAAAACTTACAGCATTTTTGTGTTTGTAATATTTTTGTTGAGCCTTCTGTTTTTTAAGTACAACATTTTCAGTGGAAGGTAACAACAACTCAAACTTAGAACGAAGCGATTTACCTATTAACAGTTTTGCAGGCGTCTCGTTCGTTGTAGAATGAGGAGTATTTCTGTATTGAAATAAAAACCTATTAATTATCAAATTAATATCCTGTAACCCCTCATCTCTCGCTTTTAAGATGGCCTTTTTCATAATTTTCACCGCGCTTTCAGCTTGACCATTGGTTTCCGGGTTATAAGGCGCCCCAGTTTTATGTTTAATCCCACTAGATTTTAAAAAATTTTCAAACTCTTCTGAGCAAAAAGCTGTCGCATTATCCGTGCATAATTCTCTTGGTAACCCATATCTAGCAAAAAGAGACCGAAAAGCTCTGATAGCGATAGTAGAAGTCAGACTATTCACTTCAAAACATTCCAACCATTTCGACGTTGCATCAACTATTACTAAGAAATATTTTCCTAAACATGGGCCAAAGAAATCTGCATGAAGACGAGTCCAAGGTTCTTTTGGCCAATGCCACCCTATTAAGGGCGCTCTCGCTGGACGACTACTAAATTTAGCGCAAGTATTACAATTCGAAACTGTTTGCTCAATGTCTTTATCAAATTCCGGCCACCAGATATAGGAACGGCCTAAAGCTTTCATCTTTACCACTCCTACGTGCGCAGAATGCAATTCCTTTAATAATGCAACTTGAAATTTTTTAGGTATAATCAAACGATAACCCCAAAGCACACAATTTTGCTCAATGTTTAACTCGTTTTTTCTAATAAAAAATGGCATAAATTCTGGAGATGGACATTTTGATGGCCATCCATTACGTACATAAAAAAAAACTTTACTTAGTAATGGATCTTTAGACACTTCGTTCTTTATATTTTCAAAATTAATAGGAATTTCCGTTTCCTGAACATAATTTAAATAAGCATAATTTGATACGGTATTTAAATAATTCCATTTTGATATTGGGTCAGACTGATCTGGTAAAGGCAATCTTGATAAAAAATCGGCGTTATTCTTTTCAGATGACACAAAATGTATTTCGTAATCAAAAGCTGAGAGTATATGCGCCCATCTTTGGAGCCTATTTGCAGCAAAACAGGAATTCCTTTACTAGGCGAGAAAATAGTTAGCAAAGGTTTATGATCCGTATAAAGCAAAAACTTTTTACCGTAAAGATACTGAAAAATTTCTTAAGACCAAAATAATAGCTCTTTTTCTATTTGGCTATACTTACTTTCAGCAGCATTTAGTAAGCGACTGGCAAAAGCGATGGGTTTTTCCGACTTATTCGGATAAACGTGGCTAATCACTGCACCTAAACCAACCTGAGAAGCGTCAATAGTAAGCTTTACTGTCCGATCTGGATCATAATGAACCAGAACTGAAGACGAAGCTAAAACATTCTTTACCTTTTCAAAACTTTGTTTGCAAGAAACTGACCACTTCCAGGACTTACCTTTTTTAAGTAGATTATAAAGAGGTTGAAGAAGTGTCGACGCATTTTGGAATAAATTTACAATAAAAGTTTACCGATCCCAAAAAACGACTTTAACTCACTCACTTTCTTGGGTACAGGGATATTTTAATTGCTAAAATTTTATCATCAGTCATATGCAAACCAAAGCTGTCAATTCTATAGCCCATATATTCGACTCATTCTTGGAAAATTGTACATTTCTCGCGCTTGACTTTAAACCACACTCATGTAATCGTTTCAGTACGTCATCAAGCCGAGACATATGTTCCTCATCGGACCTTCCTGTTACCAAAATATCATCCATGCAACATACTACACCCGGCATACCGTTGAACAGTTTTTCCATGATATTTTGGAAAATCATAGGTCCACTCGTGATACCATACGGCAGTCTAGTATAAGAAAATAACCCTTTATGGGTAGAGATGGTTACCAGCTTTCTAGAATCATTCGAAAGTAAAACCTGCTGATAAGCATCCGATAAATCGATTTTTGAAAACTTCTGACCACCATGTAGTTGACTGAATAAATATTCTATCCTAGGCAATGGATATTGTTGAACTACCAGGTGCGGGTTTAATGTTATTTTAAAATCACCGCAAATCCTAACACTACCATCAGATTTGAGTATTGGTACAATAGGGGTAGCCCAATCAGAAAAATCTACTGGAACTAGCACACCATTATTAACTAACCTATCGATTTCGGACTCTATTTTAGGTTTCAGCGCAAAAGGAACTGGCCTAGCCTTACAAAATTTAGGAACGGTTCCTTTTTTTACATTTAAATGAATTTCAAACTTGTTCAAAGTACCAAGACCCTTATCAAAAAGCTCTTTATATTTACCCCCAAATGTCTTTAGGTCATTGGTCAAAGAATGTATGTATCGGATTTTACCGATACCTAAATTTAACGAATCTAAACCGTTTCGACCAATCAAAGGTGGACCTCCATTTTTAATTACATAGACTTTCAAACTTGTTTTAATATTTTGATCATAAACAACATGTAATTCAAGAAAACCTAGAGGTTTGAAAGTGACACCAATGTAATCTTGAAGCGATAAATCGTTTTCAAAAAGTTTTTTGTTTTTAAAATGTTTTAAATATAATTTCTCCGAAATTGCAGAATGAGCAAAACCGGAATCTGCTTCAAAATTAATCGGCACATTTTCTACCAGCAAACTAACATACGTAGGTTTAACGTTACCTTTAAAATCTAAATCATACGATCTCAGACTAAAAATATTTTCAGGATTATCACAAAAATTTTCGGACATATAATTTTGCGAATTAGAATAATTTTTCCGACGTTTACAAACGGTGGCTAAATGTCCTTTTTCTCCACACTTGTGGCAACAATTATGACGATACGAACATTCACTTGACCGGTGATTACGTCTGCCGCACACACATTACATCTAGGGCAAACCTGAATACTGCTAGAAGGCTGCTGTAGTCCGGTCTGGAACTGACTCTGCTTAAATTGTCTGTTTCTACTAGCTGATGCCGGCTCTGCAGCTGCAGAACGCTGAAATGAACTCTTGGCGTCCCGAGCGTCGCCTATCACCGAGCGTCGAGCAACCGCTTGACGATTTGCTGGACCACGCTTGTAACGGTTGAAGTGCACAGGCTCAGACTTTACATTTATCAGCGGCGTGTCGTGCTTCTCCACCATTGATGCTTCTTTAATTTGAGAAATTTTCAGGATCTTTGCAAAAGTGGTGCTTGGCAGGATTGGATCTTCCTCGAAACATCTATCTCGGATAGCATTTTGGCCTAATCCGATCGTGAAAATATCACGCAAAACAATGTCGAGTTGTTCTGCCTCGAAACTACAATTTGCCACAAGACTTTTGAGCCGGGCCGACCACTCTAACACGGTCTCGGACTCCGATTTTACGGCATGGTAAAACTTTAAACGTTCAGAAAAAATTGACTTCACTGGCGAAAAAAAATCCGTTAATATTTTGATTAAGTCCGGATAAGTTTTCGATGCCGGTGTATCCGGTGTGCACAAATTACGGAGCAGTTTATAAGTCTCTTCATTTAACGAAGATAATAAAATAGCGCGTTTACGCCCCGCGTCCGTCACATTATTAACAATTAACACTTGTTCTAATCTTTCTTTGAACATCACAAAATCGGAAGTGTTATAATTAAATTTTTCCACATTGGAAAATGAATACACCGCTTGCTCTTCCATTATGGTAGATCCCGAAGAAAAAAATTGTAATAAAAATTTTCCGACACGTGTAACTGCAAAACAGTCCAATTCGCGATCAACACATCACTTTACCATGCAGCTTGCACAAAAAAAAAATATGAAAAGATCCTCGTCGCCAATATGTTGGATATGATCTAGATTCAATAAAATTCACATGTCCGAATGTAACAAACATTTATTAACACACACGAGTATATAGTAATCAACACAAATCTAGACTGGCCTGGGGAACAGCCGAAACACGAAAACAACTTTTTACATTGCAAGTACCTACTGAAGAAAGAGTGCGCATAAATAATATTTAAAGCTATTTAAATGTATACTCTTTTAATTAACGATATACAACAACTACGCAATGGACAAGACATTTATAAATAAAAAAGAAGTAACATAGAAAACGAAAATGAGTGTTTATAAAACAATTTACAGGCCGATATTGACATATGAGGAAATACATACAGAAAAGATACAGATTACGAAAGATGTACTAAACCCTACACCAAAACGGTAGAAGGGAAATCGATTATACAGGGTGAGTTATTAAGCGCCCTTTCTTCCATAGCTCATTTATAGAACGATATAGAATTTTTTTCTTTCACAAGGACATTCTACCTATTGAGCACTATATCCTAAAATTATTTTGGTACATACAGAGTGTTACGTAAAGTAATGGCAGCATGTAGCAGGATTTTTTTTAATGGAATACCCTGTGTATTTTCTTGTAGGAAGACATAACACTCGATCCTCTAAACAGTAGCGCATAAAATATTTATATATAATTAACCAACTAAGAGTAAATTAATATTTTATTGAAAACGGTCTGATTTTCAACTTCTCTTGAAATACTAGCTGTAAACGTATTGTTTGTCGTACGGCAATAAAAATCGGTAATGTTATAAATTAAAGTGTAAGGAATGATTCCATGAAAAAAGCGTACACGAAAAAAGCCCACACGAAAATTGCGCACAAAAAAGAGCCCACAGCGAAAAATGCGGACAAGAAAAAAGCGCACAACGAAAATTGCGCACACCGAAAAATGCCCACATGGAAAAATGCGTACACGGAAAATTGCTCACACCGAAAAATGCTCACATAGAAAAATGCGCACATGGAAAATTACCCACACTGAAAAATGCCCACAGAGAAAATTGCGCACACAGAAAATTGCTCACACCGAAAAATGCTCACCCAGAAAAATGCCCACATAGAAAAATACGCACATTTTATTTTATTTTCACATAAAAATGGAATTTATGCGCATTTCCATTACCGTACATGCTGTGTTAAATAACGTGCCTTTTTTAAAATTTCTCCTCGTAGTTCTAGACGGACTATACTTGAGAGTTGTACCTCTAAGGTCCGGTTTTACGATCACAGTTTAACTTTAAACTTCAGTTTATTTCCATTGCTGCTATGGGGAAAAACCGAAGATTAAAGTTAAACTGCGATCAAAAATGGATCAGAAAAATTTCAAGGAAGATCCGAGACTGTTATTTGAAACAGTTAAAACAGTTAATGGGAACGAATTTGAATATCTTTTATAATCAGTTAGGGCCAATTGTGCTCAAACATCGTTCAACTCTGAACTTGGTTCTACCATTACGGTAACATATGCCTTTACAAATGTTGTCATGGTAATAGGAACCAAGTTCAGAGCTGAACCATAGTTCAAATGTTCCGAACAACTGGCCTATAAGTGTTAATTATTGTTTTATAGTGGTTTTAATAATTTGTTAATTTTTTATAATAATTTTATAATAAAAGCATAAGCATATAAAGCACAACAAATATTAGACACACAAAATAATAGTTATTTTTAATAAACAAAAATAAATTTGAATTTTGTCATCTTGTATAAAAATATGAAAATAACTGTTACATATTTCTGAGTCCATATTTGGAGAGTTTTAAACGCTGCTCATGCTTTATCAAGAATTAACAAATTATTAAAACAACTATAACAAACAATATTAACTAACTGATTATAAAAGATGTTCAAATTGTTCTTAATAATCCCCGAACTTGCCTCAAATAACAGTCTCAGATCTTCCTTGAAATTTTCCCTTTACAACCCACGGTGAATTGAATATTAATAGTAGAAGCATTCCTTTCAAGAGCTTCAAGCTCCGTACAGGGCTGTGTTCGAGAACTACACCCTCCAGTGTAAGTTGGGCGTGTATCGGCATCTTTCTCACGCACGATTTCAAACTCATTTTGCATCTCACTCAACTATTTCCAGACGTCTTGTGTTTACACTATTACCATGACAATAAACACATTTTCTACACCCTACTTAAAAGTGGGACGTGAAAAGTGCGATCGCTGCCATGGAAATAATGTAAAAAAAAGACTTCTTGAAACAGATAAGCGAGATGCAAAATGAGTTTGAAATCGTGCGTGAAAGAGATACGATACACGCCCAACGCTCGAGGGTGTAGTTCTCAGAACCCTACTGTCACAATCATAAGTAATAACGCTTACAGAAAGCTTATAGAATATCCTTCAAAACTATGAATGTCGAATACATCCAAATCTTACTAATACTCAAAAGTGAATCCGGGATGTCGTAAAAATTCTTTTTGTTTGGAAACCACAAATAAAATGAGTTTTCTGTGAAGGTTATGTCATGAATTATGATTGCGATTGTACCTTGAAACTATGTATTCTGTGCTGTTCAGAACTGTTCTAGTTTGTGAAAGGAATGCTACTAGTGGCAGCATTCAGTGAAATAGGGAACCGTTGCGTCATCGCATTCCCGCTTTTCCCTCTAATACAACTGTCAACAGTGTTGCCAGGTGGCCGCCACAAGAATTCCTAATAAAATGTCAATTTTCCCTTTTGTAACATAATTTCCCTTTTTATACTTTATATCTTTTCACTGCAAAATTTTGTTGTAGGGTTTAAAATAGGAAAAATATAATCACTACTTTGCACGTTTCTTTTGTGTTGTGTTTAATTTTATAACTTGTCACTTGTCAGCCTTAGCTTGTTACATGTTTTACACTCCAAAGCTATGCTCGCAAGATCGCACGTTGCAGACATGTTGTTTGGGAAATGAGTAACCAATAATCCATAACGCCCATAATCCATAACCAAATGAGAACGAAGAGTGAAAGCGTGATTGAACTGGTTCATCTCCAAATTCACAGCTGCAGTATTTCAGCTGCTACTTTAAAATCTTTGCTACGATGTATCGATTGAGTGAATGTCCCTCTTTTCTAAAGATATTCCCTGCATCCCTTTTTGTTCGATTTTTCCCTGCAAAACGGGATTATCCCTGCAACATGGCAACACTGACTGTCAACCGTGACAGTTAATATTGGTTGACCAAGGCACGTGTGAGGGAGCCACCGTAGACAAGTAATGCCTTTTGTTTACGTTTGATTTATTTGTGATAAAATGTTTAGTTAAACAACATTTAAGTATACTTTTTATTAAAAAAAAAAAATATTGTTATTGTTTTGCAAATTATTGCGAGTTCATTAGTAAGTAATATTCGGATTGATTGTTTCTGCAGACCACGGTGCTTCAAACGTTCAAACTCTAACATCTATACTTTATTATCAACAGATTTAGGAGTTCTGCTTTTCGTAATTAAACTTTTTGGAAAGTTATACAGGGTGTCCCAACAGTGTGTTCTCGGGCCATATCTCCATAAGTACTGAAGATAGAAAAAAATTTTCAATACAATTTCTTTTTTAATTTAAGAGATCTACAACACGAAATTATTTTCATCTATACAGAGTGAATCAAAACACTGATGCCGGACAAAACTTTTTATTTCAAATGGCATGCCCTATATATGAAATCAAATTTGAATTGCCCATAAAATTCTACACATTTTCTGTATACCATTGCCTATACCTAAACCTAACCGTTCTTGAGATATTTAACATTTTGTCTAAAAACTGCCATTTGCAGCCACTATTTTATTTATTGATATTTCATTTAATTTTAACTCTAAGAAAAAGATTTTTGATACAGATGTAGTTGATACATAAGCTTATCATAAGCCGTTATTAAAAGTACTTTTACCGCTACAGGGTGGTCATGGTAATAAACGAAATCTTAGAAATTTCAAAATGGCAAAACACAATTTTCTTAAATAGCATGTCCTATATTTTTCTATCCTAAATTCTTCGTTTAATAAAGTACTTTCATTTTTCTTAAGTATGTCTTATACCTATCTGCGATATTTTTTGAGATTTTCAGATCTATTTGAATTATATCTTTTAAAACGAACACTTGTCTAAGGTGGCTGTGGAAAACCGGCAAACAATGAACCGGTTGACATTAATAATTATTTTTCAAAGTGTTAGACTGTTGGGTACTTGTTAAGACATGAATTATTAGATTTATTGAATTATTTCTTTACTAAATGGTTGCATAGCGAAAGTTGGTTGGATCCGCTGGCAACGGGCTTGACGCTTGGTCGGACAATTATAGGTGTGTGTTCGAATCCCCTCCTGGTACATATGGGAACTATGTGACAAATGGAACACTTATGTGTCGGATTGTGTTCAGGATTCATTTCGGCCCCTTCGAACTAGGTTTTCTGCGTTTTCCCGGTTTGTAAGACGAATGCCGATGGAAAACACCTAGTAGGTCGGTCGCAGCCGCAGCGGGCAGTATTACAATAACCAACTTAACGCATTCCTGATAAGCTCATAGAGAGCTTAGGGCATGTATGACGTAAGTACAAAAAAAATGTATAACTGTTTAAAGGAGTCACGTACTAGAACTAACTAATGCCTGTACATTATTGTCGCTTAAAAATTAATTATTAAAGTCAACAGGTTCATTTGTTTGCCGTTTTCCACGGCCACCTTAGACAATAACTCGTTTTAAAAGAAATAATTCAAATAAATCTAAAAATCTCAGAAAATATCTCAGATAGGTATAAGACATACTTAACATAAATGAAAGTACTTTATTAAACGAAGAATATAGGATAGAAAAATATAGGGCATGCTATTTAAGAAAATTGAGTTCTGTCATTTTGAAATTTCTGAGATTTCGTTTATTACCATGACCACCCTGTAGCGATAAAAGTATATTTAATAATGGCTTATGATAAGCTTATGTATCAACTACATCTGTACCAAAAATCTTTTTCTTAGGGTTAAAAATAAATAAAATATCAATAAATAAAATAGTGGCTGCAAATGGCGGTTTTTAGACAAAATGTTAAATATCTCAAGAATGGTTAGGTTTAGGTATAGGCAATGGTATACAGAAAATGTGTAGAATTCTATGGGCAATTCAAATTTGATTTCATATATAGGGCATGCCATTTGAAATAAAAAAGTTTTGTCCGGCATCACTGTTTTGATTCACTCTGTATAGGTGAAAATAATTTTGTGTTGTAGATCTCTTAAATTAAAAAAGAAATTGTGTTGAAAATTTTTTTGTATCTTCAATAGTTATGGAGATATGGCCCGAGAACGCACTGTTGGGACACCCTGTATATTCCAAAAGCAATAATTATCAATTTTAAGTGCCAATCATAATATTCTATACTACTTAAGCAAAGTATAACAAATTTGTAGGTTAGTGCGAGAACCTGCATTTTTCGTCGAAAATAATAAATAAGAATGCAAGGTCGCCCGGTGGTTTAGCGGCAGCCTAGCCGACTTTGTAAAGTCGTGTCGCTTGGCGGCGTAGGTTCGAATCCTACCATTTAGCCATGGTTGTTTGTGCTGTGCAAGGATTTAGACCCAGCTTTATCACACTATGTGACTGGCAAAATGAGCCTTAGTAGTTCGGCCAGAGTTGGCGGGTACTGCGCAAAGCAAAAAGCAAGCAAGCAAGCAAGCAAGAATGCAATGCAATCGTTATTCTTTCTAGAATGGCAATTAAAGACATAACAGTTTGTGTTATGCACTGTTTTTAGGCACGTCGACAAAACTGTGACTATAGTTTGTTTTTAAACTAGGAGGAGTAATTTCAATTACGTTGAGTTACGTTTCGATCTTCGACAAATATTTTCTTATGTGTTTCAATGATTGTTTTCATATCTAGCGGAGCGTATTCGTTCATGCAGCAACCGTTTATGCGGCACTCAATACGAGTACGTGTGAAAAAAATTTACCCGAACCGAAACGTAACGCTCATTACCCGATAATGTGAATCCAGCTGAAAACCAATTTTTATATGTAGTTATTGTATCTATATCTACGTACCATCGCTGGCACTAGAAGCGAAACGCAATAAACTCGTTCGAAAATGAACCTTAGACAGTGCTACTTACGGCTGCAGCCTTGGTATTGCGTTTCGTTTTAAATGCCGGCGAGTATACATCACTCGTTCAGATTGAAAAAAGAACGTCTTTATAAGAATGTTTATAAAGTAACATTTACTATTTATTACTTGGCTTGAAAGTGTTGATGTGTTTCATACGGATAAAATCAATGACATGCGTAAAAAGATTCATTTAACAACTGTATTTTATGACTTATGACATTTGTTAAGTTCGGCAATTCACGTGGTGCAAGCACGGAGTAAAAAGTAGAATTACCGAATTCAGCAATTTCTTTTAATAAAAAACATGAGGTTATATACAATGTCAATTTAAGTTTCAAGCCAAGCTAGTTCACAACTAATAATTCACGACCAACTACGAGGAGAAATTTTAAAAGGCACGTTATTTAACACAGCATGTACGGTAATGGAAATGCGCATAAATTCTATTTTTATGTGAAAATAAAATAAAATGTGCGTATTTTTCTATGTGGGCATTTTTCTGGGTGAGCATTTTTCGGTGTGAGCAATTTTCTGTGTGCGCAATTTTCTCTGTGGGCATTTTTCAGTGTGGGTAATTTTCCATGTGCGCATTTTTCTATGTGAGCATTTTTCGGTGTGAGCAATTTTCCGTGTACGCATTTTTCCATGTGGGCATTTTTCGGTGTGCGCAATTTTCGTTGTGCGCTTTTTTCTTGTCCGCATTTTTCGTTGTGGGCTTTTTTTTGTGCGCAATTTTCGTGTGGGCTTTTTTCGTGTACGCTTTTTTCTGGCCACCGTAAGGAATAACCTAGATATAAATTCTTTTAGTCTTACTTGTTTTTTCAAATGTTCAAGCCTGTGTAATTGTCAGAATTTCAAACTGCCGTTATTCAATTTTTTTAAATGCAACCCCCCCTATCTCTTTTCACGAATAGATAGTGTTCATGTTCCTCTTCAATTTTGTTATAGGTATTCTGTATCTAATCCTTACAGTTCTTTTGCTATAATAAACTTTTTACATTTTTACTCTGAAATCAATATTAAAAAGTTATTTAATGTACCGTATTTTAATTTCTTTCAGACAACGTCATAAAACAGATGGATAATATCAAGTTTACAATTGATTACAGACTCTTATTACATTGTAATAATCGTATTTTTATTATAATACAATTCTTTTACTTTGTTTTAATTAAGAATGCTTTAAAATTGATTCGATGTAATTCCTAAGCTTCAGTTGTCTTCATTAACATTTGATTTAATAAAATCTGAATACTTGAAATTCACCGATTTTCATTTATTTGTTAGATTATTAATTTATTATTTGTATATTTTTTTTGAAGTACAACAATTTTTACATTAAGGTAATTATTTGCAAACACTGATGTTTTCTTTTGTTGTAAACCACATCGAATCAGTTTTAAGACGTTAATTATAACAAGGTGAAAGAACTGTATTACAATAAAAATACGATGATTATAATGTAATAAGAGTTTGTAACCAATTGTAAACTTGATATTATCCATCTGTTTTATGAAATAGAGGACGCTGTCTTAAACAAATTAAAATACGGTACGTTAAATAACTTTTTAATATTGATTTTACAGTAAAAATGTAAAAAATTTCTTGTAGCAAAAAAACTGTAAGGATTAGATGCAGAAAACCTATAACAGAATTGAAGAGGAACATGAACACTATCTATTCGTGAAAAGAGATAGGGGGGGTTGCATTTAAAAAAACTGAATAACGGCAATTTGAAAATCTGACAATTACACAGGCTTGAACACTTGAAAAAACAAATGAAACTAAATCAGTTTATATCTGGGTTATTCCCTATACTTTACTTTATAACACTACCTATTTTTATTTCCGTACGACAAACGATACGTTTACAGTTAGTATTTTAAGAGAAGTTGAAAATCAGACCGTTTCCAATAAAATATTAATTTACTCTTAATTGGTTAAATAAATATAAATATTTTATGTGCTGCTGTTTAGAGGATCGAGTGTTATATCTTTCTATAGGAAAATACACAGGGTGTTCCATTAAAAAAAATCCCGCTGCATGCTGCCATTATTTTATGTAACACTCTGTACGTATCAAAATAATTTTAGGTTATAGTGCTCAATAGGTAGAATGTCCTCGTAAAAGAAAAAAATTCTATCTCGTTCTATAAATGAGCTATGGAAGAAAGGGCGCTTAATAACTCACCCTGTATATATATAATAACTTATGACGACATATGATTGAACGACGAATTCTTCGAAATATCTGAAGATGATCATCAAAAGTAATGATAATTCGAACCATTAATTCCTCATCTGTGTTGATAGGTGTTGCATTTAATATGACCCCAAATGTAAAAATGAATTGAAGTCATAACTCGGGATCGTGCAGGCAAAGGAAAAGGACCATCTTTAAAAGGACAATCGCTTGATCGGGAGATGTGATTCTTTCCCTTGACCCGCACGATCGCTAGATAGGACTCCAATTTAGTTTTACATTTGGGCTCATATTAAATTGAATGTCTATGCCAGCACAGAAGCGAAACTAGTGGCTCGAATTATTCGTGCTTTTGATTTAGCTTTGTGATCGTCCTCAGATATTTCGAAGAATTCGTCGTTCAATCATGCATCATTATAACTTATACATTGTAGCCTTAATTTTGAACATTTCTTATAGTTTTTCAAGTTTTCTTAATAAATTGAAATACATTATAATTGTACAGCTACCTGAAATAAATAGAAAAATTACTTCTTATATCGAGATTGTTTCTAGTCCTCATTTTCTTTGTTTCGCTTTAACTTGAAGTGGAAACACTTCCGGACACAACTTTATTAGTAAAAGTTACTTAATTACATGCCATCTACTACTTCTGAAAGTTAGGAAGAGTTTTTCTGAGACATCCTGTATACACCGTGTCCACCGAGTGTGGTTTTCTTTTGTGACGTTGAAACCAATTAATATAGAAAAAAATTTCAAACGCTATCATCCTATCATCAATTAAAAAAAGTCTATACGTTAAATGAGAATACATATTTCTTTTCAATTTGACAATTTCATTCTTTTAAATAAACGTTGCTTTTGTTCAGTCCTTTTCTTAACTGCACAAGCAAGCAGAAGATGAGAGAGTACCGTTTGTGGAGCCATTAAACTAGCAAGCCAAACGAACCTGAACTGAACAAATATCTGAGAAATGGACTGTGCGTATAGGGGCACAGGGAAAGCAGTTAAGACTGAGTAAAAAAACTAAGCGTCTATGGGCGCTTTAAGCCAAACGAACTTGAACTGAATAAATATCTGAAAAGTGGACTGAGCCTGTAGAAGCACAGGCCGGTTTATGCAAATCGGCCTGCGCAGTCAAGACTGAGTAAAAAAAACTGAGCGTCGCGTCGTGGGCGCCTTTAGGTTTGATATAATATGTATAAAAAAATAGTGAACTACTTTTCCATCAATAGTCTTCAGATTTGTTTTTAAGAGCTTTAGAACTTTTAAAGATTTGTACACAGCAGTTTGAAGACACATATTCGAAAAAGCTTCAAAATAAAAACTTTAAGCAACATTTTATTGAACGAATAGCTGAAAATGTTCATTTGAGGGGCCTAATTCCAAAGTGAGCAATCTCCATTTGTTACTTTTATGAAGTAAAATTGCCATTCTTTTTTTTGTAATATGATCTTAATCGCTGATTTCTTTAAGGAAAAACCAATACATTATCTCTTGAAATTATAGAATTAAAAGTTAAGGAAAAAAGTTAGTTATTTAAATTATATGTTATTTCTGTTTCACGTGAAATTAACACTACTGGAGATTGTACACTTTGGAGCTACTTAGGAGTCTGATTTGTTTTTGAATTTCAGTACCTAGCTTAAAAGCTAAACGAAATGATTGTCCTGCATTAATATTGTTTTTGCCTCCCAAAACTGTAGGTGCTTCAAGATAATACCGTCATATATTACGATTGGAGCTTTGTGCTGGGATGGCTAGGCGTTTTCACGACTTTAGGAGCGTCGTTTCTGTTTTTGTCCGGTTCTTGTTGTCTGGCCACCGAAAGACGACGCGAAGAAATGAACAACGTACAATATATTATGCCAGGTTTGTCTAAATTTTTCAATGTGTCGTAGGTTTTGCGCAAATACACCAGACTCAGCTATGACTGGAGCTACATGCTCGCCTGGGTCGGTGTCGGATGGTCTCTTGTGGCCGCCATATTGTTTTCTGGAGCTGCAATTTGCCTGCGTGGTGAAAGAGAACGTGAAGAAAATATCAACATGCAGTACATAATGCCTGGTAACTTTGGGGTTCATTTTCATTCATTTAGATGGAGATTCCTTAATAAGTACATTTTCATAATTCTTCCTTTTCTTATTGACCATGATTATTAAGGAATTTCTACATTAATCCTAATGATATTTCTTATTAATAAATTAAAAATTCTTTTATTTACAACTATGAAATCATCGTCATGTATGTTTGCCTTACATTTAATTTTATTCTTGCCGCTTAAGCTTGTGAAAGTGTGAATGTAATTCTTTTCTTTCTTCTTCTTACTTTCTTCTAAAATCACACTTGCCTAGTCTTAATTATTATTCTCATCTCTACATTGACGATTTATCACTCTTTAATTTTAATAAAATTAATTCAGCATGTTTATTATTATTATTTTACTAATTAAATAAAATTTGTAGATTTATTCTATAAATCAAAATGCGTTGAATTACAAAAACATTTTATTTACAAAGTGCTTATGACATACGTTTTTGAGAATATTAGTAAGAAATTCATAGCACTTTTTACATAAATAAGATAAATATGTATATAGATTAATTTAACTGTTGGTAAAAGCATCAAAATTAATTTTGTTTTATGTATATCTAAAGAAAATTTTGGGGTAAATACTTTTATAATGTTTGGCTAAAGTTAATTTAAAATTAATCGAAATATGCATGTGTATATTAGTTTCAAATACATCACAATTTTTAATATTTCGATTAAACAATTTGTAAATTTATTAAACAATTTGTAAATTGTTTAACTTTTTATGAAATGTCTAGTTACACTGCATATAGTTAATGAACATTAACATTCTTCCTTGCTTAAAAATTGTAAGTGATAAGTAAAGTATTTATTAGCAGTTGTATGAACTAACATGTTACAGTAACTGTATATCATAATTGGTTTAATAGCTTTGTGATCTTCGCTATATTCTGTATTACATCTCATAGTTAATTTTTCTTTCCTTTTTCAGTAGTACTTACTACTTTGAAACTAAAAGTTCTTATTTTTCTGTAATAATAAGAAAAAATGTAGTATCTATTATAAGACCTGTTTTTGTGTTGATTATTTTGTGATATTATCTTCATAATTTTTTTAGTAAACTATTTATATTTAAAATGCTTACTATTTTTAGAATTTTTTTACACATTAGAAATTTTAAATTTATAAATTTCGAAAGCTTTTTACTGTAAATTGAAGACACCAAAAGACATGTGCAGCTCTCTAATTCTAATTAGGTACATAAACAGTCTGAAATTAATGATTAATTCAAAAAATTTGATACTTTCAAATTACGGTAGTTATTTATGCAACTACTATCTATGTAAAGTAGGTCTTTTTAATCGAGTGCGCAAATAGTAGCACGAGATTAAAAGATATGTTTACACACATGTTGTATACAGTATTTTTTTCTACAACCGAACAGCTTTTATATCAACTGCTTTGTTTATGTTGGTAATTACATTCTCTCTGGTTTTTGATTTTACTTTAATCTACATTTAGGTTATAGAATGCTTTGAAAACATTATCGAAACAGATAAAAATAGGCTTTTACTTTTTAGGCTCGAGTTTGTAAAGAAGTTTTTATGCACTGGTTTTTAAAAAGTGACACTTTACAAAGTAAAATTGACCTTTAAGTATCTACTTTAGACACGGTTGTAGAAAAGTTTTTTCCTTTAATGTTGCAAATTAATCGAAGCAGCCATGCTTTGTGATTTAATATTTTCTAAAGACTTTCGTAGTGATACAGTTTTAATCAGATATTACTTTTGGTTTATACTATAAATCTTTGAAGGTTTTTTTGAAAACTTTATTTAGGAATTAAGAAACCAAGAAAATTTAATAAATAATAATTCTTTCATTTTCCAGTATATCCACAGAAACAACAATACGCTTATGCTGGATATCCGGTTCCAGCTCCACAGGGCTATCCTGGACCATATTACACAACATCTTCAGGCTATGGACCTTATAATTATTAACACAATAAAATCTACAAAGGGAATCAAATAGACTGTCTTCCAGAATGTATCACAATACTAACGCTAAAAGTTAAAATTAGTTACTCTATCAGATATTGTTTTTTTTATACAACCTAGCAAGTAAGAATAAGATTTAATATAGTAGACCTTAAATGAAAAATATTTGTTTTTTGTACGTTTAAAAAAAATAGTTTTACAGATTTTTATAATTTATGAAAATAGCTTTGTTTTGTGATTCAATTTCACACGCAAAATTCTTTGATAGAGTAACCTTGTAAATACTCAGGATTTGCTCATTTTCGTTGTGATTTGCTGAAAAAGAATATGCATTTATTTCATTACTCCACAACGAATTATCTTTTGTTAAACACAAAGGTGAAAAAAAAAATCACTTTCTGATAACTCAATTGTTAGAAGTTGCAGCAAAGAATAAATTTAACGTCCAATTTTATTAATGATTTTTCTTTCGTTTCTCTATATGACGTACAGTTAACTCATGGTGACTTTTTAAAAAATAATTCCGAAAAAATAATGTTACGTAAGTTTTATACATCGAATTATATTTAAAATGTGTAGTTTATGTGGACGAAAGACGATAGAGTTTGTGTAATCATAAGTACTTGAATAGACTTATTGTATATTTATAACTTTAAATCTTATATTCTTGATTTTTAAATTGAAAGAACATTTCACAGTCCATCAAAAGTAGAGATAATACCCACGAAATACCATGCGATTTATTGACTTTTAAAACCGCGGTTTTGAGCTGATCGGCGTACAAGTAATAAGGACGAGCTTGACTCGCCCGTGGATCAGAGGCCCTATTCTCAACTAGTTCGAAAAGATTCGCATGCGAAAATGACGTAGGCTCTCGTACAAAACTATACAAATCGTTCGGAAAATACGCCATTTTGACGTCATTTTCGCATGCGGATCTTTTCGAACGGGTTGAGAATGGGGCCCTTGACATGATTACTTTTAAAACAAACGTCAAAATAATTTAATCTATCATGTCGAAACATCACAATAAATGTTCGAAATGTTGTGTTTCACTTGCAAAATATAATTGCATCCTTCTCTTTAAATTTAAACTATTAAAATCGATTTTTGTTGGTGAGAAAGCATTCTGGTCACAATTTTAAAAATATTTTTTTCTATTCATGCTACGAAAATAAATATTTTCGCCACGATAAACTCTATGTGAAAGTACGATTTGTGGTATCTACAGATGAAAATACTTAATGTAATGTAATGTAATGTAATATGTCGAAAATGAAAAAAAAAGGTGCGTGTGTTACTTTGGAAATGACTAGATAAATCGCGGAAATAAATAAATAATAAATTATATTTTCCACGTTTATGATAAAAATAAATAATCTAATAGGTATAATAACTATTTTATAAATTATGATATCGTAGCATTTACTACTCAACAAAAATAGGTTTTTTTCATGTTTTGTTATAAAATATACCATTAGCATTTATTCTTTGACAAATCTTGATATTGTCATAAGTAAATTTACTTAAGGCAAACGTTTGGAGATTCCAAAACCAACACTACCCTGTTTTAAAAAAATCGCATGGTACTTTCCAATACCACATGAACCTTAAATGTTCACTATGTTTTTAATTATAACAATTATCTAAAAATTATTGTGAAAGTGTAAAATTATTTTATTTTGTTGTGTTGAATTAAGTTATTTTTATATGAGATGTACGTATTTGTAAGAATTATTATTATGCTAAATATATTTTGATAAAATTATTTTATGTTTAAAGAACAAAATAAAATTTTCCTTCTACATATTTTAAAAATTCATTGAAGAAATCATTTGCGAACCGTATTCTAAATTAATTTTATGGGTAAAATCGGTTTGCATAAATAAAATCAAAGGGTCCGAGTTTGCCTATTGCAAATTATGTAATACTGATGTCAGTATTAAATCGGGAACGTCTGTATTAGTGAAACACATGAATAGAACAAACCATGAGAAGCATTTAAGCACAATGAAGAATCAACCAAGTGTTTCGAATATGTCCCTAGTCAGTTAACAGATGGTGTTAAGGAATAATGTAAAGTTGGCAGAGATACGAATGGCAGCGTTTGTATGAGAGCATAATATTGCATTTAATTTAAAAAATGCGTCCAGACTCGAAAATTACCGCGTCGCTAGCAAGTGGTAGGACGAAAACAACTGCTGTTGTCCAAAAATGTTTTACCAAGAAAACTTAGTGGGTCTTGCTGATGATGGTACCAGCGTCATGTTTGAACAGGCAATCAGTTTCTGTTTTGTTAAAAAATGAAATCCCGATGTTGTATATTGCAAAATCCATTTGCCACTCTTTTGCACTTTGTGCTTCACACGCCTCTGAAACATTAAACATTACCTAGATAACCTAGACTTAACTCGCCAACGGGCGCTTCTTCTCAAAGATCTTCAGAAGAAGTATGGTAGCAGCGAAGTCTTTATCAACAACGGTAATTTATTTAAAGCAGGTTCTTGTCCGATGAAAATTGTATCACAAAATCTTTTAAACGGGCAATAAATACCGCACTATCAAACGATAGCGAAACGTAGTGTTAGTGTGCTATTTAGTGTCCGTTTAAAAGATTTTGTGAGGTAATTTATTTGTTAAAATCGATAACAAAATTCATAAAATAATTAATTAAAGGGATATGTTAGTGTAATAATAATAAAATTTTTCTGCCTTAAATATTTGTGTTAGTGTTTATCTAACTTTAATTTAATTATTAAAATTCATAAAGTTTCGTCACTGAACAGTTATAAGCAGGGTTAGGAGGATGAGATTCCGCTTGCAACCGTCCGTCTGGATCGCCGCTTATACTGTGCATGTTTATGTACGATCATTGCGCTGGCTCATTTCTCCATAAGCGTCGGACGAAATTTTAATTTCATAGCGTAAGAAGTTGTTAAATTTAAACAAAATTTCGTATTTTAGAATTAAATATTAAACAAATTAAATTAAATACTAAACGTTCTTTGCTATTGCAAATTATGCATGCGATTATTTGCTATTCCCGTATCGAGTGCACTTAGATGTGACGCTCTTGCCAGCGCGAGCGGAATCCGATCCACCTAATCGTAGTTATAAGCTTTTACTTACTGCTTAGATTCGCAGTAGCTTACCTTGCTCTTCTTCTCTGGTCGCCGAAATAAATAGCAAGATAATTTTTATCGCGACCTTTTTATTGTTAGGAATTTTTGTTTTACTTTGTTCGAGTTTTTTTTTTTTCACAATATTGTTTTCTTCAGTCTGTGCTCACTTATACTTAATTATTGCTAAAATGTATGTTTGCATTTAAATTATGAATAATCGATTTATAAACGTCGCACACATCAACATTCGATCTTTGGTATCAAAGGTTATAGAATTATCCGACTTTATTAGGCTCAATAATCTTAGTATCTTAACCCTTTCAGAAACATGGCTATCAAATTTGATTGCAAGTGATTTAGTACGTATAGAAAATTATAACATTATTAGAAAAGATAAGAAAAATTTGGAAAAGTATTTGCCTTAAGTCACTATTAAAATAATAGTGACTTAAGGCAAATACTTTTCCAAATGTTTTTATTTTCCAGAGTCACTAACATCATGGATAATCCATTACAGAAGAGATAGGCCTACACTTGGCGGAGGTGTAGCTATGTATATACATAATCGTTTCAAATTTAAGGTATTAAGTTCTAAAGACACCATTGAACAACTTTGGGCTGAAGTTCATGTACTCAATAAGAAAGTAAATAGTAGGATCTCTCTATAGACCTCCTCAGTAATTTTACAAATTATTTATTAGTGAACTTGAAACTTCTCTTGCAACTCATTTTCCATTATTTGACGCAAATAATTTGTTGTGGTGACTTAAACTTCGATATCTTGAAGACAGATAATCTGGATTCCTCATATCTCCTTAATGTTTTAGACACTGTAGGTGCTAAGCAAATAATAAATCAACCCACTCGAATTACTGAATCTTCTATGACTCTTATTGATATCATTATTTGTACCTATGATGTGCCAATTTCCCAAAGCGGTTATCATTGGCTAACATTTCTCTGACCATGATGCAGTATTCTGCATCCATCAAAGGTCCGACATAGAGCTTTTCGATGCTTCAGTAATATTAACTATGATTCTTTCACGTTTGATTTGCAACATATTCCCTTCCATTACATCTTTCATATTGATTCTGTAGAAGATAAGTTATTCTTCTTTAATACGTAGATTCTAAACTTGTTTAATAAGCACACCCCAGTGCTTACTAAACGTTTTACGAAGCTTTATTTGCCTTGGATAACTCCTAATATGCGATTACTTATGGCTTTTTGAGACAAAGCAAAATCTAGATATAGACAGTCTAAATTGTCGCATCATTGGACTTATTACTAGGGCTGGGTCGATGTATCGATATATCGATACGTATCGATACGCCAGCTGTATCGATACACATTTTCAGTTGTATCGACGTATCGCATATCGATACGTATCGAAATATCGGATATCGAATATCGATACGTATCGAAATATCGATACGAATCCAAATATCGGATATCGAATATCGATACGTATCGAAATATCGGATTTCTTATCATAAGTTTAAGCAATAACCTTAAACTAAATTCATTTTATTTTACCTTCTAGAAGATATTTAGTTTATTTCAATTTTCTAGAGACTTGAAAAACTGGTCTTAACCGGTTTTTGCACCAAAGTTTTAAACCTTTGTTCAATATTTCGAAACGTATCGATATATCGATACATATCAATCCAATATTTCGATACATATCGATACGTATCGGTAGCCGATACTCGATACGTATCGATATTCGATATATCGATACGTATCGATACAGAAATCGTATCGAAATTCGATACACAATTTCCCGTATCGCCCACCTCTACTTATTACCTATAAGTCTTTACTTAATTTGACTAATTCCACTTTATTGAGGGAAAAGAGAGCATACTTCCAATACATTGAACGTAATAGGAAACCAAAAGATTTATGGAAATATTTAGATTATTTCCCAGCAAACAGAGTCACGTATTTTTCACGTCAATATCTGGTCATTATTGGTCCTGGACGTCAATTGTTCCACAAGTCACGTTTTGTTTACGTCATATCTAATGACCAACCAGTGACGTCATTTCTAAACGTACTCTCGACGTGTTATTTACTTTTTTAATTGTACGAATGCACATGATTATCATTTGAAAGCAGGTTTCTCATAATTGAAATGCATATTGTCATAGGTGACAAAAATATTCGTTCTGTGAATTGTTTTTGTCACATTGTCACAAACTTGTTAATAGGTCCGTTCCATTCGTCAGGATTTTAAGTTCTGAACCGTTCAAAATCGTACTGAGCATGAGCAGTGCACAAAATTGGATACAAATTTCATATTGCGCATGATTTGAACGGTTTAGAACTTGAAATTCTATCGAATGGAACAGACCTTTCATTTGGAACTCACTGCAAGTACGTGTTACTTTTCTGCGCTTGCGTCAATTTCCCGCCCAACGACCTAACCTGCAGATTCTGCCATTCTGTTGTTTATGTTCATCTTCCGTTTTGCGAATGGAATCTGAACGAATTGTTAAGTAATCGTTTCGTCTAAATTGGGGTAGATGTGTTGGTGCAAGAGCAACTTATCCTAAATTTATTATTAAGTAAGTAATTTCTATTATTTTCGTTTTCTTATTGACTGTGTTGCATAAAGTTAGGTTATCTATGGTTACATCTTGCTTGAGGTCTAACCTAATACTTGTTTTATAGGCTCTTCGGAGCAAATGTTATATGTATTATACTAGAAGTTGTTATGTTTATGTTTTTATAGAATATATTGTATTTATGTATTTGTGTTTTTTTTTTAATTTTTCCCACAAATTCAAATAGGTAGGGTAAGAGTGACAGTGCTTGCCACTGGATCTGTGATTGGCATGAAGTTTGAAAATGTTTGATTTAAAATCGATACTATCGGAACTTCTTTCAGTTAAATTCTCTACTGTTATAAGCACTTTAAATTTTTGATTTAAAGTTTTCTAAAGTGCTTATAACAGTAAAGAATTTAACTGTAAGAAGTTCCGATAGTATCGATTTTAAATCAAACATTTTCAAAGTTCATGCCAATCACGGATCCAGTGCTCAGCATTGTCACTCTTCCTACGTCATCAAAGCACAAAAGTATGCCGTTCCAAGTACGTGATCTATAAACGTCATTTATTCGTCGTATTTTGACGTCTTTGGTCTGTGACTTTTTGCCGTTATTTTTACGTCATGTTAACGTGATGTCTGACGTGATAAGGTCACAAAAGTTTACTAAAATGTGACGTTAATATCACGTGACCTTGTTTGCTGGGTTTGATCTGCCATCCAAACACAAGGTAAACTATTCCTGCCCACCTGGCGGATGTGAACGATATTAATGATTTCTTCATAAATAATGTTCCCTCTTTTTCGAACAATGCCAACTTAAGATTTATCCAATATGTCACATCACCTGCTAACAGTAAAAACTTTAAATTTAATTGGTGGATCCGACATACATCTTGAATATTCTAATGTCAATTAAATCGTCCTCCATAGGAGATGACCATGTCAATATTACAATGTTAAAGTTGAATTGACCTCATATATCCCGTTTATTACCCATATAATTAATGAGTGCATCTCTATCAGTAAGTTTCCTGATATATGGAAACATGCTCTTGTATTGCCTATTTCCAAAATCGCTCGGGCATCAGATTACAAACACCTTCGTCCAATCAGTATTCTTCCTATCTTATCCAAAGTTTTGGAGAAAGTTATCAAGGATCAACTTCTATCTTTTATTACTAAAGAAAAAATCTTACCGCCAATACAGTCCAGATTTAGAAAAAATTATAGTTGTACTACTGCACTGATGAAAGTGTTAAGGTGCGTCTAAACATGTATCGTATCCGCGTATCCGATCGTGATCATGTATCATGATTAGCCAAGTGTGGACGTGTTGCCGTGACACATTCCCGTATCGTGTCTTTGTGTCATTTGAAGCGCGGATACGATACAAATAGGTCACACTTGGAGTCGAAATTTCGCCGAAACATCAAACACTGGATGGATAGGTAACAGCAGCTAATTTCACAGTGACAAACGTGCAACGTCGAACAGTTGATACAGTTGTATAAAGCCGGAAAGTAAACGCGGATATAACAAAATGGATACGAGACGCAATTAAGTATGGGTGCATCATTCTTGCGTATCATATCTGATCTTCCAATCATGATCGGATACGCGGATACGTCACATGTTTGGACGCACCCTTAGGTTATGAGGCATATAGACCATAATATAGACAGACACTCATAAAATAATTTACGTAGTTACAGAACAGTCTTAGTTAGTTGTTGATCAGGGCTAGCTAACTTGAATAGGAATATCCGTTCCAATACTAAAGAGAGATAGAAGATATAATTCCGGATCGGAAAATCGGTGCGCTAAAATCGTTACTGTTGCAGTAAATTTTTTGGATTTTACTGGAATTAAATTAAACAATTAAATTGCTTTTGCCCAGGAGCACTAATGATCCCACTAAAAGTGAGTTAGGCAGTAGAAAGTAGAGATGTGGGTTCAGAAATTTTCCAATTTGGAAATTTTCTAAAATGGAAATTTTCCAGAAACTTTCCAACCAATTTTTCCGGAAAATTTCCGACGAAAATTTAACGAATTTATTATTTGTTGTGCTTGCGCAGTTTAACATATGGGGTGCGTTTCATTTGCGCGCTCACATGCTTTGAGCGCTCATAAGCATTGCTTAAATCGTTCCCTTTGGCTTTGCAAACGCTCACAAAGCGCCGGATGACGAAATAGTAACGTCACTGTGACGTCATAGTCTTCGCTCACAATCGCTTATTCCATCGAGGTAGAGCAGCAAAAGTGTAAGCGCTTATGTTCCAAATGGAACGTATGAGATGCGTATGAGAAGATCAGCTAATCATAATCAGGTTATAAACAAACATTACACTTTAGAAATAGCTACAGCAGCTATGATTGAATCAATTTCACTATTGAAGTTATATTTTTGAGGTTATGAATTCGTTGTGCAAACAAAAGTCAAAAGAAACACCTTTGCGTATAACGGCTTAAGCGACTGAACGCCAAATGAAACAGCAGAAAATAGCGCTTGTAAGCGTGAGTGCTTAAAGCGTGTGAGCGCGCAAACGAAACGCACCCATGAAATGTGATGCCTAACCTAACTTCAAAAGATTATGCGCCCAAAATGCGGAAAAATACCTATACGTACAATTTATAAATTATAAGCGAACGCCAGAGCGTAAGTTTGGTTTGTGAATGCACATTATTTTGTAATTTCTGTCATTTTTTATATTACCGTTGTACATGAGTATTTGGTACTATTTTAATTAGCGTTTGTTCCTGAGTTTATAAAAAATATATTTTTTTAACAAATACGTTACTATAATTGATTCGGAAATTTTCTGGTAAATTACCGGAAAAGGTCATCGGAAAATTTCCATCTTTTTTATTTTTCCGGAAAAATTACATCTCTAGTAGAAAGTATTAAAAGGAGACTTTAAATTTAAAGTCACTTTTAGATGTAAAAACAACTGTGAAATCACACAGTCTGTTCACTTGGCGTCGGTACCTTTGATCTTTGTGTCTTCAATGCAACCACTGCGCATTCTTCCGTGCGTTGATTCTTACGTGGCGTAAACAATTTAAATTTAAAATCTTGCAGTGTTTGCAGTTGTCCGGACCAAGTCGGTAAACCAAACTACGAATAGAAACAGCGAGACTACTGCGCATTCTTCCCAGAGTTTCCAAGAATTTTGTACGCGAAACTAGCGCCAGTGACAAGACTATTACCCCAATTCTGTAACTCATAACAACATTGCTAAGTTAACAATATTGTTAAGTGAGATATTTTGACCAATCAGTACATAGAAATCCGTTGTATCTAAGCCCTGATTGGTCAAAATATCTCACTTAACAATATTGTTAACTTAGCAATATTGTTATGAGTTACAGAATTGGGGTGTATATGTAGACTGTGCTAAGACCTTAAAGATATGATACATAAACAGACGAGTTTACGTTTCGTTTGCGCATAGCGTCACTGAGACAAAAATCAAACTTTGTGTGCTATAATTGAAAGAAACAAAATTAATAAATGTCCATTTATAATGCTTTTATATACTTTATCGTCAGCTTAATGCTTTAGTTAGGTCTCCGATCTCATTAAATGTGCCAATTTTTTTTCTTATTTTCTCATTTTAAGACGAATTCGCGGCGCTTTTGTCGCCGGATGACATAGTCGATGCGCAAGAGCATATCTTTAAGCTTCGTAGTATCACAGAATAATAAACGACCAGAAGATTAACTAAGGCGTGGTTTTGTCTGAAATTTTTGACTGCGCATGCGTTAGTTGGTCCGCAGATTTCAAAATTACGGTCAGGGTACGTTCACAATCACACTTTTTGAGACGTCTTAAATAGAAATTTTAGTTATATAATATATCTATTCGCATTCCTGGACTTGTTTAACGACCGCTGCAGAAGTAATGCAAACGTTATTATAGATAAAAACTGTTTATAACATCAGAAGAAACGAACGCGTAAACTTGGCGTCTTGGCATTTGCACGTGAGTAAAGCATTACGCCATGCACGAAAACAGTGCCATCTTGTGTCTATACGATGAACTAGGCTTAGTTTTGAATGTAGTTTTCTTTTCGATTAATTGTTATAATAATTGAGAATACAATGGAAATTCTGTCCATTTACATTATAAATAACAAATAATTTTCTTTATGATTTAATAAATTCAAACTTATTCGAACAGCACAATGTTGAGAAACATACGAAAAACCGATGGTTAATTTTTCTTTCAAGTTGTCATTTTTGAATTCGCGCGGACCAGTCAACATTCTCCCACCATAATTCAAAGCTAAACAGCGGACACGAACATCAAAGGTACCGACAGCCAGTTGTACTTCGGGTCGCTTATTATTCTGTGGTAGTATCATGGGAATGAATACCTCAGGTGCATCCGCTCAGGAAGCGAAGGTTAGATGTAGGATGTTGCGCGCGTAATTTAAATCACGCGACTGAAGTGCTTTAGTGGTCGTTAGCTGTACTATAACTTTATAGACGAAGGGTTGTGTTCATAAATTACACTCTAGGGTCACTCTCGGCTGATATTGTGGTCTCTCTCGCATAAATGAGTTTATATATTTTGTTTCTCATACAAGAATCATAAAAAACTAAATCAGGCATGTGTTTCCATAGCAACAAACACATTTTCTACACTCTACTTAAAAGTGGAGTGTGAAAAGTTCGCTCGTTGTCATGGAAATCATGTAAACATTAGACTTCTTAAAACTGATAAGCGAGACGCAAAATAAGTGAAAAATTGTGAGTGAGAAAGATGCGATTATACATCCAAGGTGCGCTCGAAATGATAGTTTATGAACACAACCCAGTTGTCATTTAACAATAAGTTATCATATCGTGCTTGCAACGCAATTTCGGTGATTTACAGCTGCAATATAACTGTTGCGCTGCGCTTCATCCAGTACTGTCATCTTTTGCTATTTTTGAATAAATCTGTCGTTTTGCCATGGCCAACTCCATTAACATTCACTGACGTGTATGTATGGCCGTTTCAATTTGACTTTTAAAAATTTGACGGGTACTCCACTCAGCGCCTCTTGTGAGTTTTTAAGTAATTGCAGTTGCCATTACGTTACTGTCAGTAGTTCTGTAGTATCTTTAATAGAGTGCGCTGAGGGGAGTACTCCACGGCATGCTTTCCGGAACCGAATTTTAGGCGAATTGACACGGCCATACATACACGTCAGTGAATGTTAATGTTGCTGGCCATGGTTTTGCAGATATGGTAGCAGATATCTGTATATATTGCCCTCTGTGAATGGTTAACGCTATTATCTAATTGTATAAGATTTGCCTATATAAATGATACCCCTCTGCCCAGAGTGCCTATATGTGAATATATGAGTGGCTATACGTGAAGTCTATTTCTATTGGTCGCGAGCGATTTTCGACTTTATACACCAAGGTCGGTAGCCATGTTTGTTCTAAATGTGTTCCTGCGAGAGTTTATTCAAAATTAACTTAAATTGTGACGATTTCTACAGTGCTAACTTGATTATTCAGGTGAATACTTTTTGATATTATATGCGTTGAGATTAATGTTAATTTTTTGATTATTCAGGTGAATACTTTTTGATATTATATGCGTTGTTGAGATTAATGTTAATTTTGGCATTTTTTAAACGGAAATAATTACATAACTACAATCTTTACTAATACTAATAACTAGGTACATAAAAACTAAATAAAAATGTACTATAAATATATTTAAAAATAAAGCTGATATGTTTTTCTTTATTTAAATGCAGTGAAGGTAATCATCACTCACAGGAAATAACATGCAACCATAAACGGATTGACCTAGAGATGGGAACTGTAGTTCGTTACAGCGAACTAGTTCAATCGATCTCGTTCACTGAAGTGAATCGTTCAAATGACTAGTTCATTTAGTTCATCTAGTTCACTTGTTATTCCTCGTATTACGAAGGAGTCCCGTATTCCGCAAAACATGCGTTTGCGAACAATCTTCGAGGCGATTTGCTGGTTTTATTAATGTCGATTTAGAAATCATAAATTTCTCGCTGCAATATTTCTTTTTTATCCAACCAAAATGAAGTACCTAACATGCAGTTATTAAAATAATCTTTCAAAGTCACTTAGTTATTGAATTGAAAAATTATGTAATAACATTATTTAAATTAAATTGATATAAACAAAGTAATTATAAGACTCTAATGCCCGGTTGCACCAACTTTTTAAGCAGACCTTAAATTTAATTATGTTTAGAATGTGACATTTACGTAAGGTCAGTATAATGTCAAATACATTCTGATTGGCGATTAAACTTCAACTTAAGTATCAATTAGAATGTGACTAACATTCTGTTAAATCTATTAATAATGTCATAGTTTAAACATCACTTAAATTTAAGCTCTGTTTAAAAAGTTGGTGCAACCGGGCATAATACCTACATATTAGTTTTATTTTATACTCATTTTTAATAATAATAACAATAATAAGACTTTATTGCCCAACAGTACAGAACAAAGGTACTAAACAGGACAAATATAACCTTAATAAAAAACAATAAATAATAAGATATACCGTGAATTTGTTTTAACATGAAACATTGCTGTTACGTACAAATCTGAGAATCCATAACAACATTTACAATTTGTAAATTAAACTGTCCTTTTTAAAATAGAACAAGCGATGACAGCTGTCATGAATCTGTTCTGTTATTAGTGATTTCGATATACTTGTACTACAAAATAATAGCGACTCTTTCAATTACATTAGATAATTTTATTCTTGTTATAAACAAAACTGTTTACACTTTATTTCGTAACCTCCGTAACAAAATTAACAAGCGTTCTTTTTAACGTTAATGTTGGTTAATGTGCATTCCCGAAGTCTCAACACGACTGCGTGACTTATTCCTCCGCCGCATTTGCGCTGTCACTACCAGCAGACCGTGCGACGTTTTCTAATTTGAAATCCGCCGGATTCCGTTGTTGATTACAGTCGGCCACGCTACTGTCTTCCACGTCCTCGTGGAGAGGCTGCTCAAATTTCCTGTAACTAAACTCAAATGAATAAACAGTATCTAAGTTGTTCGTATTCTAAGTTCATGGGTTAATTTCCCTAAATTTCCCCTTAACTTAACTTACGCTACGCTTACCATACATTTATCTATAAAAACTTAGTAGGCTAGACGTAACTTTAGTCTGGCTAAGAACTTTTATCGTCTTCAACCTCAGACTTCCCATCGGATTCCGAGCTTGCCTTTACATCAAAAGGTTTTATCTTGTCAAGGGAAACGATACCCTTGCAACTTCTCTGCGATCAAGAAGATCCTTGCGGGTCTTCGACCACATACCGATCGTGGTCCAGAACCTTCTTGATAACAAACGGTCCACTATACTTAGGTAGAAGCTTCTTACTCTGACCTTGATTGCTGGCTACGAACATACGTACCAACACTTGTTGGCCTTCTTCGAACTTTTGGCCCGCACGCCGTTGTGCATCAAACAAAGCTTTCCGTTTGCTTTGCAAGGTGTCAATGCGAGTTTTAGCGTTAGCTCTGATAATAGGTAAATCTCTATCAACATTTGGTTTTAAAGCTATCTCGTTTGCCAGGACTGCGTCTCCAGATCCTCGTGGAGTGTATCCAAAGAAGAACTCGTGAGGCGATTTCCCTGTGGATGAATTCGTCGTAGAATTCAATCCTCATCGCACTGTTGCTATCACTTCGTCCCATCTTTCCTCATCACTCGTAGATGAGGCGAGCGAAGACAGGATGGTACGGTTGTATCGTTCAACCTGACCATTCGCTCTTGGGGTGGCCGTTGCGTTCAACACATGTTTAATGTTTGATTTCTTGCAATACTCCTCGAACTGTTTGCTAGTGAAGCAACTACCTCTATCTGAGACGATCCTTCGCGGCACTCCAAAATTTTCCGTCACATTATTCAAAAAGTTGATGACAGGTCGTACCTTCGTAGATGGAACCGGCTTCATGAAAACGAACTTTGTAAAGGCATCGACTATTACTATTAAATAAGCATTCTTTCGCTTAGATTTTACGAATGCCCCCAAATGGTCTATGTGAAGCGTGTCAAAAGGTACCGCGAATTTTTCAATGGGGTGCATATAGCCTGGCTTTTTCCCTCCTGCTTCTTTGTTGTACAGACACTGCAGGCAGCATGATATGTACTTCTTAACATATCTCCGTATGCCGGCAAACCAGTACAGTTTCAAGGTGGCGGACATAGTTTTGTCAACAGCTAAGTGACCATTATTAGGTCTTTTCGCGGAGACGTTCCGAACTAGTTTGGAACGGTTAAAATCAAATGCCCATCGAAATAATGAACGATTTTAATACGCTTTCAAGTGTATAACTTTCATGAGTGCATGGATTTTAAGGTTCCGAACTAGTTCGGAACGTCTCCGCGAAAAGACCTATTATCATGGAAATGGAACGTAACTTACCGTCGAGCTCCTCTTGGTACTACCCATTTGTTCCCATCGTCAGTAACTCGATACAATCTATTATTCACCAGATTGAACCTCTTATGTACGGTTGCGGAATCAAAAAAAGCATACAAGTCTTTAGGCGTTTAGGTTATAGTGCATTCGACTGGCAGCACTAATGCGCATTTAGCTCGAACTTGCAACGAATTTCACATTCGACTGGGTCGCTCTAGTGGAGTGCATCCTCAAATCTGCATTCGGCTGGCTTGTATGACGCGAATATAATGCTGCAGTGGCGGCTCTTCAAGATATGCAGAGGGTGGGCAACATTTGAAAAACTAAAGAACCTTTTATAAAGACATTCCTCTGATTGATATTTTTTAAATGTTCTTTGTTAGAAGTTATTTTAACAAGTTGATGAACAAGTATTATCGTTATGATATGATATGTCATTATCTCCGTATGTCTCCAATTTTCCACACATTAAAAAAAGAAAACAAAACTATATTCTAAGAATTACTAAAACAAATTCTGAAATGATAAAATTTAAAACTGTAGCTAAACAGTAACTGAAATAAATTCTCAAAATAATAACTAAATAATATTTAAAACAATAACTTAAATAAATTCTCAGAATAATTAAATAAAATGCAAAACAGTAACTAAAATAAATTCTGAAAATAAGAACTAACATAAATTTTTAAATGATACATCTGCCATTTTAAAACATTAATATCGAAACCTGTCACCTTAGTTAAATTAATAATAAAGCGTTGACGTTAACGTTTTTAACTCGGATGATCCTCGTGAACAACCGAACACAGACGAATTGTAGGACGGGCTTGCCCTCCCGCGATCTGTCTTTAATATGACTTCACACCAGCTATTATTCTTTTTGTTTTTAGTTATATGCGTTACAATGTATAATGTAAATCTTTCAGACGAATATTGAATATTATGTAACATTTATTAGGTATTAATCAAACAGAAATGACAGAAGATTCAAAATAAAATACAAAATTTGGCAAATTATCCCACTCTTTAGACAGCACTCCGATCTCGAGTTGTCACGTGGCCGTGGACCTGCCCAACGGGTGAACGTAATAGGCCCCATACACTTACGAACAAATTGCGCAACAGAGGCTGTCGTGCAAGCAATTGTATAGTGTATGGTGTTGTTTGGCGTGCTGCGCAACTAGTTGCAGAAATTCAAAATTGTTTGAAATTAATTGCGCAACGAGTGGCGTTGTACAACGATTGCATCGTGTATGGGCTTTGTACGACACATTGTGCAGTAATTTTTGAATGAGTTTATTGATTTATACCGTCGTCAGGCGGCATGTTTCCGTAGGTTCACGACAAAAGCAACTGGAGTTTGCACAATATTGCGTATAGTGTATGGGTGACCTTGTTTGCACAACAACTTGTTGTGCAACGCCAGTTTGCGCAATTTGTTCGCAGATGTATGGGGGCTTTAAGAGAGGGTAACGTAACAACCTACGTGTAGCGTTTCTTTCTGTCTATCACATTAAATGAAAGGACAGCGTATGTCTGCAGTTACAGCCATGCAGGGGGCGAGCCCACCCTACTTATGCATAGTGGCAAGGAGCTGCACCGCATCGCAATTTAACGTATTACCGAGCGTGCGGAATTATACAAAGTTCTAGAATCTAGATCACATGCACATTTTTAATTACGCATTACAATAATGTTCTGGATTTATAAATTTTAAGAACACAAACAGATGAAAAAGAAATTTAAAAAATATTTCAAAATTATTTTAAAGTTTAAATTGTATTGTAAAATCTTATAAATGGACACTAATTATACGCACCGTTTATAAGATTTTGTGATACAATTTTCATCGGACAAGAACCTGCTTTAATTATGTATTGATAAACTTTAACAGGGTGGGCAGTGCCCACCCTGCCCACCCCGACGAGCCGCCACTGTAATGCTGCGTTTACATTAGTCAAGTGAGTTGATCAATTCACTTGAATTCAAGTCACTTGCATTCAATTACTTGTTTACACGTTAAATTGAACTGAATGCATGCCAGTTTATTTAAAAATGGCGAAAGTAGTAGTACGCAGAGCCAGTCTCCAAATAACTTTAATTTTAGCTCGTGAATTAGAACAAAATATTCATAAAAGAAGCAACGCAGAAAGAGAAATATGGGTTAAAAACTACACTGCTCAAAAAAAAAGAAGTTAGTTTTTGTTGGCGTATTTTTATTAAGGCTTCAAATTTTTAAGTAAAACTTGGTAGATCTATGAAGATATTACTTGTTTAATTTACTCTTTACTTGCACAAAAATTAATTTACCTTTATTTCTATTTTTCGAGCATTAGATTAGTTGCAGAAGAGTTTCTTAGACTGACATTTTTCAACAAGACGTTTTATGTAATAATTGATGGCAACTCTGTGGAACATTGCAGTGCGTGCAGAGTGTGTAGACACTTAAGACATATTTTTTGCAAAAGTTAATAAGATTTTCTCGCAATTACTGGCGGAACATAATTTGCAAGAAAATATTGACGCAGTGTGCCAGTTTATTGAGCAATAAATGTAGCAAGTTTTTGTTTTGAATCAAGTTCTTGAATTTTTTAGTAATATTTAAAACAGTAATTTGATCTGAGAACGAAATCATCGATGCCTTCACCATTTTGAAACACTGACTTGATCGAAAAAGTTGAACATATTTCAACTCGGAAGGATTCAATTCACATGCTCAAATTACATGAATGGAAGGGGTTTAGACGTTCAATTCGCCTTCAAGTCACTTGAATTCCACTGACTTGATCAACTCACTTTACTAATGTAAACGCAGCATAATGTAAGAATTGCATTCGACTGGCGAGTGTGCTTGCTCGAAATTCGCAATTTTTAGAACTGTACTTTTTCACAGTGCAACTGTCAGACGGTTACTTTGAGGTTATCGGCGTTATCGCGGGATTGTTGTGAACGTAATGAATAAATTGTTAGCAATAGATTATTTGCTATCCAGCAGTAGCGAAACCAGCAGCGAAGATACAGAAAGTGATGAGGATGTACAAAGCATTTTGAAAAGTATGGACGAAAAAACTGAAAAGCCTAAAATTTGCGGGTATGTTGAGGTTGTTGCAAGATATTCTGAAAAAGAAGTAATTTTCTGCCATCACATAATATATTTTCTTATATGTAATGTGTTTGAATTCTGTTATTAGTTCAAGAGAAATTTTAGAATGAATCGTAGCACATATGAAATCATAAAGACCAAATTTGAAAACTCCGAGCATTACATAAAGAAAAAAGACCATGGAGGTACTCCAGCTACTTCAGCAGAGGTAGCAATGATGTCATTTCTATGGTATGGAGCACTAAAAACTTCTTTTTTCATTAAATTACAGAAATAATTTTCAGGTATGCTGGAAATAAATGTGTTATAAGGGATGTCTCCGAAAGATTTGGGATTGCAGAGTCAACATTTCATGCATTGTGTACTAAGGTTTTACTATTTTTAAATGATATAGCACCCAGCATTATAAAATTTCCAACAACATTTGAGGAAAAAGTCCGCACAGCAATAGAATTTGAAAAGGTAAAATAACAACTGGTTATTGGTTATTACATTAAAAACAGCAGGTAATTTTGTTTTTTTAAGTTAAGTGGATTTCCAAATGTACTAGGATGCATAGATGGGACATACCGATAAAAGCTCCATACCATAAAATTAAAAATACATATGTGAACAGACATGATTCACCATCAATTACATTACAAGGCATTTGTAGATCTGATAAACTATTTTTGGATGTTACCTGACCTTTGTGAAAATATCTGGCATATTCTTGGTGATTCTGCTTATTCCGTCAGAAAATGGTTACTTACACCATATAGAGATTATGGAAATTTAACAAATATCCAACAGAATTATAATAAGAGATTTTCAGCTACAAGAGTGAAAATAGAAAATGCCTTTGGAATGTTGAAGACAAGATGGAGACAACTCTTACGAACTGATTTTTCTACAGTTTTACGTACAGCCAACTTTATAGTAGCTTGTTGTGTTCTACATAATTTATGTATTCTCAATAACGATGAATGGCAACAGGAATATGTAGCAGGACATGGAAATGATGATAATCCAGAAGAGGATTGTGGAAGTGAAGGAATGTTAAGAAGACAGGGTGAGGAAAAACGTGAACTTGTTTGTAGAAACTTACCACAATAGTTAAAATCATTCATCAATATTGTATTCTATTTGCTATAAATATTTTTGGTAGGTTTACTGAATGAGAATAGATAATATATGTTTTATAAATACGTATTTATTTATTTAAAATAAATAATACTTTTTTACAATGCATGTATTTTTTCCATATGAAATAGCAATAGTAATATAAAATTTAATTGGAATTCTTAAACAATTGTTTTAGTAACTGTAATTTTTCTTGGTGCCTTCTTTCTTTGCTTTCTTCTCGTTCATTGTGGTGTTTCTCACGTTGTTTCAATTTAGCTTCTTGAGCTACTTTAAAAGCATCTGTTAATGACACACATTTTTTGTTATCTCTTTTCTTGTTATCTTTGGGTATATATACAATATTACTTTGATCTTTCATAACTTCTGGTTCAATGCTGTCATCCTTGTTAGCTATTTTACAAAGTTTTTCTTCAAACTCTATTGCTGTTCTTTTACTACCAGTCTTACTATTACTTACAATAGCATTCTTTTTACGTTTTAATACAGTTTTAAATCTATTTTCCACTTGCTGTGCAGTTCTGTTAATATTAAATTTTGTGTTCATTTCTTCTGCGATAAACTCCCACATTTTCTTCTTATTACGAAACTTTTTCATGGGCCCCACTTCAGCTATGTACTCATCATACTTATCCAGGAGCATATGTGTCATATTGTCAGACCATTCATTTGATTCTTTCTTATCTTCTGTTTGTACTTCAGGCACTAATTCTGTTTCTTCTTCATCAGGTAGAATACTACTTTCAATTAATGTTCCTGTCTAAAGGCTGTTTTACATTATACTTTTTTCGTCTAGAAACTTGAACAAGTTTGAATACTAGAATCTAGTACCTAAATATGACCTAAATTCAAGGTTGTTTTAAATATTAGTTCATAAACCGATCGCTGGCGTCGTAGTGGGGAAAGTTTAAACGTGGAACAAAACTGCCAACATACAAAATTAAAGAGAAGTTAAATGCTCAAAAATGAATTTTTATAAAAGAAACCAAACCAGATTTCAGAAAATTTCAAAAATTCTGCATATTTATTATTTGCAAAAACAAAATACGAAACCTAGAATTTGGCGTCAGGACTGGTTATTGCGGAGGTACTTCGAGGTTATATTTTCAATCACAGTTATGTTTATCTTTTAGGATGTTGGTGATACTGCGACGTGTACTTTATGCGCAAGTCTAGTCTGTAAACTTTGACGAAAAATAGGTTGAGAACTAGTTTGGAAATAAGTTTCTAGACGTTTCTAGTATGAAAACTTGGATGACTTTTTCTGATTTACATTATTCAAGTTAGTTCTAGTATTGAACTTGTCAAAGTTTCTAGACGAAAAAAGTATAATGTAAAACAGCCTTAAGAGCATGGTATCTTCTTCACCTTTAATATGAAAACCTTGACGTCAGTTTCATGCAATATTTAAACGTGTATGCTTACCCATTGCCGTCTTGAAGTAAAGGCCGTCAGGTTACCGGCTTTTGTTCCTGGTGACGTCACCGTAAGAGTCTCTCCTTGCTTTAAGATCTAGTCTTTTCGTGTATTTTTTTTTAGTTTTTTCGAATGTTTTTATGTTAATTGTTGTTATTTTTATGTTTTTTTGATGTTTTCGTGTTGTGTTTGGTTAAAAAAACTACGTGTTTGTGTTTTAATTAGTTGTAGTGTTAGTTTTTTTTATAATTTTATAGGTTAGAACATTTTTTTTTAAATCCTTGTGTTGTGTTGCGTTTTTTGAGTTTCAGTTGAAATAAATACACAAGTAATATAATATATCATTCTCCACACCTACTATATTAATCCCATTATGTTCCTGTTTCTAGAAAATGCCTAACAAGTGCTGTGTGCCAAACTGCATGTCCAACATAAAAAGTGGCTCCTATATTCTTACTTTTTCCTTTCTGAAAGAAGAACCATGCGCTCCTTATGGTTAAGGAAAATACCTCGTAGTGACTTTGTTATTTCAAAAAATACTCACTTTCGGAAAGAGTTTGTAGTCAGAAGTCATGAAGTAACAAAGGATGATGGTTATTACTGTTTACACTTTTATTTTTACTCGATGATGATACACGCATGTTATAGGGTCCAAATTAACCTTACCAAGACATCGACTAACCCTTAAAACTGATGCCTACCCTTCCATTTCCCCCAATCTGCCTGCTTACCTCTCCGAAGTTCCTTCAGTGAAACGTGGAAATTCAAGTGATAGATAAAACATTGGCCTATTAGTTTTTAATCTAAAAAGATTAAATTTATTAAAAATATATATACAAAGTCACTTACTATGTGTAATTCGGAGAAATTATTCATTATTCATCGTCACTTCAATCGTGTAATGGTCACATTTAAACCACAAAATCATTAAATAAAAAATATTTCTGGCTATTCCTATAGTATCAGTAGTGTCTTAGAGATATTCTTCTCGCAATTCCACACATAAAAAAGTTAAAAAACATGAAAGAAATAAAACATTTTCACAAATAAAGATATGCGCCTAAAGTAGGGTTATGTCACGGTGGCCTCTTACGGTGACGTCACGTTTCAACCTGATGGCCTGGACTTCAAGACGGCAATGGCTTACCCCTTTGATTAATTACGGAACATACTATTTTTCCACCCTGAATTTCCAATGGTTGATTTTTTTCATCATAAACAAACTCTTTGAATATAATTGACATATTTGGATCTTAAAACAAAAGTTTACACCATTCACCACTGCACCACAGTATAAAGAATTCACCTAGTAGCGACACTCGAGTATAACTGTCACAATTGCCATTTTGTTTGATACCTACTCATTTTGCAAATTACATTACATTTACGTATAGGTATCAAACAGTAAAGGCGTCTTTTTTTACACTGACGTTTAAGTGTCGGTGTTGGATAATTACTAATGTGACTGCACGTTTGTAAATTGCGGACAGAGAATTTCGGATGTCACTATCATTCCACTGACGTAAAAGTTCAAAACACGTTGAAAATTTCCTGTATGAATAGGTACGTCAGACGGATGACAGTGACATCCGAAATTTTCTGTCCGCAACTGTAGCGCGTGCCAGCCGAACAAAACCAGCATGCAACCCGAAAGGATGCGCACTCTTTGCGTGCAAGTATCTGAAATGTACGAAACTGTGCGAGTTTTTCCTTGTCAGAGCAAAACCAGTGCACACAAACATCGAGCACGGGCGGCTCAGTCGAATGCACTATTATATTTTGCAATATTAGAGTAGTGTAAATCGATCTCTGTCAGATTGACATAAACGCTGACAATTAAATCATGTAAAATGACACAATGCATAATTCAACTTTCACTTTTAGGAGTCAACAAGAAAGCAATAGATTGTGGCAATAGTAAACTAAACTGAGAATTCATTTACGATAAAATAACATACATAAATATATTTAACAAATTAATGTCTAATACTTCACAGCAGCTCCATTATTTCTCACACTTCACAAACGCTCAGGCATTGAATAAATACAAGAACGGATATAGTCAGGGGAAAGTTCATTCCCAATTTCTTCAATCTTGTCTAATAATTCGTGTGCATTTGCAAGTCTAAAATGAATGGCGTATATTTTCTTCACGATATAACCCCACACATGTTCAATGGGGTTGATATCTGGGCTTCTGGAAGGCCATGGCAAACGCACAACGTTATTTTCTTGAAACCAGCTTTTCACAACTCTAGATGTATCTTCTCATTGACCACCCTTCTCCAATAGTGTAATTATTTGCGGTTTTTGGACAACAGTTAAATGCGGCATGTTACTGTCGGTGTGTCACCTTGACAATTATTTTGACTTAAAAGTCGACAATATTTCAAACAAAGCTAAGTTCACAGCGAGACATTTTGAGTGTATGCTTTTTTTAATTCCGCAACCGTATCTCGTGTTCTACGTTATCGACTGGGTTCCTTTTAAGCGTTTCGATAAGGAATTTACACCTATCGTCGCCCATTTGAGCGCTTAAAACCCAATCTCCTTCGCAGATGTTCACTACATTGATTTCTGTTATTTGCAAGTCAACAGGGTTTCTGCTCAGAGCGTCTGCGTGTGACATTTTGTGTCCAGGTCGGTACTCAACCTCGAAGGTGTATTCTTGTATACTTAACCACCATCTTCCGATTCGTGGAACCAAGTCTCTTTTTGATAGCGTTGTTCGAAATTGCGTTACAGTCGGTCACCACCTTAAACTGTATCCCAATTAGATATATCCTGAAAGGCTTCAATGTACATACGACGGCCACCGTTTCCAGCTCGTAAGAGTGGTATCCCTGTTCTTCTTTGGTCGTTTGTCTGGAGTAATAGAGTACCGGACGGAGTGTTTGATCTTTCTGCCTCTGCAGTAAAATTCCACCGATCCCCCATTTCGAGGCATCGGTTTGGACTTCCGTCGCAAGTTGTGGGTCATAAATGGCCAATAAAGGTCGGGATGTCAAATTTTCCTTGAGAATTTCGAAGGTTCTACTTTGCTCGTCACTCCATATGAAACTGACATCCTTTTTTGTCAACATCGTTAGAGGTTTTGCAATCGTCGCAAAATTCCTTACGTATTTTCTAAAGTAGGCTGCTAAGCCTAGGAATTGCCTGACACTACGTACGTCAGATGGTACTGGAAACTTATTCACAGCTTCAATCTTTCTTTTTCCGGGCTGAACACCATCACTTCATGTCCCAAATATTCGACCTTGCTCATAAAGAACTGACACTTGGAAAGACGTAATGTAAGTTTTGCTCCTCTAAGAGAATGAAAAACATGTCTTAGGTTTGTAATATCGGAATCGAAGTCTTCTGACGGTAAGAGAATGTCATCCATGTAAGCCAAAGCTTTGCCGTATCGCAAATTACCTAAGACTTTATTGACGGTTCTTTGGAAAACTGCGGGTGCGTTGCACAGTCCGAATGGGATACGCAGGAATTCGTAGTGTCCATCGGGTGTGATGAACGCTGTTTTTGGAATCGACGATTCTTCCATTTGAATCTGATGATACCCACTTGCCAGGTCCAAGCTCGTGAAGTATCGACATTGCTTCAATTTTTCCAAAAAGTCGTCTACATGAGGCAATGGAAAACGGTCCTTAACTGTTTTCGCATTCAGCGCCCGATAATCCACACACATACGTTGTTCACCGTTTTTCTTTGCCACGAGAAAAATGACTCGAATATGGAGAGTCAAATTCTCGAACAATATTGTTCTCCAATAGATCACCTACAATGTCTCTGACGATCTGCCTCTCATTATGGGAGAGACGATACGGTCTATACACAACCGGCCTGTCGTCATTAAGATGTATTGACATTTTTAAAACATCTGATTTGCCAAGCTGACCCGTAGTCTGAGAAAAACATGCACTGTATTCGTTTATTAGACTAACTAGCTCTTGTACCTGAGTCGGACTAAGATTTTCGTTATGAAACAGGTCACTCGCACTATAACACTTTAGTGTTCGTGTTGCAACCGAAAAAACCGGTAATCGCAAACAAGGCGAATTATCTTCGCAACATGCTGCACATCTAGCTAGAATAGATTTGTCACTCACCTTAATTTCTTCGGTAGACAAATTTGTGACAGGGATGTAGCCGTCCTCAGCATTCGTGATGCACTCACCCAAGACATGTTCTTTACCAGGCACTGGTCGTAACCCCCCTAGTACGTAGACGTCACCTGGATAACGACTTCGTGACGTCACTGCAATCATCGCCGTAGTTCTGGGACTAACAACCACCGATTGCTTTGCCCACAAAGGTATCTTCTTAGGCTCGATGTTCAGTCCGGCACATAGATCGTCATTTCTGTCAAGTATCCTCACCGTGTCGCCGGACACAATCATCATCACATCCGGCTGGTTGAGGAAGGTTTGACCAACCAATACGGGTGTGTCTTGGACGGTGCTTGGAACAATCAGAGCTTCTACCTCGGCCTCTGCACAATCTAGCTTCAGACAAACTTTTGCCCTACCTAAAACTTTTGTGGCTAGGCCACCATAACCTACAACAGATTGATTGCAAGAAACTAAATTTAATTTTAACCATTTTGCGTCATCTTCTCGAATAAGGACTGCCCCACATCCGGAATCAACGTTAAGCCTGCAAAGGTTTTTCGTTCACCCAGCAGTCAAAGAAGTAATTAGCGTTAGATGAACACAAACGATTTTCAACAACTTGGTTTTTCACTGATCGTCGACAATCTTTCGTTAGATGTCCGAGTCTTGCAATTCCCACACTCAATCTTGGGTTTGGGGCATTTGTCCGCGAAATGGCCAGCATCTTTGTAATTGTAGCACCTTTGAGGTTTCTTATCAAGGGGCTTACTTTTTTTGAGATGTGGATCACTCAATCTTTCGCTGATCGGGCGTTTGTGTGGGCCTTTTTGTTGAGACTTTTCCCGTATGGTTGAAACAGGATCGCTTTCCGACTTTAACATCGAGAGGTACTCAGCGTAGAGAGAATCGGGGCGATCGTATCTCCCAGCTTTAGCTCCAGCTTGTATACTTGGGTCTCCTATTCCATCAATAATGCAAGATACGGCTTTGTTCCCGGTGATGTCACAGGCGTTAAGCAACTCCATTTTATCAAAATAGTACCGCTCCCAAGATTCCTTAGGTACTTTAGATCGGTTCACGAGTTTCTGAAGAGTAGTCGCAAAATCCCTATGTTCGGGAAATGATTTGATGAGCAGTTCCTTCCACTCTGTCCACGTGAGTTGATAAGATGGCAAATTATCATACCAACGACGAGCGAGTCTACTTAAGCGGCTTTGCATCAAAAATGTTATAGTTGGTTCATCCCAGTTATTAATCAATGCCAATTGTTCAATTTTTTCGATCCACTTTGACGAACTGAGATTAGGATTTCCCGGCGTAAATTCGGGAATACACTCTGCTTTTGCATAAACCCGCCGGTTTTTCGGTTTCGATTCGGTTTGGTGTTGAATTAACTTTTCCACTAAAACCTCCAATCGGCGAATCCGATCTGGTGATTCGGGAGGAGGTGGCGTGAACGTGGAAGTGCTCCTTCGCGCTCTGTGATTTTTACTCGTACACGGTTCATTTCTTTCGGTTACACGTGTTGATTTTGCAATTGTTCGTGACTTTTTAGTATTACGTTTTTTACCCCTTTCATAATTACCATCCGATGAGCTTGGACTCGAAGTAAACGAGTTAGACCGACCCATCCTTGGGCTCATAAACGTTTATGCAAAACAAAACCGTCCCTGAATCCAGAAGCACGTTCCTCTAAAATGACGTAATCGCGAATACAATGTGCAAACTGATCCTCTACCTTGGCCAGCCGCATGTTCATCGCGAGCTTTGCACTGATATTTTACGTTAATCAGTAAAAGGGACTTACCCTTGCGACAGCAGGGAATTTACGCCACAATACACTTAAAGCACGAAGGCCAATCCCTCCGCTGCACTATAAACAAAACTGTTTACACTTTATTTCGTAACCTCCGTAACAAAATTAACAAACGTTCTTTTTAACGTTAATGTTGGTTAATGTGCATCCCCGAAGTCTCAACAAGACTGTGTGACTTATTCCTCCGCCGCACTTGCGCTGTCACTACCAGCAGACCGTGCGACGTTTTTCTAATTTGAAATCCGCCGGATTCCGTTGTTGATTACATTGTTTAAAGTAAATAAACTTAAAACATAAGGAAAACAGAAATCCTTTAATTCAAAACAAACACCACAAGAAGTTTTCAAAAATTTCTTCATTTACCTCCATGCAATTTCCTAAACGATTATAAAAGTTGTTAAACCCTTCAGTGTTGGGGATAAAATTCGACACTGCTTCCCCTTAAACGGCGAGGAGGTTTGGAAGTAACAAAGCCATGGAACACTTTACACACACTCAAATACACTCCCGCTCCTGAGGTCCTGACAAGTCTATGACTTAGGAACCCGTTGGGCAACCACCACAGACAAAAAAGTTGCATTAGTTACTTGTCAAGGAGTAAGTCTTCCTGATACATTTTCACTAACTTTCTTCACCTGACCTAACAGATGTTCCAAATTAAAATGGACAAATTTGATATGACATGAGTAACCCTAACGACGACGATCATGCAACGATATTTTCAAAAATTGGTTTTAGTTTCCATAGTAATATGAACAGCAATGTTTCGTATTAAAATAAAATCACGGTATATAAAACTCAAATAGCAAGTAACCTATTCACAAATTATTTAGGTATGTAGCAAATTGAATAATGATGCAAGCGAATAGGACACATACTACAGCATTAATTCTAAAATATTCCCTAAATGTGCATAATTAATGTCACAATATCTGCAAACATCATTAAAATTATTACACATAACTATAATAGGGGATTTCTTTAAAACATTTGTACGACAATGTATATTGTAAAAAACCCTCTCATGACGAAATGATACACTTCGGGGGATAACAAAATTCAATTTCTGAAGTAAAGTACTACAGTCAATTTGACATGAAATCAAATTATACAAAAAGGATAGAGACATCTTTTTGCGCCGAACATGTAAAGACTCAAAACTAAATCTGCTTAATAATAATTGAGTGCTTATGCCTTGAGGGGGATACTCGTGATCAATTTTAAAAGCCAAATATTTTAGAAATTTACGCTGTACACTTTCAACTACATTGACATAACAGTCACAAATAGGATACCATATTAACAAACCATATTCTAATTTAGATCGAACGAGTGCAAAATACAAAGTAATGAGCGTACTTATATCAACAAAGTCCCTACTGTTTCTTATAATAAAACCCAATAATTTGAGTGTAGATTGTGCCATACAGTCTATGTGTTCTGAAAAACTGAGCGAAGAATCAAATATGTATAACCCCTAGATCTTTGATGTGATTAACACGTGACAAAAGAGTACCATCAAGTAAGAATAAATAATCGGGTTAAGTTTTCTAGCAAAAGTCATGGTTTTACATTTACTGATATTAAGATTAAGACTATTTGTAGTGTACCAAGTTTTGATGACTTCCAAGTCATTCTGTAGATTAAAAAAATCATGTACAGTTGAAATGGTGCTAAAGTTTTTTAGATCATCCGCAAATAATAGCTTATTACATCTTACAGACTCAGGGTGATCGTTTATAAAAATCGAAAAAAGAAAGGGACCCAGGTTTGATCCCTGCGGCACAGCAGATGTAACACACTTTAAAGGTGATCTGTAACCGTTCAACTCAACAAACTGGTACCTATCCAATAAATAATTCCTAAATAACAGTAGAAGTGGATAACTAAAACCAAATATATCTAGCTTTTTCAGCAAAAGATAGTGGCATAGTTGGATAGTGGCATAGTTTTAGTGGCAAAACAATTTTGTCATTTTTCTTAGCGTGCTATTCATCGTTTTTATCTTTCAATTCTTTTAATAAATCTAAAGGTAATCTTTTACCCATTTCCGGCTCAGTTTTTCCACGTTTTTCTTTGTTATTCACTATTGTTGTGCACGCCTCAGCAATTAAATGTAATTTTCAGCTATGGTAATTTTTTACATGTATGTTGTACAGTATGAGCATAAATGTTTGAGGACAAGTTGAATTTCCCGCCTTTCAATATTTTTCTTAAGTTGGTCAAATGCATAGGTTACAAAAAAAATAGGCAAGTAATTTGTTTATTTTAAATACAAGAAGCGGCAATAACTACTGACAGGTACATTAGGCAAACGCGCCCCATTTTGTCTTATGAATTCTTGGAGCCGGCTGCAAAATTTACACAGGCGACACTGAACAAAAATTAATTTCTCTGGACGGCCACACACAAAGAGTAAAAATTACTAGATAGAGACGCGGGAAATTCAACTTGTCCTCAATCATTTATGCTCATACTGTATATGTACATATTACGTACACATATAAACTCATATTTGAAATTCTAGTTTATTTTTATAATTCGTAAAATCACCTATCAGATTTCTCATACCCCTGCGGTCTTGCGACATTAACGCTCGCAAGAGTTAACAGTTCTTTTAGTTCGTGTCTGCCAGACGACGCTTCAACGAGTATTTCATTCGCGAACTAAATGAGATTTGTACGCTGGACTCGCACATTAGTCATTTAGTTCAAGCCACCGATCATATCAACAAGCGAACAGCGTTGCCGGTCTCGGCAACTGAAATTCCTCAGCAAGAATTAAAAAAATCCCCGCTATTACCCACAATCAAAAGTTCATATACCCAATAATTACCCACATAAATGAAGCCTACGTAGCTCATCTCATAACAGTTCGCTATTTTAGCTAAACAAATTATAAAACTTTGACAGTGATGATGTAAATTTATTTATATAGGGTGAGTTCGCGTTTATGCTCGGATCGATCGGAGTGTTTTTTTTCTCACTCTTACATTGAAACACAGTCGCTCTCCCTCACACTTTTGATCAAAGCGTACTCCGAGCCTAAACGCAAACTTGCCCCTAGATAAGGGTCGCTTTCATAATACAAAGTGACTTTAAGGGCCAGTTTCATAATGGATCTTAAAGGAGACTTTAAAATTGAAGTCACATTCTGATATGTGAACAAATGTGTTTTCATATTTGTTTGGACATCTGAAAGTGACTTTAAATTTAAAGTCTCTTTTAAATTCCATTATGGAACTGGTCCTAACCTATAAAAACACATTAGGGCCAGTTTTATATATACAGGAGACTTTAAAATTAAAGTCACATTTTGATGTATAAACAAATGTGTTTTCATATTTGTTTAGACATGTGAAAAGTAACTTTAATTTTAAAATCTCACATTCAGATGTGTAAACAAATGTGTTTTTATATTTCTTCTGACATCTGAAAGTGACTAAAATGAAAATTGTGTATAATAAACAGATGTTATTTAAATCTCATTTATTTAGAGCCGTTTTCATAATAGAACTAAAGGAGATATTAATTTAAAGTCACTTTCGGCCGGTATTACCAACGTTTTAAATTAAATTCGTGTTTAGAATGTGATTGATTATATACAAACCAAGCAGAAATGTCAAAATCTAAACACGACTTAAATTTAAGGTCTCCTTAAATGGTTGGTAATACCGGCCCTTTAAGATAGGAGACCTTTAAATTTAAGGTCTAGTATAATGTAAGTATACAGGGTGTCCCAGCGAGACCTTTCATTAGAAGTCTATGGGGTTCTGGCCAAAATAGAAACTTGAACATTTAGAATTAGATACAAGTGATTGCGTTCTCTTCAGCTAAAATATTTTCAGATGTCTAGCACTTCCGGTTATACCGGAAGTCGCCATCTACTTTGTTATTTTAAATGGAACACCCTATTTATTTTTGCACTTTTAGATGGGAATCATAATTTTGAATCTTTTTTATTCAAACCATACCATGTCTATCTATTACAGTTTTTGAGATAAAAATTATTCCATCATCCATCGTAAGGCAAAAAACATTGAAACTAAACCTGCTCTGATAGTTTCTTTGTCGGATCTTATGCAGATTGGCTGACGCCCAGACATGGTTGTTATGCCTGTTAAAAATCCCTTCACGTGAATATTTAGATTCATCCGTCTAGATAATTTTTCTCAAAAAGTTCTCTTCCTCTTGACTTCGAAGATATAGTATCTCACAGAAGTTAACTCCACAGTCTACATATAGTCTTGTCACTGGCGCTAGTTTCCCGTACAAAATTGTTGGAAACTCGGGGAAGAATGCGCAGTAGTCTCGCTGCTTCTATTCGTAGTTTGGTTTGCCGGCTTGGTTCGGGTACGTTCGGGCAACTGCAAACACTGCAAGATTTTAAATTTAAATTGTTTGCGCCACGTAAGAATCAACGCACGGAAGAATGCGCAGTGGTTGCATTGAAGACACAAAGATCAAAGGTACCGACGCCAAGTGAACAGACTGTGTTAACTCTGTCGTCGGGGTCTTGAGGATGAAGGTTTTGCACTAACGAGAACTTGTAATCGTGGAAGTGATGCTTCTTCAATATCCTCTGTACTGAATTCCTACTGATTTCCAGATCTTCTTCGGCAGCTTGAAGCACCTTGAAGTGAGGCGTTGGAATTGGCCTCGAAATAAGCCAAGGTATTCAACTCAGCCTCTTCATTATCAACTGTTTTTGGTCGATTTAACAGTTGACCAATTCGTCCAAAACGCACAAAATTTGCTTCTATTTTTCTAAATTTATCTTTTGTCATCTGAGGTAAGTGTGGATAGTTTTCGTTAAATATTCTACAAGTTCTGCTAACAATTTTGTCGCATTTTCCGTGTATAAAAATAAATTAGAATTTCTTGATTTGTATAAACATTATTTTCGTTGTTGTTATTCATTTTGCAACTTGAAATTGTTGGTACGCAGTGATAATAACGCTTCTTTAAGTTCCTTTTTATTGCACGAACATACAGCAAACACTTATTAAATTACATAAATTGACTAGTGCATATAACTTCAAAGTCATAATTACTACACTCTAGATTAGTAGTAGTACATGGCAAACTAATATTGAATGACTGATTACTTAGAAGTAAACAACAGTAGACAACACTTCCCCTTAATCGAGCATTCAAATTTAACAAACAATACCAAAGCCGTTCATACAAAAATAGTGTTTAGGAGAATTTAACGCTTTTGTGAAAATGTCAGCAATCATTTTATCTGTTGACCTATAATAAATGGCAACTACACCTCTGTCCACAATGTTCCTGATAAAATGATATCTGACACTAATATTGTTGTGATAGGTAATGCGCATGTGCACAATATACACATGCAGGGACGCCCTTCACGGCATTGCCAACAAACAGTAGTGGTAGCCATATTTTACATCATATACACGTGTACCTACTCAGATAATAATTGTATTAATAAACACTTAGTTGAACCTATTTGATTTAATAACAAACACCCAAACCACGACATGGCGCAGTCAGTATAAAAATAAGTGGTTATGAGTGCCTGTAGTGAATAAAATAAATAAATAACCTGTTGTGGAACTAAAAAAATGTGGTTAAAATAAGTGCGCAGAAATGGATGCGAGAATACCGGAAAAGTTATCGTTTGAGGGTAACGTGGCCGAAAACTACAGAAAGTTTATACAAAACTTCGAGATTTATATTATTGCTAGTAATAAAGCACAACTCTCTGATGAGAAAAAAGTCGCTGTACTTCTAAACATCATAGGTGAAGAGGGCGTGGAAACTTTTAACACGTTCAACATAACCGAAGACGAAAAGAAAAATTACAATAAAGTTGAAGACGAATTCTCTAAATACACGAACCCTAAAATAAATGAGGTTTACGAAAGGTATGTTTTCCATAATCGAGTGCAAGCTGAGGGTGAAAATTTTGACCATTTTGTGACTGATATAAAAAAATGGGTTAAAACATGCAATTTTGACCTAGAAAGTAGCATGCTTCGCGACAGAATAATTATGGGTATTAGAAATATGACTTTGAAGGAAAAGCTCTTAAATATTGCTGATTTAACACTGCAATTGAAGCATGTCGTTCAGCTGAAATAACAAAGTCCCAAATGAAGGTGATGCAGAAAAGTCAGACTGTAGATGCAGTGCAAAAGTTCAAGAGAGACAGCAGTTCAAAGAAAGTTAAAGTGTGTGGTAAATGTAACAGACAACATGAATACAGACAGTGTCCTGCGTTCGAAAAACCGTGTAATAACTGTAAAAAATACAATCACTTTAGTGTAATGTGTAAAAATAAAGTGGACGATAGTACAGGAAAAAACAAGACAGAAAATAAAGTGAAAAAACTGAATGTGCGTGCAATAGAAAGGGAAGTAGAAAATTGCAGCAGTGATGGGGAATCCACCATGTACGTAGGTGAATTAAATGCTCACGGAATTGAAGTAGGTACCAGGTGAATGGAATGAGATGCTACAAGTGCGAGGTAAGAATGTTACATTTAAGATTGACACTGGATCAGAGGCAAATTTATTACCCAGCAAATTGTATGATACATTGAAAAGCAAAAATGAAAAACTGTATAGAGTGGGTGTCATTTTGGAAGCCTATGGGGGTAATAAGATCATACCTCAAGGGGGAGTTACACTTAACATTAAATTTAAAGATACAAATTATACTGAAGAATTTATTGTAGTTGATGTAAAATCAAAACCAATAATTGGTCTAAAAACTTCACAAAGATTAGGTTTGATAAAAGATGTGGCAACAATTGAAGTTGAAACTGAAAGAGAAATGTTTATCCTGAAAAATAAAGAATTATTTCAAGGTGTAGGAAAAATGAACCAGAAATGTAAAATAGTATTAAAAGATGACGCAACTCCTGTTTCTAGACCACCACGTAGGGTGCCATTAGCTTTAAAAGATAGATTGAAAGAAAAATTGCAAGATTTGGTTCAAAAGGACATAATAGAAAAAGTTGAGGATCCGGGAGATTGGATTAGTGAACTGGTAACTGTAGAAAAACCAGATGGTTCTTTAAGATTGTGTCTTGATCCGCAAGCATTAAATAAAGCGATCAAACGAACACCATATTCAATACCGACTGTTGACGAAATTATGACAGGATTAACAGGAAAAAATTATTACAGTGTTTTTGACATTAAAGAAGGTTTCCATCACGTTCAATTAAAAACAGACTCACGTGAATATTGTACATTCGCAAGCCCTTTTGGATATTATCGATTTAAGAGGTTACCATTTGGGTTAGCTACAGCCCCAGAAATATTTCAGAAAATTAACAATGAAATTTTTGGCGACATTCCGAATGTAAATGTTTATTTCGATGATATTTTGGTTAGCACAGAAACTAAAGAGGAACATCTAAAAACTCTAGAAAAAATTATACAACGAGCTAAAATGAATAATGTAAAATTTAATGCGAAAAAATTACAACTGTTAAAAACGCAAGTTAGTTATTTAGGATATTTGTTTACAAAAGATGGTGTTAAAATAGATGACAATAGAATTAATGCAATCCGAAGCATAGAGGAACCCAAGAACAAAAAAGAAATTCAAAGAATTCTTGGAATGTTAAATTACGTCAGAAAATTTATACCAAATTTGTCAGATAAACTAGGACCCCTAAGTCAAATTTTAAGAAACGATGTAGAATTTTGTTGGTTGCCTAAACACTCAGAAATTTTGAATAACGTGAAAAATTTAGTAATAAATGCAACAGCTATACAAAGTCTTGACGAAAATAAAGAAATAGTAATACAGAATGATGCGTCTAAAGATGGAATAGGGACTTGTTTATTACAGAACGGAAAACCAGTGGCGTACGCGTCGAGAACCTTAACAGAAACGAAAAATCAATACTCACAAATTGAAAAAGAATTATTAGCAATTTGTTTTTCCGTAAATAAGTTTCATTACTACATATATGGAAGAAGTGTTAAAGTATTAACCGACCACAAGCCACTTGTATCTGTTATGAAAAAACAATTGTCAGACATTAAATCAGCTAGATTACAGAGACTGAAACTCAAGTTGATAAAATATGATATTACTTTAGAGCATATACCTGGAAAAAATATGTTAATTGCCGATCTCTTGTCGAGATCATTCGACAAATCACCAGTGGAAGAAGACGAAGAAATGACGGAGTTAGTGCATCAAGTGTTAAAGTACCTAAATATGAGTGATGAAATGAAAGAACAGTTTAAGACAGAGACAGAGAGAGACTTAAATTTAAAGCAAGTGTTAAAATACTGTGAAACATCATGGCCAGAAAATTCAAATAAAGTGTAAAGAGAAGTGAAAGACTATTATAAAGACAAAAACAATTTATATGCAGTGGAAGGATTAGTGTTTTTCAATGATTCGGTAGCAGTGCCAGATACATTAAGAAGTCAAATGATGGAATTAGCACATGAAGGTCACATGGGATTCCAGAAAACACTGTCAAGAGCAAAGTCTATTTTATATTGGCCAACAATAAACAAGGACATTCAAAATCACGTCAGGAAGTGTAAAAAGTGTGAACAATTCAGAAGAGCGAAACAGAAAAGTGAGATGTTATTACCAGAGATACCGCAACTACCATATGCAAAAGTAGAGACTGACATCCTAGAGTTTGGAGGAAAGTCTTATTTGGTAGTAATCGACTATTTCACGAAGTGGATTGATCTAATAAAAATGCAACGAAAAACAGCCAGTAGTGTTATTGAAGTTCTGAAACAGTTGTTCTCAACTCATGGCATTCCCAAGGAAGTTGTAGCAGACAACATGCCATTTGGATCTTTCGAACTTAGATCATTCGCAAAACAGTGGAATTTTAAAATTACGACGTCTAGCCCACACTACCCCAGATCTAATGGTCAGGCGGAGAGAGCTGTTCAGATCTGTAAGCAGATTTTAAGAAAATGTGAAGACATACATATCGGGTTAATGGAATACAGAAATACAATAATCGTAGGCATGAATGTAACACCATCACAGTTAATCTTCAACAGAAGAGTAAGAACTAAACTGCCGACAAGTGACCACCAACTAAAACCAACAAGGCAAAACCTAAAAGAAGTAAAAGAAAACTTAGATGAAAAGAGGAGGAAGTACAAAGAATACTACGATCGAAACTCAAGAAAAGAAAAGGACTTTGAAAAAGGAGATGATATAGTAATAAGAAACGGAAGAATATGGGAAAGTGGTAAAGTGATAAAGAAAACAGAAGAACGTCGTTCTTATATAGTAAGAGACATCAATGGTAGAGAAATGAGAAGAAATTCTAGTTTCCTAAGGAAGTCAGAAAATGAGTATCAAAAGAAACATGAGATCGACCTATCTGACGTGGTAAAAGAACATGAAGTTCTAGACAAAACAGCAGCACCAGATGTCAGCGCTCCTACTCGTAGAAGTACCAGGAACATCCGCTTGCCAACCAAACTAAAAGACTTTATTATATCTTCTTAAAGAGGGAGGTGTTGTGATAGGAAATGCGCATGTGCACAATATACACATGCAGGGACGCCCTTCACGGCATTGCCAACAAACAGTAGTGGTAGCCATATTTTACATCATATACACGTGTACCTACTCAGATAATAATTGTATTAATAAACACTTAGTTGAACCTATTTGATTTAATAACAAACACCCAAACCACGACAAATATGTTTAGTTCTATTATGAAAGATTGGATTATATACTAACTTCTGTGAACTTTGATTGTCATTATATAAATCGATTTTAACATCAAAACCTAATTCATACAAGAAGCTTTTAAGGTAAACAGCTTCTTTTGAAGCTTCTGACATGGCAATATATTCTGCTTCAGTACTGGAAAGAGCTACGCATGATTGCTTTTTAGCTTCCCAATAAATAGCTGTACCTCTTAATGTATATACAAAACCACTGTAAGATCTACGGTCTTGATCATTTGCCCAATCAGAGTCCACAAAACCAGTAAGTTCAAATTTAGGATTGCCGTTAAATGTAAGTTTAAAGTCAATAGTGGCTTTTAAATATCTTAAAATCCTCTTAAGATGTATCCAATGAACTTGACTGTAACAATTATTGAATTGACTCATAAAATTGACGGCAAAACTTATGTCAGGCCTAGTATTAATAGACAAGTACAATAGTGCTCCTACTAGTTGTTGATAAGGAAGTGATATATCTGCATTATTACATTTTTCTAATTTTAAATTAGCTTCTAAAGGCGTTTCTGCAGGTTTGCAATCAAGTATATTATATTTCCGCAATAAAGATAAAATACACTTTTTCTGATGAATTGAAATCGTCTTCTTATCAAAATCTCTCTCAATACTAATTCCCATACACTGTTTCACCTCTCCTAAATCTTTTACTTTAAATCTTTCTAGGAGTAGTTTTTTTAATATTTGCTTTTCTGCATTATTATTACTGAATATTAAAAAATCATCAACATACACCGTTACAATAACAATTTTACCTTCTTTGTTTTTAGTAAATACGCAAGATTCATATTTCGACTGACTAAAACCTATATCTAATAAAGTTCTAACAACCATCTCGTTCCAAACTCTGGAAGATTGTTTAACACGTTGAGTGCCGCCATGTATTAAAAAAAATTGGTCCCGTAGGCCACCATCTTTTTTTTTTCTTGAAAATGCATATACTATATGCTCGTAATTAAAAGACATTACACATTATTTTTTTAAGTACGTTTTACATATATTTTTCTCAATTTATTTTGCGGTGACACATTGGTCTCACGAGGCCTGCTGTGGTATCGTAAGTCCTGCATGGCCATATGAGTCCAATGTGGTCCAATGCGTTCAAACTCTCCTTACGCGTCACATATCTGCGCATAAATACGCCGATTCATTTGTGCTTGGTGGTCTATTATGTCTTATGAAGAAGAACACGCGTTTTTGCTTAAGTTATGGAAGGAACTACTAATATAATTTTTTGAATTATCCTCCCACTACAGTCCGACATGCCGCGTGGTGACACGTTGGTCTCACATTTGCAGGCTAAGGATGTAAAAAGGTCCAACTGGCCGTAGTTTTGCTGACTGTATGTATTTTAGTATACTCTGTGAAACCTATGTGATGCGACGTGGCCCAATAAATATTTTGTAGATGCGAGTCCATCCTGGTATCGCGCGGCCATTATATCCCAAAAAAGAGCGAGACCAACATGGTCTCATATGGCACTGAACGTGTTAAGACCGTATATTGCCTTATGCAACAAACAAACTTTATTTTCATTTCCAGGAGTTATGAAACCTTCAGGTTGTTCCATAAAAACCTGTTCCTTTAAATTTCCGTTAAGAAATGCTGTCTCAACATCTAAATGAAAAATGTCTAAATTCATTTTTGCAGCTATTCCAAACAAAATTCTTAACGTTGAATTTCTAACAACTGGGGAAAAAGTTTCATGGTAATCTTGACCAAATTTTTGTGTAAATCCTTTAGCAACCAATCTTGCCTTATGTTTCATTGAACCATCTGGTAAACTTTTCAACTTGAACACCCATTTATTTTTGACTACACTTTCATTTACTGGCCTTTTTACTAGAGTCCATGCCTTATTGTCAATTAATGACTGAAATTCACTTTGCATTGCTGCTTTCCACCCATCACTATCGTCACGTGACAATGCATCCTTGACATCAATGGGATCGTCTGCTTCTGCCATATACACTACATATTCCGGATACTCCTTAGGTTTCTTCATTCTATTTGACCTTCTTCCTGTGCTTTTTTTACTAGTACTTCTATCGACAGTTTCTTCAGCAGGCTCTTCTGGCTCCACCATGTCTCTTGAATCGTCTTCAAATTCAATTTCATCGGACATATTTTCTTCAATATCAGTAACATTTTCATTAATGGGCATTACATTTATTCCTCTATTTATAATATCTTTCTTTTTGTTCCAAAATTTTGTTTCTATAAATTTAATATTTCTTGCTTTTATTATCGTCTTTGGCTTTTCAGGATTAAACAACCTATAATCTTTTGTATCTTCACAATATCCAACGAAAATGTATGGTTTTCCTTTAGCATCCCATTTTCTTCTAAATTGATCGGGAATATAATTGTAACAGATACATCCGAAGATTCGTAAATGACTCAAAGACACCTTCTTTCCTGACCACAATTCTTCAGGTGTTTTACCAGGTATTGCTTTATGCGGAGAACGATTCTTGAGATAAGCTGTAGTATTTACTGCTTCTGCAAACATTCTTTCATCACAATCAGATTCTTTAATCATGCTTCTTGCCATCTCAGTCAAGGTCCTGTTTGTCCTTTCTGCAATACCATTTTGTTTAGGGTTATATGGCACAGTAGTTTGATGCTTTATATCCTTTGACTTCATATATTCTTCCATAACTCTGTTTACATACTCTCCACCATTATCAGATTTAAGACATTTTACTTTTCTTTCTGTCTCTCTTTCCACTTTATTCACAAATTCTTGAAATATATCTTTGACATTATCTTTACTCCTTATGAAATATACAAATATTTTTCGAGTAAAATCATCAATAAAAGTAAGTACATACTTTGCACCACTCCAAGATGCACATGGCCTTGGTCCACACAAATCTGAGTGGATTATATCTAGAACGCCTTCTGCTCTTCTGCATTTATTTTTCTTGAAGGGTAATCTCGCTTGCTTTCCTTCAATGCATGCAATGCAAGGATCTGATTTTGTGTTGGAAAATTTAACACCTTCTGCTAAACCATTTTTAAGTAAGTTCATACTAACACGGTTTAAATGTCCTAATCTTAAGTGCCACAGAATGTCATCTCCACTATTAGTCTTTGCTGAATAACAGGCTTCATCATTTCTTGTACTAATTTTAAATAGCCCATCTTGACGTATACCTTCAATTATTGTATTTCCAGTGATTTTATAATTTTCATTATCTAAGACTTTACAACCATTTTGATTAAAAACGACTGTGTAACCTTTTTGTACCATTTGCTCTACAGATAATAAATTCGTCTTCAGTGAAGGCACGTGAAGCACATTCATCACCTCATTTTCTCCACTGTTCGTAATTATTTTTACTCTACCAACTCCATCACTATTTATGCTTGCATTGTTTGCTACAGTTACTTTTAATTCTTGTTTAGAGAAATTACGTAACCAATCCTTCCTACAAGTCATATGGGCTGTAGCACCCGAGTCAACTATCCATTCTCCTGACTTATCTACATTTGCATTTAAACAAATATGCAAAGCTTTATTTTTATTAATCTTGAAATTGTTAGTACTTGTTACTTTGTTCTTCTCTTTCAAGTTATTCATTGGGCATTTATTTTTAAAATGACCTTGTTGGCCACATTTGTAACAAACCATTTTCTTTTTATTTTGCGGGTATCTTTTGGTATGCAATGCTGATTCGCTGCTTGTAGATGGTAATGGTTCATTATTTTCTTCGTATTGTTGTAAAAGTTTTGACTTCACAAAATCACTTGTTATTTTTTGTCCACTGCTTTCAGTAGTAGGGCTGCGAAAATTTATCGATATATCGATATTATCGATAATATCGATAATTATCGAATAACGATATTTCCATTTTCAGTTATCGATATATCGATATTAACGATAATATCGATATTATCGATAATATCGATAACGCCGATAATATCGGTAACATCGATAATATCGGTAACATCGATAATATCGATATCATCGATATTATCGATAATTAAAGCTGGTAATGTCCGATGAAAATTGTAGCACAAAATCTTTTAAACGGACACTAAATAGCGCTATTTAGTGTCCGTTTAAACGATTTGATAATATCAATACAAATGTCTTACATTGGATAGTGACCGTGGCATTGAAATGAATTCTTCCAATTCGCACTAAAACTGTCCGAAAATGAAATACTAGTGAAATGATTTTATTTTTACGGCAAATAATTGTCCTTATTGGAACTGCGGAAATTTATCGACACATAATTTATCGATAATTATCGAATAACGATATTTCCATTTTCAGTTATCGACATATCGATATTGTCGATATTGTCGATAATATCGATATTATCGATAATATCGATAATATCGATATTATCGATATATCGATAAATATCGATATTTTTAAGTTATCGATAACCGATATTGAAAATATGATATCGCGCACCCCTATTCAGTAGTCATGACCATAGGATCATATGCAGATGTTAGACCACTTAGCATGATAACTGCCACAAATTCATCGTCTAGACCTGCTCCCATATCGGCTAATCGCTGTGATACTGCAATAATTTCACTGACATACTGGTCCATATTTGCAAAATCCACCAATTTTATACTGGCAATACGTCGCATTAATGTTAATCGTCTGGTTAGACCTTTGTCATCATACACTTTTTGTAAATTTTCCCACGCTTCTTTAGCAGTTTTACAATCCCTTACATATGGATACGCACAGGGTTTAATCATCAAGCATATTTTCGCTAATGCTTTCTGCTCCTTTCGTAATCGTTCATCTGCTGATATTTTACTGTCGTCGCCTTCTATGCACTGCCATAAATTGTCATGTATCAGAGCCATTTTCATCCCAAATTTCCAGTTTGCATAATTGGATCGGCCTTCGAGCTTCTCGAAACTCACTTGAAAATTATGATTGTCACTCATTTTTTACAATACAAGTTCCAAGTAATCTTATTTCGCTCACACTTATAACTTTCCACGCATTAATTTTTCAATTCGGGACAAATCTTGTTTCTGGGCCCATAACCTGTTGGTACGCAGTGATAATAACGCTTCTTTAAGTTCCTTTTTATTGCACGAACATACAGCAAACACTTATTAAATTACATAAATTGACTAGTGCATATAACTTCAAAGTCATAATTACTACACTCTAGATTAGTAGTAGTACATGGCAAACTAATATTGAATGACTGATTACTTAGAAGTAAACAACAGTACACAACAGAAATGAATGAGTTTCAATAACTTGACATTTGAAAAATTATTTCTGGTATCCATAGCAACCATTCATTAGTATGCATTCTCGCCATAATGGTAAAATTTTCCTTTTTTTGGAAATAACTCTAAAACGGTTTGATTTAGGTATAGGAACATGTAATACCACTTTGTGCCAAATTTTATCACCAATTTGATTACGTAACGAAAAATCTGGCATTCCATTTGAAAAAATCGATCATTTTACATTTTTAACTCTTGATGAAAAGTATAAATTTAAGAATTATTCTCAGGCAAAGATGTTTATTTTAAAGAATACCTACGATAAAGGGATCTTTAAACTACAAACTTAATTAGATTTCAATTTTCTATCTCGTTTCAAATAAGAGTTACAGCCCATTTTGAAAACGTCAACCACATGCCAAGATTCCGGAAAATAATGTTTATCTCAAAAACTGTAATAGATAGACATGGTATGGTTTGAATAAAAAAGATTCAAAATTATGATTCCCATCTAAAAGTGCAAAAATAAATAGGGTGTTCCATTTAAAATAACAAAGTAGATGGCGACTTCCGGTACAAGCGGAAGTGCTAGACATCTGAAAATATTTTAACTGAAGAGAATGCAATCACTTGTATCTAATTCTAAATGTTCAAGTTTCTATTTTGGCCAGAACCCCATAAACTTCTAATGAAAGGTCTCGCTGGGACACCCTGTATATAAGTATAATAAACAGGTGTTATTTAAATCTCATTTATTCAGAGCCGTTTTCATAATAGAACTAAAGGAGACATTAATTTAAAGTCACTTTAAGATGAAGATTAAGAAAAACTTAAGGGCCAGTTTCATAATGAAATTTAAAGGAGACCTTTAAATTTAAGGTCTCCTTTAAATTTTACTAGAAATATTTAATTAGAAGTATTTATAAAAGGCCAACTACGCTTATGTTGTAAAATCGTATTTTTTAAACAGCAGTACAGGGTGTTATAGTATTTTGTGATTAATTAATACTGTAACTACCCCGTCATATAAGAGACTGATTATTTTTTGGATAATTAATATCCAATAAAATGCACGTTTGAAGCTTTATTTAAGCAATATTCACAAGAACTTGTAATCAACGTATGCTCGTAAACATAAAATTTTCGAACATAAATCAGTCCTGTCAATCGGCGTCTGGTACATTTATTTATTATTTTAATGTAATGGACAGTTTGCGTGAATAACCCTGATATTTTGATATTTTCTTATATTATTTTTCAAATACCAAAAGAACGTACTGACTTCGAAAACGGCAAGAATGTACAATTGACTTTTCCAATATACAGTTCTTCTGCTCGATCTTTACAGTCACGTCACACTTTACCGATTCGAGAAACGAAATCAACATATTCTTTTATCCTTATCTAATACGTATGTTAAAACAATGATAGAATTTATAAATTTGTCATTTTGAGTCGATAATTTTCTGACGTAACTGCAAAGATCGAGCGAAAGAACTTTTTTTTTGTATGCCGATTTTATGTAGTTATCTCCTTCTAACTTTCGTGAAGCAGCCTTGCGGGATCTGTCATGTCATATCATTCGTCGTACATTTTGCTAATTCAGATCTACAGGCTGTCTCAGAAAAACTTTCAGAAGTAGTACAGAGCATGTAATTAAGCAACTTTTACTATTAAAGTTGTAACCAAAAATGTTTCCATGTCAAGTTAAAACGAAGTAAAGAAAATGAAGACAAGAAACAATCTCGATATAAGAAGTAACTTTACTATTTATTTCTAATAAGTGTCTAAATAAAAACCTGGTCAAGTGGGTTGTGACCGAGAATTTATCCATTGTATTTACATAGCAGAATTACTAAATGTAGCCTACTTGGCCAGGTTTTTATTTAGACTCGAGTTAGTAGCTACACAATTTTAATTCATTTCAATTTATTAAGAAAACTTATAAGAAAAATTATTAAAAATTATAAGAAATGTTGAAAATTAAGGCCAACATTTTGGAAGCATAAGTTATGACAACGTATGATTGAACGACGGATTCTTAGAAATATCCGAGGACGATCATGAATGGGATCAAAAGCAAAAAAAAATTGAACCACTAATTTCTCTTGTGTTGGCAGGTGTTGCATAGATATTCGATTTAATGTCATACAAAATGCAAAATGGAGTCATATTTCGCGATAGTGCAGGCCAAGGAATCTTTAAAAGGACAATCGCTGAATTGGGAGAAATGGTCCTGTTTTTAGGCTGCATGATCACGAAATATGACTCCATTCTTGCATTTGGGGTCATATTAAATCGAATATTTATGCAACACAGAAAGAAGAGGAATTAGTGGTTCAAATTATCTTGTTTTTAATACCATTCTTGATCGTTCGCAGATATTTCGAAGAATTCGTCGTTAAATCATACGTTGTCATAACTTATGTATCCAGAATGGTGGCCTTAATTTTGAACATTTCTTATAATTTTCCAAGTTTTCATAACAAACTGAAATTAATTAAAATTATGCAGCTACTAGAAATAAATAGAAAGGTTACTTCTTGCATTGAGATCTTTTGTAGTCCTCATTGTCTTCATTTCGTCTTAATTTGACGCGGAAACATTTCCGGCCACAACTTTATTAGTAAAAGTTACTTAATTACATGCCCTCTACTACTTCTGAAAGTTAGGAACAGTTTTTCTGAGACACTGTATGTATACGACCGGCATATATTGGAAAAGTGAACTGTAGTTTTCAAAATCAGTATGAACACACGGTGAACAACAGTAGCAAACAATTGATGGCAGTATAATTAGGTATGTATTTTACAATAAATTACATCGTTGTTATTATTGTCTGTCTCAAAATTAAAAAATCGTCACCTGTTGAATTATGTTGCCAAAAGCAAAATTCAAATTTTTGCTGTGACCGTTTTAAATTGGAACTTATTTTAGAATGCTTGTATGTAAGAGAATCCAGCCTTCAAAGCGGCTGCATGTTTTTTTACAGCGTTGACGTTAGACGACAGCGCTGCATACAGCGACTGCATAAAGCGGCTGTAGAAAATTACAGCCAAAAATTTTTCGCTGAGACTGCTTTTAAAGCGCTTTCGAGGAATAAATTTGTAGGTTATATTTTTAAATACGTTTTGTACCAGAGTGTTGTTTAGTATCGCAGGTCTTTTATATGTGCAGGTACTGAAAATTAGTTACGGCTGATAATTTTATTTCTAGTAAAGTTGCTATTTTTTGAAATCTGCATTTATTGAAACTTCAGATTAATCTGATAAGGTTAGAGTGACGTCAGCGTTCACTTAAACCGTCTAATACGTTTGCAGCAAGTCATTTGGCGCTTGAAGTCACATTGCTGAAACGCTGAATCCTGTTAGACATAAGCAATAACCTTATATTTTGGTTGCCAGGTACTTCTCGTTGTCACTATAATTTATCCGCGTCAGTAATTTTGCGTCAAAATTTGAAATGTCATGTTAAGACTTAATTTGCCTAAAATCTTACGATACCGCAAAAACGCGGAAATATTTTAAGTTGTCCAGTTAAAATTTTGTTCGTCCAAAATTTGTCACTAGCACGTATATGCAGATTCCGCAAGCCATTTATTTCGTTACAATAAAATTTGATCTTGCCCGACAACGCTTCTATACATCGCTCACAATCAAGTTCTCGAACAACACAACGCCATCGCTTAGCGGCAAAGCGCTCAATATGCACACTCATGTTGATTTTAATGCATTTGAAAATTTAACTGTAACGCTCGTCGCTCATCGCTCGCTGCTCACCGCTTATCGCTCACCGATGTGAACGAAGCCTAATGCGAAATGCTTCTTCTCCTTCCTCCCCTCTATATTCAAAGAGGCAAACTGTCGACGGGCGTACTGTACATACACACATCATTTTTTTATTATATGCCGTATAAATCTGAGTTAAGAAAATATACGATGAAATGACATGACATGACAAAAGACGCAAGGCTGTCTCATGAAAGAGACCTACATAAAAGTTCCTCGACTTCGATCGATCAGCATATAATAAAAAAATGAACTGTACATACATGAATATGAATTATGAAGTTGGTAATAGTTGGACGGTAGCAGTGGTGTTACCTGCCAAAAAATATAATCAAAATAACAATAACTGGTTTGTACCTAAATGTTTATTTATTGTTTTACTGTTTATTTATCTTTGAATAATATGAAGATATTTTATATTTGCTAGTGTCCTCACTGTCCTCGTCCAATAATCATATCCTAACCTCCCGTGTGATATGGTGGGTGACGTTAACATACGTAAGCTCTCAGTCCGATTGTTACCGACACGAAGGTAACACAATAATGGCCGTGTGGAGCTGAAGTTCATTTCTCGTTTTAAAATTTTTCGTGAAATTCTTAGAGCCTATTGTTATAAATAATGAATAGTGACGGTGATGGTGAATCCTGGTTAACCGGTTGGGAGCAACAGTGCGCTGACTTGATCGAAGGCCAGCCCGATTACGAACAATCTATGACAATAGAGTCGGACAATTCTCACAGGAAAATTTGGACAGTCTTCCAGGATTCAGCGACGGCGATCGCACAATTGTATAGGGGTGAGTAGCTTTGGGAAAAGTGTTAATTATAGTGGTGCCGTGAGGGGAGGAGACCCGACATTTTGTTGTCACCATCAGCTGTGCCATTGTTAGGTTAGGATCAAATGTGGTTTCAACACACATGTTTAATTTATATCTTTATTCCACCGATGGTCTATAAGTTTAGCCGAGGCATATTTTTAGTTGCAGATTGTGCTCTATTTTTATATTTAGATTACATGTTTAAAAACATGCACATGTAGGCGATTCAAGTCTTTTTTTATACATACTTAATTTGCTTATTCACGTTGGAGAAAAATTAATCTTTTCAAGTTTGTTAGATTCGTAGGTATATTTTTGCACATAAACGATTTTTTAGAACCATTCTTACGCTTGATACAAGCTAAGTTCGGCAATGCGATCTTTTTCATTAATCACCTTAGAATCGTTCGGTAATGAAAAGTCAAGTTTACTTTGACAGATGAAAAAGATCAGGCTCGTTCAGGGGTGCGTTCGAGAACTTTACTTGAGAGTAAATTTTACAAATGAGAGTAGGAATAATAAAGTAAAGCAAAGTTACTTGTACTTTTCGAACGTCTGTTGTTTGCATATGTCACATGTCAGCAGTGTCAGTTATAACGGTTATAACCAAAATCTATAATAACAAACTATAAGCGGCTGCAGAAAACGTTTTCTACTTTTTTGTATTGTATTTTTATTTTGTAAGTATACTAACTGTAATCTTTTAATCCCACTAATGAAAAATGTGTATTATTTTAGGTTATGAAATATTTGATTAAATGAGAGTACTCAGAACTTATCTATTTTGTTCATAATTAATAAATTTCTGGTAGTATCATCTCTAAAAAGCAAGCCTTTTTATTAAAGAGAAACTAAAAGAAAACAATTATTGTGATTATTATACGATCGCAGAGTTCGTTACATCCAGTTGTTTAAAATTTTGTTTCGGTGGTCACCATTTTCACTGCGAATTAAAATTAATTAATTTGCCTTCAATCTCCGTATTTACCAGCAACAATAACAATAAACCAGCACGCATTTAGTACGCATGTCAAGTGATTTTCATCGCAGTTTGGAGTGCGACTTTTTTTGTTACTTTCAAAGCGAAGTTTTCGAACGCGTTACTGCTCTACTTTTAGTGCGCCAAACAATAATCTCGAAGTTACAGAAAAGTGTTATTCTCGAACGCACCCCAGCTCGAAATATTATGGAGAAGCTCTTAGATTTAAAAATTGTCAAGTAGGTTATGTTTATATATTTTCAAGGGTTAAGGAAAGGTCGGGTTTCTGGAACGTTTCATTAAGTTAACGGTCCGATTAAAGTAAACCTTGCTATGGCTACACATGCTAGAACTATATTTATCTTAATCGGACCGTTAACTTAATTTAACGTTCTAGAAACCCGACCTAAATACAAATTCCTATTGGCATGGTGATTCAAATTAATGATTCCCGCCGTCGCGTCGGTAAAACAGGAACCAGATGTTCTATGACGTAATAAGTGGGAGAGCTATCCGAGTTATCTGAATGTCTAAATACTATGTTTATTTTACGTATGTTGTACGTAAGAATACATATGTGTGAATACATATTTCATTAAGTTCGTTAAATAATAGTATATTATACACCTAAGTAGAGAAGTCTAGTGTTATAACCCGAGGGTATGATTACATCCCGAGGGTTATAAGACTACTCTACCGTGGTGTATATACTATTTTTTCCACTACTAGTGCAAATGATAATTTTAATTTGAACAAATATTTATTTCAGATTACGAAAGGTTTACAGTTTTCTGTATTACCGATATGACAGTTGATTTAATTTTTTTAATTTGTCACAAACATTACGTCGATCTTTTTGCCAAATCGTCAATTAAATAAAGTAAGTACGGTAAACGATGTACGCCGATTTAAATTGTACGCCGCCTGAAATGCGGGAAATTGCCGGACAAGTGGCAAACAATCTATTGTCTGAAAAATCAAAAGATTTGTACCTGAAAGCGTACGTAACGATTGATGTTCATTATTTACCGGTAAATAATAAAATTATTTACCTCAGGTCGAGAAATTGTTTTTCACAGCAACCTAACACATGTCAAAATGACAGGCTATAGGACTAGTAGTGGAAAAAAACATTTAAAAAGAAACCATATAATTTTTTCAAAGTAGTTAAAAAATGGGTATTAATATTCATATAGTTCTGGTTATTCGAGTTTTCGTTTATCCGAGGCAGGAGTCGCCCACCTTACCTCGGATAATCGAGGCTCTACTGTATTTTAAAATAATTTGTATCCTAATTAATTTGTGATATTTAATTTATTTTCTTTTTGAGATTTTAAGATGGGTACTGCCAGTTTTATTAATTGTCTTTTCTACAATGTCTTAAAAATGCATTTTTTAAAAATGTATACAAAGAAAAATATCTTAATCTAAAAGAAAGAAAATTTAAAGTGACGATAACACCCACATGTAAGTCGAAGATTTCTTGTTAGTTTTCAATTTTATTTTCCAAATTTTTCTCTTTCTCAGAAGTTTCTGGTATTTCAAACATGTTTTTCAAATTATTTTACAACCAATACATGTTTTGCCTGGTTTTTCTTTTCTTCTACATATGTAGGTATGTATTATTGTATTTTCACCTATGTGACTATTTTAAAACTATTACAAGTCAATTACAGGTAAATCATAATTAATTGTGTAAAAAAAATACTGAATAAAAAACCTGCATTTCACAATATTACAAGAATTTTCTCTTACTTCATAGAATAGAACTCATCCCTGTTGTGACGTCACTATTAGAGTTCGAATATTTCCGCTAGATTATTCTATAAATTTTCTGAAGCAAATTTTTTCTTCAAATCATATTCACCTATCTGGATATAATTTGAAGCAAAATAAATTCGGTTGGAAAAGTATAATTGCTTTAAAATGTTAGAATGTTTTAAATTTACAATATTTCTGAGACTAATTTTACGTTTAATACGTTGTAATTTTTACATTGCGAAATGTCAAATTAACAACGTCATTAAAATTTTATTGCAATTAAAGGAAAACGGAAATGTTTTAAATTTACAATATTTCTGAGGCCTCTGTACCAATATAGATGGCGACCGGCGATATACAGGGTGTCCGTTTTTGAAGCCTAACCATGGGGAGGGATCTCGGTTATCTTAAGAGATACGAAGTTGGTTAAATTAGAACAAAGTTGCGTATTTTTATCCCAATCAATAATCTTCAAACAAATTTCACCTATTTTTTTACGGTTTTCAAGATATTCGAAAAAAAGTCAAAATTACGATTTTCGTTTTTATTTTTTTTCTATAAAAACCAATGAAGCTAGGCATTTTTAGGTCAGACATTGTTATGAAGAACTCAAATATGCCATTGTCTTTATCATACCATCAAAAATTACGAACAAACGACATTCAACTTTTTATTTTCTTATGGACACCATCTTGGATTTTTACAGGATTGAATGAAGCATTTTTCTCTGATTACAATGATATCATAATTGATATTGATTTGAGTTAAATTCAGGTCAAAATTTCGAAATCTTTCTGCAAAGAGTGTCTTGGATACAAAAGCAAATTTCTTGTTTCTAAAAAAAATTTGACATTTGTAAAATATATTGCTTTTATTTAACCACTGCGTTGTTATCAAACATTTTGTTGCAAGTCAGTTTGATTGCAATGGATTCTTCCAGCATCCTCTGTACAGCAGTTTCGACTATATTTGGGGCCTCTTCAGCACTTCTAGAGCTACGCTTCTGCTGAAGAAACCCCAAATAGGGCTGAAACAACTGTCCATAAGATGCTCGAAGTATCCATTGCAATCAAAACCGTTTTGCAACAAAATTTTTAAATTTTTAAAAATAGGGTACTTGACAATAATACGAAACACAAATTAAAGCTATGTAATAGAAATTATAATTAATAACACATTAAGCAACACTTAATCTTGACGCTGTTTTTACTTATTATTCTTTTAAATTAATAATTAAAAATCTAATATTATTCAAATATAAATTACGTGATTTCGAACGGCTTCCGTTGATAGTAACGTCAGTGTTCAGTAAATCCATATTTCACTTGACGTTTATGTTGTATGTAGTTTATTGTTAATGATTGAATGTTTGCTATTTTTATGTTGTTTATACGGAAATTTATTGGGATATATTTTAAATATGTACTTATAAAAATGATCTTCACAAAAATATAACTACAGATTATTTTTTTTACTATCTGCCAGTCGTATAAAATATAAGTTAAGAAAATATACGACGAAATGACGTGACATGACAAAAGCCACAAGGTTGTTTCACGAAAGTTAGAAGAAAGTAGCAACATAAAAATTCTTTTCTCCACTATCACATTACATATAATTGGACTTTTATCCACACTTATGAAGCATTTTAAGTGACCTATTATCCACTAGTGGAATAAAGTTACTTTAATCCACTAGAGTGGATAATAATAAATCGATCGATACTACTATCGATATCATACTATACAGGGTGATTTATTAGCTCACCGACAAGCTTTGCCATATGAAAGCTCATGTAATTTTAAGAAAAAAAAGTCATTTGGACATATGTCCGATTTCATTTATTTAAGGAAATAGAAGACTTCAAAGTTTTGATTCTAATTATTTTAATGTTGCAAAATCACTTAAATATTTACATAAATTGCTCAAAGTTCAAAATCATATAAATATATATATATATAAATGTATATCGATATCATAAAAAACTAGGACACCTTTTAAATCCAGTAGCCATGCGTTTCCATTATTTTATTATATTGAATCTTACTTTGTTGTCAAGTCAGTAACAGTGTTTTTGTTAACGCTGAAATTCTGAGCTATTTATCTAACTGTGAAATCCTTTTCTATGCAAGTAGCTATCCTAGCTTTTTAAACAATATTTACTATAGGTATGATTGATAATGAGTGACCACTTCAAATAATTTTAAATTTATGGTCGGTAGCAGTTTTACACAGCTTAAAAAGTCTTGTCCTAGTTTTTTATGATAGCAATAGTACCAAGCAATCAGTAGGTGTGACAAAGCCTGTCCACGTTTCATTTTACAAATACGAATATTTTTTAATTAAATTTCGCTCATTCTGATTCCATAAATGTGGTGATTGTGGATAAAACGTTGTATTGCATGCGTGTTTTAGATGCATTTTATCCACTTAAGAAAATGCTATCTAAAACACTTATGCAATAAATAACTATGACTTATCTATCGATCGATCGGCATATGGAGAAAAAATGAACTGTACACTTTTCCACTTCAATATTTCACACATTTATAACCGCAGTTTTCCCTAAATTTTTTGGTACGTTTTATAAATAATTTATTCGGCGCGTGTGGCACAGCACAATAATAGGTTTGTTCGGATTCGCACAAAAACAGTCTTAGAACCTTCAGGAGCATGCGCATAAAAGGGTTTTTTCAGAACAGTTGTTACGAATCAAGTAATCCAATGTTTTCATTTTTCTTAGGACAGTCCAGAACTGTTCTGGAACTGTTCTAAACAGTACTTATTCCGAAGTGATTGAGAACTCTGGTTTTGGGGCGCAGATGCATTTTGAATTTAATGCAGCTGCGTTGATAAAATTTTCAAGAGTTAGCAGAAGTAATTCATTTCCACACAAAAACTGAGGGCTACCTACGTAGAGAATATAGTAGAAGCATGGCCTTCTAAATGAAAAGCGAGTTCTATCTGGCCTGCGCAAAAGTGCAGTTCAGGCGTGCTCCGCCAAGCACTGCTTACAGGGCGCTTTCTTAACCTAAAATCTTAACAGTTCTGTCACATGTGAATGGTGGATGAGTTCGTATAAGAACAATTAACGTTATTGTTGTAAAAATTTGAGCATACTGGATATTATTTACGTTGGAATAAGGTGGAGTACTTATGTCCAATTTCGACAACTTAATTTAGCATTAAACTATTACGGTTTTAGATTAAAATCTCACCTGCATATACATACTCAGAATTTCTGTGGTAAGTTACAACATGTATAATAAAGCTTCTTTTCTCATTGTGCGTAATTATCAACGCCCTTTTTAACACGTTTTACATTACCAAAAGTCGAAACTCTTTTATGTAACTTGTTGTAATTATTCATAACACGAAAGTGCCAGTCTTTCTTTATTGCGCAAGCGTACTTCACTCCGACGAGATCAAATGATTTGTGCATGAATCTATAAAGTTTATACCACATAAATTATGTTATATTACGGTAATTACAATATTAATTAATTTTGCGTGAACTCACTTTGATTGACAGTAATGACAGTACACTTCACTCATTGCCGTCAGTGCCCCGTAACCAGCGCCAAAGTGCCGACTTTTGGCGTTTTCTCGAGCACAAAAATTCAATGTAAATTTTTCAAAACGCCCAGGCCAGTTAGAACTCGCTTTTGATTTAGAAGGCCATGAGTAGAAGAGATGCCGAATTTATAGAACATTTTAGGAAATAATAATATAAAAGTTGGCTTATCTAGTTTCGCCATCTACAAGCTATTTTATAAACTGAACGAAGCGTTTTGGTTTTATCGGATTTTCTCGCGTTCTGAGACAGTTCAGAATTTTGTTCATTGCGCTTAGAGTCCTGCACAATCCCTGAACCGTTCTGAAATTTCGAACTCGAACAAACCTAAAGATAAGATGTTTGACTACTAATTTTATTACATTTTATGTGTGCATACTTATAAACTTTTGGCGGGAATTTAATAAATTCAAATTTTTTTCATTAATTACAACTTTAATATTCACTTATATATTTAAAAAATTATCGGATATTTATATATATACTTTCAAATAAAAAATAAAAAAAAATGTTTATTTTGCCTATAGGCGGGTAGCAAACGTAAGGTACTAAATCAACATACTTCGTATAGGCGTTTGATTTTAAGATCGTAGCGCTACCGCGGATAAATCTGAACCTCTGTAAGCTATTCGGAATTTTTGTAATGCACGTGTTTAAATGCGTACCAGTACAAATACACAAGTTGATTTAAGGTAAATATCACATATAACACAATCCTGATACATCATATACTCAGATTCGACGCCAAAACACGAGATGTTATGTAGGGTTTGTTTATTTGACACTAGGTGGCGAACGCTTAAGGTACGGTTTCCTAGGACATTCGGCCGGCCGAAACGGACCGCGACCGACATTCGCTCTGACCAAATGCCCAAAATTAAATGAGGATGGTTTCCTAGACTTCGCTTATTTCTATAGCGAAAAATATCTTGATTTGTGTCAGTTTTCGTCGTCGGTTTAGTTTCAGCCAGGTTTCAGCTACGGTTTCCTAGGAAATCATGCGACCGAAACCCACCGCGACCTAGACTGCACTCGTTTCTATAGCGAAAAATTTCATAATTTGTGTCAGTTTTCGTTGTCAGTTCCAATCAATCGATGGTAGATTTGAACGAAGCGAACGATACAAAATGAATAAACATATTAAGTATTAATTAATTTTTAGTGAAACAGCATCCTGCCTTGTATAAATGTAAACTTAAAAGTTACAAAGACATGGTAGTGAATACAAATATTTGGAAAAAAATCGCAGAAAAACATGGGAAAACAGGTAGTTAAAAAAAATTCGGGTGTGTATTGCCAACAATTTATACAGCGTGCATCATTGGTATGGATTTCTTCAAAAGCTCTAAATCAAAGCATTCGCAATCTATAGCTATTCAATTGGATGAAAGAGCTGAAATGTGGAAGTGTTTTATTCATAATTAACGATCACTGTGCATAATTAATTATAAATATCTAATAGAATATGTAATCTCTTCGTGCACTGTAAAAATGTCATGGTAAATTTACATGAATAATCATTGCGGGTATTTGTGGCCACTGTTAATCATGGTAAAAATACTGTAAAAATACATGTAAATTCACCATTTCATAGTAAAAGTAATGTAAATTTACCATTTCATGGTAAACCTACATGTATTTTTACCATGATTAACAGTGGCCACAAATAACCAATGATTATTCATGTAAATTTACCACTAAACTTTTATCAGTGTGTAATACTAACATTTTTCATGTGCATTTAGGTACATAGAAACAATTGAAACTTAAAAGTTAAATTTTCTCAAAAAATTTGTGTGGGACATCCTATACATTTTGACACAGTTGAATAGCTCATCAAATTCTATTTCTAATACTATGTAAAATGAATTGGTCTAAAGCTAATGCTTTTCGAGATACTGCACTTAAGTTACAAGTTTACAACTTCTAATAAGAAAGTATAATGTAAAAGTATAATGCTGTCATGTTATAAGATGCATCTTACTCTAAATTAATCATGATTCTTAGCACAACGAAACTGTGTAAGTTTAAGAATGTAAAATTATCATTCTACATAATACGTAGTGTTAAAATATAATAAACCAGAATGAAATATTATGCTGAATAAATTAGTAATAAAATGTCATATCTGAGTTTTTGTTAATTACTCCGGTAATTTTATCATGACAGGAAATGATACTCTAAACAACAAACCACATAGTGTTAATTTTGCAGTAGTACGCTGAGTCGCTTTTTAACGCGAATCCGAATAAAATGTTCAGAATTCTTGTTAACTAAACGTATTCCTGTGAGTCATTTTTCTCAATGCAAATGCTTGTCTCATTTAATTTTTTTAATATTAAGTCGTATTGGGGTGAATTTTAAATAAAAAAATAAGTAATACTAAAGGTTAGTGACAACAGCAAATGCATTGATTCATTATCATCGATATGCGAATCAATACCTTCTTTCCTTCGATTTAAAAAGAGCTGACTAGTTTTTCGTCTTTTTGTAGATTTTATTAAATTCAACAAATCTTCCTCTTCCTCTTCTTCTAATAAGAAAAACACACACATTTTCTTTTTTATGTCCATTTCAGATGACAATTCAGTACGAAAATGTTTAATTTTAAAGCGTATTCTAGGAAACAACTTTCGCGACCGAATAGTTCGCGACAGATTCGGTTTTCGTTTCGCTTTCGGTTCTGTTCAGCTCAGCGGACAATCCTAGGAAACCGCAGCTTTAGCTGCAAACTTCAATAGAGGTAACGCATTTAGTGATTTTTTTTTATATCTATCCTTGTCGCACATTCTTCTCATCTAGGAATAAAAAACAGTTGGAAATATTATTTGAAGTGACGTTTGTCAAAGTTACTGTCAGTGGTTAAGAAAATTGAGTTTAAATATCGCATCCCAAACTTTTATCGCATGACATTTAATGATTCCGCCTTTTTCGTAAAAGAAAAATTCTGCACTTCTTAAAATAACAACTTTTTGATTAGTAAATAACTAACTAGACATAACCTAATACGCTTTTGAATTGAAACCAGTGACATTGCGGTAAACAGAATTCCCTAAAACTGTTGTCTTCCTTATTGCACTTGGGATAATTATATTTGTTATCTTTGTTTCTCAATCCTCTCACGAGAGGAATGGGATTGCGTTACCAGTACGGAGTGTTGTTTTAGACAAATGTCTAGCCATCAAACTCGGAGGAGCAAAAACGACTGCATCCGACTTTTAACGAATACGAAAGTAAACGAATATTTAAATTAAGCCATACGGCACACATTAAAATTACGCATTTCAGATGTAAGCATGTAATTTATAAATTTCAAAATTTTAATTTTATACGTCTGTTGTATTACTTATTAGAATTAAATTGTAAATCTGATAATAATAAAAATTTTATTCACAATAAACAATAAAATAAGAAGTAATTAACATAAGTTCTTGCTGGTTTTTTTTTAATCAGCAAATTTACAATATTATTCTCAGAAAACCTGTTAATAATGCTTTGTAGTTGATTGAAGTTGTTGAGCGTTACAACGAAAAAAAAAAAAATTAAATACTAATAAACACTCAAGAAAATAACATTACATAATTCATTACATTAATTAAAAATATGCAAAAATTTATTATTTGCATGTACATATATTATTAGAAAACTGACATTTTTATAACATACTTAAGTTAAAATATGTTTATGCTGTATCGTCAGAACATTTGGAACCATTTTTGGCAATTTCATTAATTTTATTCTGATTTAAAGAAGATCAACTTTTTAATAACCATTTGTGGTTATGACATTTCCAAATTTTGATAAAAACTTTATTTTTATTTGTTATTTATCAGCGAAAACGTCGACTCTTAAATTGAATTTACAACTGTCTAACGAATTACATTTCTTTTTTTTTTAAATAACTTTTAAAGAATAAAATAGTGTTTTAAATTATTTTTAAAATTGTTGCGTTAATTCTAATTTCTTAAATAATTCTTATTTTATTGGTATCTACGTATAGGTAGTAGTACATATTAAATAACCTATTTTTTTAAAATTTTCTTCACTGTACATACATTTTATAATTTGGTATTGTATCTGTTTTTATTTTTTCCAAATAGAACATAGAAAATGTGCATTATATTCTATCGAGTGACAGAGTCATTACAAATAAACACTTTCTATCCCACTTAAAACTGCACGTTGCACGTTTAATATCAACAACAATTTAAAATTGATAACTTCAAATGACTTAACACTTCTCACATAAATATTTAAACTAAATCTAAAAAATATATATTTAAAACAAATTAAAACACATTTAAATTGATTTGTAACAATTTGGAAATATAAATGAAATTAATTTTGAAATTATTCAGTTGATATTGAAGTAGTAAAAATTATAGGAAAAGTCAAATATCAGAACAAATAAATTAAAATATGTAGGTACTTGCCATTTACATTTTTATTAGATTTCTCCAGAAGCTAAAGAATCTTAATTATTATTTTTTATTCATTCCATTCCTTCGCTAAACTCGTCACAACCACTTCGCCTAAAGACCTCAAAAGGAAGTTTAAAAGAAAGTTTCACAATTACATATTCTTTTTTTAATCTAAATACGTAAGTACATATTTATTTGATCAGCTTTGATGTCCTCCTCAGCAGAGAAAATTAAAACGACTTTCCGCATTTAGAAGATGTAGTTCCATCCAAATGTGACGCTTTGATTACAATATGTCTTTTCTAATAAACAGTTTCAAACAATATTCATACAAATCCTTGCATTTTGAAATTTAATAGATATCATTTTCATTTACTAAATAAATACAATTTCGAACGAATGTATCTATGTAGTTGGGCATCAAATAGGAAGCTTTAACACAGAAAGTAATACTAAATATTCGTTACGTTTCAAATTCAAAACCTATGTTTGTCGTTTCGAGATTCAATCGCATTTCTGCACGCCATCTATGTTTACTTTAGTAACTACTGAATTGCTCCTCTTGGTTTGATGGCTAGACTGTTGTTTGATCATGGCCAGCTCCATTAACATTCACTGACGTGTATGTATGGCCGTTTCAATTCGCCTAAAATTCGGTTCCGAGAAAGCATGCCGTGGAGTATAAGGTTACTGTATTTAGAAGGTACCGCCATTCATTTCCGCGGCTGTCGTCCCCCAAATTAAAAAGGACGCGATGAAGATGCCATGAAACAGTAAGAAGAAAAAGGATAGATACATAACAAGTTACGGTTGCTAGGGAGTTTATGAATGAAATTGATTAACCCCAAATTAAAAGAGTTAGAAAGTTGGCGCTACCTTCTCAATACAGTAACCTTAGTGGAGTACTCCCCTCAGCGCTCCCTATTAAAGATACTACAGAACTAATGATGGTAACCTAATGACAACTGCACTTACTTAAAAACTCACAAGAGGCGCTGAGTGGAGTACCCGTCAAATTTTTAAAAGTCAAATTGAAACGGCCATACATACACGTCAGTGAATGTTAATAGAGCTGGCCATGGTTTGATTTAGTACCTTAAGCAAACGGCGTCACAAGCGCCACTAGCGGCCAATGTGGCAAGACAATAGGCACTTACGAAAATTCACCGGGTGTACACCGCATAAACCGAATGCTTTCGATAATTCAACCGGTTACTTTTGTACCGCGTTCGATAATTTACCACGTGTACCGAACTCATGCACTGGTGCATGATTTGTGCACGATTTGTGCACCGAGGAAAGTTAATGGTCCATGCGGTCGGTATATTAAACATAACCTAAAAAAAGTTATTAGTTGTAGGCAGCGTTTTGTAAAATTAAAATAATTACTAGTTGCAATGGATGTGGAGTTGGGAAAATGTTCAAAAATAGAACATCAGCTTCAGATATGGAAAATATCATTATATATGCTTATTTTCAAATGTTATTATAGGTTTTGTTTGGTTAGCTCACCGAAGTTTATCTACCGAAGCGTTTTTAAATTCAGTTAACCGATCTCTGCACCGGTGTATCAGCTGATTACCGATCGGTAAATTTGGTGTACCCACCGGGTGAATTTTCGTAAATGCCTTATATAGGATCGTTTTGAACCACCTGGAAAGGGAAAACGGTCGTATCAGGGTTGGCAACACTGCTGTCAGTTGACTGTCACTGGAGTTACGAGGACGATCTTTACCTTCCATACTTTAAAACAAATCGAGAAAATACTAGCAAACACATTCAAATCTTCTTGGAAATCATAAAAATGAATATAACGGTTTCAAGGCACTTCCTACAATCTTTGTTGCAACCACCACCAGGCGGCGCCACCAGCTAGTTTGCTAGGGGCCTGTTTCACAGAATAACCAGAATGCAAACTCTTGTGGTGGGGGTAGGTCACGCAGATCGTAAAATCGCCATTTTGGCAGGCTAGAATTTGATTAATTGCATAGTGCACGGTTGTTAGGTTATGTTCGCGGGAAGCATTTGTAAATAAATTTCTGCATAAAAATGACTGGAAAGAAGAAAGCTGGTGATGTGTATGCAGTAAGATATTGCAGCAACAAGCAGTATCTTGGTAAACAGAGCTAAATTCTCGTTCTCACTTCATAGATAAAAGTGAAAATGTAATTTCAAAATTGGCGCCGCCAATGTCTAGTAGAGGTGGGCAAAGTGACTCTTTCGACCGAATTGACTCTTTGCCGTTTCATTGGGAAGCTCTCGGTTCTCAGCCCGGCGCAGCAAGAGTTGAGAACTGCTGTGCTGAACTACAGCGAGCTGCTTCATCGGCTCTTTTCATCGAGTCGACTCGGTGAGTCAACTCGCACATCTCTATTGTCTAGCCTGACAAAATGGTTGAAGGTCACCGAAATGTGTACCGAAAAGATCAAAAGTGCCGCCGAGAGTTTGCATTCTGATTGTTAGATATTTCTGTGCCTATATGCTTCGATAATTGCCCGATTTAATTCACAATCGTAGGATAAATAAAACTTGACAGGCATTTGACAATAGTTGCAATCGTATTCGAAATATTTACATTTTAGCGTTTCTCATTTTCATGACGTCATAGACTAAATTGTTTCAAATATTGGTTGAAAATATTGCAACGCCAAAAAATGTCTGTAGTCTAGTTGGACATTAACGTTATTTTAGATGTAAGTTTGGCAATGGTGCAGCAAAAATTGGGTGTCGCATAGTTACCATAGTCTGACATGACCTTAAATGAGCGTTTGCTTCTTTTCATTTCTGATTTTTCTAAATTCTTTGAAAGTTTACCGTGTTTTTTTTTGCAAGCACGCCTGGACCTACTCCTTCATCAAATTTTTACTTAAGAACTTTAAGAATTGCTAAATAAAATAAGGTATTAAAAAGTGACAATTATTATTGTGTCGAATTTGATTTCCAAACAATTCAGTGCAAATTCAGTTATCAACAAAAATGAGGGTACCTATGATCTATGGTTTCAAATTAGTGAGTGCATCTACAAGGTACAGCGTTGCCTATCTGTGATATCTTTAAACATTTATATCAGAAAATCAGGCACCGTAAAATATTGTAAAAGTATATTTGTGCTCCTATTAACGTTCTCCATCACTAGTTCACTACCTAACCGGTGGAGCGACCCTTTCGAATCATACTGTATATCGCCGGTCGCCATCCATTTTGGGTCACTCGGTATAATGAGCAATTTTATTCCCTAATTTGAGGGAGTAAAGTGGCTGTTTTATCCCTCGGGCAAAAAAGTATGGCCAATTTAATATTCCGTTTGCCATCCATCAGACCCGATGTGACTTTTGTGTTCGTAAAATAAGAATGTCATGTTGACAGTTAAAAATAATTTAAAAGCTTTAAGGCCCAGTTGTACAATTCCAGCTTAACTTTAAGCCAAAGCTTAAACCCTTGCCTACAATTATTGAAATAATAATCGTTGTTATGGGTTTAAGCTTTAGCTTAAATTTAAACTGACATTGTACTACTGGGCCTGAGGTTTTTTCAATTAAAACCGTTGAGTCGTGCAAAAAATAGTATATACCAGAGCCCTGCACGAGTAAGTAAAAATGTATCCGATTAATAATCGCCGATTACAGCATCGTGGGCATCGTCGCATCGCAGGCATCGTCGCATCGTATCGCAAGCATCGTTACTCATTCAGGAAATGAAACAATATTTCTCCTACATTTTGTTATTTATAAGTTATTATTGTATTATATTATATTATAAGTTGTTTTTATTGTTTGAATTTTTGTAATTATTATGGAAATTAATAATTACAATTACACTACATTTTCTGGTTGAGTATACATTTAAACTATCATAAACATATCTTTGTATGATATTTATTAATTCTATGATTGAAATAAGATGTGTGGTTATATTTTGAAAAAATTTTGAACACTGAAACTCAACAAGTTCAACCGTTTGTAATATGTGGAGCATCCAAAACATATTTAAGTTTGGAAAAGGCTGTAGCCCTTCAAATTTAAAGAAAGCACCAATGCTACAATTAAGCGCCAAAATGACGAACAAAATTTAACAGATGTAAGAAACAAAAAATCTCTTGTTACTGTGAGTGACCAACTGGCAACTCTGTTCCTGACGATGCCGATTACTAATCATAACGATGCCACGATGCCGATTACTATACTCGTGACGGACGTATACGATTATGCGTATTGCGATACGCATCGTTGTAATCGTCAAACGAGTACTCGTATGTGTACTCGGACGATTCTGTACTTACTCGTGCAGGTCTTTAGTATATACACCTCGGGAGTGAATGATTTTTCCCCTCCGTGTTTTGTAGAACCCTCGGGCTACAAACTATACCTCGGCTAAAAATCATGCACTTCACTCCCTTGATGTATAATCTACTAACATGTGTTTTTTTAAAAATGCCATAAAGGTTGGCCATGAAAATTAAAACTCATGTCGTAGGTTGGCATCTAACACATGCCAAATCTGAAAATTTAAAGTAAATGAATGGAGCTAAGACATGAATTTTCTTTTCCACAGCCACCCCTTATGGCATTTTTAAAAAAACACATAGTATTATTTATTAAAAGGGCAATATAACAAAAATGTGTTTTTTAAAGCAAGATTTATGTTTCTTCTAAGGAGCATCGTATTTAAGGCAATATTTTAATAGTGGTAATTTTGTCAATAAATATAAATCAAAGAATAAACCTACAGTTTAAGCCGGCTTCCCACGGTGCGTGTTTTCGCGGACGAGCCCGCACCGTCGCACCGTGGGAAGGGTGTCGTCTGTGATCGTGCGGAGCTATGCGTGGCGGTGCGTTCGATCCGCCGACAGTCGGTAACTTCAAAGGTGCGATGCGAGCTCGTGCGCGACGGTCCGAGTTCGTCTGCCACAATTCGAACAAAATGACATATCTTTGTATCTTGTTCATTTTGTCGTCGTCGTCTATGATTGTACATGTGCGTAGTTTTCAGTATGGAGTGGGCAAACGATTTAATTTTCGAATTTTTGAATCTTATCAAAATGAACCATCGTTGAGGAATTTCTCCACAGCGGAACACAACAATAAAAATGACACATACGATGCATAGAACAGAATTAAAACTCAATTAAGAGGCAATAATATACCTGTAAAATAATTGAAAAGAAAGGGAGACAATTTAATGTCTACCTACAGGAGATAAGCAGCAGCAGCAGCAGTGATGCGGCTTCTATCGTTAGGCATTTTGGAATGGCAAAAACCATGCACTAGTACGGACCTGTACACACCATGGGAAGAACCCAGGATGCGGTCCGAAGAGGTGCGCGATGGTGCGCCATCCGTAGTACTATCCGCGAAAACACGCACCGTGGGAAGCCGGCTTTAAACCTACAGTGTGTCCCCAGATGAAACTTTTTTATTTCCAACTTTAGAGAAAAATGTTATTATTTATAAAAGTTTTTGCTTGTTCTAAAACCATTAATTTTCTAAACAAAATCCAGATATTGTTTTTCTTAAGTAAAATAAAAGAGATAATTTTTTCTTTCTCTTTCTTAATATCATGCTCACTACCTGTTTTTTCAAGCTTTTGAATAAGATTGCGTGAAGCATTTATGGAGACAAGCACATTTGAAAACTTCGCGTTAAATTTCTGTATTGCGTAGATGTAAGACATTTCTCCAGTCTCATAACACTGCAGGTGTCGATGGTTTAACATTGTTTCAGCAATTATTAAATTTATTGTGTTTAGTAACTAACTGACATTTACGACAAACGATACCTTGATTTTATTAAAGCTACCAAACAAATTTTTCCCTTTAAACATTTCAACATTTAAGTAATTTTAATAAAATGAAATTTTAATGTATGTCATAATTTTAGATCGATTTACTGCAGACCCAGGAGCGCTGTGGATATCATTTCAGACAGCTGCAGGCACAGTCACATCGCTTTATAAAGGTAAGATCTAAACAAGCATTTTTCTTCTTGAACATTAGTTGAGTAGAATGTTGTTTCAGAATCATATGATGGTATAAAAAGGTCGAGTGAGATAGCAAAACAGTGTGGATATCAGAAAAGGAATAAGGAGTTATTGAACTGGGCAAAGCGAAAAAGAACGTTAATTCGCAGAGAAGATTTACTTGCCTACCTCTCGGGTAAACCACCGCCACCAAGGCATACCACACATCACGGACATCATCGGTATATGCCTTTTATTAATATATTAACGGTTGAAATGTAAATGAATGAATGAATTTCCTGGGCAAATTAAAATATTCAAAAGATTGGAATACAAATATTTAAATAGCTCAATGTAAGAATTCAAATTAAGAGTTTTAATTAATTGATGATACTTAGTTGATTCAGTAAAAACTTTGATCATTTTTTTAGGCTGTCTCCAAGACCTAGAAACATATCACCACCTCCGGGGGTAGCTTCTCCTCAACCTTTAGATTCAGATGTAGACCTCAATACTTTTAGAGAGGCCTTAGCAAGATCACCACCATCACGCAGGCCTTTGGGAACAGATTTATGTGCATTCATTACAGGAGAGATACAACGTCATTGCAAAAGGCCGGCAAGTCCTTCGGACGTGACGATGGGCAGCCCGACACACCAAAAAAGACCTCGATACATGTGAAACATAGTAACCACCACCAAGTTTCTTATTGATTAAGCTAAAGTAAACTTCTACACTTACGCTTGTTTAGGAACTCGCTGGAAAATGAGACTTGATGAGATTTATTTTTTTTTTAAATTGTTGAAATCTGCAGGTGAGACATTTTAATGTGAAATGAAGGACTGTACACTTTAAAACTGAATGTTTAATGTTGATATTTTATTATTGTATATTTTATTATTTAATTTTATATATTTATTTACTCCGACTTTTTTTTTGTTATGGCTATTTTCTTGCGAGTTCTTAAAAACTTCAGTTTAGGAAGCAGTAATGCAGATATTGTTCATACAATTTGTATCACGTCAGCGAATATAGTTATGTAAAAATAATTCTGTACTGCCTTGTATTGTTTTCATTTTCCCAATTTTGCTTGACGCTACTTATATTTACACATAATTATTTTGACAGTGATTTGCACAGGGTTTTTGTTTATATTTACCTACACATTTTATTATTAAACATATCAAAAAAATGTTAAGTACAAAGTTTTAGGGATTTACCTAAACTGCCAGAATTTACTTAAAAAAAACAAATAACTGAAATCCTAACAAATGAGTATGTATCAAGTTTCTAGAATTAAAAACGATATTTTTCTCCTAATTCCCAAAATATGTAGTTTGTCTATATGTATTTGGTTTCATACTTTTTTGCGATATTGAAGTTTGAAATTATTATTGTTTTGGTATATTTTTGTTATTAATATTTCATATATATATATTAATTTGTCTGGGATGTTTGACTTATAAAATGTCTTTTAATTAATTTGACACTTGTCACACATAATAAAATTCTTAATCAAAGTAAATGCATTTTTTTTTAAATTTCAAACTTAAATATCGCAAAAAGTATGAAACTAAATATAGGCAAACTACATATTTTTGGAATTAGGAAAAATATCTTTCTTAATTCGAGAAAATATACTTAGGCTGGGTTGCACAAAACGTTTAAGCCAGGATGAAATTTAAGCCTAACTAAGATGTGACACACAATATGCTGTTATAGGGATGCGCCGAAGCGGCTTTTTCTCGATTCGGCCGAATACGGAATATTCGATCACATTTAGCCCGAAGCACGGTTTCGGCCGAATCATACCGATTAAAAAGCATTTGCTTCAGAAGTCGAAAAAAGCATAAACAGTACCTTTGCATAAATGAATATTTACTGAACTGAAGTTAACTTATTAAAATGAAAAAGTAATACATGTATACATATAATATGCAGAATAACGTTGAGTCGAAGTCAAAGACACACATAAAACAAAATTATGCAAGTATTTTTTTTTTATATGTACTATCAAGAAAGCAATTCTTATTCAAACGTTTAGTAAAACAGAATAGTTTTAAATAACATTAAACTTTCATAATAACAACAAAACAACAATTCTTTTAAAAAAATGTAATACTACAAATATCTTCCTCTCCACTAATGTGTTGAATTGTCAATTATCTTAATTGTTAAATTCAAGTAATCGCCGAAGTCTTCTTTAATATTATTTTGACTTTTTTTTCCTGAGTTACTTACTGCTACATTGCAATTTCGTCAAAGTATTGCCATAATTTATTTTCTGTTTTCCCTGCTTTTTCATTATTTTCATTTTTTTCCGATAGTTCATTAATTTTGATAACGGCAGATCGACATCTTCCGAGTTACATGATTGTTCTTGCATTGAATAAGAATGCTAATCTATTACAACTTGTTTGACATATTCAATACTTTCTTTTTGGAAAAACGCTACTTTATAGTAACATTTTTACCAAGACCATTTCGAGGTATTTCACATTCACATTTATTAGACTTAGGCCCGATTTTACAATCGTCGAATAAGCATTATTCTTAGAATAACGTGACGTAGGTGTGACGTAGATATGGAGGAACATTAAAGGATATTTGGCGAACAGTTATTCCGTCTTATTCCACGATTTTAAAACTGGGCCTTAGCATGCATCTTACTTTCACATAATAGGTCTTTTTGACGGTTTCGAAAGCGTCAGAAGGATACACTCGTCAAGTTTTACATTTGATAAAGTTGTGAAAACCGATTATTATTTCGGTGGGCAACTGATTCTGACGGTTTCGAAACGGTCAAAAAGTGATGTAGGAACAGACCTATTTTATTTACATTAATAAGTTCCAAATATTACAGCGTTTTCGATTCACCTGCACCGGTTACTCTCGGTGTATTTGCATCTTTTTTTAACCTCATGCAATAACATGAGATGAAAATACTCTGAGTGGGCACTAGCGCGATCAATCGAAAACGCTATTAGTTTCATTTTATTTATCTTAATTGAGCTATTCCGTTCTTGCGTTTAAAATCTAAAATAAAAATAAGAACGTTTCAACCACACTGAACAATGCGAACCAACAACTCTTGACAAGAAATTTTTCACCAGGTTGCTTCGGCCGAAGCTAAGGTTACTGTATTTAGAAGGTACCGCCATTCATTTCCGTGGTTCGTCCCCCAAATTAAAAAGGACACGATGAAACGCTAAAGAAGAAAAAGGATAGATACATAACAAGTTACTGTTGCTAAGGAGTTTATGAATGAATTTGATTAACCCCAAATTAAAAGAGATAGAAAATTGGCACTACCTTTTCGATACAGTAACCTTAGCCGAAGCCGAATAGTGAAAAAATAGACGGAAGCGGCCAAATACCGAAGCCGATACAATGGTTCAGTGCCATTCTAAGTTAGGCTTAAATTTAATCCTGGTTTAATTGTTTTGTGCAACCCAACCTAAGTGTTCCATTTAAAATAACAGAGTTGATACTCATTTGTTAGGTGTCTGACCGTCAGTTGTTTCTCTTCTTAGCAAATTCTGGCGGTAAATCCCTAAAACTTTTGTATTTAACATTTTTTGTATGTCTAGAAGCATATTTTAGCGACGAACAATTATTCCTACATTTGTAACACGGTTTATGTTATGATGTCATCAAAAATGGTATTCGCGAAAGTGGAGTATTCCATCGGTTAATAACTGTCAACTGTTCATTCTTGCTGTTGTAAGTTTTGTTAATAAATATATAATAATGAACTCTAAAATGTTTATTACATTAGCAAATGAAGCGATATTCTTCAATATTCGATGATAATGGTATTATAATAGAGAGACTGTTACAAAATGTTAATGAAACAACTTCACTAACATCAAGAAATATGTTATTTTATTTAAGAGTGCTTCGAGAAATGTATATCAGACCAGATTCTCACCAGAATTCTCATGAACAATGGATGATACCTATGCACACTCTTCTCGACCATCATCCAATAGTTCCACGAACGACGTTCATAATATACGACAATGACGTCATGTGTTTGTAGGAAAAGTGCTCATTTTCGTAACCACTCTAATCTGGTTCGTCGCTAAAATATGCTTTAATAATAAAATGTGTAGGTACCGTTCAAAATATGAACAAGGTACCTGCACAAAGTATTTTTTGAAAATAGTAATTCTGAAACTATAGTTTGTTTTTAAACTAGGAGGAGTAGCTTGAATTTTGCCCGCCAAAAACTCGTAAAGTTATTGGCTGTTTGACGGCCAGTTTTACACAAGCCTTCAATTTAAACCTAAAAATTAATATGTTTCATAATTCATGCGACAATTTCAGTCGATTTTATACTTGTAAGCAAACCTGTTGCTAAAACTGGTTATTTGAAGCCTTTGTAAACTTCCTAAGCGAGTCAAATTAATTTCTGATTTAGTATTACAGTGTCAATCTACCTACAACAGGCTGACAACTGTTACTCCTCCTAGTTTAAAAACAAACTATAACATGTTGTCATAATGTCCTGGCACCCCAGTAGGCTTTGGAAGTGTGAACGCATGTCTTTTCTTAAAGTAATTAATTAATCAGAATGACATTTCTATTTAATCAATCGACACATTTCAAAATGCTACAGACTAAAGAAACGTGTATATTAACTAAAAATTCCAATATTAAAGCATATTCATAATAGTTAAAAATGGTGCCCATTTTGCTGACGGCAAAGATTTACACGTCGCGTCGCTTCATATTGTCGAATTCTAATTCTAATGTGACACAAACAAATTATAAACATTCAATTTTCTAAGAAAAGACGTGCCCTTACACATCCAAAGCCTACTGGGGTGACGGGACATTATGATAACATGTTATAAAGAATTGAATAACGTTGATAGTAATCTATAATTCTGGGATTACTTTTAATTTGATTTATGTCCGTACTTTGAGGAGTTTGTTGAAATTGTAGGCATTAATGCCCTCAAGTGTGATATTTGTAATATGCGTTAAAAAAGTAGGTGTAGCTTCGTATTTGTTTAGCAAAAGTTATGTGTAAAAATAAGTCATGCCTATGCCAATAACTAAGCATGTATCTCCTGTCGGTAGAACCTTGTAATGATATTATTTTATTGTAAAAAGAAATACCGAAAATTGTAAAATATCGATAAAGGCGTTGCATTGTTTACATGTACATAAACATAAGTAGGAACTTTATAAGGTAAGATTGTTTATTATGCAGATTAGCAACTCCTAAGTTTGGTTAGACGATGTTTGTTAATTGTGATTAAGACATCTTCTGTATTTTAGGAAGCCCAATAATTAAAAAAAAATTATTTTCTTTACCACAGATTAAAACGATTATTTTTTTGTAATTGAGTGATTAAATTATTGGTCTTAAATATATTCAATTTGTAACTTGTTCAAGCATTAATCATTTAAATCATTTCTTACAGTTAATTTTTAAATAAAGTAAAATGGGTTTTATGCGTCGTGCACAAAACTGCAACAGATCAAAGTATACAGAGTGTTTCGGGTTTCTTCATTAACGCCGTTCCTATTGAATATATGGAAAAATGTTTTATATAAAAGTATCATACTTTCAAACTCCGCATAATTTAAAATTATTTTCAAATATACAGGCTGTGCCAATTTGGCTGTACGATGTGTAACTTCGTTATTTTAAATGGAATACTCTCTGTTTTATAACGAATTTGAGCTTGTCGGGTTATTTTAGGGTAAGTTTGATAAGGGTTCCCAGTACCTAAGTCCTATGGTTTTTAAGATATTAGGCTTTGTTTATGGTTTTCAGAAAATACAGATGTAACTTTTATAATTAATATCTTATTAACAAAGAAAGTTAGAAAGCAGATATTGTGATACTGTTATAAGCTAAGTGGAAGATATCTGCCCCAGTAACAAAATTTACTTTTCATTAAACAGGGATCCAGTAAAACTATTTCCATTTTGACAACAATTGAAGGGCAATAACTTTTGTTTTTTAAATGGAACGGTGTTATTTTTATATCGTCGTTAGATGCTCCATAAAAATATCTTTCAATTAACTATGCACTTCCCTATACCAATTACTGACGGTTGAGGAGATATTTAATATTATTTCATAATCTCTGCATTTTTACATATTAATTAAAATCAGGAGTGAGTATTTACTCAAGTAAATTACTTGCTTTGAGTAAAATGTCAATTTGATAAGATTTTAAGTCCTGGCTGTATAAAATATATGATTATTTAATTCCATTGTTAAGGCTTGTGATAGGTTAAACAGTAACGAGAGAAATAATTTTGATTGGTATTTTTAAGTATTGTTAAGTTTCCTCCAGTGATGTTGCTTAAACACATAATTAACTTGATCATGTGGTTAACTACGTTTCATACAATTGGCCTTAAGACTTCTTGTGCTTGAGTTTAATTTTTGTTTCATGTCAAATAATAAAGTGCGCCCTATATATTATTGACGAAATATTTATTAATCATGTTTGAATAATACAACAACTAACAAAATTGAATATTGATGTTCCAAAATAAATACGAAACTTTTGAAAACTGTAGGAAGAACAAAATAATTCTAAAATGTCTTGTAATTTTACAATAAGTGTTCAAAATGTATGTATTTTATATAAGAGAGCTTAATAAACTAAGAAAATTGACATTTTACTCAAAACAAATAAAATGTTTGAGTAAATTTTAATTAATACGTTAAAATGCAGAAATTATGAAATAATATTAAATATCTCCTCAACCGTCAGTAATAGGTATTGGAAAGTATGTAGCTAATTGAAAGATAACTTTATGGAGCACCTAACGACGACATAAAAATAACACCGTCACATATAGAAAACAAAAGTTATTGCCCTTCAATTGTTGTCGAAATGGAAATAGTACTGAAACCCTGTTCAATAATAATAATAATAATAATATTGTTTATTAAGCACATAAACTGATTAGACAAGTGAAAGTATTAAACTAGATTGGTTTTGTGCTTAAAAGGTAGAGGGTCAGATGTACTAAAGAAATTAGCACCCTGATCTACCCCCTGTCCCATAACTAAGCTAAATAATGCTAGCCGACAAACCGGCACAGACATAAAGAAAAGAAAAAAGAAAAAACGCAATAAGAAAAGTAAATTTTGTTACTGCGATAGGTACCTTTCACTTACCCTGTAACAGTACCACAATATCTGATTTCTAATTTTCTTCCTTAATGAGATATTATTAATTATCAAACATACATCTGTATTTTCCGAAAACCATAAACAAAGCCTAATACCTTAAAAACCATAGGTCTTGGGAATGGGAACCCTTATCAAACTTACCCTAAAATAATCTGATAAGCTCAAATTCGTGATAAAACATAGGGTGTTCCATTTAAAATAACGAAGTTACACGTCATACAGCCAAATTGGGACAGCCTGTATACTCGAAAATAATTTCAAATTATGCGAAGCTTGAAAGGATGATACTTTTGTATACAATATTTTTCCATATATTCAATAGGAACAGCATTAATGAAGAAACCCGGTTAAATGCCACAGACTGTATACATAAAAACTTGATGACTTTATTTTCTGTTTTGGAGAAGAGTGAAGTTAGAATGATCTGCAGTGATAATTGTGTAATATATGAGTTCATGAAGTTTCCAGAACTTGATGTCTTTATCATGTCAACTTCCCAGCCATTATTCAATTTGTAATTTTTTTTTCAAGTGTTAATCATTGAAAGCCATTCTTTATAGTTAACTTTTTTAAAGTTTTATTTATATTGTAATAGTAAAATTTGTGAAATTTGAAATGTTACGTTTGATGTCCTAAATGAAAGTAGTATAATAATTGATAACATTTTTTTATTAATATACAAAACATGTACATACAATATAAACAAAAATACGCCAGCGGAATGAATATGGTGAATAAATTTTAAAATCTAAGCATTGCTGTACGAACCAAATGGACAACCTAAACCAAAAAATATCAAAAGTCCGAAAAACAATACAAAAAATTAGATCGCAAGTTATCTTACTCATAAATGACTAAATATCTTAAATAGTATTACAACTAATATTGCATCAGTATCACTTAAACAACCTAGTACATGTACAGAGGATATGATATAAAAGTATTTTTTTATTTAGTTTACGTATAATATAGACTTTAAATGTGGGATAAATGGTAATGCTTACAAAAATAATTTTTGGGTTAAAATATGTTTCGTCTTGAGCAGTTAAATTTTTTATCCAAAAATTCGTTTATAGATAAGATGTTGGTGCAATATACACTTTTTGATTGTAAAATAACGAAGTGCTTACATATTTAACATTCATTGATGTTTATTTTGTATTGCTTATAGTAATCACTTAAATGAGAGAACAGCAAAGATACTGATTTATTTATAATATATAAACCATTTCCAAATATGTATAATACCAAATTTAAAAAATTTGTAAGCAATCAATTTTAAGCATCAATGATATCACTTGATTGACTTTACAAGCTAACTCTTGCAATATAATTTATTGGCAAAACTAATAAAAAAAAAAACTAAACACCAGATCAATCTTTGATCACAAAAAAGGATCGACCTGAGCGCCTGATCAGTTATCAGGATCGATCAGCACGATCGGACCGATCTGATTGCTCGATCATTTGCATCACTCGGATCATTCTGATTTGCATCAAAATGATCTGACCGATTAGTCGATTGCTGAATCTCTTTCAAATCGTGATCAAATATCAATCCCTCGAAGCATATCGATCTGATCGCTTTTCAAAACCGTCGCAATCAAAGACCGATCTTTGTGAATAGATCGATCATGTGCTTGCTGCTTGTGAAAGGAATTATCATTACACACATATGTCTCAGATAACTTTTCCAGCACGGGTATCTCGCTTATTATAAGAAATACGAATTCGGTTAAATAGGATGAATTATTCCTATTAGGGTAGTTACAAATTATTTTGAAATTTAAAAAATTCCATGTGGTTCGGGAGTTACAGCAATAAAACAAAAAAATTCAAATTGCGTTTTCTTTCTAATAAATTCTTTATTGTAATCGATACGTTTCTCTTATTTGTACTTAAGGTACTTTTTTATGCAGAATTTAAATGTGATTTTAGATAGTTTTTCTCACTTTCCGTTTTCGAGTTTTCACTCCCAACTTCAGTTTTTCATATAGACTGTCGGTAATAGGCTTTGGCATAATTGGATGCCCTCTTTTTTTCTCTCTTTACAATAGGTTTTGTTCGTTTGTTCTGCACTTTCTACACTTTTAACTTTTTTACTCTACTTTTCTTACTCCTACTTACATAATATTATATACGTCTCACTCTCTCGGGAGCGGTTGGAGCAAAAAGTGTAGAAAAGTGCAGAACAAACGAGCACACCTATAGATATACACATGTATTACATATTTACATATTTACTTTGACAGATAACGAAGAAAATTAAAAGAAATATTTTCTCGACAGACGTACATACGCTTTGTTTGCTGCAAAATAAACAAATATCCTAACAAATGAATGAAAGAATTAAAAGATAAAATGAAATGAATGAAAAAATTATTGAATTAGGGAACTGGTTATTAATAAGATGTGGTAGAGTTATGGGGTGGGAGTCTTGGACCTGAAGGATGGGGTTCGAATCCCAACCTGGCTAACCTACTTTTTGTAAAACCTTTTAATACAAAATTTTTGGCTACAAGTCGGCAGGATTGCAATGGGGCCCCCGATCATCCTCCGTATACCTTTTAGTAATTTTAATCGATTTCTTCGAAATATTCATTTGTTAAAAAATTTGTTTTATTTTTTTTACCACCAACAAAGCATACGTTTGTCAAGAAAACATATTTTTAAAATTTTCTTCTTTATCTGTCAGAATAAATATTACATGTGTTATGTCATTGTAAAAAGAAAAACAGAGCGTATTCGATTATTCCAAAACTTACTTGACTGTCCATAAGAAAAACAGAAGTTGGGGGGAAAAAACTCGAAAACAGAAAGTGAAAAAAATCTAAAAGCACTTTTAAATTCTGCATAAAAAATGTCTTACGAAGGTACAAATAAGAAACGTATTGATTACGATAAAGAAGTTATTACAAAAGAACGAAATTTGAAAATTTTTGTATTTTTTGGTATCACTCCTGAAATACATGGAATTTTTAATTTTCAGAATAGTTTATAACTGCCCTAATACTTAGGAATAATTGAAGTGGTCAGAAGCAAAGGGATGTACAGTGGAAAGCAAAGAATAGTAGACAAAACAGTTTCCTGTAATTGTTCTTTCTCAAAATGGTATTGTTTAAGCACGACTTCACAGATGACATATAAGAAGTTTGAAAGCTTTCAAATTTAACAAACACAAAACTTCCACAAAATCATTTTAAAATGCTTTTTATAAAATGAAAAATGGGAAAGAACAATTACAAGAAACTGTTTTTGTCTACTATTTTTTGCTTTCGACTGTAGGTGCAACTTTTGCGTTTTTGAGAAAGAGATTCAAAATTAAATTTCTATAAAAAATCACGGTCAAATGAAAATTAATGAGATAAATGTGATTGTTTCTAAAAATTCGATAAATTTGTGTTTATACTAAATCGGTTTGTGTGAAAAAGTCACTTACAGCCCTTTGCTTCTAATCGTCTCAATCCATCCCATTTAACTGAATTTGTCTCTTATAATAAGCTAGATCCCCATGCTGGAAAAGTTATCTGGGACATATTGTATAGGAATTCATTTTGTAATTCTCATTTATTTGAAGAGAAAGAGAGAGAAAATGAAAATTCGATGGAACACTTTCTGCTGTAATGCAATTGGCTAATAATAATAAATTATCATACGTCCCTTAAAGTTTAAAACTGTATAAAACCCCCAATTTTTTTTGTGCTTCTCTTTTATAGAAGTTACTTAAATTGTATTGGGCATGTGATTTGCTTTTTTATTATCTTTGGATGTGTTTTAAATCAATCAAGCGCGAGTTTTTGAAAAGAGTCAAAAGTGCTGCATATGAAATTATGTGCATATCTTCAATACTTAAATTAGAAACTTATTTATTTAGCGACGTTAACTTAGTCTACCAGATTTAATTTGCTGTTGGTCTTTCGGAGTTGTGCCCTCCAAGGTATTATCTTCTCTTCGTCTGAATAAGAAGAATCTATTGATTCTGCCTTACCGTTTTCTTGCGCGTTGTTATTGTTGATGTCTTCGTTTTCAAACCCGTTCTCTTTCTGTTGGTTCTGTTTAAAACACTCGTGCACGTCATGGACTCTCGGTGGCTTATCGTCCACTACCTTCGGAGTGTATAAAGTTTGCCTGAAAATAAAAATTGTTGAAAGCGAAATCTGTGAAATGTGTGAACGATTTCTATGTATTATTAACCTCATGCGATTTTCCGCTTCCTCTTTTTTCGCCATGAGCTGTCGCTTCCACTGCGGTATGGCCTGAAGTCTTTTTTCTTCTGCTTCTCTTAGCAGTTGTTCTTCGAGTTCTTTCCTAGCTTTTTCGGCGGCCTTTTTCGCCATCATTTGGCGCTTCCAGACAGGTATTGCATTTCCGGTGTTGTCTTTGTCCGGTATCTGTAGGCGTGTACACTATTTTCAAAATTAGATTCACATAATAAATTTTATTGTGGAGAGTCATTGTCAACTTAATCAGGGTTAATTGGTATTAGCGTAAAAACAATTACGTTTCCTTTGTATTACTCGATTGGTGACCTAGAATTTTGTCTTGGTAAAAACCGATTAAGGACAACGAGTATTTTCTACTATAACTAATGAATTTAATTAAGCAATGATTTTATACAGATAAAACTCGAATTAAATTATTTTTTCCTTGAATTTTTCACGGTTAAATTTATATCATTTTACTGATTTTAAATGTTGGATCTTTGTAACAAGAAAATTCAATAATAAAAAATTGTTTTTTTTGTGTTTAAAACGCGACAAAAAACAAGTAACTTGTGAAACAAAAAAAAACAAGTAACTTGTGAAAAAAAAAAAACAAGTAACTTGTGAAACAAAAATCAAGTAACTTGTGACACAAAAAAGAACTCCTTGGTAAATCATTGTTTAATATAATTTTCTTCAATAGTTCATTTGAAATCAGTAGTTACGGACGCATTTAATAATTCTGTATTAAATTATTTTAAATGATTATTAGAAATTCCGTCAAAGAATATGTGCACCTGTCTTGAATATCTTACACGACAGTATTTTAACCATATTTCCATAGACAAGTTGGAAAAGTTCAAGCGGAACAAGTCCGACAAGCTGCACCTACAAGGTAGGTGAAACTTTACATTTTATGACCAATGTTCTCAGGGAATGACACTTTAATAAAATAGCTTTGTTCCAACCACGCTTTCTGGCCGTTTATGGGGATGCTCAAAACAGTTAAATGAATCGATTCAATTGAATCGATTGTGTGGAATCGATTCAGATGAATCGATTCAATTTAAACACGTAGAATCGATTCGATTCAATACATACATATATTACCAATTTCTATTCTTGAAATTAAAACTTATGTCGCAGCATCATATTTTATGGTTCCATTGCACTGTTTACAACGAACAGATTTGCTGTTGTCAGTAATAAAATGCTTCCACGCTTCACTTGTTTTATAAGGCATTATTTTACACTCACACTCAAATACAAAATACGTATATACCTACTGTTCAAGTGTGCAACGCAAATTTTTGCTCGTTAATGTCAAAGATATTTCTGTAATTTGAAATGTTCTGTTTTATGCCGCGGACTTTCCCTGCCCACAATTTTATCATTTTGAGTTATTGGCTGCCAGTAACATATAGATGGCGCGGTGATAAAAAATTGGTTGTATGTCCACACCTTTCCGATTCGATTCTTGAATCGATTCACACCAAATTGAATGGATTCGATTCTTTCGATGCATCGCTTGCAAAGAATCGATTTAACTATAAATCGATTCGATTCTGAACATCCTAGCCGTTTAAGAAACCGTCATAATCAGTTGCCCACCGAAATAATGATCGATGTTGACAACTTTGTCGAGTTTAAAACTTTGATGAGTGCATGCTTGTGACGGTTTCGAAACGGTCACAAAGCGTGGTTGGAACAGACCTAATATGTACTAGGTACAAGGGTGCAACACGTTCAATTAAAATGACACGGCACATTTCGTGACCCTTACAGCAATTGGAGGGTTTGACTCCGATGCATTGTTTTAAATGCTTGTCTTTGTAACGCGTGATCAATATCTCTTCTAATTAAGTGACCTATGGAAAAAAATTATGTCTTTATTTGGTGCATTATTTCAAATGCCATTTGAATTATTTTTATTGCAAATCATGTGTCTTTGATTCGTTTATTATTTCAAATGCCACTTGAATTATATATTAAATTGCATTCCTATACAAAACGATAGGAATGCAATATAAATATGTAATTCAAGTGGCATTTGAAATAATAAACGAATGAAAGACACATGATTTTATTTCCATAGGTCACTTGATTAGAAAAGACATTGATCACCTGTTATGTTCATAAGGGTGCGGTTTGCATGCAGGCGTATTGTTTTAAGTGAGCGTCTTAGTACGTCTAAATTGAAAAGTCTTTCTACCCTTTAAGTAAACTATGGTAGAGTTCCTCCCATGAATAATTTGGGGCTGGTTTTTCCATCTTCCCGTTAAAGTTATCCGGCGACTAACTTGATTTTTATGAATGGTTGACTTTTATGAATTGTTTCCATGGTAGTTACCCGTCATCAAGAGATGGAAAGACGGGCCCTACTAACGAGCGTCTAAATAAAAACCTGGTCAAGTAGGTTGTGATCGAGAATTTATCCATTGCATTTATATAACAGAATTACTAAGGGCCGGTACTTTCATCACTGATTAACTTTAACCTTTTGTTTATTCCAATGCCTACAATTGCAAAGACAATTGTTTCTATAGGAATAAACCAAAGATTAAAGTTAATCAATTTTGAAAGTCTCGGCCCTAAATGTAGCCTGCTTGACCAGGTTTTTATTTAGACACTTGTTACATGAACCACTCTTTACGAGTAAAATTAATTTTTAATAAAAACTTTAATACCTTAAAGTAATGGTGCATTGAATTGTTAGAAATGTCAAGTAGTCATTTAAATAATTTATGAACATGTAATAGTTATTTACGTGTCAAGCTTTGTAAATTAATCTTTACGGGCGAGCGACGCAGGAGTGAGCACTATAAACCAGTGAGCCTGGTAAAGATTAATTGCAAAGCGTGTCGCGTACAAACTTTATTTCCACCTTTACACGGTGATTTTTAATTAATTTACTTTAATTTTTTTATGAAAACTTTATCGAAGGCGTTATTTCTAGCTAGACGTAGTCATGGTGATGTAAACAGACAACCAAGCCCGTAAAATTTTACAGGTCTTTTATACCAGCCCGTAAAATATTACATGTCTGTTCCAGTAATGTATCGTTTGCCTGGTTACCATAAACAGCAAAATGAACTGTAAATAGTTATTTGTTATACAAGATGGTAAAATTCTTCTTTATCGATGAGTGAAAACGTTTCACGAGTCGATAATAATTTTACCGTCGTGTGTAACATTCTATTTTTTTTTTTTATAGCGAACGTTAAAGACAAAATAAATAAAGAGAGCAATCACGTCTCAAAATCGCGTTGTATGATCATGATCCCAGTAACTAGTGTGGGTTGTTGCTATAGGCGCCATGTACATCTCTGCGTTCAGCGCCGCCTGGCGTGGTGATTTGTGAATTAGTGATATGAAAATATCTCTTGAGACTCATTGCATGGGAATAATATCACTTTTATGACAATTTACGATTGTAGTACATAATACTTGAACTTCCTGGTACTGAAATACATTACAATATTCAAGTTCAAATGTACACTAATAATTTGAAACAACTCGTATTTTCATCATGGCCAGCAACATTAACATTCACTGACGTGTATGTATGGCCGTGTCAATTCGCCTAAAATTCGGTTCCGGAAAGCATGCCGTGGAGTACTCCCCTCAGCGCTCTCTATTAAAGATACTACAGAACTACTGACAGTAACGTAATGGCAACCGCCATTACTTAAAAACTCACAAGAGGCGCTGAGTGGAGTACCCGTCAAATTTTTAAAAGTCAAATTGAAACGGCCATACATACACGTCAGTGAATGTTAATGGAGTTGGCCATGATTTTCATACCACTAATGCAGAATATGGTCATTGGTGGCGCTGGCTTCGCATGTGCATGGTCCCTATAAGTTGTTCACAAATTAAAAAACCACCACCTGCTGCATTATGTTGGTATAAAACATAAGTCCCCCTATAAAACATCAAAATAGCAAAATTGGCAAGGTATTTGAAGTTTCATGTGAAAGTAATTTGTCAAATCAATTTTATTATTATATTGTTTACATTTATATTCATTTCAACAAGCCACTTCAATGCCTCGAAAGCAGAAAAATATTTTAAATGCCAAAATGTTACTAAATTTCTAACTAGGACACTGTTGCCGGTTGTACTTTTCACAAGGCAACATCGCCAGTGGTCTTTTAATTTGTGAACAGAGTTTATGGTTAATACGAAAATTGTTACTTTATCTACACTTGCTGCTAAAATTCTGTTTTATCGACTGTTTTGAGTTGGTAAAAGCACACTTTAACGTTTGCTATAGAAAAAATGTCATTTACTAAGAAGGTGGAAATAAAATCTGTTTTACAAAATGCTTTTCATAACCCCTGGCGCCTGAGATCGTTACACTGCGCTGCGTGATGCGTGATACAACAGAACTACTCAAAGTAGGGTTTAAAAGTCAGGTATTAGAGAATATACTTGTTTGGATTAATACACCACATATGTTACACTTACTTTATTTATTTATTTCTTTATAACGTGTATATAATTGATTATAATTGATTATCCTCCCTTACTTTGAGCGGCCACAAGCAATTGCAACGCCACTTGTCGAGATGGTGCTAGAGAATATAATAGTGGAAGAGAATTTGCTACCTACCTGTAGGTTTGCAAATTGTGTGCGGACTGTCTTACGTCTCCACACCGCTCGGTGTAGCTCGTGGAGAAGGGAGGGTTCGACGAAACCCCAATGCAAAAGGGTGGGCAAAAATGATTTAAAATAAAACGCACCAGCTGTGCACACTTGTTTATATTTCGCTTGCTCAAACTTTAAATAACAATAACTCAAACACGAACAATAAATATCAATAAACAAGTAACACGTTAAATTAAATCCGTACCACAGATCTGTGCTTCGGTTACACATGCAGTTTAAACGAACAACGCAATTAATGATACTCAGACTCGGGTAACAATAAACGAACCCCGCAAATACAAAAAAATAAAAGGGCTATTCCGACCTTGGCCTCCTAAGATCCAGCGTCAATGTCAGTCAGCTGTTCAACATCAACAGATCGGAGCGTCCTCTCGCGGTGGTCAGCGAAGTGGGCCAATGTTGCGGTAAGCGGGAAAACCGCCAGAAATGACGTCGTCTTGCAGGGCGAGCCTATTCTCAACGACGGGGAAGGCCAGGTGGCGTGGCTCAATTCGTTGACGAAAGCCAACTCCGGGCTTCTGCACCCAAGGGGACGACGATATTTCTCACCCAAATAGAACTACCTCCGCCAGCTGAATTGAACTGGGGCTAATGTCTCAAACTTAAACTTCAACAGGAAGCCTCTACTAGCCTCTACTCGTACTAAAACTTGTACTTAAACTTGTACTCAAACTTGTACTTAAACTTGTACTCAAACTTGTACTCAAACTTGTACTCAAACTTGTACTCAAAGCCTAATGGAAGAAAATATGCGTTACGTTTCTTCGCAGTCAGAACAAAGTCGCAAGACATACCTGTTTCGTAATTTGACGACAGGCTTGGAAAGCTGTTTAGCAAGCTTAAAATTCTCTCCTCGTACGATAACAGATCTCGGAATAATCCGGTACCACTTCCTTCACAAAAGCCAGCGAAAAAGAAGCACAAAGGAGCTGTACTCACTTACGCACAAAATCAACGATGCGAACGGGAGAGCTTGCGATATGAGACTGCTGCGAATGCATGCCGCGTTCTTCCCCTAACGTCGGTTCAGACAGAAGTCGTTACGATCGAGACAGATTTACCCCGGAAACCAAGTGAGATGGAGCTATGTAGAATGCCTGAAGTAACAGCGGATAGTTAACATCACGCCACATTGTGAAATATGATGAAATTTGAATTTAGGCGTAGGCCGTGTGAACGTTAAAATTTCCCACGATGATACAGGGTGTATGGAAAATTATTATGAATAACTTGAATGGATTTTTCAACCGTAACAAATTTTCCCACTAAGGTTTAGTTGGCGTACTGTGAACAAGTACTTTTAAAATCAGATAAATATTGTAAAATGTTATGGGGATAATGTCAAGAAATTTTCAACCAGCAGATTTATTTGATACACAGGTATCCCAATTTGGATGACAACCGGCGATATATATAAAACGGTACTACCTACAGTTTCGAAAAAAAAAAAAAGTCAATGTAACCATGACAAATTCAAAGAAAATATTTTTAAGTATTAGATTTGACTACAAGGGGAAGCAATCAATAGGCTCAACAATAAAATTTAATGATACTCACCAAAGCCTCATTATCTATAAGATGCAGTTTTGGTAGCGCCATTGGAAAGTTGAATTAATTCTGCACATCTTTAATTTGAGATATTGTCGTACCGCCATTAAGAGTAGAGGAAAGAATTGAATTATTTAATCTCAAAAATCCTATAGCTTCTATACCCTTCATCAAAAATGGACGAACCTAGGCTCGATTGAAAGGGAATTCTAAGTTGATTTAAAATTTGCATTCAATTACTCCGGCTACTTTGTTATAAATTAGTTAGAGGGCGCTGTTTGCAGTGGTAATAATTTTTCCCAGTTCAAAAAAAATAAAATAAATGGAAAGATATTTCTTTTATTTCCACCTTCTTAGTAAATGACATTTTAAAGGTTCATTTTGCTGTTTATGGTAACCAAGTAAACGATACATTACGGGAACAGACCTGTAATATGTAAAATTTTACAGGCTTGGTTGTCTGTTTACATCACCATGACTACGTCTAGCTAGAAATAACGCCTTCGATAAAAAAAACGTTTTCATAAAAAAATTAAAGTAAATTAATTAAAAATCGCCATGTGAAGGTGGAAATAAAAGTTTGTACGCGACACGCTTTGCAATTAATCTTTACTAGGGTCACTGGCTCGCCCATAAAGATTAATTTACAAAGTTTGACACGTAAATAACTATTACAGGTATTAGAAAGCTTCCAAGAAGACGAACATTTTGGTGACTAACGAGAAACAACAGCAATATCACCGGCAGCAGTAGCCCTCAGGAAGTTATTCTGCAATGGAGAACGAAACGTCGGCAGTAGAAGAAAGAAGGCAATTCAATTATGGACAACGGCCGTGGAAGCCTTCTAATTAAACTCCTAGTATTCGAAAAGACTGGTTCGACTCAAATCTGTATTCTGTACTGGTCATGTGACAGTTTCTTTCTTATTTTCCGACTACTCTATAATGTCCGTATGCACAGACAAATCTCAAGGTGGACTTAAGGAAAAAGTGACACTAAGGCCTAGAACACAATGCTTAAATAAAAGTTAAAACTTAAAACTTTTACTTAGTAAAATTCAATCTCTGAAAACAGATGTAGCAAGACACAATGCAAAACTTATCCTTACGTAATCAAGAGATGATAGGGAAATTTCCGTATAGGTGATTTCTAAAGTATGTAATTCGAATAAGTTAAATCTTGGCTCGACCAATCAGAATTTCTGTCAATTTTTGTTTCTACGCGTATCCTCAAATCTGTGAAGTTAAAGTTGTGAGTTATAAGAGGTAGAACGTGAACGTGAGATGTCGAAAATGGAAGACGAAGGTTATTTTTGTAGAATATTTAAATGAAACTACCAGAGCCACTGAAAATAAAATCATAGTTGTGATTTATATTTGGCAGTATCCACGATTGTCACACATTTGGTTCAATTTGATTGGCCAATTTTAAAATCGCTTAAACTTTATCTTTAAGTTTTATAAGCCCGTTCACAATGACTTAACGTAACAAAATTAAATTAAGGAAATTGGAGTGGTAATTTATGTGTTCACAATGAAGAAATTTTTTGTTCTTTGCAGGTGCAAGTATTTGCAAATTGTTAGTGGCTGTCTAGGTTAATAAAGGATAAAATTCTTTTGGTCAACTCGAGGACTCAAAGACTACGAGTGTAAGTTGTCAAGAAAAAGTAAATTAATAGAATTACGTACGCTTACATTTCTAACAATGTTTCCAACTTTTGTTAAGTGATTAATTTTGTTACGTTAAGTCATTGTGAACGGGCTTTAAGTCTTATTATAAGTATTAAGATTTCAATTTTATTAAGTTTTCTTAAAACTTTTACTTAAGCATTGTGTTCTGGGCTTAAGGCCCAGTTGTACAATGCCAGTTTAAATTTAAGCTGAAGCTTAAACCCATAACAACGATTATTTCAACAATTTTTGTTAAGGGTTTAAGCTTTGGCTTAAAGTGAAGCTGGAATTATACAACTGGGCCTTAAAGCTAACTTCATATCAAATTGTGCGTCGCATAGTTACATTCTTCAAAGTAAAGGTTTACTTTGGCCATAGCCATTGCCATCTTAATACTAGTCCAGGCCTTTAGGCAGCAAATGTTTTCAGCTGTGACGTCACGGTAAAGGGGTAACTGTCAAGCACATAAATTTATTTCACTTAAAAATTTCAAGCTTATTTAATAAAAATGTAAGTTTTCTTTAATTTATATTACTTTTCTTAACACTACGCGTCTGTAGTTTACACATATCCCTGCGTTAATGTTAAGAAAATGTGTTTATATGAGTTTTAAAAATAAGGTTAAGCGTTAAAAATTTCCGAGGAAAATCATTACAAATCTGTGTGATACTTTCCATCGAGCAAAAAACGCTTTATTGAAGCAATGATTCTGCTTTGTATTGGTCATGGCCTTCTAAATCAAAAACGAGTTCTAACTGGCCTGGGCGTTTTGAAAAATTTACATTGAATCTTTGTGCTCATGGCCAACTCCATTAACATTCACTGACGTGTATGTATGGCCGTTTCAATTTGATTTTTAAAAATTTGACGGGTACTCCACTCAGCGCCTCTTGTGAGTTTTTAAGTAATTGCAGTTGCCATTACGTTACTATCAGTAGTTCTGTAGTATCTTTAATAGGGAGCGCTGAGTGGAGTACTCCATGGCATGCTTTCCGGAATCGAATTTTAGGCGAATTGACACGGCCATACATACACGTCAGTGAATGTTAATGTTGCTGGCCATGTTGTGCTCGAGAAAACGCCAAAAGTCGACACTTTGGCGCTGGTTACGGGGCACTGACGGCCATGAGTGAAGTGCACTGTCATTACTGTCAATCAAAGTGAGTTCACGCAAAATTAATTAATATTGTAATTAAAAAAAGATATTGGGTTATCCATGAGATTTGTGACTAATAATCAAATAATTTGGAAAAGAATTGCCAGTGGTCACAAAAACGCTACGTCGAAAAACGTTGTATATTACGTTAGTTGGTACAAAAGTTGTTCTTAGATAACATGTTTCGGTTTAAGAAAAAACCATTTTCAAATCTACAAGCAAAGAAATTGCGCTACAAAACGAAGTTAATACAAAATTGTAAAACAAACCTGTGAGTAGATTCACACTAGCGTGCGGCCATTTTTACTTAATCAGAATGACAAGAACTGCAAGAACCTAAATGCGGCGAACAAAATCCCTAACTAGTACCAACTTAAGGGTAAAAAATCACGTTAAAGGCTGATGGCAGAATTTACAATTACAAATTAATAGTAGCAAATGAAAGCTGAAGGCGAAATAATAACAAGTTAAAGGCTGAAGGCCGGTAAATAACAAACATACCACTTATGGGTAACAATATTGTAATTACCGTAATACATAATTTATGTGGTATAAACTTTATAGATTCATGCACAAATCATTTGATCTCGTCGGAGTGAAGTACGCTTGCGCAATAAAGAAAGACTGGCACTTTCGTGTTATGAATAATTACAACAAGTTACATAAAAGAGTTTCGAATTTTGATAATGCAAAACGTGTTAAAAAGGGCGTTGATAATTACGCACAATGAGAAAAGAAGCTTTATTATACATGTTGTAACTTACCACAGAAATTCTGAGTATATGCAGGTGAGATTTTAATCTAAAACCGTAATAGTTTAATGCTAAATTAAGGTGTCGAAATTGGACATAAATACTCCACCTTATTCCAACGTAAATAATATTCAGTATGCTCAAATTTTTACAACAATAACGTTAATTGTTCTTACCATGGCCAGCAACATTAACATTCACTGACGTGTATGTATGGCCGTGTCAATTCGCCTAAAATTCGGTTCCGGAAAGCATGCCATGGAGTACTCCACTCGGCGCTCCCTATTAAAGATACTACAGAACTACTGATAGTAACGTAATGGCAACTGCAATTACTTAAAAACTCACAAGAGGCGCTGAGTGGAGTACCCGTCAAATTTTTAAAAGTCAAATTGAAACGGCCATACATACACGTCAGTGAATGTTAATGGAGTTGGCCATGGTTCTTACACGAACTCATCCACCATTCACATGTGACAGAACTGTCAAGATTTTAGGTTAAGAAAGCGCCCTGTAAGCAGTGCTTGGCGGAGCACGCCTGAACTGCACTTTTGCGCAGGCCAGATAGAACTCGCTTTTCATTTAGAAGGCCATGGTATTGGTATTAATTTGTCCAAATATAAACCCTTCTCATTATTTTCACGAAACCATTCCATCATCTTAATGCTTGGCTCCAACTACTTAAACCAACGAGCTTTACGTTGTTTTGCTGATTTTCGCTTTAAAACGCTTTAACAATAAGTTTAGTGATGTTTTATAATATAATTTGAACAATATGAGACCGTATAAGACTTTAAAATTCAAATACCTGCCAATTCTGGTAGTGATTTTGAATTCGGTTAATTATTAATCTTCTACGACTTCGTTCTGTGGCAAAAACTATTAAATAGACTTACCCTATTCTTTACGGGACAATTTTATTTACAAACACCGATAAAAATGATAAAATAACGCATTTTGAGAAACGTCAAAACTAGGGATGGGCGATACTGTATCGATACTTAGAAGATCGATATTTTATCATACGATACTCGATATTTTGTATCGATACGGTCACTTTCGATATATTGTGTATCGATACTTTTTCCTCCAGTATCGCCAAATGTCGGATCGCTAAGGTGGAATCATTTGGATGTTGCGACCTCTGTTGCTGAATATTATAGAGGTATTAACCAGGGGTATTAACCGTATCGTAGATTTTTGTATCATTGAGACAGTGTATGAGGGGTGTGGGACGTGAGTGTGTTTGCTTGCTTTGAAATTTTAACACCAAAAATGCCGAAAACAAAAAGCGATGTTTGGAAAGCCGATCAATCTATTGATAATTTGAAGAAGTTTTATCGTTGATTGAACGGTTTTATACATCTGGCCACTGGCCCGGTATTTCAATGCAGGTTTTTGCAGGCGGAGGTTACATTGTATTCTTAACTCAAATTGCTCGGACAGGCACATAATTAAAAAAAATAACGTTTATAAAAAAAATTATTCCGTGGTATTATTGATTTCGGAATTTACATAGTACATAGAAAAGTAATAAATTGATCCTTTTTTATATTGCGGATCGGTCGAGGATCGATCCCAATATCGATACTACTTACTGCGATACGTGAACGGATCGATCCTATTGTTACGATCCGAAATCGATACGAAGTATCGATACTTTTTACTGTATCGGAACATCCCTAGTCAAAACCCCTTTATCGTGACGTCACAATTTCTGCCTATAGGCCTGGACTAAATGTCAAGATGGCAATGCCACAGCATAAATACATACAGCAGGTTCACTCTCCTTGGCGGGAAAATTTCCCGCGCAAACTGAGCCGCCATATTCCGGATGGAAAATCTGTCATGCAATTTGTTAGAGCGCATTCGACTGGACCCACGGAGTGTTTCTTTTTCTCACTCTTACATGCACTGACACGCAGTCGCTCTCCCTCACACTTCTGCTCATTGCGTGCATCGAGCATTATGTCGAATGCGCCCTTCAGTTGCACGAATACGATCAGTGGTGTCTCGTGTAATTAGCAGCTTAATAGGTAGTGATCGTATAATTCAAATTAAAAGTAATCTGTCATCCGATTATCAAAATAACCTAAATAATTCGATTATTAAAAATATTCTTATTGCGGCACTGGTTTATACATTCGCAAAATGGCGCCAAGGTCAAAAAATTTTGCCCCGCCAGATCAAAGGTGCCGATAAACATTATTAAGAAACATTAAAATAATTCGAAATTCATACTACTTATAGTGCATAGAGTACCCTACACAGGAGCGTATTAAAAATTTCAAAATTATTATTCAAAACTGAAAAATTTATTGTGGAAAATACTGATTTCGAGTAAAACACAGCAAGATTTATTTATTTTTTTTCGAATAAAGATGACTTTTTTATATAAAAATTAATTCGCACCCGTCTTGTATGATTCTATTACAATAGATCTGTATTGTGTATGCAGGAAATTGTTTAACATATGTATTTCAAATAAAATGTAATATTAGGTCTGTTCCTGTAGCAGTCCCTGGGTGCGTTTAGAATAAACGCCCGACAAAGTGTGTTTACCCTGGCAGGACGATTGCCCGGACAACAGGCTATTATGAACGCTTTGTAACGAGCTGTCAAAACGGTCAAATAGTGAAGATTGAAATACTGAAAGCGTCCTGAAACCAGAACAATGGATTACATTGTTAGTATTATATGTATAGTATTAGTATTGTATTAGTATTATAGGCAAAAATTTGTTTACCGGACGAAATGGTGCGTTTATTATGAACGGAACAACTTTTTACCTTGAGGTTATTATGAACGCGAGGGGTAAAAAGTTGCACGCCCGACGTTTATTGTGAACGCGCCCCCTGACTGGTTCGAACTTCGAAACCGTCAGAAGCATGCGCCGATCAAAGTTTCACATTTAAGGCAGTTTTTGAAAGCGGTGATTAATTCGTTGGGCGAATATATTTGACAGTTTCAAACTAGTCTAGAACGTTGCAGGAACAGACCTACAGTATAGTACTGTTTCGGACACATATGATTCTAAAACCTGAATGCAGATGTCTCTTCAAACGGTAAAATCAGCGCGTCCGTAAGAAGCGCACCTGATTGGTTATTTCAAATGAAGACACTCCTCCTTACGGAAGGGTTTAAAATTTTCGATACATTATAAAGGTTGCATTTGATATATGAAAATGGCGAAAGGAAATAGTGACAAAAGTCGTTATCCTAATTTATGGAAAAGATGAAAAGGGCTCATAGAAGCGCGAATGCAAATGGTCAATAATAAATGTTGGTACGTAATTTTATATTGTACAATTTAATTGAACTGATTTAAATAAATCAAATGAATACCATTCATTAAAATTTGATTTGAAATTTGATGAATATGATTACTGAAATTAAAAAAAAAACATAGGAAGGAAAATTTAAAGAAAAATGCAGCAAGTGAAAGTTGTATAGAGCACGTGAATACAAATTCAACAGCATTTAGATAAGAATTACTGTAAATTAAAATACCGGGTGTTTAAATTTTGTAAGACTTTCCTGATAATATCTGAAAGTACAGATATGGATCTTTTTACGCAAGTCATTGTTTTTTTACCGTATAAAACACATCGTTACTTTCAAGTCAAGTAATAAAGCGTAAAGTAATAGCGTCAACATGAACTCCACAAGAAGCTATTTACCAAAAAAAGCTTGTATTTGCTACTTATGAAGACAATATATTCAAACTAAAAACGTCTCATAATTACTATTATCAAGTGCAAGGATAGCTTCACATTACCATTAAAACGAAATGTTATTTTATTTTTTCGACATCGCTTGGAATGCTTGTTGAAAAGGTAAATATGCAGTCACGTGGAATATATAGGGTAATTCCAAAATGGCGAATAAGCTCTCTAGTACGCTTTTCTAGACCCTTAAAAGAGTACCAGAAAAATGTTAAAAAAATTCAAAATTTAAGAAGTCAAATTTTTGTTTTAACTTCTTAGAAATCACAATAAAGCTTGAATACGTAAAGCTTATTGCATTTATCGTTTGTTCCATACAAAATTGAAGAAGAAACTCATTAAATTATGAATTTAAATAACAACTTACAAAAAATGCTCAAAACAAAAAAATTGTTTTTTAACATTTTCTTGGTACTCCCTAAAGTGTATACAGTAACGTACTGGAAAGCTTATTCGCCATTTTGGAATCACCCAGTATGTATGTACAGTCAGGTGTCTCTCCCATAGAGTGTGATAGCACTATGCCGAGCAGGAGGATAAACGAGTGGAAGGAGCTTAACATTTTATGGGGGAGGCGTCTTTTCATTATCTGATTTACAATACAATAACTTTTTCATTACAAATTCTATGCCAAAAAAATGGGAAAACAAAATGAGGAAACAGTTGGAAATGTTTTATTTCGATTGCTTGTTGTCAGAAATAATAGATCCTCGTTTCCCAAATTTACCGATCCATAGTACCGAAAAAAATGGGAGGGAATAAGATGAAAATACAACTTACAAAATAAGCAAAACAGAATATACAGGCTGCTACAAATTCGATGTTCACCATTTTGATATCGAAAACGTAAGAGTTATGAAGTCGCTTAAACCGGGCTAAAGTTGGTGCTAAAGTTCAATGTGGCAGGCCATACGAAAAAAATGAAGTTGATGATCGTCAGTACGAGACGAAACGTTTTAAATAAAATCTAATGATACCTTCGTAAAGAGCTCAAGAAAGTATCTATAGAATGTAAATTTTCTTGATGATCTCTACAATAATAACTTCAGAAAAAAATTAAAAAGAAAATTGAGTTTCTCGTTTTTTTGGAAAAATTTTTAAAATTACAAGTCGTAGATGATTTTTCAAAATGGATTATTATTCAGCATTAAAAAACGCAACTCTGCCCCAATTTAACCGACTTCGTATCTCTTACCGTTTTCGAAATCCCAATGGCATCGAATTTGTAACAACCTGTATAGTACAATGTGTATTTACATTTTTTTACTACACCCATTTTACGCTCAAGATTTTGTTGGTCTAGGTATTTGCGTCAACATGATGTGGATACAAACACCAATATCAGATATTTTGTCTTACTTTGAAATATGAAATTTCCTTTTCCATACTTTCCCATAAAAGGTGAAGAAATAATTAAAAAAAAATTCTCAAAGAAACGCCGCAAGAAGTCCGATTTGAATGAATGAAAATCTAAAACAACTTGTCTCACAAATATACGAGCTGACTACAGATTTTATTGTAGTTTTGGTTAGCCCTTGAAGAGCTAAACTCCAGAGTATAGAATACAATTGACATTTCTCGAATCTTATTTAGCCAAATTTAATGTAGTAAGTGTATTATAAACAGTGATGAACCGCTGGTTTTGTGGACATTTCAGAATTTTGTAAAACGACTCTGTGCGCCTATGACATACAGCGGTCATATTTAGTGACCAGTTTGGACGAGAAACGACTGTTAGTATGACTCTCCTGTTACTTTTAAGTCGTTGGTCAATAGTTAGCATGCACCAAGTCTAAGGGCGTGTACCGAAATTACCAAATTGTAACCAGGTTGATTGTGGTTGCTAAATATTGCGTTCCGTAAATACCAGATTCCATTTACGAAACGCAATATTTAGCTACCACAACCAACCCTGGTTACAATTTGGTAATTGCGGTACACGCCCTAAGTCAAAAGACAGCACAAACATCCATGGCCCTGGTGGGATTCTAACCCACACCGCCGAGCCACACGACTTCCAAAGGCTAATCGCTGAGCCACTCGACGACCCCTTCACTTATCTTGGTTTAAGAAAATGTTGCCAAATTAAAATTTGAAGCAGGTTAACTTATAGAAAAAATCACAATTATGTGCAAGTGCAATCAAGCTTTGTAACTATTGTAAAGAACTATACCTTTCCATTTAATTAAAAAAAAAAAAAAACAGAAAAATTATTACCATTGTAAACAGTGCCCTCTAACTAATTTATAACAAAGTCGCCGGAGTCGCTGAATATAAATTTTAGATCAGTTTAAAATTCCCTTTTAATACAGCTTAAATTCGTTAATTTTTGATGAAGGGTATAGAAGTTATAGGATTTTTGAAACTAAATAATTTATCTCTTTCCTCTACTCTTATTAATGGCGATACGATAATAAGCCTCAAATCAAAGTTGTGCAGAATTAACTCAACTTTCCAAAGGCGCTCTCAAAGCTTAGTCTGAGACTTTGGTGAGTATTATTAAATTTTATTGTTGAAGCTATTGATTACGCCACCTTGTGGTCAAAGCTGATACTTAAAAATATTTTCTTTGAACTTGCCACCCTTATTGGGGCACCCGGTATAATATTGAATACACTAATTATAAATTATAACTATTATAAGTTTGATAAAGTTTTCGATGAAAATAAATGTTCATTAGTCCTGTTATAGTCCTGTGGTTGTCACTGGATTTGAATAATTTGCACGAATATGTGTAAGCAGCTGTCTTGCCATAAATCTCTGATCTGATTTAAGATCGTAGAAATTCCATTTCTGTGAGCATGAACAAGCGGCTCTCAACTGAAATTTCTATCCCTCCCACTTACAGCTCTAGCACTATCTTAAGGCTGTTTTAGACTAGCCTATTTCTTGTACAGAATTTGGTTCAATTTCTTAAACACCTTAATTTGTGCAGCAAATTGTTGCAAAATTTAAATTGGATTAATAGCTATCTGGAAAAATAGAACATGTTCTATCTGCAAATCGTATCTGCAGCCCAGAAATTTCTTATTCTAAATTTTTATTATAGAAATTGAACCAAATCTTCTACAAGAAATAGGCTAGTCTAAAACGGCCTTTTAAATCAACTTCAGTAGGTGTGTTTTATCCTGCACTGTATTGTTAATATCTTCTTCAGAATTAAAAGATAAACTGAACATAAAGAAGTTTGTAATTTTTAAGCTGTCTTGAGAAATGATTACGAAATTGTTATACATACAAATTTTGACCGGATAGCAATCTAATTTAATTATCTTATTATGCACAGTACCTAAGGGCGAAAAAAAATTTAACTGACTTTAATAGTTCTTAAGCTGCGTATTCACTTGAGTGTTTCCTCCGAATGAGCGACAAAAAATATAGCATAAAAAATATCTAATTAAATTGTAATATGGGACAGAGAATTAGTCGTCATTAGTCATTCAAATATGTGTGTTCAGCGCATAAAAACTTATGATATTTTATCATATTTTCTTTAGCAAAAGAGAAAAAACAACGAAAATAACTTTCATTACAGCAACGTTAAAAACTAATGCTTTCAATTTTGGAAATTACCGATTAATTCCTTAAAAGACAACAACTTCACCTCTTTCGTATTCAACACCTAAGAGTTCACTAAGCCTCTCTTGACCAATACTGCTTCTCAGATTGCTTTTTATTAATTTTAAACTTGAAACGAATCTTTCTGTAGTGGCAGTTACTGTTACATAAACTTCAAAACTCTGAAACTCCGAAAATTTACATCGACCTGTACATCACTTAAACTGCTTTCCCACTACCCACTTTCCAGTTAGCGTTTGGACGCATGCGTTTTGCGCTCAATATGTCCTTCCCCTGTCCTCTCAAGCACGACTTATTATTTTTGCTCCCGGAACACATGTTCTCTCGTTCCTAAATTTTATCCTGTTAGGGTGTATACTAAGATAACTACAAAATAAATACGTATTATTGAAAAATAATTAATGTCAAATGCTCAATTAAACAATTTTTGAAATTCATTCACAATTTGCTGTATGTCACACCTCTACAAATACATTCCCGTAAGTTTGTACTCGAAGCTCATGGGTTTAAAACTTAACTGTGTTTAGTGCGCAAAATTCGCAGATAACGGGAGAGCCTTCTTATGTGGCTTAAGTTATAAACAGAATCGTACGATGTGATCAATAAAGACTGTTTGAAAAAACTACTTTTCAAGAAGGATTATATTAATACTTGGGTCCGAGTTATATCAGCTGCATACCTGGATTCCAGAGCCAGAGTGTATTAAGTCCAGTTAAAAAAAAAGGCTATGCAACGTTCCCGCCTAAAAGTTTTCGCTCTTTTTAATAGTAGGTAGAGTTGTGTTCATAAACTATACCTTCGAGTGCACCTTGGGTACAGTATAAGAAATTACCCAGTAGCGTCAATTAAACGTCACTGTCAAAAAAAAGCGACCATACTATTTGATACCCTTATGGAAATGTAATGTAATTTGCAAATTCGTAGGTATCAAACAGAATGGCAAATGTGACAGTTATACTCGAATGACGCTACTGTGTAGATTCTTATACTGTGTCTTCCTCTTTCTCACTCATAATTTTTCACTTATTTTGCGTCGGGCTCACCAATTTCAAGAAGTCCAGTGTTTACATGATTTCCATGACAACGAGCGATCTTTTCACCTCCCACTTTTAAGTAGGGTGTAAAAAATGCGTTTGGTGCTATGGAAACACATGCTGATTAAAGTTCTTTTATGATTCTTAAGTGAGAAACAAAATATATAAACTCATTTATGCGAGAAAAACCACAATACTAGCCAAGAATGACTGTAGAGTGTAATTTATGAACACAACCCAGAGAGTATTAAGTTCTGGGTCCTTAATTTTCGATACAGCCGTGTATAAATGATACTGTCCATATATAGTTCCGAATCAGAGAGTATCATGGACGATTGATATACTCAATTCAGCAAGGATTCAGAGTCATGCAGTTGTAAGTCTGGTCTTAAGTGAAAATGATATTGGACCTAATTGCTCTTTAATGATTTTCTGAACCGTATGGTTAAATTCGGTTACATTTTGTTACCTTGTTGCTTTATATCCCACTTTAATTTTTAAAACATTCTCCATGATACCGTGTTTCTCGCTAAAATGGTTCGGTTACTGTACGAGAATACGCAATCTGAGGCAACTGTCAACGTACAGCGAAATGTTGATTTTTGATTTCCACAATTCTCCGATCATTTATAATAATTACATATTTTGTTACAAATTTATAGTTATAGATGTACAGGGTGTCTTACAAAAAACGCCCCAAGCCATAACTCCTTTATTTATGGACTAATTTTAAAAAACAAAGAGGCAAATGAAATGAGACTAAAAACTCTATAAAGTGTGGTTAGTAAAACTTTTTTTTAAAATTACCTTCATGGTCAAACGACTGTCAACTATTATTTTTTAAATGGCTCTGTATATTTTATATTATTGCATCTCGTAGAGCTCGTAGAGCTACTTTTTCTAAATTCAATAGTGTGCAACACTTTTGAGTTTTGACCAGCAAATATTGCAGAAAACATTAATGAAAGAATTGAGTGTGCAAATGTAAGTTGGCTGTGTAAAAAAAATTCACGTCATTTCTTTCTAAACCATTTACTTTCTGAGGAATGTAGGGATGAAGTTTGTGCTTTTTCAAAACACTCTGCACAGTAACTTTTGATATTCCAGTCAAACTACCAATTTCGATTATTAAAAACACCATAGTGTGTGTTTAGTTTCATTGTTTTTTAATTATCTTCATAGTCAAACGACTGTCAACTTTATTTTTTAACACTAGCAATTAACTAACACTAACAATTTGCAAATACTTGCGCATGCAAAGAACAAAAAAATTTCTTTTTCAAAAAATTGGGTCCTCTTGTATTTTGTTTAGAAAAACCTGTCTTCGCTCAGGATCATTTCTTTCTAAACCATATACTTTCTATAGAGTCGCACTGCTTGACTGCTGTTCTTATTGCATTCAAAATAAACTTGCTATAAGTCAATCAACTGATTATTATCCATTGTAACCAACAATTTTGTACAACTTTTAAACTCTAATAAACCAAACTTCCCGATAAATCTGTTTTTTTTTTAAGGAAACAATAAAAGCCCGTTTACAATGACTTAACGTAACAAAATTAAATTAAGGAAATTAGAGTGTTAATTTATGTGTTCACAATGAAGGAAGTTTTTGTTCTTTGCATGCGCAAGTATTTGCAAATTGTTAGTGGTTGTCTAAGTTAATAAAGGATAAAATTATTTTCCTCAACTCGAGGACTCAAAGACTACACTCACTATCCTGTTTTAGAACGCTGTTGATTGAATATACTTAACAGAGTTAACCTTAAAATGAAAGTTGTCAACTTAAGAAAAGTAAATTAGTAGAATTAGCCAATTAGTACGCTTACATTTCTAACAATGGTTCTAACTTTTGTTAAGTGATTAATTTTGTTACGTTAAGTCATTGTGAACGGGCTTTTAGTCATAAAGCAAGAAGAACTTGACAATTTTAAACAATAACTGCAATAAACAATAACGCTCAATGATATTGTTTTCACGGCACACTTGTATATTTTTATAAAAAACTCGTTTCGCGTAATAAGCTATTTTCTTTTACAAACGCCATTAAAAATTGAATTTTTAACTATGGCATACTTCAGTTAAAAATGTAAAATTATGACAGACGCGTATTAAAAGTGATTTACTTTTAACGCTAGTGTTAAAAAATAAAGTTGACAGTCGTTTGACTATGAAGATAGTTAAAAAACAATGAAACTAAACACGCACTATGGTGTTTTTAATAATCGAAATTGGTAGTTTGACTGGAATATCAAAAGTTACTGTGCAGAATGTTTTGAAAAAGCACAAACTTCATCCCTACATTCCTCAGAAAGTACATGGTTTAGAAAGAAATGACGTGAATTTTTTTCACACAGCCAACTTACAATTGCACACTCAATTCTTTCACTAATGTTTTCTGCAATATTTGTTGGTCAAAACTTAAAAGTGTTGCACACTATCGAATTTAGAAAAAGTAGCTCTACGAGATGCAATAATAAAAAATATACAGAGCCATTTAAAAAATAAAAGTTGACAGTCGTTTGACCATGAAGGTAATTTAAAAAAAAAGTTTTACTAACCACACTTTATAGAGTTTTTAGTCTCATTTCATTTGCCTCTTTGTTTTTTAAAATTAGTCCATAAATAAAGGAGTTATGGCTTGGGGCGTTTTTTGTAAGACACCCTGTATAATGTAACATAACACACATACCGTAGGTAACACAGCTTGCGCTTTGGGTTATCTACAGTTACATGCAGTAAGTATTTTAACTACGTCATAATGTACTATCGGGGCCTTAAAATTTCGCACGATTTTTTATCAAGTAGCCAGAATTTCTCTAAATTATAGTTTTGTAGAACAGGTTCTTTCCTCAATTTTGACACTAAAGACATTTAACCAAAAGTCAGATTGGTTATATTTTAAGAACAGCAAGATAATAAAGTATTAGAACTTAAATAACAGAATAAAAGTAGCGATCAACCATTTTCTAATTTTGAGATTGCAAAACCCTTCTCTCCTTCAGAAAGCAGGTGATATGGCATTGTGTTGCTACAACTTTAGTATTACATTTGAAATCTGACGTTTAAAATGATTATAATTGACAAGCCGTCAAAGAAAGCCATATTTACAGCGAAAAATTAAATCGTGCGAAATTATAAGGCCGTATAATTATTATAATTATTATACCTCCAGTGGTATCATTCGCTTAAATAGAGCGGTATGTTAAAGTGTTGTAACACAATGATACCGGTATGTCACGAAAAATCACCTTTAGTGAATTTTATTGCCTTCATTTACTCTCTATTCATTGGCATTCGCCAGCGATTTTTTTTATGTTTATTTACTTCGTTGCTAACTTGCTATAGGGAAAAGCACGTAAGCTTGCAGTTAAGGAGTTAGTGATGTAGTATATCCATACGTACCAACTCATTGTAAACATAATAAAATAATTCACTTCAGCATTTTTAATTTAATGCTGTTATAGAGCTCTTGTAATGAGACTTTAATGAGATTTACTGCAGTGATTTGTCCTTATTTAAGTAATGGAATAAATAAATAAAAATACATTTACTGTTATGTTGGTGAGTTGGAACCCTGATTTCAGGTAATCCAAGAAAAAAGGTTAATTTGATAATGGGGATAATCGACTTCAACTGGACAGTTGTGTGAAATGAATAAGACTCATTTGTCAATATTTCGCAATAATTTATTGCTACTTCAGGACAATTATAATACACATTAAATGAGACATGAGGCAATAACAATATCTTATTATTATGATAACTTATTATTATTGTCTCATATCTCATTTAATGTGTATTATAGTTGTCCTGAAGAAGCAATAAATTATTGCGAAATATCGACAAATGAATAAGGAGTCTTATTGATTTCACACAACTGCTCTGTTGAAGCCGTTTATCCCCATTAGCAAATTAACCTTTTTTTTTTTTGGTTAGTTTTAACAGGATTTTTTATACAGGATTATTTATGACGTCAGGGAAAAACTTCACCGGGTGATTCCTATGAGTAATTCAAATAAAAAAGTTCAAATAAACATGTGTCCAATAATGCTTTCTAACGAAAGTTTAGCCCTTCAAAGTTCATAACATGTAAAGTCAATCAATCAAAGCAATAGCGGTAGGATTATTTTTTATTTCATTTGTTACCTATGAAAACAAAAATCTTTCTGTCACATATCTTTTCTCTGACATCAACATTACGTTAATTATGGACGAGTTCACAATACGTGAGTATGCTGATACAATTTTTATTTATGGATTTTATGACGGAAATTCACTTGAAGCTTCAAGAGAATATCAGCGCCGATTTCCAGATAAACGGCAACCGAATCATAAAACGTTCGCTAAAGCATTTCAAAGACTTCAAGAACCAGGAACTCCGGTTCCCCGAAAAATGTGCCCCCCAGCGAGTAAATGTGCAGGGCGAAGAAGATGTGATGCAGTGATTAATGATCCCACAGTCAGCACTCGGCGTATCGCAAATAATTTGGAAGTATCCCAGAATTTTGTATGGCGAGGTCTTATACCCTTACCACTTCCAATATGTGCAAGCGCTGCATCCGGGAGATGGCCAACAGCTCATATTATTTTGCCGGTGGTTATTACATCAAACCATTGACAATGTCAATTTTATTTCAAATGTGCTATGGTCAGACGAAGCCACTTTTAATTAACACGGTATCAACAATAGACACAATGAACATTACTGGTCTTTAGAAAATCCACGTGCAATTAGGCAGCGTCGTTTCCAGCAACGATTTAGTGTTAATGTTTGGGGTGGAATATTCAACAATGTCTTGCTTAACCTGCACGTAATGGAAGATCGATTAAATGGGAATTTATACGAACATTTTCTCGACAATACATTTTTGATTTGTTAGAAGAAATGCTTCTTCATTTGCGTCAACGTATGTGGGTTTTAACACGACGGTGCACCGCCTCATCGAACAAGAGTAGTGATAACGTGGTTAAACGTACATTTTCCTAGAAAATGGATTAGTAACGGTGGTTCGGTTAGCTGGCCGCCAAGATTATCAGACTTGAACCCACTGGATTTTTATCTATGGGGTCATATGAAACAACTTGTGTACAGGGTGCCAATAACAACCCGTGAGCAGTTGCTGGAACGAATATGAAACGCCTCGAATGAAATAAGAAATGACCCTAAAGTGCGAACTGGAGTCAGTGATTCACTTGTCCAACGTTGTCATGCTTGCATTCATGCCGGAGGAGGACACTTCGAACACTTTGAGTTTAACCCCAGACGTTCTTTCTTCTTTCTTTAAATTAGTACCGTAACATCGTCTTAAAGTTGTAAACATTCAACAAACTTTAAAGGGCTACACTTCCGTTAGAAAGCATTATCGGACACGTTTATTTGAAGTTTTTTATTTGAATTAGTCATAGGAATCACCCGATGAAGTTTTCCCCGACGTCATAAATCACACTGTATATCCATACTAGATTTAAAAAAAAAACTCACATATCGAAGTTATTTGACCGTTCCGGGACTTTGTCGCGTCGCTTCAGAAATACTATAAACGTACCATGGATTTGTGTTCAATAGCGGCAGTTGCCCCTTCCCCAGATTTTCAATAATTATTTTTTTATTTATGTCCGAGAGAGAATTTCAGCAATAAGACATTTCATGTAACAAAATGTGTTTTTTTTTCTAATTATTTATTTTCCTTTTAATAAAATTCTAATAAGTACAATTACATTTTTAGCCCACCCCCTTTATAATGGCAAACTTTGACTCCAGTTTTGGCACACAATCGCCGCCACTGTTCGTGTTTATGACGTCACTGCAAACTTTGCTGCTTTTTCTTTTATAGAAAGTTATTTTAAACCAATCAGTTGTTTTAAATACATTTATATTAAAAACATATTTATATTTCGGAATTTAAAATAAATCTGATCTAACGCAGTCTTCCATTATTAGAAGGTGACATATTATAGTAGGTACATTTTGGGCAACTAAAATGAACTTCCTGCACGCAAACCTCACCCTTAAGACCTTGTGGTATAACGTTCACAGAATTCTCAGTTTGTAGCACTTATGTTGCACATGACTATACCTATAAATTAAAGTAGCTGCACGGAGAGTCATTATTGATCGCATTGTATTTTTACAAGATGATGTTGGTGGAAGGTGACCAAGCATTTGAACCGTTTTGTACATTTTATATTTTGCATCTTTATGAATTTAAAAATGTTTTAACTTGCATTTTACTGATAATTACATTCCACTATTCCCCCTATTATTACACGAATTATTCAGCGAGATCTCAAGATTTACGTCGCGTCGCTCTGAACAATTTTTGTATTTTATTCTTTACGTAAAAATATTAATAAAATTTTATTAAAATAATAATAATAATAATAATAATAAAAGGACCTGCACAAGGTTCGGTAAAATCTGTATCGCAGATGCTTAGACTTTAACTTTATCTCATAGTTACACAATACACAGTTACCCTACCGTTGGTTTAAAAAAATAGTCACTTGGTTTTTCTTGTGGCGCATCTACTTTGTCCTGCAGTCCGCGGAAATTAAACTCCAAACTTAATGAGTACTGGGCCCAGACACAATTTTTGATTAGCCTGTATGTATTTAAATGAATGCTTTACGTTTTCTTTTGATACAGTCAATCTCTCTGTGTTTCTTGAATTAAAAATTTAAATCAAATTGAAAATTTGTAACAAAAACGGTAGTGACTAATACGAAAAAAAAAACTGTATAAACAATAAATTATTTATCTATTTTCTCTTAAATTAATTATCATTTAAAGTCATTACATATTATTATTTTGTTTTCTGTTCTCTGTTAGGAAGATTGAAAAGATAATTTTTGTTTCCCCTGTATTTTGTAATTAAAGGTCGCAAAAAATTAAGAGTCAATCTGTTTTGATAAGTTGATAGTAATAAATATGTTATAAAATACAATTTTATAGAACGAAGATGTGCTTAATACTGAATCAACAGTAGGTTTTTTGTAATAAATCAAAATATCATTCTTACTTAATGCAAATGTCAATTTACGGCATTTATATTTATGGTTTATGCAGTTGTAAGCGCGGTAATTAATAAACAGCAGTTTATGATTTATCAACAAATAAGCCAGGTGTATACATATAATTAAACGGAACTTGCACGTTTGTTGCTAAAGCTGTGTGTCCTAATTCTTATTACTTGTTGCAGTTCACTTTTCTTTCCATGTTCAATTTTATTATATCCAAAGCTCAAACTCAGGAACGGGAGTTTCTCTTTTAAAAATCTAAGTAGTGAAAATTTACAAAATTTTAAAGCAAATAATTCTTTTTATTTTAAGATTGAATCTGTTTCACTTGTTCACTAGATTGTGTTACGAAAAGCATTTGATTAGTAGATACTTATAACATAAATGTTGTTTAAATACTTCTGAAATATATCAGAGATATTATAACTTTCTCGTTGTCCTATTAAATCTTAATTTTCGAAATTTGCTTAAATTTAAGTTTGCTTGTAAATAATAATAAAAAAAAAACACTGACCTTTTCGACGAAGTTGTTAGCGGTAAATTGTTTGGTTATTTCTGAATAAAATTCCTTTTCTTGTTTTTGCTCGACTTTGGCCTTTTCAATCTTCATCTTCTTGATTCCTGGGATATCTTTGGACATCTTTAGTTCTGCAATAAGATCAGTCTTTTGCGCCAAGTAAGGTTCACTTTGAAGACACTGCAGACTCATGCTTCGCGTGGGTGCTGAAAAAGTCTTCGAGGCAGTCATTTTATCGGTTCTCCTTAACTGCACTGAATTAAGGTCTTGTATGCTAATGGCTGATAGGGGTTGCTGTTGCTTCTTATTGGTTTCGCTGACCTCCTTAAGAGTCGCCGTTTTTTGGACGTTTTCTTTGAATAAGTCAGGCATTGGTGGAGGTGGTGGACCGACACTGACTGTGTCGTCTTTTTTATTGTCTTCCTTAATGATGATGCTTTCTTCGTAGTCCAGGGAGTTTCGAGGAGAACAGATACTCGATCTCTTGTCGTTGATGCTCTTCAAATACTCGGATGGTTTAATTAAATTGTTCGAGTCAGAACTACCGGGGAAACTCGGAGGAATGAACGGCAGCACTCTTTGTTTATTTACTAAGTGGGCCACTGTCTTATCGGAGCTCTCCTCGACTTCTGCACTGAGACTAATTATTGTTAGATCCGAGCACGAAGAGTTCAAACGTTTTGCAGCTGCAAAAAAGTGGGGGCACCTCTTTAATTAATTTATTAGATTTCGCGCGCGTCTCCGTCACTTTTGTATACGAATCGCGTTCATGCTAGACGGAGACGGCGAATTTTACAATGGTAATTAAATTTAAGGTTTAATTAACAAGTGTTATAAGTGAAATGGTAAGCGCGAGCGGACAAGTTTCTATTACCTACGATAATTACTTCGAATTCGTTAATTTGAATTCGACTGGACGGGACGGTCAAATTAATGGATATGTGTTTTTGGGTAAGCATAAATAAGTAAAGGCGTATTTTACTTTTTTAGAAAAAATCCAGGCGAACTACAATATTTTCTAGACCGTAACTGGAATAAGAGCTACTGGATTATTTGTTTTATGGGTTAACGGTCTCACTAATTGTTGTTATTGTCGGACCGGTTTCAGAATTATTCGTTTATTCAATTAGACTGTTGCTACTGAAGGAACTTGATGCATATTTGAAATTAGTATCATTTGCTCATAAAATGTTGGTTGACATAATCTGAAAACCATAGGTTGTAATTTAGTTTTTTTTACAATAGTTTAAATAACTGGGAATGGTAATTTACATTCTTTTTATTATTGTTCACTGACAAGAGGCAAGGTGATTCAGTGATGTTTGTATACTATGACCTACTTGCTGCTAATTAATTTCTAAAAAATTGAAAATATAAATTATCTCTAGTTAAATTTAATTTCTTTTTGTAAGACTTTGAAGTCACTTTACCGATAATTATAATAGTATTTGGTTAAAGCACCCATTCAATAAGAATTTCGGTTGTAATAAATAAACTTAGGCTCGGTATTTCAGTAACAGTTTAACTTTAATTTTTAGTTTATTTCCATTGTAACAACTATTATAAGAACAATTGTTCCTAATTATTTTAAGCGCCAACCAATGCCACCAGTCGCCACAAAACAAAATAGAATTTTCCTGTATTTAAATTACAAAATAAGTCAGATTTTAAGCTTTTTTTGTATTAAAAAAAACAAACAAAAAGAAACAGTATAAAATACACATTTCATAAGACATTTTAGCGATAAATGTTAAAATGTAAATGTTTGTTGTTTTTATGGCTACATCAACAAAATTATAAATAGATACAGAATTCTGTATCATTAACCTTTTCAAACTGTTTCAGCCTGAAGATGGTATTTTAAAATTAAAATACCATCAAATGCTAATGTTAAAATCAGACCGAAACATATACAGTGAGAATCTTGTAACGCTGCACATAGACGAAAATTACGTGATCAGATAATACATTTCTGAGTCATATAAAATTGCACATAGGGGTTTTAACATTACATTGCTATGGTTACTACTCGAATTTCAATGCTGAATCATTTAAAAACTGCACAGAGAAAGTATTAAGGAGGGTTTATTTCATTACATTATATTAATGAAATTTGGCGGCAAATAATGCAGAGACCTCTCTCAACGAAGTTCCATTTGAAAATAATGTGTACATTTCTCTTTTTTCGGCGGTTGTATACATTATTTTAGAAAAAATCAAAAGAACAATTTAATTCAATTTGATAATTCAAAATCAGTAGTGTCATTACCAACGACGCACGGTAACCATGGCGAACGAAATAAATTTGGAAATAATAATGTAATAAAGCTTCCAATGATAAGGTTCTTATAAGGTTCTCAGTGTATATGTGTATACACTGTGTTCTATTTTTTATCTACACACCTCTGTATTTTTTTAATTTATTAACGGATCGATTTAAAATTTTCGTCAGTTGTACAGGGTGGGCCAAATTTGACACTTTTAATAGGAAACACCTCTTTTTAGAAGAGTTAGACAAAAACTGACCTCGGTGCCTGGAGCTCGATTTTTATTAGAAACTCAATGGTGAAGACCGCATATTGATATCTTGCACCGTTTTGAAGCTACAAGGTGTTTTTCAAAATTCTGCAATTTCTATAAACCATCGTAGCTCTTTTGTTTATGAAAATTTCTGATTTCTGTAAAAACTTTCTTAAGGCACTTTTTGACATAGAATTCATTGCTCTTAATTATAATTTTCCGAATCTCATAGTTTTCGAGATAAAGGGTGTTTCAAAATGACCGCAAGATTTGAATTTCGCGACATTTTCTTTTGATCAAAAGTGTTGCTCTAAAAATTTGACTACTGTCAAGTAGACGCATCCCGATTATCAGTCATGGAACGTTACACGACCAAACAGCGGATTTTAATAGTGAAAACTTATTTAAAAAATGTCGAGGATGTCGCCGGCAACGCGGTAACAGTGAATGGTGAACGTTATCGCAAGATGATAACGGAGTTCTTGTGGCCTGGATTGGTCGGGATGGACTTGGACAACATGTGGTTTCAGCAGGACGGGGCAACCTGCCACACTGCTAGAGAGACAATGGAGTTCACCATTCACTGTTACCGCGTTGAGGGCGACATCCTCGACATTTTTGAAAAAAGGTTTCACTATTAAAATCCACTGTTCGGTCGTGTAACGTTCCATGACTGATAATCGGGATGCGTCTACTTGACAGTAGTCAAATTTTTAGAGCAACACTTTTGATCAAAAGAAAATGTCGCGAAATTCAAATCTTGCGCTCATTTTGAAACACCCTTTATAAGCAAAACTTCCGAATTTTTATATGGAACACCCTGTATATTTTTACATTTTTAAAAAGAGCATAAAATTACCTTTACAAAAATATAAATACTTGATATATTAATCGAAGCATTTGCGAGATATAAGCTTTTCAAAATTTTTGCAATATTTCGGTAGGCTATGACTTATTATTGAAACAATTGACGTTCTTTTGCGTTGGCAGAGTAGACTATTGTCAACGTTCAACGCATACTTTAAAGCGATTGTGACATTTCTTAAATTATTTTCCTAAAAATCAATGCAAAATGTAAGAAGTACGATATGTTAAAATGATTTAGAGAAGTAGATGAAAATGTAAATGCAGCTTATAATTTCTACCAGGAACGATACCCTGAAAGAAGGCAACCCTTCACAGACATTTTCTTCCACCTAAAAATGATGGCAACCCTTTAAAGACATTTTCTTTCTCCTAAAAAAAAAATTAGTACATTCGGGATCATTTTTAGGTGAAAGAAAATGTCTAACGGGTTGCCAACATTTTTAGGCGGAAGAAAATGTCTGTGAAGGGTTGCTTTCTTTTAAGGCATCGTTCCTGGTAGAAATTATAAGCTGCTATTTCTTCCATAAATCATTTTAACATATCGTATTTCTCACATTTTGCATTGATTTTTAGGAAAATAATTTAAGAAATGTCATAATGTCAAATGTCACAGATCAACATCGAGCGATCCGAAAAAAATAACCTATAAACTTCAATTGTGAAAATGGAATTAGCAATTATGTGAAACTTTTTCTTCGTGAGATTCATCAGATAATGAAGAAATTATGCGACTATTAACAAAACATGTAACAAAAAATAATGTGGTTATTAGGATCGAGTGTGGCTTCGTCTTTTGCACAGAAAAATGTCTTTGAACTAAAACCGCGGCCAGCCGGATAAAGAACTTTGTTCTTTATTAATTTAGGAAGCCCTGCCTCGGTTACTCTAATGGTTCAGCCACACTAACGGCAAATGTGCTGCCTAACGTCATTTTTAACGTCTAATTTGCCATTAATCAGTCGCTACACATACAATTATTGTCAAGTTAGACGTGAAAAATCACGTTAGGCAGCACATTAGACGCAGCGTGGCTCCGACAACGATAGTGTAGCGACGGATTATTGGCATATACGGCACTAATTTTGTAACGGCATTGAGAATGGCATTGCGCGCTAGACGATAGCTCGGCTGGCGGTTTTTGATACACATCAAACGAATTGCCGGCGAACGTATCGCATAGTTGTTGCCATAGATAAAGAAAGATATATGTGAGGAAGACAGAACATATATTTTTTGCACGAAAACAGCGACATCTCGTGTTTTTAGTCACGTACTATCTTAGTTTTGATTGCAGGTTTCTTTCATTATTTCAAGTACTAATTTAAAATATAATTTTTGAATGTTAGGAAATGGAAAATGCTAAAATATTTGAATAGAACTCCTGTGATATTTGACATGTAAGATAAAGTTGCCAATATTCAAGTAAAATACCACTGCTGCAGCCGCTTCGGAGCGAAATGTGGGACAAATAATGACCTTAACCACCAATGTAAAATTTAGCGCATTAATTTTCTCGCGTTAATTGTCGGGTTCTTGTCCGTTAGAATGCCGTTAGACGTTAACGCAGATGTGCCCGAAGCATAACAGATTTTTGATGTAGTAAACATAACCTGCAAAATATCGATACCACAGCGATTCGTGTTCGGTTGTTCATTATGTGTCGCCTCCAGAGCAATTTCAGTCCGATCAATGATGTCAGCGCATTATTTTTGAGCAATCTGATAGAGAGTTGGAGCGGTTCAGTCGAAAACGCTCTAAATAATGAACAACCAAAATAGCACAAATTTAGTATCAAAACACTTTAAACGCCATAACCTTTCCGGCTATAACCCACAATTTTATAAAAATTTACTCAGGTAGATAATACAGGGTGTCGCAGAGAGTTTTGCACTTTTATTTTATCTACAGCTTTAAAGTCTGTTGAGATATAATTGCCTGATTGTTTGCAATGAGTAAAGCAAGTCTTGGAAATTTGATGTCTGAATTGACATATTGCTGTGATATTGAAAGTATAATTAAATAAAATATACGAAAAAGATTTGAGAAACAACATCTATGAAATTTTATTATTTTTAATAATAAAATTCAAATTTTACAATTAGCAACAACATTAAAACAAGAATCAAAAAGACAGTATAGATTATTTATGCTGTGTTATCTTCAATCGAAGATATACCTACATTACTTTATGTGCAAATACTAGATTTTTCTCTAATTCTTATTTTTTTGTACGGCATATCTCATCTCTTTTGGCTTGGATTCTCTTTGACTTATTTATTTTTGGTCTTTCTTTTCTTATTAAATCTTTATTTTATATTTTACTTTCTTTTCTCAATAAAATAAATTTAAAGTTTTATTTTAAATGGTTTAGAATCAACGAACTCGCATTCAAGTCGTTCTAAATTATTGTAAGTTTCGAATTTAGGATATTAATCTTTGTTTTATTTTCAAATAATCTAAAATCGACGAACTCGCATTCAAATCGTTTTAAATTATTTATTTTATAATTTAGTATCGACAAACTTGCATTCAAATCGATCTAAATTATAATTAATTTTTTAAAATAATATTAATTTCTGTTTCTAAAATTTGTAATTTCTCAAATTAAATCTTCTTTCTTGGGTAATAAATAAATAAAAATGATTCTTTAAAAAGTTTAAATAATTCGCTTATTAATAAATAATTGTTGAAGACTTGAGAAATTCAATTTTCTTTTACAAGGATTTACAAATTTTGACCTACGTAATACCTCGGTCGAGGTTTTCAATCGAGTCCAGACTTGTGCTGGCAACGGTTAACCGATTTTGGATATTTTGGATATTCGCGGTGTACAGCATGTCACTCATGCAAATAGAGTTGCATAACTTGAATGTGAATCTAAATGAAAAATTTTTTTTATGCAACTCTATTTGCATGAGTGACATGCTGTACACCGCGAATATCCAAAATCGGTTAACCGTTAGTTGCCAGCACTAGTCCAGACACGTTTTCAAATTCGCGTCGACCGCTTTCCGCTAGCGCGCAAGTCCCGCTTCCACGCTCGCACTTATGTACGAAAGCGATCGACGCCGCACGAATTATCCTAGTTATTTCTGCACACTATGTTTTTTCAAAGTTTAAGTTGGCACTATTAATTAAAACTTTCCTTATTTTCGAAAATTGGAGCGGTACATGGATCGAGGTAGAAAAGTGAGATAGAACGAATGCGTTTAATGCATGTAAGAGTGAGAAAATAGACTAACCGGTATATACCGCTCCAATTTTCGTAAATGCCCTTTGATATCGTTTTAGAAAAATATCTCGAGTTGTTTACGTTTTCTTTTAAATTAAAATGTTCACTTTAAAATTGTTCGCAATCGTTATTCGAGATGTTTTTCCGAATTGTTGTGCCATGTTTGTTACATTTTCTAATGAGGTAAGTGCCTTTTACTTATAAATTATAAGTTAAAACATTCTAACCTAACATACAATATTAGTTTCTATTACAAAATCTTTTAAGCGGACACTAAATCGCGCACTATACACTTTACGTTTCACCGTCGTTCGACAGCTTCGTCAGAAGTGAAAAATATGTTGTCAAAATAAACAAGGTTGTCAACGGAAACTGAAAAAGTAACTTGATTTTTTTTTTATTTTTTAATTTAAAAATAATTTGAACATTATAAATGTTAAAAAATTGACAGATCTATATTCTATTTAAGGAATCGAGAAAACTACAAAATGTATCGTTTAAATTTGCAAAATCAGTACGTTTATTAATAGAATTCGACGACATTTTTATTTTACACATTTCTATAAAACGTCTTTTGAAAATATTAGACTCGTAATATAAAATATTAGTATTTTCAAAATCAAAATTATGGTCATTTTCTAATGAATGTTCTACAAGCATTGAATGATTTTGTTTATTTTGACAACATATTTTTCACTTCTGATGAAGCTGTCGAACGACGGTGAAACGTAAAGTGTATAGTGCGCGATTTAGTGTCCGCTTAAAAGATTTTGTGATACAAATTTCATCGGACAAGAATCAACTGTAAATATTAATTTCATTTTTATCAAAATTAAAAATCATTCCTCCCTTTTAAATAAACCAAAACTTTTTCTACATTTACCAAATTAATCGCTTTCTTTGAAAATTTAAACTAAACCAATTTCTCTTTGTTAAAACTAAACTTAACTTTCACTTGATCACATTCACTCCACTCATTTTTGTTCAGTTTTTAGGTTTTCCTGCATCAAACCTAGGTAATCCGTAATCCACTTGGACTTCTTCTATTTTGGCAGCACTGAGCCGCACCCTGCGTCCGTCTTCCAAATAGACGAGTCTCCTTCTTCGTCTCTGCTTCTGTTGGGATTTAATAGGCCAATATCTTGCGGTGAGCGGAGGCCCAGGCTTTTTATGGAACTTCTGCATCATTTTACAAAATTCGTCCCACGCAGCCTCTTGCAAAGCTGTCTCTGCCCAGTTCTTTTCTTCTTCCGTAACGGTAATTACTATTGCTCATTTTTAATACTTTCACTCTCACTACTACTTGTTTCTTGTTTTAACCTTGTTGTTAATTGTAAAATTTGAATTTTATTATTAAAGATAATAAAATTTCATAAATTTTGTTTCTCAAATCTTTTTCATATATTTTATTTAATTATGCTTTCAATGTCACAGCAATATGTCACAATGGTACGGTTTGATGTCCAACAACGTGCGTTTTGTGTTCCCAGATTTTATGAATTAAAATCATTTTTACATCACAGTTCGGTGTCAGTTTCGTGTTCGTTATGCTCTTCGCAACGTCAGTTCAAGCACGTAGTACCAACCTAATAAACTGCTGGATACAGAAATTTGAAAAAGTGATTTGACTGAAAATATTCGCCTTCCTGGACTCCCGCGAAGTGTGCGCCTTAATCAAAACATCGACCGTGTTCGTGCTTTACGTACGTCAAGCAAACAAATAATTTAACCTTTTAAATATTGCAGAAAATTTTGAAATATTCTTACATAAAAATAATAACAATTATAATATTTTGAACGATCAGTTAACAGGTAAACAGGAAGATTTCTTTAGATTCATCAATTGGATGAACAGATAATTTTATTAATTTGAAAAATTTTGTCTCTTTTTATAATTATAAATATTCTGTTGCTCTATAAGTTTGCAGTTTCAATATTTCGATTTATTTAGCTCGTAGTTCGCATTTTCCGCCAAAGTTTTTTATCAGAGGGTTATCAATACTGCTTTTGTACTCCATTTTGTTTTATTTCACAAGTACCTACTATAACTGCCTGAGCATGTGCTCTGTAATTTTTAATATGTTAGTTCTTCCCCGTATACATCATTTTTAAATTTTAATATGTAACATTTGATATAACATCAATTTCACCTTTCGTTACTTAAATTTGTGTTATAATGCTTTAACTCATTACATCTAGGTACGTATTACAAAAAATTAGTATTTAACTGTATTTCTATTTGCGGAATTTTTCTCTTTAATTGTAGTCCCTGATGATGGTTACCATTGTAACCGAAACATGTTGGATTATTATTAAAATGTATTGAACCTTACGATCGTTCATTCTTTAGTAACGTTGACATATCTTTGAAATTTTTCATTATCTATTTTGGTCACTACCATCAAATGGGAGAACTCACCGATATAAATAATAATTCACTTTCTAGAAAAATCGAAAGCTAAATATTCCTCAAAAGGCATTGCTTAGCAGGAACTGTTTAATACCGATTTTGAAATTTATAAGTACTTGATTCCGAATATAGAGGATGTCCCAGATATGCATATAAAGCTTCAGGTATTTCTTTTCTACATTCCCTAAGCGTCCCAAAAATGCAAAAATTAATTCTCAGGGTTTGTTAGTTTCAGCACACGAGACAAAATACGAGATAAAAAAAAATTGGTAAACTTGACAACGTTGCTTGTGTATGCAGTTAATTCCATTTACAGAAGGGCTTCAGACTAAATAAATTTCAAGTATGTAGTTCCAAATGCAACGCCTTGAAACGGTCGCGGAATTTGTTTTCAAACAAAATCGGTTATTGCATGTTTAATTTCGAATAACAAACATGTGTTCGGACTGTACGCTGTAAAAAATGCGACCGGAGGGCGCCGCGTTCCCTTTCAAGAGGATGGAACAACCAGGGAGTCTTTAAAATTCTATAACGTCGGGCACCACGCAAATTGCACTACGGTTTCACAGAATATCATAAACCTGTCATAGGGTAACCTTCTAGCTTTGTGTTCGTTCGGATTTGTATGGGTGGGTTTGCACTAAATTTTCGTACATGTCAGTTATAGAGAAAAAGGGGATCAAATTACGTTGCAAGTTCGCTTTAGTCTGCTTGTTTCAAACAGGCGCCAGTTGTATTAAAATGTCAAGTGGTCACTTGTAGAGTTAAGTAGTTGCAGATTGCGAGAGACCACCACAATGCTGTATCGGACAAACTAATTGGGGTTGAATAGGCGTGATTTGGAGCTAGAAGCAGCGATTATCATTGGCCGGTGGTTTCAAAAAAATTATCTTGCGAAGTCCGAGAGGGTGGGTTAAATTTTACTTGGAAAGGACGGAGCGCGAAAACAAACAGAAACGTTCGAATCTTTCTAACGAGCGGTTGAATATTTTAAATTCTGACTTCGCGAGTTTTTTTTAGTGCTTGCAGTCATTTTCTCATTCTCTAGCTAAATCATTTATGTCGGTACGGTTAAAATACAGTGTGTTAATAGAAAGGGCAATTAAACAAACCCACGAATGCATACGATTCGCGTCGCGAGTGTCTAAACCAGAGTGCGCGAAGTGAAGGGTGTGCGGATCGCGGATACGCGGATAGGTAATTTACATTTATTTGTATTCTTTGTCACACATTTGGTGGTATAAATTGATTAATAATAATTTAATTTGCATTAACCAGTGGCTAAAGAATCTGTAAAATTCAATAGTCGTATTGCATTTGTATAAGTTTAATCAAACTATTTTATTTACATTTGAATCGAGTATTAAAACTCCACAAGTGGCATTCACCTTAGTAAAATTTTTTTGTCAATTGTTTTATACATTACTAGGCCAGTTTTGTGATTTAACCAACCAGCGTGAATTAACTGTTCCCTCAAATCTATTTGGAAATTCAAATACAGTATACTCTTAGAAATAGTTCGACCTGTGGAGATATTCTCTGGCAAGTTGGAGACACGCTAACGGCTGTATTTCGATTGGTACAGGGAAGTCGCCAATCTAAATCACTGGTCTGAGGCAAGTTATATCTGCTGCCGAAACCAAGTATGCCAGCACAATCTAACCCAGGAATCAAGGCCAATTTATTGCTCGTTACGAATTTCGTAATTCCGAGGCCGAACAATTCTAACCACCTATTCTTAGCTACCTTCTTGACAAAGTTTCTCTCACACCCTGTAGTTTGTGAACCAAACTGTGGTCTTTGCCGAGATTTTTGCAAGTTAATTAGAAGCGATTTGCCGAGAGACTGAAAGGCCATAACCACCCATAGTGGAGTGCCGAAAACAGTCATTGGGTCCATTGCGCAACAAATTAATTAGATAGGTTTAGCCGACGAAAAAACGACGCAGAGGGATTTGAAAAAAGGAGTACATATGTAGTTACACCCTCTTAAGGCGATTGGACGTAGCGAGAAGATCCTATCCATTCGACCTTAATCAATTAGTTTAGCTAGAGATAGGGTTTCCCATCACCTCCAAAAGGAGTCCCTGAAAAACTGGCGATTGCTACTGATTGTCTTGCAAATTGATCGCCGAGGGCAGCATTTTGTATTACAGACTTCCCCAGAGCGTCTGATTAATTAATTAATTAATTACTTCCATTCATTAAGTACACTGTAGACCCACTGTGTCACACTGTGCGTTGGTTGATTGAGCAGAACGACTCTTAGAGTACGATCTGAAGTGGCAAACACTAGTACCAAGACCAACCTAAGTTGAACTTAAATTAATCGTTATTCTAATTAAGGAGCAGAGCTCTCCAACAACTATTTGCGTATGCACGAAACCACCAGCTGTGTGATTTGAAGGCAGTTAGGTCGCTCCGTTATTCGAAAGTGAAATCTGTTAAGCGAGTTCTACTGTACTTCCTGAACCGTAATTTTGTTTCTTTGTATTGGTTTAACGCAAGGGTTTTTTCGCTCATTATATCAGATCCCTCAGTACAAGGAGTTTTTACCTTTTTTTTGCAATAAATAATTAATTAAATCTAACTTCCGCATTTTTTTTTCAAACGTAATTAGTTCCTTTGATCTCTCGAGTTAGTCCAGATTTGCGGCGATCACGAGCCATATTCAAACGGTAAAGTTTTATCGCGGATTCCGTAGGGTCGTTCAACCGTGGACAGAGTAAATAGGGCAGTGGGTAGTACTTAACGCCGGCCATAAATCTTAGGTTATTTGGTAGCCTGTAGCCGTAGACAGATAGGGATAGTGCATGCCCAATTGCAGTATAAACCGTCTGGGTGACCCTTGGAATTCGTCGCAGGTAAACTATCTGTTCCGTTCGGTCCAGTTATTTAATTTGGCAATAAATTTAATTGGTTTTTTTGGGACAGTTTTATTGGTTACTTAGTTGTCCGTAAAAGTCAACAAACAAGGTGACACGTCGGCGTGTTACAGCCTTAATTAAATATTTATTTTACTGTTTTCTGCGCTGCTGTTTTTAACAGTAACTCAAAAAGCAGTCGTAGGTGGGTGAAGTGCGTTTTAATTATTTTCTGTTAATGATAAAGACTTCCTTACTGATTTAATAACATTTTCCGTTCCGTTTTCAACCGTTTACTTCGCAGTTTTCTGTTAAAAGTGCTCTATTTGGAGGGTTCGTACAAAAAAATATACTACCCTGAGAACCGTTTTTTGCGGTTTTAGAATGAGGAAATATAGAGGAATAGGTTTACCTGAATTAGCCGTGGCTGTATTGCACGCAAGCAATTAGGCCAAAAAATTTTCCAAGAAGAAGGTTTACCTGAAGCTTTATATGCATTTTTGGGACACGCGGTATAGTAATAATTTGATCCATCACAAGTATACAAAAGACAATAAAATTTATAGATACAGGGTGTTTTATTAGCTCACCGATAAGCTTTGCCATATGAAAGCTCATGTAATTTTAAGAGAAAAAAATCATTTGGACATACGTCCAATTTCATTTATTTAAGGAAATAGAAGAGTCGTTGTGAAGCATGTATTGAAGCGGGAGGAGGACATGTTGAGATTTATTATAATTACGTATTTACATAATTTTGAATTTTGAACAATTTATGTAAATATTTAATGAAAAGTTTAAGTACGGACATTCTGCGATCGCTTTTTGACCTGACATTGCATTAGGATTGACAAATTGAAGCCAGATCGCTACATAATAAGTCATCCCATACAAGGCGACCATGCGTGCTGTCAAAGTATAACGAAAGTTTGAAAAATTTTGTTGCAAATCGGTTTTGATTGCAGTGGATTCCTCGAGCATCCTCTGTACCGGGTGTCCCAACGGTGTGTATTTCTTTTGTGGAGCCTATAGGAATAACATGAAGAGAAATAAAGGTTAAGAAAATTATAATAGACATCACGCGGCATATTTTAAAATTATTTTCAACTGTACAGGCTGTCCCATAAAATGGTGGTGTATAGAGAGTGATTTTTTTTTAAATGGAACACTATATATATTTTTAGATATTTAGATGTCCTGTGAAAAGCTAATTGCAACGATATAATTATATATTGGTTTCACTCTGTTATTTTCGTAAAAAAAATTTTCGTCGAAAATTCCTTAAAAATCTGCAAACTTTGAACATATGTTTCTGACTATGGAGATGGCACAGACTTACGAAAATCTACCAAAATATTCTTAGGACTTTAGCCTTTAGATAATATTTAAAAAATTAGAATATCCTTTAGCATTATACAGTGCGAAAGGCACTTGCGAAACACTCTGGTATCTCATTTTTTTAATGGAATGACCTATTTTTATTTCAGAAATGGATAGTATTTTAACTTAGCTTTCCACTGATACCAGGTTATATACCTCTTTTTCGAACATTTCTTCTACTAGAAATCTTGTTTTTACTAAATTATTATTATGTATTATAATTATGTATTTCTTCACATGTTTTTGACTATTTTATGTTGTCTTAATGGTAATATAAAATAATAGTTATTTTCTTACAACTATATAGATGGCAAAGAGCAAAATTTTCATTATTTATAAAATTTCATTAAAGAAATTTTACTCAGTTGCACAAACAAAATTTTAAATAAATTGTTCGAATATTCTGCCTTCATGTTGCACACATTTGTTTAATCGTTTTATAAAATTTAATTTAACTTTTTGTAAGGTGTCTCTGGGAATGTTTGCAAACGCGTGTCTTATTCTCTGTTTCATGTCTTCCACAGTAGTTGGAGCGATTGTATAAACTTGACTCTTCACGTAACCCAGCGGAAGAAGTCGAGAGGTGTCAAGTCAGGGATCGGTGGCGGCCATAGTACAGGTCCTCCTCTGCCAATCCACTGGTTTGAACGCCAATGATTCAAATAGTCTCTCACTTCTACAGAAATGTGGAGGAGCACCGTCTTGTTGAAACCATAAATTTGCAAGTGCATCTGGATCTATACCTTGTAGGAGGCTCAAAGTTCTTGTCTTAAAAAATGAAGATAAGTCGCGCCTGTCAAGGAACCTTCAAAGAAAAATGGTCCAATCACTTGCAAAATTTATTTTTCCTCCCAGATGTTCACTGATTCAGTGATTTTGATGAATTATTTCTCTAATCCAATGAGGATTGTCGGTTGAATAATAATGCATATTATGTCTATTCACCATCTCATTGGTTTTAAAAGTCGATTCATCAGTGAATAATATTTTGTTAAGAAATTCATGGTCGTCATTTATTCTTCCTAAAATTATATTTCAAAAATCGGTTCTATTTTGAAAATTGTCGCCATGTAGATCTTGATGTAAAGAGATATGGTTAGGGTGATATTTATGCTTTTTTATAACTCTTTGCACACTAGTCCTACTAATATCAGTTGTTTTGCTAATTTCGCGTACACTTATCTTGGGATTTTCCGTAATTACTGTCAGGACTGTAAATTGATTATTTTCATGGGTTGTGTTGGGACGGCGAACAATTTTTTTCTTATAATGGATATTGCCGGTAAGTTCAAATCGTTTTCTTAGGTTTTCAAAACTTTTTGCTTGAACGGGTCGTCTGATATTTCTGTTTATAAATTTTGGAGGCAAGAAGTCTATTCCTGTTGCATTCTCCTAGGACGTGTATCATGTCAACCATTTCTTCTTGAGATAAATTCATAATTCTTTTAAACGACAACAACATTCAAACTCAATTAATAAATTCATCTGACAAATTTCTAAAATTTTGTTTCCATGTAGAAGAAATGTTCGAAAAAGAGGTATATAACCTGGTATCAGTGGAAAGCTGTTAAATGCTATCCATTTCTGAAATAAAAAATAGGTCATTCCATTAAAAAAATGAGATACCGAGGTTTGCAAGTGCCTCTTTCGCACTGTATAATGCTAAAGGATATTCTAATTTTTTTTAATATTATCACAAAGGCTAAAGTCCTAAGAATATTTTGGTAGATTTTCGTAAGTCTGTGCCATCTCCATAGTCAGAAACATATGTTCAAAGTTTGCAGATTTTTAAGGAATTTTCGACGAAAAAAAATTTTTTTACGAAAATAACAGAGTGAAACCAATATATAATTATATCGTTGCAATTAGCTTTCCACAGGACATCTAAATATCTAAAAATATATATAGTGTTTCATTTAAAAAAAATCACTCTCTATACACCACCATTTTATGGGACAGCCTGTACAGTTGAAAATAATTTTAAAATATGCCGCGTGATGTCTAGTATAATTTTCTTAACCTTTATTTCTCTTCATGTTATTCCTATAGGCTCCACAAAAGAAATACACACCGTTGGGACACCCGGTACAGCCTTGTATGGGATGACTTAATGGGCCTTATGAATAAAGTTTAAGCAATTGCTTTTTCTTGAAATTTACTAGTAAATGCTTAATATCTAATGAATAAAATCTTTAACAATTGCTTGACCTTGTAGCAATTGCTACGACACTAAGGAAAAGCTTATAGCAAAAGGTTCTCCTTAAAAATTTCTAGTATTTGCTTAATGTTGTGTGACTAAAGGTAGCGATTGCTTTTTCTATTTAAGCATTTGCTTAAAAATTATTAAGGTTCCTCTGCCCCATCCTTGCATTTGCTTAAATCAGATATAATTTCGTATTTATCGCATTCGCACGATAATAATCGCGCAGCTCTTTACATTCGTAAACAGAAAAACTATAAAATACGTAACGAATCCCTAGAAGATTATAGAAAATTGCATCGGTTTACAGCGAAAACCTTTGGTGACTTGCAAACTATTTTTTAGAAGATAGTGGCGAGAAACGTGGTGGTGCATTGCCAATTATAGAAAAAATGAAAATATTTCCTTGTGTCGTATCTGACCCAAGCAACTGTTTCTAAACCTACAACTGTTTCTAAAACCTATACATTTGTTATGAACAAAATTTCTTTTTACCAGTTTTGTTTAAATCAAACTTTTTTTTCACTTTTCCTTTCATATTGCTTAGTTTCCTTGCAACTTGTTTAGTTGTAAGGGAAACATTAAAAATTTTCTTGTAATTATCACTTATTACTTGTGTGAGGGACGGGTGGTTAAAAATGATGATAACAGAAAGGGGATTAATTATCCTTTACTTTCAACTTTACCAATTTTTACAAGGTCTCGTCGAAACACTATGTTCTTCTAAGTGTCTCGACGAGAGTAACAGAGAAGTTCTATTGTTTTGCCCAAAGTAGGTTTTAATTCCCAAAATTAATTACACCACAGTAATCAACAATTTTCACTTTTTCACCTCACTCTTTTACTGAAATTTTAGTCAGACCATAAAGGATCCAAGTAGCAATTTCTTTGTTTGTAAGTATCTGGTTTGAGCTTTTTAGCCAGATAATTGCTATTACGCCCTCTTTATACGGAATGAGATTTCAGCCCTTGCCCGCCACTACATATAATTTTCGGGATTGACGAAAAATTACGTTCTATCTTTTAAGAATTACATTGACTTGAAAATACAGAGAAAATTTATATAAATACATAAATATATTAAGAATAAGTAAACTATAATAAGTAATTAAAGCTGGTTCTTGTCCGATGAAAATTGTATCACAAACTCTTTTAAATGGACACTAAATGGCGCACAAACACTTAATGAAAAGTCTGTTGAAATTAGTAATAATATTGCTAAATCTCTTAAAGTACAGCATCCCACATTTCCTAAATTATACTGCATTCCAAAAATTCACAAACCTCTTCGGCCAATAGTTCCTACTATAGGTTCTTCTCTATATTTCTTATTAAAATTTGTTTCAAAAATTCTTACTCAAGTTACTAGTAAATCAGAATACTTTATAAAAAATTCTTATGAACTTGTAGATAAATTGAAAACATAGATATACCAAATAACTGTATTATAATTTCCTTAGATGTTGTTTCTTTGTTTACTAACATTCCAAAAGAGTTAGCTTTAAAAAGCATTAATGATAGGTGGATAGAAATTAAAGATTTTACAGACATTTCCAAAGAAAATTTTTTAGAAATTGTTACTTTATGTTTTGAAACATCTTATTTCGCTTTCAATGATAAATTTTATAAACAGATTTTCGGTACAGCAAAGGGTTCTCCTTTATCGCCTGCTTTAGCTGAAATTGTCATGCAGGAACTAGAAAAAAGTGTCATTATTTCATTACTTTTCAATTTAACTTTATATTTTCGTTACGTCGATGATATTTTATTGATTTTGCCTTCAGATAAAGTAGACTTTGTTTTAAGTAGATTTAACTCTTTTCATAATAGATTACAATTTACAGTAGAAAAAGAAATTAACAATTCACTAAGTTTTCTAGATGTAAATATCATCAAACGTAATAACAAATTAATAACGAATTGGTTTTATAAATCTACGTGGTCAGGTAGATATATTAATTTTCATCCGTATACATCTAAAAACTATAAAATTGCAACAATTATTTCTTTAACAGATGGAGCTGTTTTACTTTCAGATAAACTTTTCATTTATGATAATTTAAATTTAATAAAAAAGACTCTTGTTCAAAATTCTTATCCAATAAATCTTATAGAATCAGTAATAAAAAATCGTGTTAAATATTTACAAAATTCAAAAATCCACAATAACACAAAACAAACTTCAAACAAAAAATACATATCATTACCTTACATTGAACCACTATATGACACATTTAAACACATATTCAAAAAACACAATTTAATTTTAGCTAGCAAATCTTTAATAATTTAAATAGTATTTTCTCAAATTTAAAAACCAAAACACCAAAACTAAAACAACCTAACGTAGTTTATGAAATTAAATGTTTAAATTGTAATTCATGTTATATTGGAGAAACAAGCCAAAATTTAAAAAAACGTCTAGACCAACATAAATATCATATCCAAAAAAATTATCAAAATCATTCAATGCTTGTAGAACATTCATTAGAAAATGACCATAATTTTGATTTTGAAAATACTAATATTTTATATTACGAGTCTAATATTTTCAAAAGACGTTTTATAGAAATGTATAAAATAAAAATGTCGTCGAATTCTATTAATAAACGTACTGATTTTGCAAATTTAAACGATACATTTTGTAGTTTTCTCGATTCCTTAAATAGAATATAGATCTGTTAATTTTTTAACATTTATAATGTTCAAATTATTTTTAGATTAAAAAAAAAATCAAGTTACTTTTTCAGTTTCCGTTGACAACCTTGTTTATTTTGACAACATGTTTATATTTTTCACTTCTGACGAAGCTGTCGAACGACTGCGAAACGTTAAGTGTTTGTGCGCCATTTAGTGTCCGTTTAAAAGAGTTTGTGATATAATAAGTAAAGTATAAATTGATTGAGACAATTTTAAAACTGATTACGTACAGGGTTTTTGTTTATATTTTGAACAGTACCTACGCATTTTATTATTAGTCATATGAAAAAATATTAAATACAAAAGTTTTAGGGACTTACCTGAACCTCCAGAATTTACTTTAAAAAGAAATAAATGACAATCGGAAACCTAAAAAATGAGTATCAACTTTGTTATTTTAATTGGAACACTTAGTATATTTTCTAGAATTAAGAAAGATATTTTTCTCCTAATTTTGGAATTTTTGGTTTCATACTTTTTACGATATTTAAGTTTGAAATTATTATTGTTTTGGTATATTTTTGTTAATTTATTTCATATAATATGTTAATTTCTCTTAGATGTTAGCGTTTTGACTTATAAAGTGACTTTTAATTAGTTTAACACTTATCACACATAATAAACTCCTTATTAAACCAAATAAATGCATTTTTTTAAATCTTAAATTTAAATATCGCAAGAAGTATGTATGACACCAAATATAGACAAACTACATATTTTTGGAATTAGAAAATAAATGTCTTTTTTAATTCGAGAAAATATACATAGTGCTCCATTTGAAATAACAAAGTTGATACTCATTTGCTAAGTGTCCAATCGTCATTTGTTTCTTTTTTAAATAAATTCTGGCGGCTCAGGTAAATCCCTAAAACTTTTCTATTTAACATTTTTTTGTATGACTAGTAATAAAATGTGTAGGTACCGTTCAAAATATAAACAAAATCCCTGGACATACAACACTCTAGTCAATTACTAGAGATCACAAACTTATACAAATGTAAAATTTAAATCCAATTTATTAAAAATAATTTTGTTTTCTTTCAATTTTTTTAACAAAAATAATTTTTTTGTCTAACTCGGTCTCATTATTAAAAATGAGCACCGCTTCGATAATGAATCTAACGTACCTACTTTAGCTATGTAGATATGCTAATCTGCACAAGTCATATTAGCAATTGCTTCAACGAATCCGGAAAGCTAGCAAATACTTAGGATTTTTATTCATGTAATAATTCAGCAATTGCTTTTTCTTAAAGCATTTGCTTTTACAGCTTTTGCTTTTGCTAATCAGTCAATGCTTAAAGAAATTGCTTAGTTTTTATTCATCAGGCCCATTATGTAGCGAACTGGCTTCAATTTGTCAAGCCTAATGCAATGTCAGATCAAAAAGCGATAGCAGGATGCCGCTACTCAAACTTTTCATTACTTTTACATCGCAAGTGCGAATAACCTAGGAAAGGTCGGTTTGGTTTGCAGTGGATTCTCGAGCTACGCTTCTGCTGACGAGGTCCCAAATAGGACCGAAACAGCTATACGGAGGATGCTCGAGGAATCCATTACAATCAAAGCCGATTTGCAACAAAATTTTGACAGCACGTATGGTCGCCTTGTGTGGGATGACTTACTATGTAACGAACTGGCTTCAAAAAATTTTATGAGTATTTATTTCGTTCATCTGCTCATATACTTTTTATACAGGGGCGCATCGTTGTTTTGGGGCTAATTTTTGATTAATTATTTCTTGAAAACTAAAGTAGAAATAATTTTTCCCATACTCTCGGACATCGCTTCTTATTCCGCAGCCACATTTGCGTTTAATGTAACGCCTAACGTGATTTTTAACATCTAATTTGACATTTATCTGAGGTTACACTTAAGCATAATATCAAATTACTCGTTATAAATTTGCTTTCTTTTCTATATTATCATATCACGAGTAAAATCTACACCAGACTAGTCAAATTAGATTCTGAAAATTACGTTAGGCGTTACATTAAACGCAAATGTGGTTTCGGAATTATGGTGGTTTCAATTCGTCGGGTTAATTAACAGTCACCCGGTATAAAACTATGGAGGGAATGCTTTTTTTGCATGTGTCGGCCCGGTTACGCTCCTAGCATGGTCCTATTACGGTCCGGTCTAGTGGGCGGAGTCCTTTATACGTAACTCGTGTCTAAATAAAAACCTGGTCAAGTAGGCTACATTTAGTAATTCTGCTATGTAAATACAATGGATAAATTCTCAATCACAACCCACTTGACCAGGTTTTTATTTAGACGCTCGTTACCAAAAGTATGCTGCCATTAAAAAACACAATGTTTATAACAGATAAATAAAGATATCGTTCCTTAAATATTCAGTGACTTCTGTTAATTTAACGACGTTGAAAATAACCACACCTTATGTTTGAATAAAACAGTTTTATTTTATATATTTATGCACAATTTCAACATTGCGTTTCCTCTAGTTAAGACGAAGATTAATTGCAAACGCAAGAACTCCTGGATAACTGCCGACATAAAAAACATGTCCGCTATGCTCAATGAGATGCACCAACTAGATAAAATTTTAAATAACGATTGGTTTCACGAACGTTTTCTGAATTTTAAAGACATCTATAAAATCAAAATTGACAGGGCCAAAAAAACGTATAATTCCAGCAGACTAGCCGAAGCATCGAATATTTCACGTGAATGCTGGAAAATCATCAACGAAAATCGAGCCAGTGCAACAAACCGGGTTTGTCAAATATTGGACCCAAAAAGTAAAACTACTTTGAATGAGAAAGAAGTACCCGATGTCTTAAACCAATATTTCGTCGGGAGCTCAGCATCTTCCCCCATCGCAATGAAATGTGTAACAACTCAAACCCCATCGGAATCCATCTTTTGCCGGCAACCGACCGAAACGAAGTTGAAAGAGTGATCCGAACTAAAATGTGTTAAGAAAAGTGCGGGCATTGACGGTATCCCCTGGGACTGTACTAAAAGCTACTGCAGATATAATAGCTGCCCCTTTAAGTCACATAATCAATGAATCCTTTTCACACGGCCAATATCCTACTGGAGCTTAAAATATCAAAAGTGGTTCCTGTGTGTAAGAATAAAGGAAGCCGATCAGAAGTTGCTAACTATCGCCCCATCGCCTTACAGTGTCAACTCGAAAAAGTGTTCGAAGAAATCTTTAACTTTCATTTAACCTCCTTTCTGAACAAACATCAAATTATGTGTAATTCGCAAAATGGTTTCCGTAAAGGAAAATCGACTAGAACCGCTATAACGGATACATACAATTTTGTTTTAAATGAACTCAACAACAAAAGGAAGGTGTTTGCCTTATTCTGCGACCTCAGCCGAGCTTTCGACACAGTTGATCACAAGCTAGAAGTAATGGGTATAAAAGGACTTGCGAATCAATTGATCATAAATCACATCTCGGCGACCGATACCAACAAGTAACAACAGCTAATGGTTGCTTATCAGCAATACTTAAAATGAAAATGGGAGTCCCACAGGGTTCTATCTTAGGCCCCGTGTTATTTACGCTCTTCATAAACGATCTTCCACTGTGTTGTTCAACGTCAACCAGGACTACAATCTACGCTGACGACACCTCCTTCGTCATCTCCGGGCCAAATACCGAAGACGCGATTGCCATGGCAAATACTACTCTGTTCGAAATGCATCAGTGGTGTTTATGTAATGGTTTAAACCTGAACACAACAAAAACACAATTAATGCAGATAACTACAAAAAATACTACCATCACAATGTTTCACCCTTAGTGCGACTTAATAGTCTTTTCAGTAGAGTGCGTTTCTTATTGTAAATTTAGGCGTCCAAATCGACTGTAAATTAACATGGAAATTCCATGTACAATATTTAGAACATAAATTAAGTAGCCAAATATTTTTGATTTACAGAATGCGAAACACTGTTAATCTAGATATTTTATGGATGATGTATTACAGTCTTATTTACCCCCTTCTAAATTATGGCATACTTTTTTGGGGAAACTGTGCCACTGCTGTGAATGTATTCAAATTACAAAAGAAAGTAGTGCGTTTAATTGTCGGTTCGAACACAAGTACGAGCTGTAAACATTTTTTTCGCAAGTATAAAATCATGACTGTTCCATCAATGTTTATATACGAAACTGTGTTGTATGCCCGTTCAATTGAACGCTCTGCTGATAGGAACAGTTACTATCATAATTATCCTACAAGGAAGAATAATGAATATCGATTACCTTATAACCGTCTAGTTATTGGTCAGAATGGACCCACTTACACGGGACTCATGTACTTAAGCAAAGTGAAAAGCTTATGGAATAACTTGACGATCGATTGTGATAGTAATAGTTTCAAAGTTAAATTAAAACAGTTACTAATACAAGAGGCCTTCTACTCTATGGACGAATTCCTAAATAAAGGCTGACTCTAAAATATATTTTATAGGAGATTTTCCATGTGAAAATTTTATTTATATTATTTTCTAGGAAATTTTTCTTGTGAAAGCTTAGTATGGTTGTTATTAGAGTAGTTGTAAGAACTCGACGTGTCTTTTGCCTGTATGCGTTGTATATGTGTCAGAGCATCATGACTAATAAACATTATTATTATTATTATTATTATTATATGGTGCGTTGTTTTCTATGGTAGGAACTTAAAAGGCTGCAACGATCAAATTTTATATAGGTTTCTTAGGGCCAGTTGTACAAAGCAGGTTTAAACAACTGGCCCTTAGAATTCAGAAAAATGACGCATGTGGCGTTATTTGGCTCAAATACCTACAGCATTGATGATTGTGGATTTGTTTAAATATAATTTGAATCTAAAGCCCGTTTTAGACGGTCATATTTTTGTATCAAATTTATTACGAAGTGAGTGAGAAGTGCCAATTCAACCAATCAACATTCACTGTGGTAGCTTATCTCTCTCACTTTGTAACAAATTTGTACAAGAAATATGACCGTCTAAAGCAGGCATAAGAAACAGAAAGAGGCATGCTTAATGTAAAGTCTAGTTAGCAGTTACAATCAAGTTTTTAGTTTTATAAACTTGTCTGCTACTTTTTTTTTCTTTTGACAGTTCGTTCAGATGGTCTCTAGTCTTAAAAACGATTTTTTAAATAAAATGGTAACGTGGTTGATGCTGTGTACTCGATAAAAGAACTAAAGAAAACATACCTTTTTCTGAAGCATCAAAAATAAACATTTGTATACGAGGTGTGTGAGAAAAGTTGACAACACTGTGAGCGATCTGGCAACGCTGTGTTGCTCTACTTATCTAGACAGATGTGTTCATCCCTTCTAGATGCTCAGTCCGAGTTTCAGCTCCGTACAGCCATCACGTGATTTTTGAGAGCGTCATCAGTTAAGTTGTGTTTTTGTTGTGTGTTACGAAAATGGAACAGCGGAATTTAGAGCAACGTTATGCCATCAAGTTTTGTGTTAAAGTTGGGGAATGATTTCCTTGAAAGGCTCAGGAAAAGGGTGATTCGTGTGAGACCGGACATTGCAGACAAGTGGATGCTTCATCATGACAACGCCCCATGTCACACGGCCACTTCCATCACGGAATTTGTTGTTCCCCAGCCCCCCTATTCACCTGATCTGAATCCTTGTGACTTTTTCTTTTCCCGAAATTGAAAAATGTCTTAAAAGGATGTCATTTTGGGACTCTGGAGAACATTCAAAAGAATGTGACCGCCATGTTAAAGGCCCTACCAGTTGAAGCCTTTCAGCGCTGCTACCAAGACTGGGAACAACGACTCCGCCGGTGTATAACTGCCGAAGGGAATACTTTGAAGGGGACAATATTGTTGTTTGAAAAAAATAAAAACTTTGGTAGATAAAAAATCAGTCTCATTACTTTTCTCACACACCTCGTACATATTTAAATGCAGTTTAACTGTCTTATGGAAAAAAAAATACTTTCATTTTGATTAGTTTTAAACAGCCAGTATGCTTAATATTCAATAATTATATCAATGCTTATAAAACATTTGAAATATTAATTCTGGTAATTTTTTTGATATAACTTACCACCGTTAATATTTTATTATTGTACTTAAATGATCTGTGCAAAAAATACAAAAGTGAATCATTAAAATGTACCGAATTTTATAAGTACATTTTATTGCCTTATTGATTTTTTTCATTTTTGAGGACTTTTTACTTCTCAACGCGGTTTACATCAAACAATCGATGTGTGTACATCATTTTGCTTTTTGTTGTTTACTGCACTGATACCTTTATGGGACACGTAAAACGTGGTCAGGTAAATGTCTAATTAATAGATACGAAGGCATATTTTACTGTTTTCTACCTAACTATGAAACAAGAGAGCGACAATGTAAAACCAGTAGTTGTTAAATTTAGGCCCAGTTGTACAATTCCAGCTTAACTTTAAGCCAAAGCTTAAATTTAAACTGGAATTGTACAACTCGGCCTTAGAAGTATATGTATTAAATTGTGTTTAATTTGTGCGGTTTATAGAGATTTATGTGTTAACAAAATTAATGAAATTAAGGTGGAAAAACGCAGTGTCATGAAGTTTTGTCAGGACAAAAGAAGACAATGACCCAAAAATTATTTATAAAAGAACAGTTGCTGTGTACGAGGAAAAGCACCATCTTATTTTCAACTTAAATTTTGGTATAATCTCTTTCGATGGGGTAGAAAATCGATTAATAATGACCCAAAGTCCAAACGACGCGTGACGCCTAAAAGCTTGAATTGAAGGGATAGTACGAAAAGTCGAAAATTTGGTACTACAAGATCGTCTCTGTTGTTGCCTATACCGAAACAAGTGTCCCGAAAATTATGCATGATGATTTGTGTACGAAGAAGGTTTCTGTACGCTGGATTCCCAGATGCCTACACCTGAGCAAAAGGTAGTCAGAAAAGAAATTTCTCAAGAAAGTTTGACTGCGGTGGAAAGGGACAGACTTTTTCTTTCTCGAATTATCACAGTGGATAAGATTTGACTGGGACCCTCCCATTCAACAAAAATCCATGCAGTGGGTTTATAAAGGCTGTCCACCACCAAAAGACCCAAAATACAGTTTTATGAAAAAAAAAAAAAAGAAAAACTGATAGCAACAATTTTCTGGGATGTTGAAGGAGCCTTGTTTATGGAGTATATGCCGAGGGGGCCTAACATAAGTGCAGAGGCCTATAGAAACACAATTCAAAACTTAAACCTGCTTTGGAGAAAAAACGCCCACATTCTTATTCCTAAAAAGCTTGTTGTTGCTGTCGGGTTCATAAGGCAAATATGATCCAGCGATAAAATCAATGACTGTCGGTTCATGGCTTCGTCAGAGTTCTTTTTATTAAAATTTAAAAAACTATAAGGGAAAGCGTTTTGCATCTGATAAAGCACTTAAGTGTTGAGGATGTGGGACAATGGACTACATAAGTGTGACGTATTTGGAGTGGGGAACTTTTCCAAACAAACAAAAACACGTGGATTTGACATTTGTTTTCATTCTCACGTAACAATAAAACGAAGCAGAAATGGATTGACTTGGTCATCTTAAGATTCTAATTTAAACATTAATCTACTACGAATGAATTAGGTATGCTTTTTTAACTTATTTTAGGCGTACTGTGCCACCGTGTTCACAAATCTAACCTCAAACGTCAAGAACCGTAGACATATGCTTCGAAATTTACTATTTACCCTAGCAACCGTTGCTATTTGGAAAGGTTTTGACGTCAGCACTTATCCTGTCCATTGGAAAGGAGATGGAATAAGTGAATAAGTATTGAAGGAAACTACGTATAAAAATAAAGGTTTTAGGTTAAAGTGATTTTTTCATGGTTATGTAGATATAGTATATTGTGTCACAAGGGCAGAAAGTGAGCATTAGCAGCCCGCGACGAGCGAAGCGAAGCGAGGGCAGCTCATAGCCGCGGGCTGCTAATGCGTTTCTGCATGTGTGACACACAATTATTTTTCGCCTAGCCCTAAATCAAATTCAAACTTTGTTTAAAACTGACGTTTAATGAAAAATTCTGTGAAATGTTAAAGCGCGAAAATGAAAATGTATCGCTAGATTACGAAGTATAAATCGTGTAGTTATGAGTTTAGCAGCCCAAGGGCAGATAAACATTACTTTCCGTCACATTTTTAGGGTTAATATGAGTTACTTTCACATATGCTAGGCGAAAAACATGTAAATACGCTCTAGTATTACGTAGCCGACCGTTTCCAAACACTTCCACAGAATAGTAGTTTTGTCACATGGATTTTTTAAACCCATTATTCACGACTTAAGTAAATTGCCCCAGAAACACGCAAAGGAGTGCAGTGCACGAATGTACTATGTGTTTTTTTAAAAATGCCATAAAGGTTGGCCATGAAAATTAAAACTCATGTCGTAGCTTGGCGTCTAACACATGCCAAATCTGAAAATTTTAAGTAAATGAATGAAGCTAAGACATGAATTTTCTTTTCCACAGCCACCCCTTATGGCATTTTTAAAAAAACACATGTTATTTACTTAGAAACAATTAGCAATTCATTTGTAGTGCATTTGCATGTGTGGTGTAAACAATTTATGTAAGGTGCGTTGAATTGTTTTATAGAGTTTATTGCTTAAAGTCATGTTCGAGTATTAACGCAAATTTTAACTGATTGTTTACAACTTGCCTACGATAAATGGTGATTTAAAAGTGACGAAATAGTTAAAGGTAGAGCTGGTTTAACAACGAAATGATTTCATACTGATAATTTAAAAAAATAACTTACATAAAGACGCCATGCTCTTGCATAATCCTTTAACAATTTCAGAAGGTTTTAGCGTCGGTTCCTCCACCACTTCAACAATTTCGGCGCCCCTAGGTTCATCGGAATCATCACTGCTGGTTGTCGGTAACGGTGGAGGAGGTGGAGGAGATGTCTCGACGGGAACTGAAGTAACCCTCTTCAAAATTTTACCGGCATTGCTATTTGTAAGTGTGCTTGAACTCGAGACCGAACCGCTGGGTTTTGGAGGCATCGAATGTCGGCTAGCCAGCTTTACTTTCTCGATTTCTTCTTCGGAGCTGAGTGTGGATTGGGATGAAGACAAGCCACTTTCAGGTGAATCTTTCTTCGTCGTGATTTTCTTCTCTACTTTATCGTATTTCTGGGGCTTCGGTAGGAATTCGTTGGGTTTCTTGGTGTCCTTCTTGATAGATTCCTTGCTAGATGTTAGTTTGACGATAACGTTGCAACCGCCGGAATTTGACGAGCTTGCAGATGCTGAGCGGCTGTGTGATCCAGAATCGCGGGATCTGGATCGGATGCTGTTGGAGCGTTCTTTGTTTCTTGTTTCTTCTCGGACCATATAGATGTCTTCGTAGTCGTTCTCGTGCTCGCCCGAACGTTCGGATATGTCGGAGGATGAGAGGTTCTCATCTGACCCAGCTCCACTACTGCTGGAGTGAACTTCCACTTTTACTGAAACAAAGAAGTGATCTTTTAAGCACTAGAATTTGAACAGCAGATTTTAATAATATTCAGTACATGATGGTGTCCACCAAGTGTCAGATCGTCCCCAATTGAATACGAACAATTTAAACATTTTGTTATATTCAGTCATTACAAAAACAGTTTCTACATTGCGGGGTGTTCAATTTCCTCGAACCAAAACTTAATTTCAAAATTTCTAATGATACAACATGCATATTTAGACAAACAAGTATTTCGGCTCTTAACATGAACGTTTTTTGAGATTCAATTGCACGAATAGAGTTTTTGCATACATATAACATTGCCCTACATTTTAAATAAATCTTAAAGGTCTAATGTCCGTATTCATAGTGGTCCTTCAGTAAGGAACCCCTTAGAATGTGAGTTGTTTAATGCAACTGCCCCACTGCAATCCCATTCTAAGGGGTTCCTCATTCAAGAAAGCCTCAAGGAAGCACTATGAATACGACATATGAATACATAAGACGTGATTATTTTTTATGAACCCACTTTAAATGCTTAAGAGACAGCGTTCAGACAATAGACGTCTAATAGAAATACTTACCACTTCAGAAAAATCACAAATTCATTTTCTTCTGTATAAATATTTAAATGTTAGCTTTTCAAAAACCAATTTTGTATAATTTATAACAATAAAAATCCAATTATACAGAAAATATAACTTTATGTTATCACTTATTACAATTTTTCTAGAAAATGTGTTCGAATAACTAAAATTACTCGTAACAAATTTTTTCGAATGCTCTTTTGTCTCTTGTACGCAAGTCTGTAATTCTTTTTGCACTAGCGCAAATTGTTCCACAGGTTGAAATAAATATGTAAAAATTCCCTGTATTATCTCGTTTTCTGATAGGAATGATTTACGATCCATGACAAACGTCGACTAACAAGGTGAAAACGCGAATTGTCATTAGTTTTATTGAACAGCTTGCTAATACTTGCGTAGAAAGTACGTGCTAAATTAAATATATGTGTCATGCATTGTTTCAATGTACAAAGGCAACATTTTCATCGCTATATGTTAAATAAACAAACAAATAAAAGTAATAATCAAGTAAAGCTGCTTTGCATCATTAATTTTATTACATACTGCATAGATTTAGGTCAATTACGAGATAGGTTACACATGATTTATTAAATTAAGATTGTTGCTAAAAATAAAGGAAGAACATACTGTTTCTTAAATATTTCGATAATTAAGAAACTGTACTTTTAGTAGGTCCTTGTTTGTTGAAAGTACTGTGTGACCCAAACAATTATTAAACATAATTCGTGAACAAAAAAAAAATTGTCAACGTTTTGTGTTTGTGTTTAATTGTTTTGATTAGACATAATTATAAAAAAAATATTTATTTCATACGTTACTGAAGTAATTTCGAAAAAAAAATCATATTTTCACTTTACGCAGTTTATTTATTAATTTTTTCTAATTATATTGTATATGTACATGCAAACTTGAATTATGAAAGCTTTGTAAACTTGCAGACAAAAAAATATGACATGTCACAATGAAAATTAATGTCGTTTTGTTTATATTTACACACTGTGTACTGGCCTGGTACTGGCCTTGCAGTATTGGAGGTTGTACTAAACGTCGTGTTATATTTCTATTCTAGTCTTTCCTGTACCTTCTGCGTTAGTGGCAAGTCTCTTCTCTTTTCTTCTCTTCGTTTTTAGAAACCAAAAAATTTTTAAAAATGCACAATGACATTCTTGAGCTACAGGTCGATGAAGGTTCCACAACAGTTTTCATGAAAAAACCTGATTATATTGACAAGTCTCAAACCAAGGTTACTAAAGAGAAGGTTGCCTGGTAACTTTCAACGTCACTGCAACGTCACTCAGTAGGCCCATTTAATGCATATACACAAATAGATGGCCTACTGAATGACGCGTCACTCCACGACTTACCAGGCAACCTTCTCTCTTTAGTAACCTTGGTCTCAAACGTTGCTTTAGAATGAGAACACTTATAAAGGAATTCCGAGATCCCTCCCCCTCACGTTACAACTTAATACCAACAAATTGATCAAACAATTATTCTCAGAAAACTTCAACAAAGAATTGTGTAATCGACTCGTCAACAATAGTTCCAGTTTACGCAGATGCTACGGATTACCCAAAATTCATAAAAACTCCCTTTAGACCAACTGTTCATGTATTAACTCACTTACATATCATCTAGCTAGCTTCATTGCCAACATTCTTTCCAACAGCTTTCCAATTGCAGACTCTTACAACATTAAGGATTCCTTCACATTCGCTCAGGAGATTACTAATTGCCAGTTACCAGAAGAATACAGATTCATCTCTCTAGATGTTGTCTCGTTATTCACAAATGTTCCCACTGATCTGGTTTTCAATATAGAAGCTAACACCGAAATACCAAAAAAAGAATTTCTTAATGTTATAAAATTCATCTTCAATAATTGCTACTTTGTCTTCAATGATAAAACGTATTTACAAATCCAGGGCACCCCTATGGGTTCCCCTCTCAATCCTTTTATCGCGCAGTTGGTAATAGACCAGCTTTTAGATTTAGATGAATGCATCCTACTTCCCACAGTTATCTTTTCAAATTCCATGTCGACGATTTGATTACCGCTGCCCCTTTTAACAAATGTGAAGAAATTTTGCATGTCTTCAAAAATTTCCACAACAGCATTAAATTCACGATAGCAAAAGAAAACAATAATTCTGTCCCCTTTCTCGACACGAAGGTAATACGATCTCCTACGAATTCTATCATATTAAATTGGTATAACAAACTGGCCTTTTCTGGCAGGTTTGTTAATTTCCATTCTAACCACCCACTTAAATAAAAAATTAACACTACTTTATATGAAAAACCGTATCTCTACCATCAGTCACGAATCTTTTAAAACTGACAACCTTAAGAGACTGATAGATATCTTTACAAACAATGGCTACTCCCGACCCCTTACTCAACAAATTGTTATTTTCTCATCGTAATCCAGGTGCCACTGACAATTCTTCTGATACACCGAACAACCCACCCATATATAAAAAAACTTACTTTCCTCAAACAAGTTACTTCTAAAATCACTAATATCCTCAAAGAAGACAATATAAAAATTGTTGGCTATAATCCTCTAAAAATTGCTAACATTTTCAGACACACTGAAGACAAAATTCCCACCTAGCTCAACTCTGGTGTTGTCCATCAGGTTTCTTGCTCCAACTGTCAAAAAATTTATATAGGCCAAACTGGCCAATTGCTAAAAAATAGAATAACACAAAACATAGCACACAAGTGGGAAGAACTAAAAATTAGTAAAGGAGACTGTGGTTTAAGGAATAATTGAAATTTATCTCCGTCCACAATAATTTTATATCCGTAGATATGTATTTCGGCAGCTAAGCTGCCATCTTCGGTACAATTTAAAAAATTTAAAAAACTACATGAAATATAACAGCTACCTACCTACCTGATCATACTCTGTATACTACTAATACTATCTAAAATTAAATTAACATTAATTTAATTAATTTAATTAATTTATTATAGGTATACAGGGTGTTTCGTAATTGCACGGCACTAGTTTAGGGATGTCATCTGTAGCCCGAAACAAACAAAAAAGTTCATATAAACATTTGTCTCAAACTAAATTATTACTCAGATACTGAGGTATAAATATGGAAGATTTAACAATAAAACATTCAGAGTAACTGTTCAAAATGGCGTCCGTTTTGTTGAATGCAGCAATCAGCACGACGAATCCATTGCTCTCTAGCAAGTCTTATAGCATCAGGACGACCCTTGACAGTTTCTGCAGCTTCCACGATACGATTTCTTAGCTCTTCTTGCGTGTTAATAGGCATAGAATAAACCATATACTTCATCCAGCCCCACACAAAATAATCTAATGGCGTTAGATCGGGAGACCGTGGTGGCCATTTAACAGGTCCATTTCGACCAATCCATCGGTTAACGTATACTGTATTTAAATAATCAGTGACAATATGAGTAAAGTGGGCTGGGGCAACTTCATGCAAAAACCAAATCCCTTGCCTATTATTGGAAATCGCAATATCTTCTAGAAGCTCATACAGATTATTCTGAAAAAAATGCAAGTAAAGATATTGCTGAAAGCCTTATTGGTAGAAAGAACGGTATAGATTGTCACCAAGAAGACCACACCAGACATTTAATGAAAAGGTATGTTGGTAATGCGCAGTAGCAGTCGTATGAGGGTTTTCATCGTTCCAAGTATGGCTGTTACGAAAATTAGTAATCCCATTTCTTGTAAAGCAAGAGTCATCGGTAACCAGCAGGCAGCTCAGGAAATTAGGATCTCGTGTGCATTGTCGAATTAACCACTGACAGAAATGTCTACGTTTGTTATAATCCAGTGGTAACAAATCTTATACAGGCGTAAAGTGAAATGGATACAATTGTTGCTCGCGCAAAGTTCGCCATACGCTTGTACTTGATATATCGAAACGAATTGACAATCTTCTGGTGCTAGTAGTAGGAGATAACTGGACAGCGTCGAGTATCCTTTCTTCAACGTTTGCAGTTCGTCGAAATCTTTGTCGACCAGTGTTTTATTCGTACAGGTTTGAACGTGCCATTTTCACTAAGACGTCTTTCAATGGCTTCAAATGTTTTACGATTTGGTATCCTTCGAGTAGGAAATTTTTCATGGTATCTTCGAACGGCAGCAGCCCGATTTTTATGTACCTCGCCGTAAATCAAAAGCATGTCCGTTTATTCCGCAAATTTGTGGTGTCTCCCATGATAAATAAAAAGTTAAAGTGTATTTAAAGTATTGACTCACACGAAAATGCACAAAACTTGTAATACAAACTAGTTTCTTACAGAAACATGTTTAAAGCCCGTTTTAGACGTCATATTTTTGTATCAAATTTATTACGAAGTGAGTGAGAAGTGCTAATTCAACCAATCAACATTCACTGTGGTAGCTTATCTCTCTCACTTTGTAACAAATTTGTACAAGAAATATGACCGTGTAAAACAGGCATAATATTAATTAGCAGATTTAATGACAGACGTTTAGTAACTAACAAATAAACGATATGCAATTATTTCCACGGCTACTTGATAAGTAGAGTACATGATGTTAGTGACTAATTTAAATGAAAATTACTGAAGTAGATGCACTGTGGTACCATAGTGACTTAAGGCACTATCCATTACCTAGACAGTCACCCTTTATCTTTAATCTTCAATATCTCGATAATAAATTAGTTTGAGACAAATGTTTATATGAACTTTTTTGTTTATTTCGAGCTATATATGACATTCCTAAACCAGTGCCGTGCAATTACGAAACACCCGGTATATTATAATTTATATATTTTACAGGTAGGTAGGTAGGTAGCTGTTATATTTCATGTAGTTTTTAAAATTTTTTAAATTGTACTGAAGATGGCAGCTTAGCTGCCGAAATACGTATCTACGGATATAAAATTATTGTGGGCGGAGATAAATTTCAATTAAGTGGGAAGAAGATATTGTGCTCTCACCATTCATAGTCTTGATAACCAGCACAGTTTTAGTTTCAACAATGTAAAGATTCTTGAACGTGAATCAAATTGTAAGTTACGCACCTTTTTAGAAATGACTTATATTAAAAGAAAAATGAGTCTATCACTGTAAACTTAAAATCTGACGTTAATCAACTGTAACATTGAAGCCCAGTTTCATAAAACGTAGTTAACCACTCGATCAAGTTAATTGTGTGATTAAGCAATATCATTGATGGAAATTTAAACTTTCCTCCAATGATACTGCTTAATCACACAATTAACTTGATCGAGGAGTTAACTCCGTTTTATGAAACTGGGCCTTATTCCCCAATATTTTGAATGTTACCGCCAAGAGTTAGCTACTTTTTCCTGTCTTTCACAATTAAGTTGGTATCACTTTCACTTTAACTTGCCATTTTAACTTTTAACTTGCGTTCAGTTTTAACTTGATTTTAATTTGTTGTAATCTGTGATAACCATACTGTGTAATGGTACAACTGTAAGAAACCCTGTGTTAACAGTCATTTACAAAATGTTTCTTGACCTTTTTAATCAACTCTGATAGTAGGTAATTGTAATTCTTAACCTCACTTTCATTGTCACATGTCTCTCAACTTTGTAGTGTGTTCCTGAAGAAGCAATAAAGTATTGTGAAATATCGAACGTAATATAAAAGGAGTTTAATTAGTCCCTTTGCTGCCGTTTATACTCGTCACTTACTTCGAATCTTTAGCTTAAAAATATCGATATATCGGTAGGGTTGCCATACGTCCCGTATATACGGGACTGTCACCGTATTTCACTACTCAGTCCCATATTACTATTTGTTCTGTTTTTGTCCCGTTTTCTACCAAAACTGCATAGCAACTATGAAATTGAGTATGGAAGAGAAATGGCTGAAGCTTTTTAAAGATACAAAGCATATTGATTAGAAATCATGTCTAATTATGTTATGCGAATACGTATTTGCCATTCCAGCCCGCAATGCAAATGTGGAGAAAATGTTTTCCCTAATGTCAACTCAATGGTCCGATGAAAGAAACGGTTGTCAGTGGAGACAATTGTAGCAATTTTGATTTGTCATTATAATTTTAAAATGACGCGCCCAATTTTATAATTACGTGAAAGAAGAAAATGATATAATTAAGAAAGTAAAATCAACTTTAAAATATGACTGGGCTAAAAGGGATTAACTAGCTTTGCATTTTTTTAATTATTCTACTTGTTCATTTTATTAGATTGCTTAAACTTTATTCATTTTTTATAAAAGTAAAATAAACTATTACCTACCCGCTTTTTTCTTATTTAGCACTTAAACGTCCCGTATCAATGCTTGGCAATTATGGCAATCCTAATATCGACATATCGATAATATATTTATTTATACTGAATTTTATTTAGTTTTCCAATAGAATTAAGACGTAAAGAAATCTTGATAAAGTTAAAATTTAATTCTTCTATATTTTCTTGAATTGTTTGATATAGAGTGTGTCCCCAGATGGACTGAAAAAGAGGAGAAAACTCTTTTATTTTCAACTTTAGAGAAAAATGTTGTTCTTTATAAAAGTTTTTGTTTGTTCGAAAACCATTAATTTTGTAAACAAAATCCAGATATTGTTTTTCTTAAATAAAATCAAGGAGAAAATTCTAAAAATTTAAACTGAAAAATTTGTTTGGTAGCTTTAATAAAATCAAGGTATCGTTTGTCGCAAATGTCAGTTAGTTACTAAACAGAGTAATTGAACTGTGATAAATTTAATAATTGCTGAAGCTATGTTAACCCATCAACAAAGAATTTATCTCCTGCAGTGTTAAAAGCATCTTACATCTACGCAATATAGAAATTTAACGCGAAGATTCCAAATGTGCATGTCTCCATAAATACTTCACGCAATCTTATTCAAAAGCTTGAAAGAACAGGTAGTGTGCATGATATTAAGAAAGAGAAAGAGAAAATTCTCTCTTTTATTTTACTTAAGAAAAACAATATCTGGATTTTGTTTAGAAAATTAATGGTTTTAGAACAAGCAAAAACTTTTATAAAGAATAACATTTTTCTCTAAAGTTGAAAATAAAAAAGTTTTTCCTCTTTTTCAGTCCATCTGGGACACACTGTATTTAGATTATTACTTAATATTTTTAAAGGCCAAAATTTTCATGTTACTCTGCAAAATCTGAGACATATTTATTTTTATCATGTCCATGATCTAAGTAAATTCTACAGTATTGTATCGTGCTATGTGCTAAAGGTATTCAGTAGAATATAAGTACATATTTACGAAACAAGATGGTATAAGTAATAAAATAATGGTTTGTAAACTAGAACAGGACTAAATACGTTTATTAGAAAATATTAATACAGAAAAATGTTATACTTCATTAATTCACATTCTGAATTCGTAATTCCGAAGCACACATTCATTGTCAGTATCGTAAAATTGTGAATATTTAAAATAAAAAGAATAATTGTAAGCTTTATTTTTGGATTAGATAGTACGCAACTTACATCTACTTCTCCTGTACAACCACATTTTTGCGTTAACAATAAACGTAGGCATCAATGAGCACGTATGCAATCGCGCTTTCTTAGCACAACTAAAGAATGAACGCAAGAACAGTCTGGAATAGAACCGGAGAAATTTGTATTAGGTGGAAAGAAATCGGAAATCATAATAATATATGCATATTATTTCTGTGAGCGGCGCAAATTAGATGCAGCACCATCATTCTGCGCCAGTGATCATCTGTTTCTGCATTCAGGAGAACTACTTTAATAAACATAAAACTTGTGAACGCATTACTAATTAAACGAGTTATTAAAATCATTGGAAGTACGAGTATGTTAGAAAGCAGATAATATTGAGACCAGCATTACTTGTTAAAATGAAATTCGTCCAGGATGTATGATGATACGTACATACATACATCATATTACATACTTAATTAGTAGAGATCGAAATCACATATTTGGATGTTATCAATAAGAGAACGAGTGATTTGTTTACAAAATTATTTTAAATCCGTTTTCGTTGCGTAATCCTTTCCGGTCTAAACTGGGAAGTGCCCTGATTTCCAAATTGGTTTAGGCGAGTTTTCCTTAGTGATATATAAGGCGTTTTTGGAAAATCGCTCGGATTAACCGGGTTATGTATCTGGTTACAAAATACTGTTCTTTTATTAAACCTGGTCGTAGTTCCGTGTTCGAAAAGTTGCAAAAAAGTAACCAGGTTAACTAACCCGGTTATCAAATACTAACCCTGGTCCGTGAGTAGAGTTACAAAGAATTAAGGTTATGAATCTCTTTAAGTGTTAATAAATGAACTTAATTCTGATAATATGCTAATAACATCACTCCACTAAAAAGTAAATAAAGTGAAGATCTGCTTAATTTTTATTTATTTTAGGGCCAGTTTACAGAAAATTTAATTGCAATCAAATTTTAATGACGTTGTTAATTTGACAGTTCGCAATGTAATTCTTATGGCAACTTAATCGTGATTAGTTTAATTCCAAATTAAATATTTGATTTGCTTTCTGTAAACCCACCCATAGAGTTTCATTCATATTTAATGTATACATAGAATAAACTGCTAACTGAAAAAGGTTATTTTACCAAATTCGTTGCAAAATGCCTTCGTAAAATCACCGAGGAACCCGAATTTTTACTTTAGATTTTCATTCATATTTAATGTGTATATAGAATAGACTGCTAACTGAAAAAGATTATTTTACCAAATTAATTGCAAAATGCGTTCATAAAATCAGCGAGGAACCCGAATAAGCAAGTAATCACAGCTACTTGATTATCATAACTGGCTCGTCGTCCATTTTGGATCTCAGTCAATTGGTGTTGTATATGTATATGTGGTTAACATAAGGGCGGATGTACAGCTCATAATTATTAAAATTATTCACGAAATGGTTTCAAAATTTTCAGGCAAGTAATTTCTTTTCATCATAAAAATAATATATTTATATAATCTCACATTGGGCTCACATTGAGATCCAAAAGGGACGATGAGCCAGCTGTCTTATATACAGCAGCTATACAAGTAACCTGGTTAGAGACCCAAGTTTAATTTCCGAAAACGCCTATAAAGTGCGCTGCCCAAATGATGACATCAAAAACAAAATATGAGGGGACTGTAGATTTAACCTGGACCTTTTAAATTTCTGATTGATAGCAATGAACAATTTCCAAATTTACTTAATATTAATCAAGATAAATACCAAACATTTTAATAATAATAATAAGAACTTTATTTCCACCTCTTATACAAATAAGTAAAACACAATTTTAACAAGTTTAGCTTAATTTGTGGAAAATGGCGAAGTTTAGCTGAACTGTTCAATGCAATTCTCTGTACTTCCACTTAACCAGGCGAACATAAAACTGAATTAAATTATTAAACAGATGCGCTGTTAATTTTTTTTCCTATATATCTTTATTACATGAACAAAACTTAACTTGCACGTTACGTGCATAATAACTAAATTAAATAACTAATATCTAAACCCATTTAGACACTCTGCTCTCGTAATAATTCTCTTTTAAGTTTATGTTTAAAGGTTTCTTTTGATAGCAATTTTAAAGTATTCGGTATGTTGTTATATATTCTCGCGATATTAAAAGTGAAGGATTTCTCAAAAAAGTGAGTTCTGTGAGCAGGTGGTGTTAATAACCCTTTGAACCGAATATTAAGATGATGGACATCGTCCCTGAACTTGATTTTATTAAACAGATAACTGGGAGCCTTTTCTAAAATGACACCATGATAGAGACAAGCACTGTGTAGATATCTGCGGTTGGACGTGTTTAACCAACCAACTTCTGTCTGATTTTTTCGCAAGCCAAAGATGAATCTAAGGCAAGCGTTTTGTGCCTTTTGAATTCTGTACTTATCCGAAAAGTCTATACATGGACCATAAACTGTATCACAAAAATTGAATTGTGAGAGAACCAGTGATTCACAGAGACTTATTTTCATTTTTTTTTTGAAAGAGAAAATCTATGATTAAAAATAGCTTTTAAATTGCAAAATGCTCGCTGAATACACTTGGATATGTGACTTTTAAAGCGTAAATTTTGGTCTAGTATAACGCCTAAATTGCACGCAGCCTCTTTTACGGGAATACTAATTCCATTGATACTGATATCGATAAAAGGTAAAGCACGTTCACGTTGGTTTTTTGGACCGAAAATAATTATAGAAGATTTAGTAGGATTAATATTTAATAAATGGCTACTAGCAAGTTTTACTAAATTATTAATATCATCATTTATCTGCACGCATGAAGGTAAAACATTTTCAAATCTAAACTTCAAATAAATTTGCGTGTCATCAGCGTAAAAATGCACATTGCTATACCTCAATTGACTAGCAAAATTGTGTGTATAAATACAATAGAGCAGCGGACCCAACGCCGAACCCTGAGGGATGCCCCTGACAACAGGGCGAGCCTCCGACAACCTACTGTTGACTAAAACGCGTTGACATCTATCTTTCAGAAAACTACTAATTAGTTGTCTGCTATTATTATGAATACCTATGTAGTGCAGTACTGATATTAAGATTTCATGATCGATAGTGTCAAACGCCTTCGAAAAATCCAATAAAACCAAAACAGTCAATTCTCCATTGTCAGTCGCCCGACAAATGTCGTCAATAACATCCAACAAGGCCGTGCTGCAACTATGATGTTGTCTGAAGCCCGACTGAGTCTTGGGTAAAATATCATAATTACTTAAGTGCATTCTTAATTGAGACTCAATAACTTTTTCAAATAATTTCGATAAAACTGGTAACACACTAATAGGCCTCAGATCACTAAATTCTTTCGGATTATCTACTTTTGCTAACGGAATAACATTTGCAACTTTCCATTGCGTAGGAAATGTTTTAGAGTCAAGGCAGTAATTTATTAGATGTGTAATATAAGGGAGCAGAAATGGGCAACTAAGTTTAATAATTTGTAAACTAATACCATCCGATCCGACGGCATTTGATTTAATGGACAATAGCAACTTGAAGACTGAATCTTCCGACACAGGACTGAAATAAAAAATGGCATTAGCAATTTCAACATTGGTTTCATAAAAATTGATCAAATGCTCTTTCATAAGTTGTTCGGAAAAAAATGTATTATGTCTAGAATTTTTTGATTTCAGAAAAGTTGGGTGATATCATCGTGGAATATAATTGTTAGCAGAAAGATGGCAAAAGGTCACTGACGCAAATGGTGATTATATAGTTATTCAAAATTTATATACTTATGTATATAAACATTTTGAATTAAAAAGAAAACATTTTTTTTCCGAACAACCTAATATTGTCTTGAGGATGAATAGAATCAATAAAGTAATTGTTTATTGCATTGGGATCAGCTAACTCAGTCGGTAAATTTCTAAAAGTTTTTCCTAAGGGACAGATTTTTTTTAATTTATTCCAGAATTCGTGAATATTATTTGCATCAAATGATTGAGTTAAAAAGGCTTTTTTTTCTTGTCTCATAGAAATAGTAGCCAAGTTTCGTAATTGTTTATAATAGCTCAAATCTATCGGTTGTTTAGACGTTTTATATTTTTGTAACGCTCTATCTCGAAGAGACATAAGATATTTCATATTATCAGTTAACCAATGTGTCGAAGATTTACTTAAACGGCTCGTTCTTAAAGGAACAAGCAAATTTAAGAGAGCTAACATATTAGAATTGAATAAGGAAACTTTATCATCAATGTTACTGCAATCATATATCATATATGCTACGCCAGGTATAGAACATAGGTCGCTATTAAACTGATGGCGGATTTCACAAACGTTACTTAAATTTAATCATCCGTTAAAAGTAAACGTTGCCATGGTTACATGTGTTGAAGGTATAGGAATGATTATTCTTAATCGATGATTAAAGTTAAGTGACGTTTGTGAAATCCAGCATGAATGTAATTAAAGTTTTTAAAATCACGATAGGTTCGAATTATGTGAACTTTCTCGTTCGTAAAAATAGATTCGCAGCTTATTAGCTCATGATCTGAATATTCATGCAAACTGAATGTGTTGACAAAATTAAAAACATTACTGTTTGACACCAATATTAGATCTAAAATAGCTGAAGTTGTTTCTGTAATTCTAGTTGGTTTATTAACTATTTGCGTTAAGTTATAATCCTCCATTAGAGAAGTTAGTTTAAACACAGAATGGCTATTGACATCTAACATATTTATATTTAAATCATTACATTTATAATTAGGAGGTCTATAGGTAATTTCAACAGTAATATTCAACCCGTTAATACACATACTGATCCATATTTGCTTAATAATATTAGAAACTTCCAATAATCTAAAACGGATATTATTTTTTATGTACATAGCAACACCACCTCCTCTGCTTATTCTATCTTTTCGTAGGAGCTGATAACCATTTATGCATACCACCTTGAATCTATTGAGGAAGTTAACCATGATTTTGTAATGCCAATTACATCGTAGTTTGCAGATAATACATGGTTTAAAAATAAATCAAAATTAGAAGCTAGAGAGCGAGCATTTAAATGGGCAAATTTTAGTTCAGAAATCTTCATCTTACTTATCTTTAACTTAAAAAAAAAATTAAACGAGAAAAAGTAATTAATTATTTTATCTAATTGAATGAAGCAGAATCCGTATAAGCAAGTTTATATGCTGCAGTCTCAAGGAAAACGGACTAACATAACAAATCGTCATTCCATTCGAACTGTATTAGCATTCCCTATACCTACCTTTAATAGTTTTTGAGTTACGAAACATTTTCGATTTAATTCATAAAAAATTACAATTTTAATAAACAACTAATTTGCAGTGAATCATAGCGTACATACCGGGTGTCCCAAAACCCTCGTTTGAGACTGAAACAGTATATAGAGAGGCGCAAAAGAAACAACTTTTTTCAATACTTTTTTTTCCAGACGTTAATAATAAAGGAATTATAAGCTCTGAAAGAGAATATTGTTCTTTTGGCAATATCTTCTGCATCCTTAAAGTTATGAAACTAACATTTTAAATTCAGGTGTAAGGCACCTAACTACGCATTTACAACATATTTGTTAGATCCTCCCTCCTTTTTTTTGTTTTTTTTTGCTGAGGTTGAGAAACTTGGAATGAATTATTTCCGTTAACAAATCTTGGTTGCACAATTAAATCCCAGAAAGCAAACAGGGTGGTCTGAAATGGCGCCATTCAATTTCAAATCTGCACCCTCAGCAAGCAACGTGATGGTTACGATATTTTAGGATATCCACGGTCCAATTTTAACAGATTTCTTAATTGACCGAACGACAATAAATTCAGAGTTTAGGCCTCTTAGACTGAAAATTGATTATTATCATTAGATTGATCTGAAGTGCATATTCCCCTCGTATATTATTCCGATTTCTATTACTTACTTTTGTAATTCATATGACAAGCATTTCATCAATAAAAAACATTAATATTGCAAAAGTTAATCATCAAATTTAATTAAAAACAAGTATTAAAGAAATTGTGAAACAAAATATCTCAAAAATGATGCATTTTAGAGATAGGGAAATGTATTGCAATTTAACATATTTTTATATGTAAAATTCAAAAACGTGATAAAAAATATAACATTCCATTTAAAATAAGCGATTTGATGGCGACTTCCGGTATAACCGGAAATGACTGGAAGTCAATTTTATTTTACTTGAACAGATCCTTTCGAAGTATTCCTCCTCCGCAAATTTCAAATTTCTATCTAAACTTCTTCTTTGAAAACTTTTAATGAACGGTCTACGTGAATAACCCTGTAGTTAGTTTTAGTATATTGTCACGATAAAAATTTAATACAGACTTTCTGTGATTTAATAGTACAATGTAAAATACTGAATTTCCAAAGAGTAGTGCAGATGACTTTTACCGAATGCAAATGATACGGAAAAATGAATAAAATGGAGTAGGAAGTAAATGTAAAGTATAAATAATTAAAAAAATTGTAGACACTACCACTTTTTTAAATTTAGAATTAATAAGTTAATTTGACATGTGATTTTGTTTTTTAATTTTACATTATCTTTATAAAATATTTTATTTTTCGTAAAAAAACAGAGTTAAGTTGCTTATTGAACTTCACATTTATAATTTTCTTAATCTACTTATCAATGCAATGTTCATACCTTAAATACATTGCGTCGAACATTTTATGTTTAATCAATTATACTATGACATCAAAAATTATTTTGGTCAAGGATAGTCAAGGATTTTAAAATTATTGTTGTTCGTGTATTGTATCAATCATTTTTTGATTGTCAAAATTTGTCAAGTATTTCTGAAAAAGTTTACTTGCTGTTATTTCTTTGGTTTCTTGGTTTTACTTGCTGTTCATAGTTTCTTGAGTTTATTGGTTTTGCAATTTGTGTTTTTAAGTTTTTGCGTTATGTGGAGCACTGACAATCCGAATATTTTTGTTAAATTTCCACTTCATGCTAGATGTGTCTGATGGCAGTCTCTCGCAGAAGAATAATTGGGCCCATTTTTTTTTTCAATTTTACTGTCAATGCCGAGAGATACAGAAACAATATTTTAAAGGAATTTGTTCAACAATTACACCATGATGAAATTCAGCATGGCTATTTTGAACAGGACGGTGCAATGGCACATACGACACGGGATATTATAGCTTTTCTCCGCGAGTTTTTTGATGATATGACCGATTGATAAGTTTACATACACACTTGAATTTCCTCCGAGATCACCTTGTTTGACTGTCATGGACTATTGTGTTTCCTTACTTAAAAAATAGGATTTTCAAAACTGCTGCAGAGAATTTGCAAGAACTAGAACAAAGGATTTTATTGAAGAATGTCCAAGCATAACGTCAGAAAAGCTGCAAAATGCTTTTATAGCATGAGAAGGCGCGTAAATTTATGCACTGAACAAGGCGGAGGACAGTTCCAACAGTTACTTTAATTTGTCTTTTCTTGTTGAAAAGATGTTATAATTCTTCTATTTTACTTTTCAAATTAGTCAGTATTAATTCTAGAGATAAAATAATAATGAAGTTAAAACTGCAACACATTAATAAATTTCTCTTTTTAACTTGTTTATTACACTTATATTTATTTGCAACAGTGGAACTTGTTGCTACTGTCACAGATATTGTGAATAAACATTTGCAAAAAACAAAACTTATGTTTTCAAAAATTAAAAGATCCTGTGAAAGATTATAAGGTTCTGTGATAAGATAAGATAAGAAAAGTGATATGGTGCAATCAAGCCATTTGAAACTCCGAGACTATTTATGCAATATTTGTTATTGTTATATTGCAATATTTGTTATTGTTATATTTTTTAAATTTACTACTTAATTTTTTTCTCAAAATTTTTTCCATAGAACATCGTAAATTTTAGATGTAGTTGGATAGGGAATTTAATGAGCTATCAGAATCGAGAAAAAAATTGGAGGTTGCTATTTAAAAAAAATTTCGATGACGTCAGGGGCGTATTCGAAAACTCAGAGCGTTACTCTTGGGTAATATTCTTTTCTCTCTCATATAATTGAAATTTATCTCCGCCCAAAATAATTTTTAGTCTCTCATATAAATCATTTTGTATATTTTGCTTTTCACTCTGTTGGTATAACTCTTATACTTACTCCCTGTGTTTTCGAACACGCCCCATTATATATTTGAAAAAAAAATGACTGTCAAAAATTGATTTTTGCATAAAAATATGTGCTTTAGAAAACAAAATTTACCTGTCCGAGTGTTTTCTCTAAAAGCCAAAAATAAAGAAATTATGAAATGAAAAATTTATTTCACGTAACTTCAAGTAAGTATCTACTTAAATGTACTTTTGTTCAATATAAATTTATTTTCTTTTCCATATAATAAAAAATAACTTAAAATAATTGAGCGAGAGGGGAGGGGGTGCTAGCTAAATTTCTCAGTTGCTTGAGGGGTGCAAAGTCAAAAATAGTGGTATATATGGGTACCTAAAGGATGCAAGAACATAGAATCAAAAATGTTTGAAAGAACTTACACGGGGTTCACCATTTTATTTTCTCTCAATCAAAAAATTCACTGGGGGGGTGGGTTGTTAAGTTTCTATTTTATTTTATTTTTCTCAGCAATTTGAGCTGTGCAAATGTTAAAAATGGTGGTGAATAAGGGGTGCAATAAGATGCAATAAAAAAAACTTCGAAAATTTTCACTGGGATCGGTTAGCTAAGTTTCTATTTTATTTAATTTTTCTCAGCTATTTAAACGGTGTAAAAGTTAAAAAGGTGGTACATAAGGGATGTAACAAGGTGCACAAAAAATTTCAATTTTTTTTCTGGAGGAAGGGGTAACTCAAAGATTTGGGCTAACTTAAGATCTATTGTAACATTTAATTATCCAGTATATCCGGGCAAGGCATGACCAAAGTGTTGGAAAAACAGTAGCGATTATTATTAATTGACGTGGACGAAATGTGTTAGTCAAAAAGCTATATTTGTTCATGTCTGATAAGTATTTTACATTACATTGGTGGCAGGGGTGGGATCTGCATCAAAATGTAAGCGATTAGCAAACAAATCGATTGACTACAATCAGACTGAATCGATCTAAATCGATTCATGAAAACACTGAACGGTGGCGTGACCGGTATAACCCTACTTTCTGTTAAAAATGTATCGCCGGAACCAGTGAATCGGAATACGAGTCTTGGATCAGCTTCTCCTTGCTCTGTCATTAGTCATGTGTGAAAATACATCGAAGAAAGAAGTAGCGGACAAATTTGATTGGTCAAAAGCTGCGAAACATTTGTCAACAAGTGAACTAATTCGCAACAAGAAAAGATTAAGCCAATTTCAAAACGCGATTGCTAGAAATAAAGCTGTTACCGGTTGCACAAATATTCTACGGCATTGCATCGATACAAAAGAAGCAAAACCGATACGCCAAGCACCACGACGTCTACCAATGGCCTATAAAGAAGAAGCTGAACAAGAAATCCACGGATGGTGAATGCAGGAGTAGTTATCACCATGGTGCTCACCAGTTGTCCTGGTGCGAAAAAAACACGGTGCCGTGAGATTTTGCGTAGATTTTAGAAAATTAAATGATGTCACTATTAAGGATAGTTACCCACTGCCCAGAATTGATGGTGTGTTAGATTTTCTATCGAATACTATATTATTTTCAGCATTGGACTTACAAACAGGCTATTGGCAATGTGAGGTAGAACAAGAAGACCGCAAGAAGATGGCATTCTCGGTAGGTACAAGGTTGTACGAGTTTAATGTGTTACCATTCGGAGTATGTAATGAGCCAGCAACCTTTCAGAGGCTCATGGATGTAGTCTTAGACGGACTGCATTGGCGTACTGCTCTCGTTTACTTAGGTAATGTAATCCTGTACGGGAAAAATGTTGACGAACATTTGGAAAGGCTGTGTGAAATTTTGTACGGTTAAGGGACGCAGGTGTCAAAGTAAATCCGGCCAAGTGCAAATTATTTGCGCGCGAAGTAGAATTTCTTGGATATATAGTGAATGAACAAGGTGTTTATACAGACCCATCAAAAGTAAGAGTAGTCAAAGAATTGCCGAATCCTAAGAATCTAATAGAAGTGCGTGAGAGTCTCGGATTGAAAAACTTGCTAATAAATGCCCCAGTTCTAGCGACCGAAGGATAAGTTTACCTTGGATGTTGATGCAAGTAATATGGCTATAGGTGCCGTTCTAAGCCAAATACAAGATGGAAAAGAACGTGTCGTTTCTTATTTTAGTCGCGCATTGACGAAACCAGAACGGAAATATTGTACAACACGTCGGGAGCTATTAGCATTAGTAAATGCGTGTCAACATATTCCTGTCTACTTAATGAATAATGAATTTACAGCACGCACCGATCATAAATGCCTTCCTTGGTTGTGTAACTTCCAAGAACCAGAGGGACAAGTGGCTCGGTGGCATTTGCTTGCCGAATTTAATATGAACGTCATCTGCCGTCCAGGAAAGTTACATGGTAATGCTGATGTACCGTAGAGGTATCCACGTTCACAGTGATCAGCATTGCAGTCTTTGGAGGGGAAGGAAAGAGTGAGCGTGATCAGTCAAATAGGAGTCGAAGAAGAAGATGCTGCAATCCGGGGAGAGCAACGAGTCTGCATGCCAGTAATTATAGCACTGGAATTGAATTATAAAAATGAAGATGGCCTTTCGGAAAAATCAAAGAAGATACTTCGGTTAAAGCCAAAGAAAGTATATTGTGTTGTAGATTTTGTGCAAGGAGGCAAGAAGTATAGCGTGGTGGTCCCAGAAAGCCTTAAAATGAAAATAATGAAGGACTACCGCAGCGGGTGCCCATTTGGGAGTAGCAGAAACATTGACACGTATACAAGGCAGGAACATGTTGTGCGTTGTTGCCGAGACTGCGAAGATTACTGTCAAAGAAAAACTCCGATCTCTTCGCCGAGGGCTGAACTAGATAAATATTCGTGTCGAAGATTAGAGCGCGTAGCTATATAGAAAGCAGGTACAATCGCTAAGAAGTCAGTGGACGTATTTATTTACCGCTTTGGAGCACCCGATATCATCCACACTGATCAAGGCAGGCAATTTGAATTCAAATTATTCCTCGAGACATTTCGGCCACAATTGGATGGATGGTATGGTTGAACGGTTTAACCGCACACTTCTCTGGACATGTTATGTCACTGGGCAGGGAAGAAACAGAAATCTTGGGATTTAGAATTACCCCGGGTTATGATGACCTGTCTTCTAGTCGTCACAAAGCAGCGAAACACACACCGAATATGTTAATGTTTGGATCAGAAGTCCGTCTTCCAATTGATTTACAGTATGGATTACCAGCAGGTGAATCTTTTCACTCTACGAAAGATTATGTGGTATCTCTGCGTCAGTCTTTGGAACAGAGATACGAGATGGTAAGAAAATATTTGAACACTGCTCTCATACGGAATAAATCACATTGATCGCAACGTGCGTAACAATTGCTATAAAATACTTAAATTTTTCAGAGAATTTAAAAAAATAGGTTTCTGTACTTATTCTGTTTTGTTCCATCTTTGTAAGTTGTTTGTAGGTTTAGAACTTTCAGATGATAAAAGGCGAAAGCAACGAGACGAACCTACGGGAAATATCAAAAAATATCAATATCAATGGGCTAGTTTTTTAAAATATATTTCATAATAAAGATAAATTAAAGCAATTAATTTTGATTACGTTACAGTAAAAGGTTGACTGAAAGAGACTCTATTTTCATTCTACCCACCAGTAAATAAATGCACTCCTGTAAGAAGGAAAATTTTTGTTGCTTGTAACTTGTAACCGCAAAATGTAACTTTTCATTATACCGATACCATATTATACGACACGTAATACATTTTGAAAAGTTTTACACATATAAATCATTACGAGAAATTTAATAACATATTTTCATATGTAGATCGCAATACTCACATTCCAACTTTGTTATACAATACGCGAGAACTTTGTTTTTATAGCATTTCGCTCTGCTCGCAATATTCAGTAATTAGACTAATTCGTAAAGCTTATCGTATACTTATCCCTCCATTACATTCCGTCCCGTCAAAATACGGTCAGGATTAAACACTTGAAAATGAAGGGGTGATCGCACAGTTGTCCGTTCCATCATATTCAATGTTTGCAATGGCAGAGTCCGTTGGCGGCGCTGTGACGGGACGGGGCGGATAAGTGTGCGACAAGCTTAAAACGAGGTGAAAGTGTTCGGAATTGCGTGTAAAAGATATAAGACATATTCTTTTAATTAAATACGAATTACTGGACACGCGCAATTTTCAAGCGCATCCACTTAAACGATTTGCATTTTAATAAAAAAAAAGAAATCTAACAGGAGATTTTCCTAGACTGTGCGTAATTACGTAACACGCTTCAAGCAAATTGTTGTGTAATTAATTAATAATTTCTGTAATGAAAAAGTGTCCTTTCGATACCGCTTTCTTTCACGCGGATAATTGCGAGTGCCGCCAATTAAGAGCGATTTTTTTCGAATTTAAATAAGATCGCAAGTATGTGGCTGCTGCATTTTGCAAATAGTTTACACCAGCAGTGATTTTACGTCCTTGACACAAACAGTTGAAAGGGTTATGGGAAAAATATAAAACAGTTATCTAAAAGGTCTCATAAATTAGCAACCTACGCTGGAAAATTAGGACAATATCGCGTCCTTCCATTCTCTAAATTGTTTACAGTTAGAATGGAAGAATCGCTTTTACTTAATTATTTACTTGAGTAAGATGTAAAAGATATGAAAGGAAACAATCTTAACAGTTAGTCAGTTAATTCTCCAATGCAAACGTTGTAATGAGCTCTCAGATTTTGAGAAAAAAGAGGCAATCTTTTTTCAACACTTCCAGACAGTTTAATTTTAATAGGTATGAGATTTGTTGGAAATTTTCATTGTGTTGATTATTGCCTTTTAGATGCAGGTTCAAGAGGACAGATCCACGATTCATTACTAATTATAACGTTATATGCTACTTTTAAACTATATTGTATTTTTTCCAATGCACCTTTGTGCAGCTGTAATTTTTGAGAATCTGTTAAACGGTTAAAAACTCAAATACAGTTTTCCTGACATTTAAGTGATGTTGCAAAATTATGTTAATGGCGATCATACCAATATTCAAGGTGCTTCTAATGATTCTGTATGCAATTCGACTTCAATCGTGCATCGATTTGAAGCTACAGATAATTTTTTTACTACCTATGTGCCGAGCGATCGATAAGTCAAAGAACTTTTATATAACTATCACCTTCCAACATTCGTGAAACGGCTCTTGTCATGTCATGTCACTTCGTCGTATGTTTTCTTAACTCAGATCTATATGATCAACATATAAATAAAAATGAATTTTATGTTTTTTTTTTAGTTAGTATGAAAATTGGTATGCACTCGTGCAAATCATCTGTCAAATTAAATCGTACCAATTGTAAATAATCCACCAAAAGCAGTAATGATTAGGAGTGAGAAAGTGTCAAAGCTAAACTCTAGCTGTCGAAATACCCAGTGATTCTTAAAATTCCTTATCAACTCTTGCCATTGAATTTGGACGACATGTCTCAGCTTTACTGTAAAACCAAATTAAAACAGCATCAAGGAGTGCAACGACGTACTTTTCACTTAAGCTAACATGCCGTCTAGATGTCATGGTAAGAGTTGATAAAAATTTGAAAAAATCAGTCGGTATTAAGCATTATTATAGTTACTTGACTGTATAAATTGGACTAATATATTAGTTTGCAGAAACAATTCCCATAGTGGCCTAACCAAACGATTAATTCTTTGTCAAGAGACTTATTAAAATCCCTCTACTACTGCCTTTTATAATAAAAAAAGTATTATAAGTATCAAGGTAAATAAAAAGCTAATTCATGAATTTATTTCAGGAGGAAAGTTTACTTGCATTATTGTATCATTTTCTCATTTAGGTCTTAAATGACAATAATAATTTTTTTTATTCATGCTCAGCTTAATTATTCTGTTTTTGTTGCTTATTGTAATACACTATTACGTCCATTTGCGTGCTACTACAGACCATTTTTCAATTTTTTATCCCACATTAATAAAGAAACAATTAGTGTACAAGGGTGTCGATTTAGTTGGACTCAACTCTACATAATCTTGCATGCTATATTTGGTGAAATACTTGTCGGGGATTTCATGAAAAATGAAACTTGCTCTTTACTGGTTGTTTTATCATCATACAAATAGAAAATTTTGAATATTTTTCAGACTCTCACCTTCGATTTTATTCAAAAAGTTTATTATATTTTAAACTATGAAGGGAACAACAAGTAAGTTGTTTTGTTTAGAATTGAATATATTAGAGATAAAATATGTTGTAAGCTATCTTAATAATATATGTGTTCCGTAATTATTTTATTAATGAAAAGTATTAATTACTTTTTACATACATTTCTTTATTTAGCATTATAACTTTTTATGTATGACACCTATTTTTATACAGGCTGTCTTACGAAAAACGCCCCAAGCCATAACTCCGTTATTTATGGACTTATCTTAACAAACAAAGAGGCAAATAAAATGAGACTAAAAATACTATAAAGTGAGTTCAGTTTCAATTTTTTTTAAATTACCTTCTAGGTCAAACGACTGTCAACTTTTATTTTTCAAATGGCTCTGTATATTTTTTATTATTATATCTGGTAGAGATTTTTTTAGTAAATCCAATAATGTGCAACACTTTGATATTTAGAAAACATTTTTCGTAAAAAAAATGAACTAGTCTATTATGCAAAACGTGCTTTTCATAAAAATGTTATAGTTTGTCGTGAAAACAATGTCACTGAGGTTATTTTTCACAGTTGTTTTAAACTATCAAGTTCTTCTACTTGTACGACTTATTGTTTCCTAAAAAAAAGCCGATTATGGATAACAATCACCTAACTGACTTATTGCAAGTATATTTAGAATGCAATAAAAACAGCAATCAAGCAGTACAGAAAACATTAAAGAAATAATTAAAATTAAGTCTACAACTGTGTAAGTTGCTTTGGGAAAAAATCCCTGCCTATAGAGACGCAGTGCTTGTGTTTTTATTGCATTCAAAATATGCTTGGAGTAAGTCAATCTACTGAGTATTATCCATAATCGGCTTTTTTTAGGAAACAATAAATCATACAAAGAGAATAACTTGACAATTTGAAACAACTGAAAAATAACGCTCAGTGACATTGTTTTCACGACAAACTTTAACATTTTTATGAAAAGCACTTTTTGCATAATAGACTAGTTCATTTTTTTTTACGAAAAATATTTTTTAAATGTCAAAGTGTTGCACATTATTGGATTTAGAAAAAAGATCTCTACCAGATATAATAGTAAAAAATATATAGAGCCATTTGAAAAATAAAAGTTGACAGTCGTTTGACCTTGAAGGTAATTTTTAAAAAAATTGAAACTGGACTCACCTTGTAGTACTTTTAGTCTCATTTTATTTGCCTTTTTGTTTGTTAAAATTAATCTATAAATAACGGAGTTACGGCTTGGGGCGTTTTTCGTAAGACAGCCTGTATATAATAATGAATCCTTTCTCTCATTGCTGTTAATTATTTTAATGTAAATTTCATTTATACATATACATACTTAATACCATACATATACATAGTTAATACAAGTTTTAATTTTATTATTACAAATGTCTTATAGGTTTTTTATATCATTTTTAAAATTCTGATTGAGTACATAAAAAACATAGAATTTAATTTTTGTGTATCTAATATTTTTCTTACGGTTCTTCAAATATAACAGATACAAATACAAATAGAATGTTTGATTAACTGATGGTTTCTTTAATTAAAAATTGATGGTTATGGTTTGTTAACTTTAGAGATGATGAGGTGCTTTATACCTATTTTGCCAAATAAAGTACATGTGTTAATGGTTCTTTTATAATTACCCTGAATTCAATAAATTTTTCTTGATCTTCGAAGTCCTTATTGGATTTAGTTTACGTTTACAAACGTTTAAATGGAAATCACAGCACACATAATTTTTCATTACTTAGTCTTTAAGGAAACAACTTCGTTAGAGAGCGAGAATTCTTCACTTAGGCAGTTGTTAAGACTGCAAGTCATAAGACATGTCATAAGAATTTTCTCCCGGAACATTACCTGTAAGGGCAGAGAGAGGCGACGGAGCATGAGATTGCTGCTGTCTGTTGGCAGGATTCGCTTCGAACAAGTCCTTGACGCGATTGTAAATGACTTCCTGCGGATTGTGCAGGTAGAATGATTCTCCTCCGTTCACGCTTCCACTCAAGCTGCTGGTGTCTGAACTGCTGGCGCTGTTAACAAAATTACAGTGAAAAATGTATGCAACGATTATTAAAGGAAAGTTTTTTTCATAATCAATTATGCTTTATTAAAATGTGGACACAGCTGTTTTCTCGTTCTATGAAAAGCAGAGCGTGAAATGTAGAAAATGGTTAAAATTAACATTTAAATAAGTGGGTTAGAATTATATTTTAGAAAGGTGTAGCAAAGAAATTTTATTATAAGAAATTAAGGTAAGTACATACATATTGTCTAATTATTGTCTAACACAGGGAATGAAACTAACTATAACAAGGCATTTTTACGCAAGTTCATCCAAACCATAACTGACATCAAAAACCTAAAACTGGCCGCGCTCTGGTTATTATACAGGTGTCCCAACAGTGTATTCTCGGGCAATATCTCTATAACTACAGAAGATACAAAAAAAAGTTTTAACGCAATTTTTTCTTTAAATTTTAGAGGTTTACAACATAAAATTATAACGCCTCCCTGATAAGCTCATAGAGAGCTTGGGTTATATATGGTGTAAGAACAAAAAAAATGTATAATTGTCTACAAAAAAGAAGTACTTAAAATAAGTAATGTTTGTACATTATTGTCGGTTGAAAAATTAATTACTAATATCAATCGGTTCACTTGTTTGCCTGTTTTCCACGGTTTCCTTAGACAATTATTCGTTTTAAAAGAAACAATTCAAATAGAATTAAAAATCTCAATAGTATAGTATATAGATATAACACATGCCTACTTAACAAAAGTGAAAGTACTTATTAAACGAAGAATTTTGAAATTTATGATATTTTGTTTATTACCACAATCACCTTGTAGCGATAGAAACATTCTTAATAATGGCTTAGAATAAGGTTAGATATTAACTACATCTGTACTAAAAATCGTTTTCTTAGAGTTATTAAATCAATAAAATAAGAATAAACAAAATAGTGCCTGCAAATGGCAATTTTTACACAAAATGTTGAATATCTCAAGAACAACGATTAGGTTTAGATATAAACAATAGTTTACAAGAGATGTGTCGAATTTGATGAGCAATCCAAATTTAGCATCATATGACTGTGGGGGGTGTCATTTGAAATGAGAAACTTGTATCCGGTATCACTGTTTTTATTCACTCTATACAGATGAAAATAATTTTATGTTGTAGAACTCTAAAATAAAAAAAAATTACGTTAAAAGTCTTTTTGTATCTTCAGTTTTTTTGGTGAAATAGTCTCCAAGTATTCCCCGTAAGAAGCAAATGCAAACGGTGGAATGGCAAACTAGAATGATTCCTTATTGTTAAGTAAAACGAGTAAATCAGTTGATATATCAAGTGATCAAAGTAATTTTACCTTTAGTGGGCTTTAAAAATAAAACTTGTTCCTGGAATTAGTGCTACTTTTCAAGACATGGCCAACTAGAGGTAAAATTACTTTGATCACTCCTTACATAATTAATGTACGCTGTCATATCCAACATTTACTCTTATTATTAATAAAAGTTTTCTTACGACCGCGACCGTAAGTGTTTCAAGTGCATTGCTCGCTTCCAATTCCATCAGGTTATGGGCCTAGGCGCCTGAAGCGTTGAATTTTGAAACAAGTTAAGGAAACTTCAATTCGTGTGACCACGACGTATCGGTTAAGAGAAAGAAAATATAAATGTGAATACTAGTCACCCGCTTTGTAGAAGAGGACTTGAAAGTGTGCGAAATGACTGTTGTGCGAAGTCATACATAGGTACATACGTTAAAAGACCGTTTGATAAATATTCGTGCATTATCACAACAAACGGAACATTATTGCGTATTTTTCGAACGCTACATCATTTAAATGATGAATACGAACATCGTTGTATGTACTGTTTTGAGGCATTCGAGCATGAAAATTATGACACTTGGAAATTGCAAATGCGTGCCCTATTAGTGAAACATGACGCTGGGGGTTACATAAGTGGAGAAATAATGAAGCCCGAACCAACGGAAGATAACGCTGCTGCAGTTCTGGACTGGAACATTAAAGACGAAATAAGGCCAAGCCAGATATTTTATCTATTGGTGCAAGTCAATTGAAACTGGTTAAAAACTACATAATTAATTAACGACAAAGAAGTTAAAAAAGAAGAAAACCTTTCAAGTTCAGACGTAATAAATATCAGGAGAAAGGGCATAAAGCTGTCGATTGTACGACTCAGAAAGTGAACGGCAAAGGATCTTCACGCGTATCTTTTTATCAACCAAAATGACATACGAGGATTGACAATTATGTTCGTAGAAAAAAATTATTACAACTACGAAATAGGTTTATTCGTTATTCGGTACACGGTCGCCTTCGAAGTAGTCTCTGCCTAAAGCAATGCATTTGGTCCAAAATTTCTTCCATTGCCGGAAGGTCTCTTTAAAATCATTTTTAAGGAGGCTGTTTACAGCTCGCGTCGTGATCCGTTCCACCTCCTCTCGTGACCCCCAGTGATGATCCTTCATCTCTTTCTGGATCTCAGGAAATAAAAAAAAAGTCGGAAGAAGCCAGGATCCGGCGAATAGGGCGAATAGGGTGGGTGTTCCAACAAAGTGATTCGAAGAAGTCCTTCATAACAATAGCTGTGTGTGCTAGAGATTGTCATGATGCAAGACCCAAGTGTCCTTCACTTATTATTTTTCGTACTGTCTTTCTGTTGATTCCTAATTCTGGTGCAATGAATCTAGTCGAAACACGATGGCCTATTGATAGAAGTTCATCCACTCTTCTCACATTTTCTTCTGCCTCCCGTCGAAATGGGTCTTCCTTCTTTCGGATCGTCGTCAACTGATTCCCTCCCTTCTTTGAACCTCTTTGCTTATTCGTAAATTGCAGCAGGTTTCATGGCAGACTCACTTAATAACGCTTCATCCACAAGCTCAACGATTGCCGAGCTGTCTTTAATTTTACCTAAAAATTAATCGCTGGTCTCTTTTCTATTAAATCCACAACGTAAATTTTTACAGCAGACACGAAACTGCTTTGTCGAAACCCCCTACGAAACATGAAATGGCAGAGTACGAAATGTGAGTTATTTCAAAGAATTCGGATGAAGAGTATTTCGTCTCGCCAAAGAAAATTTTGACGTTCGATCGAGGGAAAGAATATTTGTTGGGTATTCTGAAGAGTCTAAAGGCTTTCAGGTTTGGCTACCAAAATCTGAAAAAATCGAGATTACTCGAGATTTAAAGTTCTTGGAAAAGCCTTCGAAGGATTTGAAAATACCGTCTGAAGAATTTTATTCAGAGAACGTTTTATCGAAACAGTTCGTTGACCATGCGGTGGCAGACTTCAAGACAATTCGATGTACCAGAGAAAGTCGATGAAGAGCCAGGTGAAGCGGAGATACAAGACGAAGAAATAGTACGGGTTCGAAAACGTCTGCGCTTAATCAAAACTGGACGACCAGGAAGACCTCGTAAAGACTACGTTGGAAATGTGCAAGAAGAAGCAGAATTCTTCACAATTGTTGCAGAAATCCCCGTAAAACAGCCAATGTTGGGCGCAAACTCAACAGACTGGAAAGATGCAATGGCGTCTGAGATGAGGTCCTTAATTAAAAGTCATACTTGGAAGTTGGTGAAGCGTCCAGAAGGTCAACAGATGATCGGGAGCAGATTTGTGTCACGCAATAAGTACAACTGTGAAACGGAAGGCACGCGTTGTCGTACGTGGATTTTCTCAAAGACCAGGGGCCTATTCCACCAACAACTTTGCAACCTTGCTCTTAGCACTTAGCGTTTTCTTGTCTTTTCGACATTACTATTTTTATATCATATTATTGATTTCTATGGCTTTGCAAATTAAAATACTTTTCATAAATTGCAAATCAATTCAATAACCTCCTAATTGTTGGTAGAACCAAAATAAACTACACTTTTCTGTTTTTACAAGTGAAAAGTGCAAAGTGCAAGGTTGCAATTTTGTTGGTGGAATAGGCCCCTGGCATTGACTTCCACAAGACATTCGCTCCCGTAGCTAGATTGAGTTCAGTATGTGCGGCGATGGCAGTAGCAATTCGGTATGATACGGAAATTGAACAACTTGATATTGCAACGGCATAAATTGAGAAATTGAGGAGCAAATTTTCATGGAGATACCTAAATCTTTGAAAGATATTTTGGAGTATATTATTCAATCCAAACAAGGAGACATCTCTATCAGAAAGGCAGCGAAAAAATGTTGGAAGATTTAAAGAAATTCGATGCAGTTTGCTTGCTGAACAAGGCTTTATACTAGAGCTGGCAACGGTTAACCGATTTTGGATATTTTGGATATTCGCGATGTACAGCATGTCACTTATGCAAACAGAGTTGCATAACTTGAATGTGAATCTAAGTGAAAATTTTTTTATGCAACTCTATTTGCATGAGTGACATGCTGTACACCGCGAATATACTTATACATATCGATTATGTCAAGAGACCGAGCCCTGGCATTCTCGACTGCATAAGGAACTTCGAAATCTTGGAGCAAGCCTATCGGATGCAAATGTAAACGGTGGATTCGCATACTAGAATGATTCATTATTGTTGTTGAGTAAAACGAGTTAAACACTTGATATACCGGGTGTTTCATAAGGTGGAAAAAAATTAAATCCCATGTACAGAATCTTATTTTACGTTAAAATGAAAGAATAAAAAAAAATCAAATTTTGCTTGGTTTCGGAGTTATCTGAGTGTGAAAATAAAAACTGATATAATTTATTTGAAACATAAACAAAACAGTTGATAAAAAATGTGAAGTCTGTTCGGCTGTAGAAAAAATATTGTATACAACACGCGTGCAAACGTATTTTTTTAAATCTCGTGCTGCTATTTGCGCACTCGGCTGACGGCTCCAGTGCAAAAATTTTCGCACTCGATTAAAAAGACCTGCTTTACACACTAATTACTTAAAGTACCTAGCTCTTTCTGGTTATCTAATTTTAAGTTTAGATAATTCCGAAACTAAACAAAATTTGAAAATTTTTTATTCCTTAATTTTAACTTAAAATGAAATTATGTACATGAGATTTCATTTTTTCTCACCTGTTATGAAACACCCCGTATATAAGTAAAGTACGCTGTCATATGCAATATTTCTCTTACTATTACGACCGTTAGGCTAGGTTGCACAAAACATTTAAGCCAGGATTAAATTTAAGCCTAACTTAGATTGTGACGTACAGCTTATTGTGTGTCACATTCTAACTTAGGCTTAAATTTAATCCTGGTTTAAATGTTTTGTGCAACCCCGAGCCTAAGTGTTTCAAATGCATTGCTGACTTCCAGTTCCATCAAATATCTATCGAGATATTGCCCGAGAACAAACTGTTGCGACACCTGTATATACAGTCCCTATTTACTTTGTATCTTACCTTGTATCAAAAATGTAAAAATGATACAAAAATATTACTTCTAAAGGGATAATTAATCTTTTCTATTATTTTTTCAAATCTTGCATAAATCTTCGAAGTTTCATCTAAAAAGATTGAATTTTGGCCACTAGGCCATTCCGGAATAATTTAAATTTGGCGCTTCATGTTGATTTTATTCTTCACCATAATTTAGCCCTGTTTTTGACAAATTTAATGTTAATACTTTAAAATAAAAGTTATTTAGTAACTTCATATTTTTAATTTCAAATAGCTCTATCTCAGAAACCATTAATAAAAGACTACCTGTTTATATAAACGTTATGACTCATAATAACCCACGAAGTATTGACCTTTCCTCACGGGACACCCAGTATATGTAACAATCAATCTTTTTTGTTTTGTTAATATAGATCTATTAGAATGTTATATCACCTTGATTGTAGCCTTCAAATGAAAATTTACTGTAGCAAAATTAATATATACATACGTAATTTATTACCTGCCTCGAATATCAAAAGTGAAAAATTAAAACATGTCCACGGGACTTGAATTTATACCTATAAAAAAATACATGCGTCCTTATTTCTAAAGTAATTATTGAGAACCTAAAATTTATTTCGTCACACTTATGCAATGGTAAGCAATGTTAATTAATGTTAATCATTAATTCTCGATCTCTTATCCTACTTACCGTTTTTATTTGTAAGAGGAATTCATCATTGCTTTGGCAACTTGACTTTAATGAGATAGTGAGGTTGCAAAATTTTTATCGAAGAGCAGAGAAAGCTTAAGAGGACCAGTTATCGAATAAATGATTTGATTCTAGGGCGACGCAGATGTTCGTATTAATTTTAATGTATTCCGTATAAATTTTAATATTTACCTGTTTCTGAGTGCCGTCATTGGGTTAATATAAAGTCCGTCTTGTGGAGCATGCGGTGCTTCTATGCTCCTGGCCGATAAAGGTGGATGGAGGAAGAATGGTTCTTGATTGTTGTTAATACTAGCTGAACTGACTGAACTCGGTTTGCAGCTGGAACAATCACTGGCGATGCTACCCTAAAAGTAATATTGTTTTAATTATTGTGGTTTTATTTTCATTTTTAAAATGGTTTTTGCCAACGAACTATAATAGTAAACCATAGAACTGCTGTAAACATGCTTCAAAACTGTGACAGTTGTGGTCAACTCGCAGTACAAATGACAGGTTTTTAATTCGTATAAACAAACTAATTTTATTAAACTTATTATCAAAAATTTACAACAAAACGAATGTTTATTTAATCATTACACCATTTACTTTTTAAATTGCCGTTTATTATACAGAAAACAAAAATGAACACTCTTATTGCCTTTTAAAAATTGTTTTTGTTAATTTTTGTTTTACACTCGAACTAACGGGTGTCCAACAAAAATTATTGTAGTTCTGGATAAACATTTTTAACTAATTAATGTTTCAAATTGCAATAAAACATTACGTGAACAAGAATTTATTTGTAGTTTGACAGTCAATATTTGAGTCGTTAATTCAACGATGCGAAGTAAGAATCGACATTCATGATTCGACTCCATAGTTACCCAGGACTACAGTAATTGTTGGATACATTTTAGTGCAATCCTTACTTGTAAAACAATATATTCCCGTCTTTTTTTTCCTCATATTTCTGCAATTTATAGCCGTACAAGCAGCGAGCATTTTCTGTTTGTAGAAAATACTCAACATACATGCCACATAGTCGCGACACCGCACGACTGTTTTTGACTTATAATTGTGGTGTGAATAGCAAATTCGCAACGATACTGTTGCATCAATAAGCTACCACGCACGAGATGGCCAGTGCGGAAGTGCGGACAATTAGCGTGTCATCGCAAACTTGCAACATTTTTGGCTGCAAGTCGGCCGGATTGCTCACAAACATCCTCTGTGTAGCTATTTCGGCCCAAGTTGGGTCCTCATCAGCAGAAGAGTAGCTTGAAAACTCCATCGCAATCCCGATGACCAACAAGACTTACGCAAAGATAGCGCGTAATTGCAAACATGCCATACAGTCGCGATACCGCGCCACTGTTTTGTGACCAATAATTGTGCTCTGAATAGCAAATTGGCAACGATACTGCTGTGTCAGTAAGCTACCGTGCACGAGGACAATTAACGTGTCATCGCAAACTTGCAAAACTTTTGGCTGCAAGTCGGCTGGATTGCAATGGGGTCCCCGAGCGACCCAAGTCAAAATACATAAAGAGTACTAAGTATAATTACATTAGAAGATGGTGCTGCGCGCTATGAATTTAGAAATTTAATATCGCAGGGTGGTTTAGCTGACATATTATTTGAAAAGTACTTCAATTTTACAACCAATGACGTTATCACCTTACAGTTTCTCACAAACAAATGCTAATTGGAAATTCACTTTTCTAACGTGTAGATCATGCTATTTTTCGTGTAGTTGACGAAAATAACGAAAATAATTATGAGAGTGTCGAAGAATAATAATATATCAAGGTATGTCAAGCATTTGTTGCCATAGTAACAAAACATCAATCAATCAATCTTCGACCTATGAAACGTCACCATAATAAATAAAATGAATGAAAAAAAGTGTTGCTAACTGAAATCGTGAAGAAAAGTGTTGCTAGCGAGACAAGTCCCACTTTTCTTCACGATTTTTGATTAAACATTGTGTCACTTTTCTGTTAACTACACGAAAAATAATAATATTTATTTCTCAACTGCCATTGATTAATGGATAGATTCGTCAGGCTTACACGATCATTGTATGTCTAGTTAACTAAAACCTAAATTAAATCAATTCAATTCTTCGTCACTTAGAAGTTCTTGGACAGAATAGTAGTAGAATAGGTCACCAAATCGAGTATCGTATGTATAGTTTTGACCGACTTTATCAAGTTTAGATGCCTTATTTCTAATATTAATAAGCACTTGAGAATGTAAATGCAAGGCAATGGAATATTTTTTTTGTTAACGAAAATTGGTTTGCAACTCTCGGTTGGATGAACTCCATACAACCTTTTTCTGTAATATAAAGACTCTGTTGACATTTATCGCTTGTGTCCATGTTGTAATGCAGTATGAGAGGTATGAATACACTAGGGAGTAATATACCGACAGTAGTGTAGATGAGTTTACACATTGTTTCAGTTTCAATATCGCAAAGTAGGAACTTTTAAACTTGTTACATATATTGTCAGGATGATTGTCCTACGAAAGCTTATTATCTAGAGTTAGGCCTAGAAAGGTGACGGCTTGTACAAACTTTAGTTTGTTAAGGTTTCGGGTAACCTCTGCCGGTAAAGATATTTTTTTGTGAAAATACACACATTCAGTTTTTTTTATCGTTTAGAAGTAACCTATTTTGTTGACACCAAAATTTCATTTCGGATAACGCAGTTGATACCAAAGCAAGGAGTTCCTCAGGGTTACTTGCCGAGATCAGAATCGAAACGTCATCTGCATACATGCAAATTCTGCCAGTTTTTACATGGTTTGGAAGGTCATTGATAAATAATAGAAAAAGAACCGGATCTAAAATAGAGCCCTGTGGAACTTATGTTTCTCTACTAAATTTTTGTGATCGTGCCGTACGATGTTTAACAACGATTTTTCTTTGGGTAAGGTAAGAAACTAGGAATTCCAGTATACTACCCCTTATTCCAACTGCCCATAACTTAGTTTGTATAAATTTAGGGTCCAGACAATCGAAGGCGCGCGTTAGGTCAAAAAAGAGGCCTACGACAAATTTTCCGCAGTCTAACTGTTTGAAAAGTAATTCCAAAAATGAACATGCTGCTGTATCCGTAGACCTCCCTTATCTAAAGCCATGTTGGGCCTCATTAAAAATCTGAAACTTTTCAATATAGGAAGTTAGCCGAACGTAGAGCACTTTTTAGATCAACTTAGGGCTTAGATAACGCACACAGCACTGAAACAGGTCTGCAGTTTTCGCAGTCTAATGGATCATTCTTCTTGTAGATAGGTGTCCTCAGACCTAATTTATAAATTTCAGGAAAACATCTTTCATCAATAGCTTTGTTCATTAATTTAGCAACAGGAGACGCGATTATATCACGAAACTTGATCACTGAGACATTGATATCGTCAATGCCACTGGAACTTTTATTTTTCAGGCGATTATATCACGAAACTTGATCACTGAGACATTGATATCGTCAATGCCACTGGAACTTTTATTTTTCAGGCTCCGTATTATCTTTGATATTTCGTCGTCATCGTTGGATCGTTGAATAGGTACAGACGGTTGATTTCACAGCTCCAAAATGCTTCGTTCGGCTACGTTTACGAAGTATTTTCCAAATGTGTCAGCAATTTCGGTCTCGTCCTTCACCAAGTCGCCCTCCACCTTCAATACCAAAGGTTGTGTTTTTCTCTTATTGCTTCCTAATGACTATGTTCCACGAAGTTCTGGTCCTGTTGTTTGAAGTGCTAATGAGATTCCTAGTAAGTTTCTTTAGCAGCCTTTATCATTTTCTTATAATCTTTATTTAGGCTCTTATGTTACCTCCAAAGCTCCTCACACTGTAGTCCTTTGGCTACCCAAAACAGGTTCCTTAACTCTGTACGTTGATGTAAGATCTCGTCTGTTATCCAGTTGCACTTTTTTTTATCACGGGAAATTTCTCTGTTGTTACGGACAAAATTCATTTAGGTATGTATACATACAGTGACTTTCAAATAGTGTGCTGCAAATGGAATTTTTTTTATTATCGGTTTTTATAAAAATTTATTGACGCACAACGTTTCTGGATCCCTTAAAGTCAAATTGGAAAATGTCAGATGAAATTCATCTTGAACGGCATACAGCGTGGATACCGAGAAATGAAGACTTAGGAGTAAAGTACCCTTATTTTACAAGATACACCAAAATGTCATAAAAATAAGTTGTTCAGAATTAAAAGTTATAGCATGGGTATAGCTAAGTATGAAATTACAGCCTTCTATCTCAAAAATAAAAAAGTCACAATTTATTGTGAACCGCTCTTTATACACACTACATTAGGAAATACTGGTTGGATTAAAGTGTCCAGCAAAATAATATGAATAGGAAAAGACAAAATTTGTTCTTATTTCTTAATTATTTCATTTGGTTCTGAGTGATTATTTCAATGCGTTCCGAAACTTTGTGCTTTCTTGTAGCACACCGGAGAACCAATAAATGATTGGTTACTATCATTTCTCTCGCATCGTAGTTATCAAGTAAAAATTGATGGTTCCTCCTACTCGGACCCTTATTATCTCGATTATGGTACACCACAGGGTAGTGTCCTCGGTCCTCTTATTTTTCCATTGTTTATTAATGACTTGCCACATTATATTACTAGTGGCGAAGTTTTTATGTATGCCGATGACACTTCATTTGTGGTTACTGGTCAAAACTGGAACTGTACAGTGGAAAAAGTGAAAACTGTCATTATTATAGACATTGAGAAAACTGTTTGTGTAGAATTTCATTCTAAACATAAAGCACCAAACATAACTTGTTTTAATTTTGAGGACATTACCATAAAGTGTTTTAATCAAGTCACTCTTCTTGGAGTGATAGCCGACAAACATAAACTTAGCATGGAATTATCACACAGACAATCTATGTAAAAAACTCAATAAATTTTATTACGCCATAATACATTTGAAAAAGTCTCTAAATATCTCTTCACTATTGAATGTGTATTACGCTGTTGTATATTCTGCCTTGAATTATAATATAATTATATGGGGCAAGCATCCTCTACTGATAGAGTTTTCATAATACAAAAAAGAATTATCCGTTTAATTTTCAATTTATCGCCTCGTACCTCATGCAGAGAAACCTTCATTAAATATAAAATACTTCCACTGGCTTCAATTTATTTATTAAAATTATTAACATTCACACATAAAAACATACATGAATTTACGAGTTCGCTAATATTCATAACTACGAAACTAGGAATAAAAATTCCATAGTAAGCATAAAACATTCACATTCTCTTCTTGAAAAATCTCTTAAATATGCTGGCTCTCATTTTTACAATCTACTGCCAAACAGTATGAAAACAATTAGAGATAATAAAATATTTAAGAGAAAATTAAAATTATTTTTGTCTAACAACTCATTTTACTCAATACAAGAGCTGACATGTGGTAACGATTGACTTCGGGTTCGTAGGTTCATACCACTAATTTCATTTTTTTAGGTTTTTTATTGTATTTTGTTACTCATGTTCTATTGTTATTTACATTATTTAATTGTTGTTTTGTTTTTGACAATTAACTATCCACATGTACTATTTGTACCTGACGTGGTAAAAATAAATACAAATACAAATACATTAGGCATAGGTCTGGCCGAAGCACTAGAACAGGCTCCTGGTAAAAAAAAATTCTACAAATATACAGGGTCTGTGTTTCTTAGCCAGAGATTTGCGTCAAGAATTGACCCTTAATTTGGTTTTGTTTAAACTTACTTTTATTTTGTTTCAAACGCGGATGTGAAACAACTTTAGACTACCTTATATTTTTGGTCATTAACTCAAAAATAAATTAAGACTGTTAAAACCTGACAACGTCCTTGGATGTAGAATTAAAATTCCCTTAAAATGATATGCCACTCAAGCTACCTTACCATTTAAAATGTTTAAGTCCATAGTGCGCACAGCGCCACCTAGCGGATATTCTGAAGTAGTTATATCTCAAAAATTAGTATTTCTTGTGTACATTGATTTGGTTTTTGTCTGAACTTTCTCTCTTATTTGGTACCAAAATTAACAGGGGGGAAGGAATTTTAGACTAGCGCTGTATGTTCTCAAATAATGTCATTTTTTCAACAGTAAATATTCATTAATACCAATTGCTAACCTAAATATTGTAATTTACTTCTTTAACATTATTAATGATTGATTAACTTACAAATTTCTTGCATTTATTTATCCTGAAGCAGCTGCGAAACGTCGATATTTATCTTGATTTTCCGAATTTTCCGATTAATTATAATTACAAACTTTGTGATAATTTTCAATGGACAAGAAAGTGATTCAATTGTAAGTAAATGTATTACTATCTTAATTCATTTCCTTAATTTTTTTATAATATTTCCTGCTCAAACCATATAAAATGCAAAATACCACATACACACGAATAAATAAAAATGAATTATGTACGGAACGCTCGCAATTATGTCGTTACAATTTATTTCGTGCGATCGTAAAAGTACGCGGCTCTGAAATCGAAATTAATTTATTATAATCAAAGTGTACAACGTAAATATTGCTCAACTTCCGTCAACGTAATTACAGTGAAAGGTCTCAACAAAAGCAACGCAGGGACCTGTGTGTACCTATACCGACACATAACAGCCTAATTATGATATAGCGGTTGTTGAAGTACATATTAACTTATGTATTATTTATTAGATATATCGGAGATTTTTTCACGCAAAAACTGCTGTTACGCACATGATTTAAATGTTTGAATAATAATTGCGTTTACATGTGAACTGGTATGCATTCTATTTTGTGTATTTTTTTAAATAAAGGACGTTGATTTTTAATTGCAGGAAAAATTTGCATTCTACTTGTATACAGGTACTAGTCTGTGCTAGTTACTAACGTATTTTCTTATAATATTTTACATAGAAAAAAGATGAACATAATAAATTTAACTTTGTGTCTTAGATAAATGTATTTGTGTTTACTTGTTGTAGGATAAATAAAGTTAAAAATATAACAATTACTTGCAATAATGTATATAATGTTCAAGGAAAATGAGAAAATGATGAAATAATTCATTAAAAGTTGCAAAACTATTTTTATCATGTAATGTTAATGCAATGAGGCGACGTGTCTATATTTAGTTCATTTAAATAAGTAATTTAAGTAAAATAATTCAAGATTAAAACAAAACAAAAGAGGTGGGAGTGGAGTATAAATTTACGTCTTACTAGGCTCTTACTTATCTGTATTGCAAATGAGTTATATAAATGAGTCGGAACAATTCGAAATTATAATTTTTTATATGCAGGAATTTTTAGAAATTATTAAAATTATTTATGTAATAAATCAACTAAATGAAAAACAAATTTTAGAATAGGAAACAAATACAAATTTTAAATATTCTTTCGGTCTCTTAACGATTACAACAGTGCAGAATGTTTTTTGTCAGTCTGGAAAAACAGTACCTAGTTATATGTGTGATAGAAAATAATATTAAATTATAACGTTTTGCTTGGAGGACTGTGGCCAATTTTAGTTTTACTTTTCTACTTTACTTTATGTCCCATTTGGTTTTAAAACTTTTTGTTGATATATTTTCGTTCTGTTTAATCTAAATTTTACATTTACCATTAAGTATACTTTAACTATTATATTTATGAGAAAGCTGTCAACCAGGATGGTGAAACCTTGATTATTAAAGCTCGGATTTTTAGGCAATTGCCTAAAATTTTATTTAAGAAAAACATAGGCAATTAAGTTTTAAACATTTAGATTACAATTTTAATTAGAATGAGATGTATATTTTCCGTGCCTAAGTGCCTATTTTTACACTATTTTAAGTATTTGCCTAGTTTTATAGCCTAAGCGTCTACAAAATTTTATGCCTAAAATGGGTAACTACTGTATAATTAATTTTTATGAATTGTTTATTCTGTGTGTGGAAATATGTACTTGCTTGCCAAAACATTTTAAAGACAATGGACGTGTTCAGCTAATCTCAGCGCTGCAACGCTTTTGTAAACAGCCGAAAATTGAAATTTAGAATTTTTAAATTTAAATCAAATTACTTCGGGGTTATTCACGAAAGAATTTCACACTTTAATTGTTGGTATAAACAATCTCGGGCGATAAGGGGCCCAAGCGACAAACTTTTGCCAAAATTCTGTCTCTCCTTACGATAAGTGGCTGTTAAGATACGTTAAAGTAAATAAGCCATGCGATAAAGACCCTGAGCGCATGAGAACCTCATTCGTGCAAGGTAGCGGAGCCGGTTCAAAATCACCTCGTAATCTCTTGATGGTAGGTAACTTAAGTAACTTCAATGAGTGGGACTCGCACAGATGCAAATTATGGGTTTTAAAAATGTCAACAATGCGGCTCTGCAGGGAGAGAAGATTCAAAAAATTAATTAATGTTAACCGAGTCATTTTCGCGAACGGTTGCATTTCCAATTTTCACATTCACATTCATATAATTTTTATAAAATGTTCGTCGAACCCTTTTCGTGGACAAAAGTGTCACCCTTATTTTATTTTTATATCTTCGTTCAAATTTAAAAAATGTAATTTTTGCTTCTTCTTTAACTTTATCGTCGACTCTTTTTTGCGAGTGGGTATTCCATTTTAAATATTCCTAGTGTGAGTGATGTGATAGTAGGGTAGGTAGGGGTAAATGTACGCACCTAACTGTTTTTTGGGTCTACACGAAACTGTTTAATAGATATGGTTGTGAAAAAATGGTGCAATTATATGTAGGTTGATCCTTTGTGTATCACGTGCCATAAGTAGACATCTGTATTGTTGACAGAAGCTTCAAAATTTCCGAAAATTTGTATTCGCGAACGTTTGCCCCACGGGATGGGGAAAAGATTCGCAGTGCGAATTTTTCCCCTTTTCTGTAATTTTGTAATGAAACAAAAACAAAAACACGAAAGTAAAAAATTCATTAAGATTGATTTAAAAAAACGAGCCTTATTATAAGTGAAATTACATCACATTGTTCATGTAAACAGCCTTTTCTTATTACTTTCGAGCTCTTTAATACTAACCTAATCGTTATACTTTGGAAAATGAAACAACACAAATAAATAGGTACTATCGCTGACACTATAAACAGAACGATTGAAAATTTGCTTGGCACTAATGCCTCTTACGACCTAGCGAAATTGAGCCTTATAGCACATTTTATTGCATTACCTGCCGGTGCAGGGGTAAACATCTGGAGTATTCAATTCTGGTTTGCTCATTTGAAATTAAAATAAGCAAATCAGTTGTTTTCCTATATTAGAATCCTGTTAGAATTAATTTTCTGATGTTAATATTATAATTATTCGTTTTAAATAATAAAGTCATTTTCAATTAATTTATTAATATTTCATAAATATATAAGAATTCGTTTATATTCAGTCAGTAATGAAATGGACAAATTATGTTAGCCAGCATAATACTATAAGCTTAAACATTTCGGAGCAAATTTTAATAATTTAAATAATTAAAACCAATGTTATAATGATTAGTAAGCCAGTGACTATACTATTTTCCAGTTAAATATATACTTAGAAATAATATTTATAGTTAGTTTCTGAAACGGCACTCCATTTTGATTTATTTAATGCGTATTAAGCATTTTGCAAAAATTAGGATAGCCTGTAAGTATTATGTGGAGAAGAAAACAAATTTTTATCCAGTAAAACTATATTTGTTTAAAGAATTTACAGACGTTTTGTCAAAATGAATAAAGCTAAATTAAAATATTAAGCTACTAAATTTTGAAAGTCTTTGCGAAGATACTGTAGGTAATATTAATTAATCTCAGTTATACAAATATTTATAAAACAGCAACTATCAGAACAGACAAAAAAAAAACTAGTAAACAATTGTTAAATACAAATGATTATTATTGTAAAATTTATTAAACATCAATAACAATAATCAGTAAAACATGGAAAAGAAATAACTATCCACTTATCCAACATTTAGTTGAGATTTTGAAATTTTGTTGTTCATACTGACAAATTTTTACTCCATTAAAATGGAGTTGCTGGTTCTTGGCGACGCACTTCCAGTGGAAAATAAAACTTCTTATCGTTATAATAATAATAATAATGTTTATTTGATCTGCTGAATAAAAACAAGTAATTCCAGAGACATGTTCAGTAGTTTCATACGTTAAGCTGTGGAATATAATTTTTAATTTCTAATTTCAATATTGTTCTTTTGTTTAGAAAGAAAAACATTTCAAAATAACTTTCTTTATATAACATATAATACAATTCGTTTTTACATAAATACTTGAAAATATTAATATTTAGTAATAGTATCCTCCATTTGTAATGACTTCCTCTAATCGACTCGACATAGAACCGACTAAATGTAGGCATAAATTTCCTAACCCATATTGATTCCAAATGCCATTTATATGTTCTTGTAAAAATTCCCTATTCCTTAAATTTGCATTTCCGTCATTTACAGTATAAGCAGACCCAATCTTTCTCAGAAAAAAAATAAAGTAAGCACTATATAAGGAATTCTCTCATATATGTATGCTAATTTTAGTGTAACAAAAGAATTTGATCGTAGTTTACTTATCCGAGAAAAAATAATAGTACAAAGTAATGACATCAAATTTATTATAAAAAATAAATCCTAGAAATATTTATTTACAAAAAAGGAATTGTTGAAACCGAAATTATTTGTGTTTGACTGAATATGCAGAAATAAAAGATACGAACATGAGACCCCAAATTTATATTTGCTAATTCAATATTCAATTTTAATACCCGTTTCCTAAAGCGTATTTTTCCTGTCCAAGATTTATACCTGGCATCCTAGATTAACACATTTTATGACCTGAGCGTAAGGCTCACATCATGCCGGTGCAATAAGGTCGAGTTTCGCACAGTTTTATTGCTTCTCGTTCTGTTTATAGTGTCAGCGATAGTACCTCCTTTTGAATTGTAGCGAAACTGAAAGTTGCCAACTGGTAGGTACTTAGGTAACACTAAGGTACTAAATCAACACTCTGTTCAGGTAACACAATTCCAATCCTCTCGTGAGAATATTGGGAAACAAAGATAACAAATATAATTGTAGCAAGTGCAACAAGGAAGGCAACAGTTTTAGGGAATTCTGTTTCCCACAATGGTATAAAGTCAAAAATGCATTATTTAAAACAAAGTGAAAACAATTCTGTTATAATACAAATTGAACCTTTAAAGGCAAGCTCAGTTATTAACAGTAACTTCGTTAAACGTCACTTCAAATAATAACAAACTTTCGACAGTGTTATTTTAATCCCTAGATGAGACTAATGTGCGACAAGGATAGACATAAAAACACTAATTGCACTACCTGAATACGAAGTATGTTGATGTAGTGCCTTAAGGTAACACTACCATGACTATGACTAGGTACGACTGAAGACATGAGATCAAACAATACCATAGTAGAAAGATTCGCACTTTGGGGGAAAAAATATGCATGCGAATCTCTTCCCCTCAACAAATGCGAATCTTTTCCCCATTTTAATGGCGGCCGAAAAACGTGATTTGTTGATTTCACCTTCGAGAAAACGAAAGAAACTGGCATGCAAAATGATGTTCAAAATGTCGACTTTCATAGGATTGGTCAGTATAAAGCCGAATCCCTGCTAGCAGATGAACAGAGCATGCATAAATTGAACAAAATATTAAATGAAAAAGGTGAAAAATGAACTTTCCGGATTTTTCCCCTTGGAGAAGCACAACCGAATTGAGGTTCGGGCAGGAGGCGTTGCCAGGAACGGCTAGAGACAGGGTGACTCGGTGCCGAGACTAACCGAATATTTCCGAAGTTTAAAAATCGTTCAGAGATATCAGTTGTACTAAAATTTAAAATACATGTCTGTTAAACAGAATGGATTCAAAGACGTGTTCTACATGTAATAAAACATTTTTTTTCGATTTGACAGAATTTAGCCCCCAGATATTCTTATCTACCAGTTAAATTGACGTGAAGAATTCGGGCATAAAGGATGTAACTTATACAGACACATGCGAGAAGTACATAATGAATTTGTTGAAATAATTAAACTGCAGAATAAATTTACTTCTTGTTCGATATGCCAAGACAATGAGCTAAATGAATAAAACGAAGCAAATGCTTTTACTTCTGTTATAATTTTTTTAAAGCTTAAATACGTGGAAAAATTTCTAATGCAAATCATTATACGATTCTATTTATTAAAATTTTTACTATGATACAGGCAGAATTATTTAGAATTTCATTTTTCTTCAAATATTTGCAGTTTCCATTGAAAAATTTGAAGTAAAAGCATATGCTTCGTTTTATTCATCTGGCCCAATGTATTTAATTACGAGAAACTATACTTTGCAAGAAAATATTTATGTTATTCAGACATATTTTTGATTAGGACAGAAAATAAATGGAGAATAACAATATTCCTTTGCGAACTGTAAGCAATAATAGCATTGTGTATCATAATTTTTTCGTATATTCAACAGGAAGGGCGTTATTGAAGAAACCCAGTTAAATGCCACACCTTGTATATAATTTGTATCTAGTCCTATTTTAGAGACAATTTGTAGCTTTTTTTACTACACTTTTTTTCTGTAATAAATAAAGTACGGAAATATTTTCACATCATAGATAAATAAAATATTTAAAGTAAATACGTATGATGAGGAATTAAAATGTGCTTAATAATTAATTTTTAATTGGTTCTTCTTATTTTGTATTTTAAAATCTGCTATAGAAAATTTATTTAAAATTTCCGCCAGAACTTCGGCAAACGCGTCACCCGGTCTCTAGCCGCTCCTGACGTTGCCTGCCGCATGCGCTCCTGCAACCTAGCGGCGATCCCCTGAAGTACCTGGAAGACACCCAACGTATATACACTGCGTACGTTTTCCCCGCTGCGTATTTTTACCCCCACCCAGGCCCGTAGCTGGCGCGCGTGCATTGCGTGATTTTCACGCAGGCGCAGGGAGCAAGGGGCGCATTTCTTGTGAAATAAAAAAAATCACATCAATGGAAAAATGGATTGGCGTTTTAATGGGCGATTTTTACTTTCTGACTGCTGGAAAGTTTATAGTCAATTCCCAGTCATTTAGAATTTTCCGGTGATTTTTAGTGACTTTGAGAAAAACATTATGCAATTTATGCAGAGATATTTAAAATATCTTTGATTTTATGCATCACGTAGTATCCAAGATTAATAAAAAACGGGATTGAGAGTAGGTTTTCCCGTTTTTTCTGTCGTTAGTCATTTTTTGCAGATTGTCATTTGTGAATGTACAAATATCGTCAGATAATTTCGAAATTGCTCTTGATTTATTGAGTGCAGGGGCGGCGCGAAGCAGTAAGCAAAATAAGCATCGCATGTGGGCGCATATTGTAGGATGGGGCGCCAACACTGAGATGAATGTTAAGAATTGTGATCAGAGGGGCGCTGTATTTCTGTCTTGCACGCAGGAAAATTTTATCCAGCTACGGGCCTGCCCCCACCTACCCTATACAAAAAGAAGACTCTTTGCCTAGAGCCCCATAAAGAAATAGAAAAGCCCTAAAAGGGAAAGCTATAAAGAGGTCCCCTGCTGCTGAGCCCTCGGACTACCCTATTAGGTAGGAAACCATCTTATATACTGTCTGTATTTTTTTATTTAAACGCCGATTTTTGGCCCCTTTTTAAAGCGTATTTTTACAAAACATTCCTTATGGCGAATTATGTGTTTAATTCACCTGTACAGTTCCATAAGCCCGGAAGAACCTCCTTCCGATTTCTTAATAAATGACCATGTTAAGAAGTTTGAAGACACTGTCGTCCGCCATCTATTAATCGACTGGAGATGTTTTTTTTTTTTGTATAGCTTTGGAAAGTCCTACTAAAATAAGCATTAGTATTTCTCTTTATTATAAAACGACGAGAAAGGAGAAATTATTAAACGCCTAAAACTGTGCCTATTTCTTAGTCATTAACTGCCTATTTGCCTGCCTAATTCAGTCTTTTTAAGTGCCTAGAAATTCGGGCTTTATTGATTATAAAATGCCTTTAAAGGTATCTAGAGAATGATGATTAGTAATTACTAATTTGTTACATAAATTTTCAACAAAAACTAAGTTTAAATTTATTAATTTTTTATTGCCTTAAATTTTTTGAAAAACAAATGTTTCGATAGACAATAGGAAGTAAGACCCCAACAGATATGCAAAGGTGAGAAAAAATATTGCAGATTAAAAGTAAAAAAAAAGAAGAAAAAGTTATTTATTAATTTAACTGACTAGCAGTATACAGTTTCATTTGTATTATTTCCTAAATACGTATTCCTTTTACGAGATTGTTTTTTCTAAAGTTATGTTTAATTCAATATTGTATTTATTTGTTCTGTTTCGTTGTTTTTACTTATGTTTACCTTCTTATATTTCTTATATTGTATTTAAATAATTAATTAGTTTATACATTGCTTTTCTACAGGAGCACGTGTCTTATTATATGTATTATATTTTAACAGAATATTCTACTTTGCTCAGTAAAGATAAATATTTATTTTGATGTATGTATTCAAATATTATAACGGTATTTTCTAATTAGTGTTAAAGACCTTGAGAATGTAAACCACAGAAAGTGATTGTCGTTAATTATGTTATGTTACACATAAAAATATGCGATAATGAGTTTGCTTTCTGTAACACCAGGAATATAATAATTAGAAAAAGACCTTCCCAGTATGGCTTCGTGATGTAGCCTCGCTTTTACTCACTCACGAAGAGAAACAAATCCAAAAATAATTTCACTGGAAATTAGAATGAGATTAACGCGAACCTTCGAGGTCGATACTTCTGATGTACGTTCTTCCTACTTTTTTGTGAAGCAAAAAAAAACACTAATGGATTAATATCCTTGTAAAAATGCTAACCACTCACCCTTTTCATCTGTTCGCTTTTTCGCGTGCAGGAACAATGATGCTTTTTGTCGCTCTCCTTGTAATCAGGCGTCGTCCCATGCTGAACCAACACGTTCAAACACTGCAACAAAAAATGACATGCCATTGAAAAATAGGACACAAAAAGCAGCGAAGAGATTAACATCCATAGTTCCGTTGAATGCAGAAAAACCCCATTGCGCAAGCTGTTTACGTTCCACAACGAGCACATGGTTTTTGCAAAAGTCACGATGGGATGCATGAATAAAATCAATGACATTTGAGATGTATTATTAAAATTACGTGCGTGGCTGGAAATTAATCGCAGAAATCAATCGGCGTTTGCTAATCAAGTAAATTACGAAATATCAAACGCCGCGTCTTCAACAGATACAATCGCACTTTGAAGAATCGCAAAATTAGTTTAATTGTTGAATTAAAAGGTACGATGGCGAAATGTCATCGTAAACCAGTGTTATACAAAACAAAACAAGATTAAAATTGTCCTGAAAAGAGAGTGTTTAATTTCCACAGATAATAAAATAAAATCCAAAAATTTATAAATATTATTATAAATACAGGGTGTAATCAATTAAGTTTCACATACTGTAACCACTATTAATACATAAGAAAAGAAGCGAAGTTATGACATACGTTTACGGAAAAATGTCAATAATAACTCCGGAAAAACATACCTTTAGTTTTTACATAAAACGTTTGAGACGCGCTGGCTTAGATTAAAAGCCCCGGCTGAGCGAAGTTTCCTATTAATGCGCAATAAATGATAGGACAGTCAACCCGCAGATGCAATACAATAAACGTTGAAGCATGTCATTTATTAATTTCGTATGAAAGAATACGGTGATTCCAGCTATTTTTTTTTATTAATATTTAAGTAATAGAGATGCAGATTCTTCACAAAATAATTCTTACAATTATTTTGTGAAAAATAATAAAATAAGTAAAAAAATAGGTAATTCAATTGAGATCATATTCTAAAAGTATTATTGGAATAAAAATTACGCCGAACTCGTCATCCCTTAATTTATGATTCTTTATTACGTTCAAACTAAACAAACAAAATTCCGAAAGATCGCGCAGATACTGTGTGTACGCCTGTTCACATCGCCAGTTGACTACGATAGTTGCAAATGTTGTGTTGAAATTTGATTTTTTAATTATTAGACGTAGTTTATCATTTAATATTCTGAAAGCAAATAGTGATTTATATGTGAATTAAATAATAAACGTTTGTACTGTTAAACTCGAGCGATAAAATCGCACCTTATTACTTTATTACAGTAAATGATTTAAGAATGTTCTTCTCAAAACTTAGGGAAAGCGCTAAACTACACATTTTGATTAAGTGCAGTCAATGCATTTATTTATTTGACCGACAAAAAAATGTTCGCATCCGCAAAATTCTCCTGTCACCAATTTGTTTGTAATCAATGTACTTAAAACATGCATACATCATTTTAACACGTGAAATTAACAAATTAAATCATGTAGTGTATTATTTGTTTACATGTAATTATTATCGATTACCTAATGAAACAAATGGACGAAGATTTCGTTATCGAATTGTGTTGCGGGCGACCAGTGACCGTGACATTTGCGGAATTTATCGTTTTACGATGTGTTTATAAAAACCCAGACGCACTGACAAACGAGCAGAGGCTTTCAAACAAAAGGCGATGCGCTCTTGTGGTAGGTCAGTTTCTTTTTAATTTTTGAGCAGGACCATTGATATTTTCAGGATTAATTCCTTATGTGATGAAGAACTTACAGTAATAATGAGTGAAACTTATTCGATTACACCCTGTAGAACAACAGAAGATCTCGCAACAATGTAATATAAATTAAAAAAAAATTTATCATTCCAAAATATACAGGGTGAGTATAAAGTTCCGCAACAAATTCATTATTCCGTAATTAAATTTTTTTGTAAAAAATCCTGAAACATGTCGATTTTGTTTTCAAAAAAGATACTTTTTGACATAAAATATTTATATCTAACGTCATTGGTTTTCAAGTGATGACATCATCAAACATATTTTTTAATGACAACCTACATTTTTCTCAATCAATTTTGATACATTGGCTCACAAGCTAAATGACAGTGCAAAATACTAATAATATAAATAATATTAATACCTTACATAACAATTTTTTTGAAAAAATACACATTAAGTTCAAAAAGTCCAAATTATATTGTTAAAAAAATTAATCTATAATTATGAAATCAAAACAACAAATAAACACTAAAAGCTTTCTTAAAGAATAATAAAACTTTTTTAAAATAAATTTAACATAAATTGGTTCCCATTCTGTGTTTGACACATTCCTAAACGTACATAAACACTCTCTACTGCACTGCTAATTGTGTCCGGGCTGATATTCCGCATTTCTTCTTGAATTCGCTCCTTTAGCTCTTCCAAATTTTGGGGTCTGTTAAAGTAAACCCGTGACTTAAGATGACCCCAGAGAAAAAATCTAAAGGTGTTAAGTCGGGTGACCGCGGGGACCATTCCAACGGTCCTCTTCTCCCTATCCATGTGTCAGTAAATGTATTATTTAAAAAATTACGAACTTCTACGGCGAAATGTGGTGGAGCCCCATCTTGTTGAAACCAAATTGTTTCAAGGAGTATGTCGTTATCTTCGGGGTTAGGAAATAGTACGGCCAAAGCAGGAAGCAAGTCAAATCTAAAAAAAATCTAGATACCTGGCGCCCGTTAAATTTCCATCAAAAAAGAAAGAACCACACATTAACTTTGTCTTGACGTTGGCTATGGGATTCTTGGGTCCAGTGAGGATTTTCCCGAGACCAATATCTACAGATCATCTTTATTTAGCTCGTGAATTAATTGAACCTTGAAATTTTTCTTTTTTAAATAATTTTATGGTTAATGTTTGACAAATGTTATGGTTCAAGGCAATATTTCTTGTGGAATCATGAGGATTTTCTTCAGCTTGAAGCAATACATTTAATTTAACTTCCTCGTTTATTTTAGGTCGACTACTACGCGGTAAATCTTTAACACTTCCAGTATCTTCGAATTTGGCAACTATTCTACTGACTGACTATTCTACAGGACGTGTTTCATTAAACAACACGCTAACTTCTTCATAACTCCTTCGTCTATTCCCATAACCAACCATTATTAAAACTTCAATTCGTTCTTTTTCATTTAAACGAGCCATTTTACCAAATTGAAGAACTTAGTTTTGATCATAGAAAATTTTTAACAAACTGTCACAATTGAACCAATTGTCATATTTATTTGTTGTCTTGGTTTTATAAATTATGCATTAATTTACTTACGAATACAATCTAGACTTTTTGAACTTAATGAGTATTTTTTTCAAAAAAATTGTTATGTAAGGTATTAATATTTTTGCACTTGTCATTTAGCTCGTCAGCCAATGTATCAAAATTGATTAAGAAAAAAGTAGGTTGTCATTAGAATAAATGTTCGATGACGTCATCACTTGAAAACCAATGACATTAGAAATAAACATTTTATGTCAAAAAGTATCTTTTTTGAAAACAAAATCGACCTGTTTCAGGATTTTTTACAAAAAGATTTAATTACGGAATAATGAATTTGTTGCGGAACTTTATACTCACTCTGTATATTAATAAAAGTAACAGAAGGAGATTTTTTAAATTTATTAGAGGTTGCAATAGTTTGAAAACTGGTCCATAAACTTAGCAAGGAAATATTTAAAAATTAAAAGTAATTTCTTTCTTATAGAATGTATCATCAATTGATCACGACATCAGTAATCTCTTTCGTTAGGTTCAAAAGTTAGTTTTTTGTTGTTGTTTTGAGAAACAGTTGCCAAAGACTTAAGGCCATTTTAGACTACCCTATTTCTTATACAAGATTTGGTTCAATTTCTACAATAAATATTTAGAATAAGAAATTTTTGGGCTGCAGTTATGCTAGGAGATAGAATACGTTCTATTTTTTCAATTTAAATTTTGATGCAATTTATTGCATAAGTTAAATTATTTAAGAAATTGAACCAAATGTTGTACAAGAGGTAGGGTAGCGTAAAACGGCCTTTAGTTGTCAATTCCTCTCTAACTTTTGTCAGTATGTCAATTTAGAATCTAGGACAAGTCGGTGAGATTGCATTCTCGAGCTACTTTCTGTCAAGAAGGTCCCAAACAGGGCCGAAACTGCTGTCCAGAGGAATACATTTCAGTTAAAATCAACTTGCAACTAATTTTTAACTATCATCTACAATTTGTTGTAATATCTATAAAATACTTCGCAGGATGACGATTAATTTAGAAAAAGAAAAAATATATGGCCAAAATTCTTAAGGATTTAAAACTTTTATTTAAAGTAAAATAAAATAATATGTATTTAAGACAAATGTATCCCTTATACGGGTTTTCAATTTCTGACACAATTATCATGTTTTCTGTATGCAATAAGAAGAGCATTAACCGTAATTTTTGAAGAAAATAAATATTGAAAAATGACGAAATCAGGATATACATATTATATTTTCGATATGAAAATACTAAGAGTGGAGAGCGGCATATTTGTTTGTAAGGTTTGAGGTCTCGCCATAAATCAACAGAGGACCATATCCTTATATAATTTTAATTCGAATGGCGTAAAATCAAATTCCTATAAAAAAAACTTAAATAGGAGAGAGACTCTGAGCAGCAATAAGAACCTAACTTTAGCTGCGTCACTTTCTATTTCGATATACATGATCGCGACTGTACATATTGCTGTGTTATCTCAGGGTATTTTGGACAATTCTTTGTTTTTTATGTTTTTGTTTGTCAATTTACTTATTGCAGTGTAATGCCATACGTTGGTGAGTCAAGCCAATTTTATGCTGTTATCTGGGTTCTTTCAGATATTAGCTTTTGTTGCAATTTTTTTTCTTTCTGTGTAAATCTCTGGGTATTTTGTGTTTTGTTATTAATTCTTTTTTTTCTTTTTCTTTTACTTATTTATCTTCCTTTCTCTTTTTTTTGTTAATTCGTTTTCCTAATTGCTGTCCTTGTTTGATGATGTCAGTAGTAGCCCAGCGAAAACACGTACGTGTAAAAAACGTTGTAAAATAACATGTAACCAAACGTTGAATTCGTGTGGTATTGTTACGTTGAAACAACGAAAAAATGTCGGGGTAATCAATTTCTTTTAAACGTCTCTGTCCACCTGTAAGAAACGTTGTAGAGTAACAATTAATTAACGTTGAATTCGTGTGTTATTAATACGTTTTAACAACGCTCGAATCAACTTCTTTTAAACGTCTTTGTCCATGGTATTTCTACGTTAAATCCCAGTGCATACATACGTATAAAAAACATTGTGGAATAACATGTAACAAACGTTGAATTCATGTGTTATGGTTACGTTGAAACAACGAAAAAATGTCGCGGCAATGTCCACGTGTAACGTTGAATCAAACAATTACGACGTGTATTAAAGCTGGGTCTAAATCATTAGACTGAACAAACATACATGGCTAATGGTGGAATTCGAACCCACGCCGCCGAGTAACACGACTTTCCAAGTCGGCTAGACTAGACCGCTAAGCCATTTGGAGATCCCAGTTCCGTATCGCTTCCGTGACTGATTCGTAAAGCGGAAGGAGGCAGTAGTAATAAAGCCGAACCGGGGACTTTAACTTACAATAGCTACGCGCCGCCCTCACTCGTTCAATTTCCGAACTCTTTACTACCTACAGTTTCCTTCTAACATCCATATTATCATAACATTATTAAATCAATTTTTCTAATTATTACAATCCTAAGCTTATTTTCTTCGTATATACATTTCAAAAATTCTAAATTATTTATTTATAATAAACATGTAATTCTAAATCGCCTATTTCTAAAAATATTTACACTAACATAAAATATTCGACAAAACACATTTAATACAGTACTCTCAATTTACTTTATTATTTACAAAATTATTTCTTTATGGAAATTTTAAAAAAATTACATGCTGCTCATAAACACCGCAGTGGAGTGGAAAGTTTAACTGGAATAAATTCTGTAACTTAGAAAATTGCCATTTGTAGCAAAATTCTTGGAACAGGTCAATTTTTATTTTTATGGCGCATATTATAAATGGATTTCTTTAACTTTTCAATTATTTGGAAGGATGAAAGAACCCCTAACTATTTTTTTTTAATGGAAGGGTATGTTGAGTAATTTTTTTTCTTAAAGCTTGTTCAATTGGGAATACAGCTACGTTTTTATTTTTTAATTTTTCTTAAACAGTAAAAGGCGAAAAAATAAAAAATAAATTTTTGACTAGAACGATTTTAAGGCATCAGATGTTCAAAATGCTCGCCATCTCTCACTTGACAATACCCTAATCGATTATAAATTCCATCCCTAACAGTTTGTAACATTTCCGGCGTTACTCTCCTAATTTCATGCAGAATTTGAAGTTCTGAAGTTTTGCTATGTCGTTTGGTTTAGTCACATAAACTTTACTTTTTAAATACCCCCATAAAAAAGTCTAAAGGGGTGAGATCTGGAGATCTTGTTGGCCACTCAATCGGTCATCGGTCCTCTTCTTCCTATCCACCTATTGGGAAAAACTTCAGTGAGGTAATTACGTACAATTAAAAATTTAGCGCATTGGCAGCGCCATCTATTGGCTGCACGCAACAATACGATACCATATGGAATGCTTATTTCTTCTTATCAAATAATAAAAAATGGAGTTTCTGAATTTTTGGAATTAAAAACGGTTTTAGTAAAAAAATTCTTTTTTTTGTTTTTTACCTTTTACTGCTAAAGAAAAATAAAAAATAAAACGTAGCTGTATGGGAATACAGCGATATGTTGAAAAAATTGGGAAATTTTTTCAACATATCCTTCCATTAAAAAAAACATAGTTAGGGGTCGTGTCACCCCTCCAAATAATTGAAAAGTTAAAAAAGTCCCTTTGTAATATGCGTCATTAAAAATAAAAATGGACCTGTTCCAAGAATTTTTTTACAAATCGTAATCTTGTAAGTTACAGAATTTATTCCAGTTTCTATACAGCTGTCCCCAAGATGACAATGTGACAATATGTATGTATAATTGATTGACTATTGCGTTCTTTAGTATTTTTAATCACAGATTTTGGGCATCAAATTCAAACTAACTTAAAAAAATTTGACAGATTACGTCAACTTAAAAAGGGGTTGTGGTTGACTCGTATGTCCAAATTAGCAGTACTTTTCATACCTGTTTCGTTTCATTTCAAAGCTGCCAAGCATGGAGAAGAACCTCATATTTCATAGATTTTTAGTAAAATTAGAATTCCAAGGTGTGAAACACGATAGACAATCACTGTAAAATTAAGTGTTTTCTAACGTCAACATCACGTTTTGTAAGGCATATTTATTCGGTATACGTTAAAATAACGTTATAAAACGTGGGTTAAAAATTTAGTTGTAAATTATGATTTATCTAACGTATTAGTTTCGTTAATTTTTTTCTCATTTATTACGTAGAATAGTAGATGTTGAATTAACGTTGAAATGATGTGGTAATCAACGTACGGTAGAAACATCGCATTTACTCATAATATAAAGCACGTCGTAAAAAGACAAAATTGTTACGTATTTATTTCACGTTATAATTACGTCCATATTAAACTGATCGTTAAAAAACACGTCATACAAACGTGATATAATTAAGGTTGCTAATTCAACCAAAAAACAACGTTGCATTTTTCAACGAATAACGTTATTTCCACCATAACAACGTGAAATTAACGTTGAATAAACGTACATGTTTTCTCTGGGAGATCTCGTAGATCAATTTCTTTGTTGTGGAGTGTATTTCATGTGATAATTTTTGGATGTAGACATTTGCGTGTCTTCACGTTCAAAAATATCTAATGTCGGAGTTGTGGGTGTGTGTGTGTGTGTGTGTGTGAGTGTATAATGAAAAATGTCGTAGAAAAACGTAAGAATCAGTTTATTGTGTCACATAAAATAATTAATTTTCACAAACTAATTATTAGCACGAACTCGCGTCTAGGGGTACCAAAAATTTTGGTTTTTTGGCTTCCGGGCTTCTTCGGGACGCTCAACTCTTATTCGGTTTTCGCGCGAAATTTGTGAAAGCGAGAAATCAATTGTGGTGTTTTTGTTTACTATCTAATACCTTTTTCGCACGACCTCTATACCAATTTGATGGACTAAAGCGGCTGTTTTACTCCCTTGGGCAAAAAAGCATGGCCAATTTAATATCTCGTTTGCCATCCATCAGAACCGATGTGATTTTTGTGTTCGTAAAATAGAATGTCTTGTTGATAGTTAAAAATAATTTAAAAACTTTAAGCTTTTTTCAATTAATATAAACTATCTAGCGTATGTCCAAATAAATTTTTGATAAAGGTAGGTCATGGAAGTGTAAATGTATGTCTAATCTACATACAACACCAAGCAGCTTTTGAAGTTAGTGACACATCAAGCTGTAAAATGTGGCAAATTAAACTTCAATTTTACTCAACTTCTCAAGAACTAGACATTATTTTAATGTAAATAATGTAATAATTTATCTTCCATGGCCTACCTTTATCAAAAATTTATTTGGACATGCAGTAGTTATCTAAGTACATATTATTGTCAAATTACGTTTTATAAAACATTATTTGTTTATAATTATTATTGCATAATTCCGTGTTAAATAAAACCAATATTTTGGTGTATATAATTTAATTAATTTCACTACAATTTATTTAACGGAATGGAAAATACTCATGTTGATAATTTTCTTCGTCCGAATCGATTTTGTACTGACCCTGTTTCAAGCTCCGCTAAACATGAATGGACGGATCCATTGGAAAAGAACTTTCATTAATTTTCTAGTGGCGCAAACTCAAGTGCGTAATGAAACTAAACTACAACTTTTACATAATCATATTGGACCTAATGGTTCTTGCCTATATCAATGACAATGGAGTTTTGACGAAGCTCTAAATACTTTAGATGAAATTTACGTAAAACCTGAAAATGAAATTTCTGCTAGACATCTTCTTGCTACACAAAAACAGCAGGTAGGAGATTCCATTGATCAATATTTGCAAATATTAAAACAGTTAGCAAAAGATTGTAACTTCAAAGCTGTGACAGCTGAACAGAATAAAACTAATTTTATTCGAGATGCTTTCATATCTGGTCTTTTATCAGTTCCTATCAGGCAACGTCTCTTAGGATATACTTCTCTACAATCAGAAGAAGCTTTTAACCAGCCACGCTCTTTGGAAATGGCTCATCTACAATCTGTAAGTTTCACTACTTCTGACAATCTAATTAATGCCGTTTCTAAAAACTTTAATGAAGAACTTGTTTCAAGTAATGCTTCTCATAAATCAGATCATGTTGCAGTTTCAGTCAAATCTGGAAATGATAAACGTAGATGTTTCTTTTGTGGAAATAAATTGCATCCTAGGTTCTTGTGTTCGGCATTGAATGTTACCTGCAAAAATTGTAATAAGAAAGGACATTTTGCGAAGGTCTGCAAGAGTGAGAAGAATGCCTTTGCTGCTACGGAAGTTCTCTTACATATCATTGCTGCTTCTTCTTCACCACTTAAGAAGACTAAAGTACCCATCTTCATTAATAGCTTCAAAATGGAGGCCCTTATTGACACAGGAAGTACCGTGAGTTTTATAAACGCTGTACTAGTTGAGTATAACATTCGAAAACTGTCATGTGCTGACAAAATTACTATGGCAAGTTCAACATAAGTTTTGAATGTTGAAGACTGTTGTACTATCGCTGACACTATAAACAGAACGATTGAAAATTTGCTTGGCACTAATGCCTCTTACGACCTAGCGAAATTGAGCCTTATAGCACATTTTATTGCATTACCTGCCGGTGCAGGGGTAAACATCTGGAGTATTCTCTTCTGGTTTGCTCATTTGAAATTAAAATAAGCAAATCAGTTGTTTTCCTATATTAGAATCCTGTTAGAATTAATTTTCTGATGTTAATATTATAATTATTCGTTTTAAATAATAAAGTCATTTTCAATTAATTTATTAATATTTCATAAATATATAAGAATTCGTTTATATTCAGTCAGTAATGAAATGGACAAATTATGTTAGCCAGCATAATACTATAAGCTTAAACATTTCGGAGCTAATTTTAAGAATTTAAATAATTAAAACCAATGTTATAATGACTAGTAAGCCAGTGACTATACTATTTTCCAGTTAAATATATACTTAGAAATAATATTTATAGTTAGTTTCTGAAACGGCACTCCATTTTGATTTATTTAATGCATATTAAGCATTTTGCAAAAATTAGGATAGCCTGTAAGTATTATGTGGAGAAGAAAACAAATTTTTATCCAGTAAAACTATATTTGTTTAAAGAATTTACAGACTTTTGTCAAAATGAATAAAGCTAAATTAAAATATTAAGCTACTAAATTTTGAAAGTCTTTGCGAAGATACTGTAGGTAATATTAATTAATCTCAGTTATACAAATATTTAAAAAACAGCAACAATCAGAACAGACAAAAAAACTAGTAAACAAAAGTTAAAAACAAATCAATAATATTGTAAAATTTATAAAACAGCAATAACAATAATCAGTAAAACAAGGAAAAGAAATAACTAAACACTTATCCAACATTAAGTTGAGATTTTGAAATTTTGAACATACTGACAAATTATTTACTCCATTAAAAATGGAGTTGCTGGTTCTTAACGACGCACTTCCAGTGGAAAATAAAACTTCTTATCGTTATAATAATAATAATAATGTTTATTTGATCTGCTGAATAAAAACAAGTAATTCTAGAGACATGTTCAGTAGTTTCATACGTTAAGCTGTGGAATATAATTTTTAATTTCTAATTTCAATATTATTCTTTTGTTTAGAAAGAAAAACATTTCAAAATAACTTTCTTTATATAACATATAATACAATTCGTTTTTACATAAATACTTGAAAATATTAATATTTAGTATAGTATCCTCCATTTGTAATGACTTCCTCTAATCGCCTCGACATAGAACCGACTAAATGTAGGCATAAATTTCCTAACCCCAATTGATTCCAAATGCCATTTATATGTTCTTGTAAAAATTCCCTCATAATTCATTATAGTGGCAAAACCCAGAACATAATTTCTGGGAATATTTTTAATTCGGTTTCACTTATTTCTTTAAACGATTTCCAAAAATATAAACAGATTTAGTATTATTTACAGTATAAGCAGACCCAATCTTTCTCAGAAAAAAAATAAACTAAGCACTATATAAGGAATTCTCACATATATGTATGCTAATTTTAGTGTAACAAAAGAATTTGATCGTAGTTTACTTATCCGAGAAAAAATAATAGTACAAAGTAATGACATCAAATTTATTATAAAAAATAAATCCTAGAAATATTTATTTACAAAAAAGGAATTGTTGAAACCGAAATTATTTGTGTTTGACTGAATATGCAGAAATAAAAGATACGAACATGAGACCCCAAATTTATATTTGCTAATTCAATATTCAATTTTAATACCCGTTTCCTAAAGCGTATTTTTCCTGTCCAAGATTTATACCTGGCATCCTAGATTAACACATTTTATGACCTGAGCGTAAGGCTCACATCATGCCGGTGCAATAAGGTCGAGTTTCGCACAGTTTTATTGCTTCTCGTTCTGTTTATAGTGTCAGCGATAGTACCGTGTCGGTTAAGATAGATGATCATGTTTATACAGATGTGAAGCTACTAATTATGAAAAACCTTGGTAGCCATTTCGGACGTTGTTCCCCAACGTCCGAAATGGCTACAGGACTACTATTGTTTTACGATGGGGAGATTGCAATGTAAATTATCTAGTTATCTAAGTAGATATTATTGTCAAATTACGTTTTATAAAACATTATTTGTTTATAATTATTTCATAATTCCGTTAAATAAAAGCAATCTTTTGGTGTATATAATTTAATTAATTTCACTACACATACATATACATATACACCCTTGGGAGTAAATGATTTTCCCCTGGGGCTACAAACTACATATATCTCGAGTAAAAATCATACACTTCACTCCCTTGATGTATAAAATACTATTTCACTTAATTGTGTAATGTATTGTATTTCGCGAAATTTTCTCTCTAGGGATACATTATTATTATTCACAATGTTTTGGAATTAACAAAATAGATGTAGAAATTATTTTTGTTTTGTTGGGCTAGAGTAACAGCAACAGCCAAGAGACTCCAAGAATTATATATTCAGATGAATTACACAATTATAAAATTACAGTTGACGATCATAATGGGCGCGTTTAATTGGCACCATTGTGATTCCGGCATGATCATTCTATGCGTTTTATTGTGAAATTCTGCACCCTTCACTCCAGATTTCCACTCCTTCCCTAATGGTGGAGTGAAAAGTTGAGTAAAAAATATTTGGTTAGTTCAAACAGTCATAAAAGTGACAAATACCGGTGAAATGAAAAGTGTTTCTTAATATTGTCATCAATTGGTACCAGCTCCTCCCCATCATCCAGGATAAATCTGCTACAATAAATTTGTTAAAGGTTGTCAGGGGCAGGGGTATTTTTTCTGTCCTTTTGCAAAATTTAAATTTCAGCGCTAACTTGTCTTGTTATGTCCACTCTTATTCAGCAAAACGTTTTATTGGTTAAACGATTCTACTTGTTCTAGATCGAGTAGGACATTTGCAATAAAACTCACCCAATAATAACAATCTATTATGCGAACCTAGCTTGTTTAATAATAATATAGTCCGCGACATACAGCGTACTCGGATCGCCAATTAATGAATAAAAATATTCATTCTAACACTTCCCCTCGATTCGAGAACGTTTTGTTCTTGGGCTGCATTGAGATCTTTTGCATTCCACACATGTTTATACATTTCTCTAGTTTAGGTCTGGGAAGACACTTCGTGAACATATCTGCAATATTGTTGTCAGTGGAAATATGTTCGATTCTGATTTGTCCACTTTGAGTTACTTCATGAATAAAGTGGTGACGAATAGCGATACGTTTACTGCGAGCATGGAACACAGGGTTCATCCCGAGTTTCAATGCTCCAATATTATCGTTGTAAACTACGACGTCTGTCAAATCACTGAATCCTAACTCGTTTAGAAAAGAAGTCTAATAAATCAATTTTTTGGCTCCCTCCGTCAACCCCATGTATTCGGCTTCAGTTGATGAAAGGGCAACTGTCTTTTGTTTCCTGGACTCCCACGACAATGGACAACCGCTCAATATGAAAACGTATCCAGAGTAAGATCGTCGATCATTAGGACAGCTTCCCCAATCGGAATCAGCATACCCGAACTCTCACAGATAACTCAAATCAGGAATTTTTCCTGTCCAAATTTCGTAAGGGGTTCTACCATTTAGACTCTTTGTAGGACACCGGTTTCTGATATAATTAGCGGTGTTAATAGCTTCTCCCCAAAAATAGAGAGGTAGCCCTGACTGAATAAGCAAACATCGTGCAGTATCGAGTAAGCTGCGGTTTTTCCGTTCAGCGACGCCGTTTTGTTCCGGATTATATGGAATTGTTAATCGTCTTGTTATTCCGTGCGTCTTAAGAAAGTCATTGAATTCACTGCTTAAATACTCTCGGCCATTGTCCGATTGAAGACATTTAACTTTGCGCTCTTTTTGATTTTCCACAAGAGCGACAAATTCTTTTGTAACCCTAAATACTTCATCTTTCGACTTGAGGAAACGTACCTCACACCAACGTGAATGGTCGTCTATAAATTCTACATAATATCTGGCACCACTCAATGTTTGAACGCGCATGGGTCCACAAATGTCTGTATGAATTAAATCTAAAAGTTCTCTTATGCGTTTTGATTTCTTAGGAAATGGAGCTCGACACATTTTTCCTTTCAAACACACCACACACTCTGGTTCTTCAACAAGTTCTTCGCGTTTCAGACCACTTACGGTGCCTCTACGTACCGCTTCGTGAAGATCGAAAAAGTTCAAGTGTCCGAGACGGCGATGCCACGATACTCCCGAATTAAGTCTATTATTTGCAGAAACTTTCGACTCCTGCGAAATATTTTGAGCGCTTTCCTCGGGTTCACGAATATAATATAAGTTGTCGACTCTGTCTGCAATTAGTTTCACGTTTCCGTTGGGATCTTGGATTAAAGCATTGTTCTTGCGGAAAACAACCTCGAACCCGTGGTCGGTTATTTTACCCACGGATAAAAGATTGGTACGTAAATCGGGTACGTGTAAAGCATCATTCACTGAAACGTTTTTGACAGTACCAAACACGTCCGCCACAAACTTGACTTTTCCATTTCCCACACTTTCAGTTGCAGTACAATTTGCGAGATTCAATTTGCCACGATTTGAAGAGTCTACTGTCGAAAAATGAGTGATGTCGTTGCACAGATGTGAAGAGGATCCACTATCCAAACACCAGTTACGTACTCCATTGACAGTTTTTACATGGAACACTTCATTGATATAGACTGACACATCATCAGCAGCATTTGCGAATTCACGTTTTGCGTTACGACATTGCGCTGCTTTGTGTCCAAACATTCTACACTTGTTGCATCGAATTTTTGACAAATAATTATCTTTTGATTGCTTCTTGTCATTTCCCAAACTGTCATATTTCTTGGCTTGAAAATTTTTATAATTTGGATGCTTTTTGTTCGCATACATGGCACTCGATGACGATTGACGATTGACGATCGACTCTATGTGCATCATATTCTTCGACAATTTTTATGCGGAGAGCGTCGGGCGTAGGTAAATCGTTACGGGATTCGATTGCCACTCGAAAATTTTCATACCTTGACGGCAAACTGTAGAGCAATGCAATTGCTAGGACATCAGGATTGAAGTCAACATCCATGTCTTTCATCTTGTCAACTGCATCAAAAAAATGCCCGATGTGTTCTCGTACATCATCTCCATCCTTCATACGGTGCAGCATTAATTGTTTCAGGAGAGTTGCCTTTCTTGCTGGTCCCTTCGATTGGTAAACACTTTCCAGCTTGAGCCATACTGCTCGTGACGTGCTACATCCTTTGATCTGTTTTAATTCTGAAGCACTGATCGAAAGGACAATATCAGACTTGGCCTTGCTGTCTCCTTTGAGCCATGTAGCTACAGCTCTTGCAGAAGCATCGTCATTAGAGATTAAATCTGGCTTCAAAGATGTACCATTCACGAAATCCCATTCGTCGTTTCTAATAAGTAGGGCTTCCATGTGAATCTTCCATGTGTCATAATTATCTCGATTGAGCGACTCAAACTTTGACACATTCATGGAATTCATCATTTTCTTTATACTTGCTTTAAGAAAAGAATCCTTACAACATGAGACCAACTGGGCCCATAACCTGTTAGACTAGAGTAACAGCAACAGCCAAAAGACTCCAAGAATTATATATTCAGATGAATTACACAATATAATAAAATTACAGTTGACGATCATAATAATAACAAACGCACTATCTATTATGCGAACCTAGCTTGTTTAATAATAATATAGTCCGCGATATACAGCGTACTTGGATCGCCAATTAATGAATAAAAATATTCATTCTAACATGTTTTAACCAAATTTCTAGAATAGGCTATTGCTCTTTTATCTTTCCTTTTTAGAAAAAAAAATAAAACATCAGATTTATTTACTCCCGGTTTAATTAACTAAATTTTAGGTAAAATATGTAATACGACTTGTCCTTATTGTTTAAGATCAATAATTTTTAATATTTTTGTAGATAATAAGTATTCGCAACTGCCTGAAAGCTGATGAGGCCCCAAATAGGGCCGAAACAGCTGTACCGAGGATGCTCGAGGAATTCACTGCAATCAAAATCGACTTGCAACAAAATTTTTAATATTTTCATAGATAATAAACAGACAGTGGTGTTTCCCAGGACATTTCAGAGTTGGACATGCGCACATTTAAGTTTATAAAACATAAGATTATGAGTTCTCCAATATTACTCACCAGATTACTATACAAAAATGTGTACGTTGTAAATAACGAGCGTCTAAATAAAAACCTGGTCAAGTAGGTTGTGATCGAGAATTTATCCATTGCATTTACATAACAGAATTACTAAAGTTTTATTAATTCTTTTAGTTTTTCCATTAATTTTAAGACTTGATTCTTCTTTTTGTAGTCAACCTCATCACTTGAAAATGTCTTCGTAAGATGAAACCGCGCTAAAAAAGCGAGTTTTTCCACAATAAAATAATATCTGCAGAGATCGACCAAGTTTGCTTTTTCCTAATTCCAATAATGTTAATTTCACAAACAATCTGTCACAATAACTCTATATTCATTTAGTAAACTTTAAATTTATAAAAAAATTGATTATGTCACACAAAATAAGAAAAAATTTCTTTGAGACGAGACAGATGAAAAGATTGGTATAAATATTTTGTAAAGCTCTGATGAAGGTATTAAATATTAGCGAAAGCTCAGCAAACTAAAGAAGGTGTACCTACTAATTTTTGGATCGAAACCTGTTAACTTAAACTATAAATTTTATTTAATAATAAAAGATTGAAATAAAACTTCTGATTTATTATTGAACCTTCATTTTTCCAAAATTTTGTTGCAAATCGGTTTTGATTGCAGTGGATTCCTCGAGCATTCTCTGTACAGCTGCTTCGACCCTTTCTTGGGCATAATGAAAGTTTTAAAATTTTGTTGCGAGTCAGTTTTGATTGTAGTGGATCCCTCGAGCATCCACTGTATTGGGGCCTCGTCAGCAAATAGCCTCGGACATGTCGGTTTGGTTTGCAGTGGAATTCTTGAGCTACGCTTCTGCTGACGAGGTCCTAAATAGGGTCGAAATCCACTGTAATCAAAACAGATTTGCAACAAAATTTTCATTATGCTTTGACAGCACGCATGGCCACCATGTATGAGCTGCAATTTGTCAATCCTAATGCAATGTTAGGTCAAAAAGTCATCGTAGGATATCGCGATTTAAACTTTTCATTACTTAATTTTTACATTATCATACCGCGCGTTAAATTTCCGACATGACCGGATACTAAGAGCCTGTATTCGGTATCCGGCCGGATAGCAAAAATGTGGTCGGATATCCGGCTAGTTGCCAGATATTCGCTGCATCTCTAATAAAAATCAAGTTATTCGCCGGATAACTTTAGCGATAAGATGGAAAGATCGGCCCCAACTTTACGAAATCATGATATTCATAATACTGCGTGATTTTTTAAATTTTTTATCAATTCTTGCCATGGAATTTGGACGGCATGTCATAGCTTTATCGTAAAACAGCATCAAGGAGTGCAATGATGTACTTTTCACTTAAGCTAAGACATGCCGTCCAGATTTCATGGCAAGAGTTGATAAAAAATTAAAAAAATCATTTCTTGCAGGATGTTACAGCTCCCCATATTTATAATATAGTCAAGCAACTATTAATCGCATAATGAATAATCAGCAGACATTTTTCTACAACCTAGTCAGTACGTTCTCTTGATATCAATCTGCTCGATTATTGGCTTTGGGGTTATCTTAAGTAACCAGTTTTATTTTTAATCGTAAGACGATCGACGAAAAATTCGATTTCACAACATGTTCAACAACTTGTTGAAGATATTCAACAAGATCAACTGGAAAATGGCTGTTGAAGAATGAAAAAGCGAACATATTCAACATTTAAACTGAATTCAATAGATCCCATTGTTTTACGAATACAAATATGTTTTACTTTTGCTTACTCTTCGATTCATTAAAAAGTTATAGCAATTTCAAAATGTAACTCTCTTTTGAATAACTTTATAGATCATATCCTTAGTGTTAACGGTACTTCGACCTTTTCATTTTGGATTTCGTTTAAAAAAGAATTCTGGAATTATTTTCATCTGGTGATGTCTGTACTTACTTCAACTTGCTGATTTTCAGCAGCATCATTAATAGGACTCTTTCCGTATTTATCCAGCGAAAGGCGAGCGCCGTGCTTAAGAAGCCAGCGAACAGTCTCCAGATGGCCCCTTGATGCCGCGAAATGTAATGGTGTAGCTCCATCTCCATCTCTCAGATTAGGATCTACTCCCTGGTCTTGTATCTGAAAACGAAAGCGATTCAGCTCATTACGAACAATTATATAAACGAATTTACATCACTCTCGAGGACCGTTCACAAAACCCATTGTGCTCCGGATGATTTTTCAAAAATTTATTTACGCAAACCGGCAGTCACTTACTTATTGTAAAATCGCCATTAATTTAAAGTCGTGTTGCAACGGTAAGACGTCGAATGCATTAAAAGAAGTTAATTATAATCAAAGCGGCTAGAAAAAAAAAGGGGAAAGTAAGAGATCTCGGGACAGATCCCTGCGGAAATAATTGTTTACGTAGCTCAAGTAGAATAAGTTGTTACGAAACGCAAACAGTTACGTAAGTGAATTTACATCACTAGTGTCCGGACTATTTGAGTTTGTACCAAGTGTTATAAGTTATAATAATAAGCTGCGATTCATCCATCAAGCAAGCAACAAAGATCAAACGGTGTAAATCGGTAGTTGCTTGGTCATGCTAAAATCGCAGTTAATTTATGCAAGCCCGTTTATTGTGTAATTAGAATGCGACAGCCTGAAAAAAGAATCTGCAAATTGTGACGGCGAGGACACGGAAATTTTTAATTATATTCTTGATGTGAAATTCTAAATCGAACAATACATCGACGAGAGTTTGGAACGTTTTTCTGTGGTGAACGTTGAATGAATTACATAAATTTGAGTTGAATAGTTGACCATGAATTGATCGCTTTCTGCTGGTTTTTGCAAAAGTTTATTTAACCGTTAAGTTTGATTTTGAATGTGATTATTATGAATAAAATTAACTAACTAAAATAAATTACATAATTTAAAAGCTCTTTAAATTTAAAAAAGCTCTAATTTCTTAGATATATGTTCTACTACATTGTCTTCCAGTAATAAAAATAGTAATATTCCAATAATCAATTTTGCTTAAGTTTCTTTAGCCTTTAGCTCTAATGCGAAATTAATTCAATGGAAAACTAAAATTATGCAAAGTGATGTAATATGTGTTTACTTCCTGGCTTTTACAGTAAAAACTTCCGTAAGAGACCTTGCTCCGTTATTATTAACAAAATAATTAAATCACAAAATCTTTAAATGGACACTGAAAATGCGCACTTAACGTTTTTGACGAAGCTGTCAAACGATAGCGAAACGTTAAGTGATAGTGCCCATTTTCAGTGACCGTTTAAAGATTTTGTGATACAATTTTCATCGGACAAGAACCTAGTTTAAAAATAATTAAAGAATGTATATGTACACATTGTTTTTTTTAATTCGTTTTTTTCCTTAATTTTTCTTCCTATTTCTTTTCTTTCTCTTCTCCTTTACTAACGTGTACATCCAACTTTCTTTCCTTCGTTTTTGAATCAAACTAGTAGTCTTTTGGCAAATAAAAAAATGTATGCTGAGGTTTTCAATTTCATTAATTAATATCATACATTTTTTTTAAATTTCAACTAAACGTAACATTCTTAATCCTTAATTAATTTCCAATTTTTTAATAATGAAGATTTACGTAAGTCCTAATCAATATTCCTTGCCAATTTCATTCTGAAGGCTGTTGAAACCGACGGGCGAGAATTAAATCGTCGCAGATGATTGGATCCTTTCAAATTTTGCAATGTTATTATTTTGGCCTGAAGTACTCGTAACAGCACGAAATCTATCATCACGGTGAAACGAAGACATCTCGATATAGGAAAAAGTAGATCATCGCCGTGAGTGTCTGCGAAGTACCGACCTGAATTGATTTTCATAATATTGTTTGTTTATTGAATTCAATCACCGTGTAATTACGAAAGGAGCAATTATTAAATTTAATTAAAACTGATTTATGTACATGCCAAGAAATCAGATTTCTTAGTGATTTTATATTTTGAAATCTTTTGAAGTGTTTTTTATTTACTTATTTTATTACTATCTTTAAAACTTTTGTTGTGTAATCTAATAATGTAGCGAGAGCGTCAAAAATGTTTGGATCAAGCAACGCCTCAGCAAGGGCAATTTTAATAGGAAATAATAAATAAGAAAAATTAGTTATGCAAAAGTCTGTCGCCCGTTTTCCTGTACAGTAGCGGGCAATAAAATCCGGGCAAGAATTTGACATGTCGTGCATATTTCGACAAATTTGGTAAATCAGGCTTTTATTGAGGTTAAATTTCTGTCAAAATAAATAAATGAAATTTGAATTAAACGTCAGAATTACTAGTGACATGTATTAAACGTCAAAAATATTAAAGTGAGGTTTACATTGTGCAAATGGCTTGCCCGGATTTTATTGTCCGCTACTGTACCTGATTAAAATAAAAGAATTTGAAACGGTCGCTAAATGTGTTTTCAAAATAAAAGCGATTTTTGCATGTCTAATTTCAATAAACACATATTCGCTTTCTCGGAGTTGCAGCGATAACTGGGGGGTGCGGAGGCGCCGCGTTGGCCGGCTGGAGTGGCTTGGGCCACACAAGCACACGCTTAAACAAATCATCGTAACATGTAGCTTAGTGCTTTCTAAATTTGAAGTACATGTCCGATATCGTAAAAGATCAAATTACGGGCATTTTGAAGCATGTCTCGCTTGTCTGTTCTGTCTTGAAACTGGCGACATTCGCAGCAATAGAGTCGCGCAGACACCATAAAACAAATCCATTTGACGGTTTAAATTGGGTTCTTAGTTTTGTACACATTCCGTCACTTTAAAATTGTAGATAAATGGGCCCCATGTGTTTGAAGATATCAAATTACTGGGCGAGTTGAGACCTTTTATCTGGAATCTGTGTCATTTCAGTCAGGCAGCAAATACTGTAAAAATGTCAACGTTTGCACTTGAATGTCAAAATTTATGGAGAGATTTCATTTGCGACAGCGAGCATTCCGATGAGTTAATAGAGTCTTGATACATTTGGCTTCTGATATGGGCGTGCGTGTGAACTGGATGCTACGACCAGGATTGGTCGAAGTGATTTTAGAATTTCGTTGCAAGTCCGAAGGGGAGGTTTTTGATTGTTTTCATGTTAAGCGGGAACGCGAAAGTACGGGAGATAGATTTGAAGCTCTAGCGAGAACGGTCGAGTTCAATTCTAATTTGTCTTAATTGTGCTTATCCTTAGGCGCTTGTAGTCTTTATCCAATTTGTTTGTTAAACCATTTATTCCGATCCGGTTTAAATTTAGTGATAAGAAAGGCAATTAAAACTATACACGTAGACGTCGTGACGCGAGTGCTCTTAAATCAAGTTGACAGTGTATAAGTGGACACGGATTATACGCTCGGGGTAATTGACATTTATTGCTTTCTTCAACGCACCTTTGGTGGTAATAACTGCGCAGAGATAATTTGATTTGCATTAATTAGACTAAGGCCCGATCTTTCCACCTCCTAATAAAGTTCCCGATAACGTTATTTGGCAAATAACTTGATTTCTATGAATGGTTTCCATGGTGATTCGTAAAGTTATTTGTCGAATAAATTTATTAGGAGATGGAAAGATCGGACCTAAAGAGTTAGTACGGTTCCTAGTACCATTACATTGAGTGAAATTTAATCAACTATTTTAGTTACTTTTACAGCGAGTATTAAAACTCATTAGCGACTTCCATTTTGGACAAATTTATTGGTCAGGGTTTCATAATTCGTAGGGGAATTCTCTCAGTAAAGTTGGAAACCAAACAAATTGAACTACATTCCTGGCCATTTTCTTGACAAAGTTTTCCACATCCTGTATATGTGGGAGGGTCAAATGGCAGTCTTTGCCGAGAGAATTGTCGGTTAATTAGAAGCGATCGCCTTGCGACTGTTACGCCAAACCACCCATAGTGGAGTGCGAATAAGGCAGTCAAAACGGATTTCTTGCGCTTTAAATTATTTAGCTAGGTTAGACAGCGAAAGAGCGATATACAGAGGGTCCTCGATAAGAAGGCACAGGGGTCAAGCACCGCCCTCAAAAGCATTAATTACGCTCAGGTGACGTAGTAGAAGTAGTTCGGCTCACTACACGCACCTATTAATCAGGTTAGCTAGAGATAGGGTTAAAACAACATCTCCCAAGGGAGCCCCTGAAAAACAGGTGATTGCTACTGATTTACTTGCAAATTGATCGCTGAAGGCGGCATTTGTATCACATACTTCGCCCAAAACATCTGATCACTTCATTAATTAACTCCATTAATTATCTCCATTAATTAAGTACATTGCAGTCCCACTGAGACACTTTGTGCGTTGGTTTATTAAATAGAGCAAGTCTTTGAGTACAATCAGAGTGACGAACACTGTACCAAGACTAGAACTCAGTTGAAACTCAATTAATTTAATTAATCTAATTAAAGAGCAGAGCTCTCCAACAAACATCTGTGTAAACATTATACCACCAACGGTGTGAATCAAGAGATAATAGATCGCGCCGTTATTCGAAAGTGAAATCTGTTAAACGACTTATACTGTCCTTTCTGAGAATCGTAAATTTTGTTTATTTGTATTGATTTCAATGCAAGGGTTTTACGTTCAAGATCTCCGATGCCACAGAGGCGGAGATCAAGAGTTTTTCCCATTTTTTTCTTTTTTTTTCAATAAATAATTACTTAAATTTAAGTGTTGCGTTTCATTATTAAACTAGCGAATTCCTTGTCCTGGAGAATTCTTACATTGCTGCACCAAAAAGAATCAGGTTAACACAACGTACTTGCGGGGTTACATAGACGATCGGGCCATAGTTAGATAATATTAAAATTATTCTCAGTACTGAACGAGTTCCATAAAAGTCATTAAACCTTAACCCAATTCGTAGGATTAACCGTTAGTGTGTCCGACAACCCCAGTAGGCAGGTAGTGTCGTTCAGTGCATGCACAGCTGTAGTCGAACATCTGGGGTGACTTTCTCGGAACTCTAGGTAAACGGTCTAGACAGGCATTCCCTTAGCAATAAATCTGAAGTGGGGTTTTGTTGGTACATATTTATTATTTGTTTATATAATTTTATTGTCTGTTTACTTGTCAGAATTAATCAATAACCAAGTAATTGGGGCGGCGCATTACAAATTTTTAATATTTTAATTAGTTGTGGAATCACAAAATACCACAATAATATGATTTGTAATTAATAAATAATTATGTAATATGTGATGTACCATGAGTTTAAACTTTGAACATACAATGTAAATATCCTTAGTTCAGTTTTAAAAAAACGAGTCGGTGCATACAAGTTACCTATGATGAAACAAAACGAGTTTCAGTAAAGTAATTATCTATTAAATAGGTAAATTTTCAAATGAATAGATAACGTTTATGGCAGACTGAATATAACCAATTAAACTAATTTTCTAATACTATTTATTTGGTGGAATACAATTTTATTTGAGATCTTTCAACGAAAATAACACGTACAGCATAAGCTGTGAGATGAAATATTGTTTATTCTAATTAATATAAATTCAAAGGAAATTAATAACGATCATGTTTTCTTTCATTTATTTATTGTTTACATCCACATTTGATAGATGTCATTCGTCAGTTAACTAGGCAACTTGATTTTATACATAAACATGACCTACTCGTACGAAAGTGATTTTCTGGAATTATTTCCTTATTTTGTAAGCAGATTTTAGAAATTTTAATGTCGCTGTAAAGAGAAAGAATATCTTTACCGAATGATTTACAAAAATTACATTGCTATTAAAAAAAAAAGTACGGTCGTACAAATATTTTGACAACTAGTACTGAAATTGTTTTTCTGATTAGAAATTCATGATCAGCATGAAAATTAGAGAATCTTTGCCCATTTAACCGAATTTCTATCTTCAAAAATAAAAAAGTTAGCAACGGTGAACATTTCAAATTGAACACCCGATATTGTTACATTTTTGAATTCAAATTCAAAACTAGCCCTTAAAAATGTTAATGTTTTTTTTTTGTGTTGTCATACTCATGGCTAACTGCCTTTTACTATTCTTGAGAATATGAGTACAAAAATTTTAAATATAAGTAAGACTTTAATTGCATTTTAGAATTCTGAACATTTTTTCCTTTACCGTCTTGCTCTAAAATTTACAGGAGACCCAATATTTGCAAATACGTATTTACTTTTACATGCTATTTCCCTATGTCTGTAAAACGAATCAACACCGTGTATGTAATATGGCGCGAAATGTAATTTTATTACGATTTTGCATAAACAGTGTTGTTTATCTTGTTAAATAAATACTGACATTATAAAAATGCAATTTTTTATTATAAACGGATCTGGTTTGAATTGGCTCCCGGTTGAAACCGCGTTACGATGAGTTCTTCTAGTGTCGGAGTGCAATGGAGCACGAAACGTCGGTATTAGAATAAGTCAACGTGACGCGGTTCCAACCGGAAGCCAATTCAAACACGGACGACGGCCGCGGAAGCCTTCAAGTTAAATTATAAACGGATTTGGTTTAGCTGATTTTTAATAGTTTTGTTCACAAGATTATCCATTGATTAATAAGCACTTTTATGTACAGTATGAGCATAAATGATTGAGGACAAGTTGAATTTCCCGCGTCTCTATCTAGTAATTTTTACTCTTTGTATGTGGCCGTCCTGAGAAATTAATTTTTGTTCAGTGTCGCCTGTGTAAATTTTGCAGCCGGCTCCAAGAATTCATAGACAAAATGGGGCCCGTTTGCCTAATGTACCTGTCAGTAGTTATTGCCGCTTCTTGTATTTAAAATAAACAAATTACTTGCCTATTTTTTTTGTAACCTATGCATTTGACCAACTTAAGAAAAATATTGAAAGGCGGGAAATTCAACTTGTCCTCAAACATTTATGCTCATACTGTATAACGCTGGATGAATTGTTTGAAGATCGTTGAATAGGTGCGGTGATCATTGGAATTGCCCTGCTAAATCATCCGATCTAGCTCCAGTTGATTTTTATGTATGGAGTAAAATAAAAGATAAAGTATACCAGACCCTTGTAAATAGTAGGGAGGATCTGTAAGGAAGAATTAGAAATGCATCTGAACTGTTGGATACACAAGAAAATCGAAAAGCAAGACTTTATAAATCATTTTTTAATAAGAAATAGGTACATTATGCATAAATATCTTCAAAACCATTAGAGATAAAGAAAATATCGTTTATACAAAATCGAAGGGAAATTCTATTTGGCGTCGGAAGTTGCAGAAAAAAGTCAATAGTTGCATTTAAAAAAATCAAGTTATTCATTGTTGAAAACTTTCAACTTCTGTGGGTTCTCTATGTAAAGTATAAGATTTTCTTTTATCAGAAAAATATTACTTCACCTTTGTGATCAAACAGTGAAAAGTACAATTCTCTATCTTTTTTAGTTTTCGAAATATTCCAGTTTATTGTAATCACTGTAATCGTCAAAATTTTTACAAAAAATTTAATATCGTCGAAACAATACATTTTAGCCTTGATGTATGTGAATATAAACGATGTAGAATTGAACGGGGAATTCAAAAATGTAACAATAAACGGGTCGTTCCATTTAAAATAAGAAAGATAATATCGACTTCCGGTAGAACCGGAAGTACGCCAAGACTGATTTTGTAATAATATGTAAATAGTTCCTCATCGATTATTACCCTGTGCAAATTTTCAACGATCTGTTAGGCGTAGTTTCCAATAAATTCTAATAGGCCATTCAACGTAAATATCCCTGTATCGCGGTGAAAGATATAGATATGCTTCGACAATCGCTTCGGTGCCGGCACATGAATGCGAGAAGTCAGTGTGCGAGTGAGACAGGTATTACTTTAGGCCCGGTATGTGGGGCATCATATCATTTCGATTAACACGTTTTGTTGACGCGCTTCTGGTCTGCACGCCCGTACACAATTACTTTGCTCAGGCTGTCCTTTATACCATTTTCTTTGTCGCACGACTAGCACTCGAAATAGTAATCTGAGCGCATGGCCCGGGTTCGTGCGAATACCTGTTTTATCTTCTATCGTGCTCTGTATACGGAAATTTCTGATTCCGAGAATATTTTGATAAATTTTCTTCTGATAAATATGTTGTCTGTGTAATGTAATAAATTAGTCTGTTCCAGTTTCAGAAGTATGAAAGCATTCAAACGAATTAATTACTCATCTGGAAAAGCAAGAGGCAATTAAATTCAGAAACCAGCATGTTTATTGCGTTACACCCACCTTTGAACTATAATTTTAACCAGTTCAACGCGTTTACCCTTGTGTATCGTAATTATTAGTGAAATTACTTAATTGGGCGTAGCACATTTCAAAATGCTTTTGTCCGGCGTGTGCCACAAAAAATCGATAAAAATTTCAAGGCGGTTAAGTCAGTTTAGTAAAAAAGTTGAATTTTTAAATCAGAACGAGTAACAGATGATAATTACAACGCAGAGATAGTTTTATTTAATGAAATGCATTTTACGTGATTGTGATTGCATGTAACTGTTACGTGATTGATGGTCATTTCATGCAACTTCTTTAATCGTGTGTTTTAAAAGCACATATCTTCTTTGAAGAAGAATTTTCCAAGTATGATGGTCCGTTTTCACGCTCAAACAATTTGCGCAAATTTGCAATTTGCCAAACTTTCTGGCTTGTGGAAGCAAAAAAATATGTTTTCATGCAACGACTTCCTTATGCAAATTTGCGTGTACCGGGTGTCCCAACGGTGTGTATTTCTTATGTGGAGCCTATAGAAATAACAAGTAGAAAAAAAGAGATTAAGAAAATTATACTAGACATCACGCGGCACATTTTAAAATTATTTTTAACTATATAGGGTGTTCCAAAAAAATGGTGGTGTATAGAGAGAGAATTTTTTTAAATGGAACACCTCATATACTTTTACAAATTTAGATGTTCCGTGGAGAGCCGATTACAACAATATAAATATATATAGATTTCACTCAGTTATTTTCGTAAAAAAAAATTTTTTTCTTCAAAAATTCGTTAAAATTTACACATTTTGAACTTACGTTGCTGACTATGGAGACGACACAGACTTACGAAAATATATCAAAATATTCTTAAGACTTTGGACTTTTTGAAAATATGAAAAAAGTTAAAATATCTTTTAGCATTATACAGGGCAAACAGTACTTGCGAAGCACTCAGTATCTCAATTTTTTTTAATGCAATGACCTATTTTTTATTTCAGAAACAGATAGTACTTAAGCTTAGTTTTTTACTGATATCAGGTTATATACCTTTATTTCTAACATTTGCTTAACTAGCAATATTGTTTTTACTACCATTAGAATTTTTATGGTTTTACTCTTTAATTTTTGGAAATAAATTATAACCATAAATTTGGAAGTTCCTAGAGCTTCCCAAACTCAAAATGCAGATATCAAAATTCGAATACCACTGGCCACATACCGAGGAAATAAAAATATTTGAAGGGGACATAAGAGTAAAGTATCTTTATTTTTCAAGATACGCAGAAATATTATTTGAAAAAGTTATTCAGAATTATTATAAGATCTCAAATATGAAATCATGGCTGACTACGAGGAATTTTTTTTTTCACATATTTACCTGTTTTTCTCGTATCAATGTGAATATTGTAAAACGTTAAATTTGTAGACCTGGTAGTTTCTTCAGTTATGATATAAATACACTCTGGGATTTACTTTTTGCTCATTTACTATACAAAAATTATAAATGGAAGGCTAAATTGTTCAAATAGTAGTAAAAACAAGTTTCTAATGAAAGAAATGCTAGAAATATAGGTATATAACCTGGTATCAGTAGAAAGCTAAGTTTAAGAACTACCCTTAAACAAAAAATAGGTCGTTCCATTAAAAAAAATGAGATACTGAGTGCTTCGCAAGTACTGTTTGCCCTGTATAATTCTAAAAGATATTTTAACTTTTTTCATATTTTCAAAAAGCCCAAAGTCCTAAGAATATTTTGTTATATTTTCATAAGTCTGTGTCATCTCCATAGTCAAACATTTTATGATTTTCAAATATGTAATTTGAAACATTCTATACAAACATTCTATACAAATTTGTGAATTGACAAATTTTTGACACACCTGTATAAAAATTCAATTTTTTTGATAAAAAAATAGGAATTATTATACAGTAGAACTCCGATTATTCGTGCGTGGTTATATGTGCGGCGGATTATTCGTGCATGCAAAAAAATAATAATCCGTGCCGAGATGCTAACATATGCTGGGTGAATCCCCTGCATATTCCTTGGTGAATCCTGCGCTTGCAATACGTATACAGGGATATCCATATAAACCGTTCGTTAAAAGTTTTCAAGGTTGTAGTTCACGTAGATATTTGAAATTTAAGGAGCAAGGGTTTTCCGTAGAGATCTCTTTAAATAAAATAAAATTGTCTTTGTATCACTTCCGGTTGTACCGGAAGTCGCTATCAACTCGCTTATTTTAAATGGAATGTTATATTTTTTATCACGTTTTTGAATTCTACATGTAAAAATATGTTAAATTGCAATACATTTCCCTATCTCTAAAATGCATCGTTTTTGAGATATTTTGAATTTTCTTAAAAATTTGTATTCTGCTATCTGATTTTCAAAAAATTATAACACAGCTATGATTGAAGCAATTTTATTTGTAATAGCTGATATTATAGTTGAAGCTTTAAGGTTCTTAAAAATTCCATAAGCATAATCTATTAAGCTACAGGGTGTCTAAAACGCACCGCTCCACTCGAAGATATTCAAACACAGAAAAATACTTTTTTTCAAATGGAACGACCCATATTTTAATACACCATCGTATGTGGAATTAAATGCTGTGTCGAACTGTACTAGCATTCCCTATACCTAACTTTAGCAGTTTTTCAGTTATAAGATATTTTTGGTTTAATACATAAAAATTTACATTTATTAGGTTAAATATTTCTAATTTTGTTGATATAGTTATGAAAACAACAAACAATTGCATTTAACGTTTCTTGATACTACAAATTTTAAGCAAAAGCAAAAAAAGTTGAGAATCAAAATCAAAATTATTCAAACGCTGATATTTTAAATCTATTTTTTAAATTCATGAAGAATGATCTAAAATTGCTCAGCGCAGAGAATGTGTGTTCAATAAAATGTACCCCTCTTGTCTCCTATGAGTAAAACACAGTTTGGAAAGTTTGAACCTAACTTTATACAATTTGGAAAAATAAAATGTACGAAGATCAGTAACAAATAACGAAGATAATTGGACAATGGTTTTAAAATACTTTCACGCTAATCCAGAGAATTGCAAACTAGCAGCTATTTTATTCTTCAATTTAAAGTAATGAAATTCATACATTTTCGTTTTATAAGATCACAAGCGTCCTAAGAGAAGGATGATTAAAGAACTATTAAAATTTGTGAATTTCCACTTGCCAAATTCTATTTTCTTTGGTTGACTACAAAATTTGTAGTAACAGTAATCATTGTTATAATTTCCATGCTATCTTAATAAAATTAAAAATATTTGACCTATTAAAATTGTAGTTTTCTATGAATTATATCGAAAATGTTTCATAACTCAAAAACTGTTAAAGTTAGGTATAGGGAATGCTAGTACAGATCGACGCAGCATTTGATTCCACATACAATGGTGCATTAAAATATCGGTCATTCCATTTGAAAAAAAGTATTTTTCTGTGTTTGAATATCTTCGAGTGGAGCGGTACGTTTTAGACACCCTGTAGCTTAATAGACTATGCTGATAGAATTTTTAAGAACCTTAAAGCTTCAACTACAATATCAGCTATTACAAATAAAATTGCTTCAATCATAGCTGTGTTATAATTTTTTGAAAATCAGATTGCAGAATCCAAATTTCTAAGAAAATTCAAAATATCTCAAAAATGATGCATTTTAGAAATAGGGAAATGTATTGCAATTTAACATATTTTTACATGTAGAATTCAAAAACGTGATAAAAAATATAGCATTCCATTTAAAATAAGCGAGTTGATAGCGACTTCCGGTACAACCGGAAGTGATACAAAGGCAATTTTATTTTATTTAAAGAGATCTCTACGGAGAACCCTTGCTCCTTAAATTTCCAATATCTACGTGAACTGCAACTTTGAAAACTTTTAACGAACGGTTTATGTGGATATCCCTGTATAATGTTTTCGTACAGAATACGAATCATCCAGAGTACGTATCAATTTCTTTTGTACCTGACTAATTCTCAAAATAGTTCATTAAAACGTCAATAGCCTGTCCGGCCTGTGCGTAAAACGTGACTTGTTACTTTGATGGTCGTCATCATTGTCGTCGTCACTACTACATAATTTTTACGCAGTAAAAACATATTTTTGTAAAATCGTATCAAAATGAAGTCATTTATACAATAATTTGCGGGCGTAAAGAGTGCCTTTTGCGCCCTAAAACCTAAGAAACCAACATGTTTATTTGCTTCACAACCAACAACGTAACTTGATTCTTGAGAACGAATCGTGCCATTTATTTCTTCAAAGCTTAAAGGTGGATTCAAACGATTTTACAAAAAATCTTGTTTGCATTTCGGGCGTGAACGACGATTTTGGTCCTTTGCGTCTTAAAATCCCTCGGCCCTTCGGACCTCGGGCTTATAAATTTCGCTGCGGGCCAAAATCGCCTCCTTCACGCCTTTAATACAAAAATAGCTATTTTATTATCCGTGTTTTTCAATTATCCGTGTCACGTTCGGTCCCGATGAACACGGATAATCGGGGTTCTACTGTACTTTTAAAAGTGGAAAATGAACATCATAATAAAATTTTTGACTAAGAAGAGAATAGTCAAATGTTGTCAGCATAATTCTCTTGTAATTATGGGAAAAAACTAGGACATGTAAAATTACATGTTGTTGGACGCTCAAATCATGTCGCTCACACCTCACGACGGGGACGATTCGTCGTTAAACCTTGTCGCTCACGCAGGACAGCGCGTAAAAGTATGTATCCATGAGAAATTGATGGCAGTAGGCTTGTTCGGGCTCTCGCCAGGACAGTCCTAGAACCGTCCTAGAACGTTCAGGAACATGCGCACAACAAAAAAACGTGCGATTTTTTTGTTATGCGCATGCTCTTACGGTTCTGGACCTGTCCTCACGGGAACCCGAACAAGCCTACTGTATAATTCTAAGTCAAATTCTGGTCAAAGCAGTTTCGCTAGGATAGAGAATCCATTCAGAACGAGGTGAAAGGCTCTTAGAAGTTCGAAATACAGAAATGGAAATATCCGAAGCTTTAGTTTTAAGAATATTGTATCTAGATTGAGGTCTTAGCGAAGTGTCTGCACGCTAGATTTCTAGGCTGTTGATGCTAGAACAAAAATTGTGTCGCATGAAAATTTCAGCACAAAATTTAGCCTCTTTAGAAGAGAATTCAAACCACAAATTATCACTGGCGATGAAACTTGGGTACATTTTTGGGACCCAAAGACAAAACAAGAGTCTATGCAATGGATGTATAAATGTTCTTCACACCCGAAAAAGGCAAGCTTACCGAAGCACGCTTCAAAACTTAAAAAAAGGCTCTTGAAATCTTTCTCTTGCGTGATAATTGCAAGGTGCACGAAGCAAGAAAAGTTAAAAAATGTATTGAACTGCACCATCCTCCTTGCAATAGCCCAGATTTGGCATCCTCCGACTATTAGGTACCTACTTCCACAACTTAAAAAAAAAAATCTGCGAGGAAGCCGATTTTCTTCAGATCAGGATCTAAAAGGTTCTGTAGACAATTTTTGTGGAGCTTCCAAGTGGGTTAGAACAACTGAAAAAGATTGTTTGGACTTAAATGGAGGATATTTTACTTTATATTTCTTTTCTGTCTCTTTCTGTATTTATATCATGTATACAGCGTGATTCTAAATATGTGCGAAATACTCCGAGTAATTTCCATCAAAAATGGAATTTTTACTCAAAACAAGTAAGATGTTTGAGTAAATACTCGCTTCTGAATTAAATTTAATTAATATATTAAAATGTAGAAATTATGAAATAATATTAAATATCTCCTAAAACGTCAATAACTGGTATAAGCCAATTGAAAGGTAATTTTAGAAGCATCTAACGACAACATAAAAATAACACCGTTCCATTTAAAAGACAAAAGTTATTGCCCTTTAATTGTTGTTGCACTGGAAATAGTTTTACTGGACTCCTGTTTAATGAAAAGTAAACTTTGTTACAGCGGTAGATACCTTCTACTTAACTTGAAACAGTACCGCAATATCTACTTTCTAAAGGTGCGTTTACACTATATAACAAAACATGTAAATATAACAATGCTATAATAATATTATAACTGTTATATGCATGTTACATAACATTTGTTGTAAAACATTAATTACTAGAACGCCTCTATAACAAATTATACAGTATGTCCGTCTGACAATGAGACATCGGGATTTAATTAATATTAAAATGAAACTTATAAATAAAATAATAAACTAGTTTAAGAGTTTAACTGATTTCAAATCTGAAAAAATATTTAAAAAGAAAAAAGTGTCCTCATTCGGATTGAACTCGTGACCTTACGGTTGTGAAAAGTGAACAACCTCGACCACGGGATCCGTTTGAAAACTCTCCGTTAAATACCTACTAATCTTGTACGGAAAAAATAATAACTTTTTTCTTAATTTCTAAATAATTAACAACTAAAATTGCACAAATTTAGTATCAAAACACTTTGAATGCAATAATCTTTCCGATTATAACCCAGAATTTCATATATACCGTCTGTTTGATTATAAAGGCCCCAAGCTATAACTCATTTATTTTTGCTTAAACACCCAGTAAAGTGTATATATTCTTAAATGGGACGTTGTTTTCTAGAGAATGAAGTAAAACAATATTTTTTTGGCTACACTGTATAGGAGTCATGACGTCATCGACATTTTTTTTAAATGGCACGATGAAAATTTTTTTGCGAAATACAATAGAACATCCTTTTCTCTTTTCAACCACATAAAATTTTTATATCCTTACATAAGAAAATGTTCGAGAAAACTGAAAAAAACTATCTACGTAACTTACCATTTAACATTTAAGGCACGCTAATATTTCTAGCATGCTATGAGTAATTTTACTGAAATTTGTCATACTTTATCTAATTTGGTAAACAATTTCTAAAATACCGGCACTGTCAAACTGACACTGTTTTTCTACATTCGTAGTAAACCTCTAGCATATCGGCTTCTTTATTAATGTTATTCATTTCTCACCGTTTCAAACTAATTATAAGTCAGTTTGACAGTGCCGGGAATTTAGAAATTGTTTACCAAATTAGATAAAGTATGACAAATTTCAGTAAAATTACTCATAGCATGCTAGAAATATTAGCGTGCCTTAAATGTTAAATGGTAAGTTATGTAGGTAGTTTTTTTCAGTTTTCTCGAACATTTTCTTATGTAAGGATATAAAAATTTTATGTGGTTGAAAAGAGAAAAGGATGTTCTATTGTATTTCGCAAAAAAATTTTCATCGTGCCATTTAAAAAAAATGTCGATGACGTCATGACTCCTATACAGTGTAGCCAAAAAAATATTGTTTTACTTCATTCTCTAGAAAACAACGTCCCATTTAAGAATATATACACTTTACTGGGTGTTTAAGCAAAAATAAATGAGTTATAGCTTGGGGCCTTTATAATCAAACAGACGGTATGTACTCAGGTAGATAATATAAAGGAATTTCTGTTTTCCCATGTTAAATCCCTATGTCTCATTGTCAGACGGACAAACGGTATAACTTATTCATTATGGCGTCTGACGATGAGTTTTTCCTTGCAGCTGCAATTACCACAGTGTTGCTCAAAAGCCAGAAAAGAAGGTCTAAAAGACGATTCTGGGTTCGACCATCTATAGTCGCGAAAAAAATAAATACAGTGGAAGTGATCTTTTGACTGATCTTAAACGTGATGAATATGACCTTTTGATTCGAGAACTAAGAACTGTTGACAGTTTTAAAAATTTTGCTCGGATGACAAGCCAGGACTTCGAGTACCCAGTTAATTAATTTGATTACATGGGTACATTTTTTTAAAATCTTTACCGACACTGGCCGGAGACGTGTAACTCGTTATAAAACACGAAAAAAAAATATAAAACATCGATGTTTTATAACATTTTTTATTTGATTTTTTAACAAGTTGTAAAACATTGTCATGTAACACAAAGTTTTATAATTTGTTACATAGTGTAAACGCACCTTAACTTTTTTGGTTAATGAGATTTTAATTATAATGGTTCAGCCACACTAACGGCAAATGTGCTGCCTAACGTCATTTTTAACGTCTAATTTGCCATTAATCAGTCGCTACACATACAATTATTGTCAAGTTAGACGTGAAAAATCACGTTAGGCAGCACATTAGACGCAGCGTGGCTCCGACAACGATAGCGTAGCGACGGATTATTGGCATATATGGCACTAATTTTGTAACGGCATTGAGAATGGCATTGCGCGCTAGACGATAGCTCGGCTGGCGGTTTTTGATACACATCAAACGAATTGCCGGCGAACGTATCGCATAGTTGTTGCCATAGATAAAGAAAGATATATGTGAGGAAGACAGAACATACATTTTTTGCACGAAAACAGCGACATCTCGTGTTTTTAGTCACGTACTATCTTAGTTTTGATTGCAGGTTTCTTTCATTATTTCAAGTACTAATTTAAAATATAATTTTTGAATGTTAGGAAACGGAAAATGCTAAAATATTTTAATAGAACTCCTGTGATATTTGACATTTAAGATAAAATTGCCAATATTCAAGTAAAATACCAATGCTGCAGCCGCTTCAGAGCGAAATGTGGGACAAATAATGACCTTAACCACCAATGTAAAATTTAGCGCATTAATTTTCTCGCGTTAATTGTCGGGTTCTTGTCCGTTAGAATGCCGTTAGACGTTAACGCAGATGTGCCCGAAGCATAAGAGTTACATCTGTATTTTCCGAAAACCATAAATAAAGCCTAATATCTTAAAAACCATAAGACTTAGGTACAGAGAACCCTTATCAAACTTTAAAATAACCTAACAAACTCAAATTCGTTATAAAACATAGGGTGTTCCATTAAAAATAACGAAGTTACACATCGTACAACCAAATGAGGAGGTGATCTTTAAAACGCAGTATTGAACAAAAGTTTGGAAAAAACTTAGAGATGATGTTCGAAAAACGAAACTGAATCTAATGAACAAGGTTTGAAATCTCAAATCACATTTTTCGGAGTCCAAACAGATACGTTTGTATTGGTTTGAATCTTAATGTTTTTCAAACTGCAATTTTTATGTTGTGAATTTTTGCTTTTTTGCAGAAGGCACATATCTAAATGTGGTTTTTCTAATGAGATTATTATTGACAGAGAAACTAAATGCTATGCAAAGTCTAAAAGAAATGGATACTTACTTCACACCGAACAGGTTTTTTGTCATTATCTCGATAAAACAGTTTTGAACAATACTGCCTTTTGAAAATCACCTCCTCATTAATAGAGACATCTGCATATTTGAAAATAATTTTAAATTATGCGGAGTTTGACAGGATGATACTTTTGTAGTTTTGTATAAAACATTTTTTAATTGGAGACTTTAGTCGTAACATATACTTTTGCCGAATGTCCGTCCATCCCAACGAAGATACGAATTACAAATAGAATTAAAATTGTTAGTTTATTTACATCCCATCATCATCAACTGCATTATTTATCAAAATATTAATATTCTTGATTGGTTAGGTAACGCTTTGCCACTGCAAAAACAAAAAAATCAACACACCTTCAAATAAAAAAAAAATTAGACGCTAAATGCGTACATGCTCTTGCATAATTAGCATACTTGCTGCATACTTTGCAAAAAATTCTACATATTTTGCAAGAAATCCTGCATATACAGGCTGATTCTCAACCTACAGGGTGTTTCAGTGATGATGCACCAAACTTCGGGGAAACGTTTCTGACATTCTTTCAAACAAAATATTTTAATACAATTTTGCAATCGGAGCAACTTGAAATTTGCATTATTTTGGGTCAATGTTTTCATAAATACCGTAGCGATTTAAATTTCTGCGGCCGTGAAACAAGACCAGCGATTTAAATTGTTTTATGAATGGCACGCGGCTGAAAGAAGACAATAAATATCTATCGTAAACGAAAAGATTTATGAGAGGCTTTTAACTCTGCCCTTGACCGCAATTCGTGTTAAAGGTGAACACTCTGAAAGAATGTGCATTTAGCGTACGTTTTCGTCGCACTAACATTTATGCAAACCGTAATTACATCAAATTTGTTCCTTACTCCTTGTTCAGGTAAAAAAGAGCCTGTGTCGCGTAGTCGCTGAGCTACCCTGACAAACATTTGATAATGCGGATGTTGTTCACGATTAGGAAACAGTTCCGCTTACAGATGTGATGCCAATCGCGCGTTTTCCCGACATTCCCCGTATAACAAATGCATATCTGCGTACTCTTGAAACGTAAAGTCGCTCATCGCAAGCGCACCAACACATACACAAACATACACTAATAAACTTAAAAAATGGAAAGTATAAAGTACACCGATTAATAACCTACTCTTCACTACAACGCGAACCAGAACGGACTAAATGTGTTTCATCACAGCATCTGAGACGCGACAGTTTATGGGGTAATAAAGCAATTACACGAACGTTAAGGCAGGTTAAGAATTCGGGCCGCTCTCATCTATTGTACGTTTTAAAAATATACGATTCTCCTTTCCCTTCGATTATCTCAAAACTTATTCATTTAAAAAAAAATATTATAGGAAACTTTTATTTCTTTTCACGATATCTACCAACATACCGAGTTTGGTGCATCTTCACTGAAACACCCGGTATACGCATAAACTTGGGAAATGATTTTACTTTCAATAATATTTTTTTTTATATATTTGTGTCAAATACATTAGATTATCTCGGTAACTAAACAGTTTTTACTAGAATTTTTTCACATCATTATAGAATTTTTTCACATCATTAATCATTATTTGTCATAAGCTATCATTTAATAAGTTTATGCGTATAAAAGTTTTATCTTTTACGAAAAAAAAAAAAAACATTTAATGAGAAGGTGAAAATCCAAAGCTATCGACTTTAAATAAAATACCTGATCAATAGGGTTGTTTTGATAGAGCAAATAATATCTTCAATACCTTTATTACATTTGGTAGAATTAAACTACCCCTAGAAATATCAAAAATTTCCGTACCTCTTATACTAAAATGTAAATGGGTAAGCTAAAAGAAGCTACCCCACTTATAAAGATTTACTCCTTTCCTGTTTAATATGATACTTAAACAAGATATTATTCGGCTCGTTCCTCGCCCAGGGTCGCAACATTGTCGTACTCTTGGATACGAAATATGGGTAGGATTGAAAATTAATCTCCTTTCATTTATCCCATTAATTAGGACCTCCAAAAATATATTCTCCGCCGAATCAGCCCTAAAATATTTTATTGCCCAGGACCTAGCTTCAACGGTCCTCTTATTATCAATTGTTGTATCAACAAAAATTTTACCTCTAATAGAAAGAAGATTTCAGTCGGGACTCATTTTTAATATCTCTCTTCTCCTAAAAAATGGCGGCTGCCCCCCCTCCATTTTTGATTTCCAGAAGTCATAGAAGGTCTAAGATGATTTAATAGAATAATTCTACTAATCTGACAAAAAATTGACCCAATAATCTTACTTTCTTACTCGAGAAAAACAATACTTTTAGTCGCAGCTATTATCTCATGTATATTTGTGAGAGGAGTAAATCACCTTAGACTCCGAAAAATTATAGCATACTGCTCGATTAATCATATTGGTTGAATAATTGCAGCAACATTATTCTTTGAAGTAATTTGAATAATCTACTTTTTCATTTATTCATTCAGTAATTACTCTAAAAATCGTGATCAACTGATCATGTTCAAGAAATTAAATATTTTCTTCATGAAGCAGCTTACTCTCTCAATAAACCACGGACCAACCTTAAAGATATTCGTCATCCTAAATTTTTGTCCCTTGGAGGATTGCCCCACTTTCTTCGATTTTTCCCTAAATGATTAACCATTCAAATCATAATTAATGAAAATTTTTCCTTTTTAGCAATCGTAATAATTCTTGCAACACTAGGAACATTGTATTTTTACATACGAATTACATTCAGAACCTTAGTTCTCTTAATAAACTCTCTATTCCTTATTAATGATGCCCCAACCCACAAATTCTTCATCATAGCAACTAATCTTGCAACGCTAGGAAGATTAAGTTTATCAACCTTGATTTTTAACCTCCTTTAATCAAGGATTTAGGTTAAAGGAGCTTGTGACCTTCAAAGTCATTATTAAAATTAAATTTTAAGTCTTAGGAAAACCCACCACCAAACTTGCAATTTGGTATCATCTTTGACTATAAAGCTGGCAAAAGAATTTAATTAGTAAATAAGTTTACACCTTACCGCTTACTACTCAGCCATTTTACCGAACAAATGGTTATTTTCAACAAACCATAAACACATTGGAACACTTTACTTTCTTTTAGGAACATGGTCCGGAATGGTGGGAACTTCCGTAAGAATTTTAATCCGTGCAGAATTATGAAACCCAGAGTCCCTCATTGGAGATGATCAAATTTATAATGTAATTGTAACTGCCCATGCATTCATTACAATTTTCTTCATAGTGATACCAATTATGATTGGGAGATTTGGAAATTGGCTTATATTCCTTCTGATAAGAAGAATAGTAGAAAATGGAGCAGACACAGGGTGAACAGTATACCCTCCCTTATCCTCTAATACTGCCCATAGAGAAGCTTCAGTTGATTTAGCTATCTTCAGTATTCACTTAGTAGGAATCTCTTCCATTCTAGAAGCCGTTAATTTTATTACTACCGTAATTAATATACGAGCAACAGGAATTACCTTCGATCGAATCTATTTGTATGAGCTGTCATTTTAACCGCCCTATTACTCCTTCTTTCTCTCCCCGTACTTGCAAGAGCTATCACTATACTTCTTACAGACCGTAATATCAATACAACCTTCTTTGACCCGGCGGGAGGTGGTGACCCAAAATGCAGCATTATACCCTGTTTACCCAAGGCTCTATACGCGATTTCACTGACATCTAAGTGCAACTGGAAGATTTAAAAAACATACCGCTGATAATGGGCATCCTTGCACGGTCAGAGCTCCCCAAGTAGAAGAGGCAGTACTTAACAAAATTGAAGAACATCTTAATACTACCACCAGAAAGACTGCTTTAGCTTTAAACTTAAGTCAGCCCACAGTTTGGAGGATACTTCATAGTCAGCTATTACTCTCTATAAAATAGAGAATGTTCAATGGGTACAAGTGCTTTTGCCAAACGATTTCCCATAAAGAGAGGCTCTGTGTCAATGGTTGCAAGATAAAATCTCACAAAGTCCTCAGTTTTTGACGCTTCACTGATGAAGCTATTTTCTCCAGGGATGCCATTATTGATTTATATAATAAAACCCCCACGCAATACTGTTGGAATATTTGATGGAATATCCCCATACTGTTGGAATATTGGAATATTGGATGACGTCCCATTTCGATTAAGAATCCAAATGTACTTTATGCATGATGGTGCTCCATCACACTCAGCTTAGTTGCTCGTCAACATTTGAACGGGGTGTATTCAAATCAATGAATCTGCAAATTATATCAACCCCTACAAATAATTTTCTGAAACATTTCTTATTTACTATGCCACTGAAAATAAGTGAAAAACAGAATCTACAGTTATATTTATTTACTAGTTCGCAGTTCGTTCATGTTAGTTGTAAAATAACAAGGTATTACTTATTAGTTAGCTTATTTTTTTTTACTGATATAGAAGATTTGAAATTTGAACTCCGTGCAGTAGTTAATTAATTTTGAGCAGAAATCTATCGATATTTCTTAAAATTTGAAGAAAAGTGAACGTGCAAAATGCGCCGAAGAAGAGTACTTTCTATGTGGGGATAAAAAGTTTTAAGGAGTGAGGAAAAATCCTTTAACGATAATGGATCGATTACTAAGGCAAGTAAGACTGAAGTTCAAGAAACAATTGTTTCAGTCACATTCCTAACATTTTGTAGAGACGGATTGGAACCATGGCTATGATTCGGAGAAGAAAGGAAAAGCTTTGGAAAGCCCCTGTGTAGAGAAATAATATCAACATAAATAACTAAAATTATAAGAAAAGTTTTTGCAGGAATTATTTGATATACTCTTACGGTAAGGCTCATTTAGAAGATATTTCACGAATTCGATTAGAAGAACCATTATCTTTACAACACAAAATAAATATAAGTATTTCAATTAGATCACCAAAATTCTTAGGAAGTGGCTAAACGTCCGCCGGCGGAACCATGCATTGTATTTCGAAATTCCGCCGTCCGGCGGATCTAAATAATCTTAGTCGACAATTCCGCCGAAAATTCAACTGATTTGCGCAAGAACGGCGGAACATTACTCTAAAAACTAATAATACCGCCGAACGGCGGACTTTATTGAAGAGAATGCTTAATCCGCCGTTCTGTTGTGATGTTAAAGTAATTCACTATTTTAACAGTTTTATTTACAAATTTCGAAGTTAACATACATCATGTTAAAAGTGGCCGGCCACTTTTAACATGATGTATGTTAACTTCGAAATTTGTAAATAAAACTGTTAAAATAGTGAATTACTTTAACATCACAACATCAGAACGGCGGATTAAGCATTCTCTTCAAAAAAATCCGCCGTTCGGCGGTATTATTAGTTTTTAGAGTAATGTTCCGCCGTTCTTGCGCAAATCAATCGAACTTTCGGCGGACTTGTGGGCTAAGGTTATTTTGATCCGCCGAACGGCGGAATTTCGAAATGTAATGCATGGTTCCGCCGGCGGACGTTTAGCCACGTCGAAATTCTTAATACAGGACGATATTTATTCACTTAGTAAATAATGAACCAATGTATAATTGAATAAGTCAGAAATTTTATAAAATACACAGAAAAGCTTGGCAGAAGAGAGAAAAGCAAATTGAGTCAATAAAATATGCTATTTGTTTATTAGAAAGTGTTATAAAAGAAGTCTTTAAAAATCCATTTAATATTTACTTTGCAGAAAGTTTTAAGACCCAAAGCAAACGAATCTTTAGTCATCGTGTAGGTACTTTAATTTCGATATCCGAGTGATAGCCGGGACACTGCAATTTGGCTCGCTTGTTTGCTGGAATCAAATGTTAAAAATAGGGCATTAAAATAAAAACAGATTTTCCAAAGTCATTTTCTTTAATCATTTAAATAATTGTGATATAATTCTTCATATTTTCAAAAATTAAGATGTATTTCTTGGAGAATTAACAGGCGAACGTGAATTTTTACCGTATTTTATTTTGGGAACATAAAAAGACAACATTTGAAATTCCATGTTAATTTCCTGTGGCTTAGAGGGGCTGGGATGCCTGATATATCTTTTCTTGTACACAATTTAAAATTAAATTGACTATTTATTTTATTTCAAAAAATCCTAGTAGTCTGTTTTAACGTTAATTTTATTCACCGTTAACCAAGGTTAACATTGAAAAAATTCACTTCTATAAATACTGTTATTAAATTAAAGAAGAAAAGTGAAAATATTATCCTGTCAGCGTGCCAGTGCAGTTTTTAGATTCTGACCTAAAAACTCTTGCGACCTCAATGTAACTTTCACAGCCTGTCCTTAATGGAATAATCATAATTATTAAAACTAGCTTTAATGCGGTGGCACAAATGAACCATTAATTTATTTCAGCCCTAGGCACGCCCTTAATTAAATGAATCTGGCAGCAATCGAAAATACACGAGAACGGCACTCCAATGTCAAGCATCTTTATTGTAACATTCTTCTCCGCGTATGTAGTCGGAGATAAATGTTCGGTGCAGTAAATGGTTCCAAGACGTAGTCTTTTTAAATGGTAAAACAACTTTACGACTTTGAGGTCCATCGGTAGTAATAAAATTCCATATAATTTGCTGTTAGTTTTTCTGTGCATTTCTTACAATTTTCTTTGCCTGTCAGTGTTGTTCTGGCATTCTTCTCAGCATTTAGTCACACTAATGTACTAACTAATAATACTTGTTTGAAAGTAAATTTGCAACTTTGTTGTTTACTGTTAACTTCAAAGACAAGTAAGTTATTAAATCGAATCCATTTCACGCAAGTAAATTTATTTGCCAATCAATTTTTTTTATATAAATAAGAAATTAACTCTGTTTTTTAATCATTTTTTACATGAAAATTTGTTAATTGTTTTTAAAAATTATTGCTTAAACAAAATAAGAAACATTATACTGAAAATACTTTTCTCTTAAAATATATAATTATTTATTATTTATAATTGCATAGTATGTTAAAATTGTCAAAGACCAAGGATTTTCCTTTATTACTTTTATATGAGTGTAGTAAGTAGCTTCTTTAGACCTCCCTTAAATCGAGATACTTGTACCAAAAATAGGTAAAATGTTGGACAAAAATAATGCCTACACTTAGAAAAATAAACTGTTCAGTCAACCAAAATCAGGTTCAGTTAGCAATATTTTTCGTTTACCTATTAGTAATCACGCTTGGTCATTGAACCAATAGTCAAAAAATGTTAAATATTTTAGATTCAATCAACTCAATATTTTGTTTGAGGCAAGCATACAAAGAAAACATCGTTATTGTTGCTTTAATGGACAAGAAGATTGATACAAGAAGTTTAGATTGTTAAAATTGCTAAGTATTTTATTTGTCTGAACGCTGTTAGGGAATTAAAATTATATTTTTGATATATTTAAAGGAACTTTTCAGTACGGTTAATAAAAGCGTAAAGTCAATTCAATCTAGACTATCGTTTCCGGAAACATCAATTAAATGTTCATCTCTTTGCGATACTGCCAAAGTAAGGTAAACCCTTCAACCTTTGGTGAGGTGGCAAGAGGAGCTGAACAAACCTCACAACGAATTTTATAAAGTCGGACACATTCGAAATATGAATGACTTTTATTCATTTAAGAAACGATGTCGAACAACAAGGTTATGCTGGGACAGGCAGTAAATATACGTGAAGTTTTAGCAGGCGCCATCTGGAACTCGATAGCAAGAATTTCAATAACTGTTTACTGTTTACTTCTGCAAACATAACACGTAAATTCGTATATCATTCTAATGTTTCATGACTAAATGTATGACGTCTTATTAATATGGGAATTAACCCTCGCTTTTAGTAGACTTATGGTGGATACTTAAATTTAATCATGCGTTAAAAGTAAACGTTGCTATGGTTACATGTGTTGAAGGTATAGGAATGATTATTCTTAACCAATGATTAAATTTAATTGGCTTTTATGAAACCCAGCATTAACATTTATTCCGTTAAACAAAACATCAAAACAGACATATAAAGACAACAGCACTTTACGATCATTTTGAAATTTCAACTTTTTGATTTAACATTTTAAACACTTTCATTTTAAGGCAAAAACATTTACATCATTCAGTCAAATGTAATAGTTTAACATTTTCTTGGTGTTATTTCAACAATTTCCAAGATGTTTAGTTAAGAATATTACTGCTGAAACAAGTAAATTTTATTTAAGTCAACTCACAAAAAGTTGACATTTAAAAAGTTGTTGACTTAACTATTTCATTTTTCTCAGTGTACGAATGTCTCAAATAAAATCATTTGGTGGGTACTTCAAATGCCTCCGTGGATCATTCCAACATTTAAGAGACACATTTAGACAAACCCAGGATTTTGCTTTTTTTTGTTTATGTATTATTTTAAGTAGGCATAAGAATTCGATGGATTCTCTTATGGTAATCATCCATATTTTCGCCTAATACATCGAATACACATCTCTAATATTTTATTAATATATGTACATATACAGGGTGTCATGGACTCGACTGCAAAAATTTCACTCGGTGGTAACTTGTATCAAAACAATCAAAAAATGTTAGATGTCCTAATCTAACCGTTTACGAGTTATAAAGAAAAACAGCATCTTGGCAGCAACCTCCGTATTACGCAATTCCACTGACTTTGCCTAATATTTATACGTAGGCAGTAAAGATGTCTTGTCGTTGTTATATGATCTGGACAACAAAAATATAATATTTTAAATAATTATCATAAAATGACAAATCGACGTAACTTGTTGAAGTAGAAAATTGTTTCAGCAAGGCTTTAACTGTATCTTCTTTTATAATTTTAATTTCAAGATAAAATTGAACGCAACAACATATCTTATTTTACAACAACTGCATCCCCGAAATTATTATTTTTTTGCTACTTTAATAGCAAAGGAAGCACTGATGACGATGTCATTGATTGAGTTTTATAAAATATACTCGTACATGTAAGCTTTAACGAGAATGAAATTGGGTATGGTTTCCTAAAAACGCACATAACTAAACATTAAAGACATTAAACTGTTTGTACGCACACAATAATTATCAGAAGTGAACTGTCTTTCAATAACGAACTACACTTACGTGCAATGAAATCGATCCACTTCACATTTTTGACTTTGTTTTTTTTTTTAAATTGAAATTAAATATCAGATTAAAACAAAACCCAAAGACCATTTAATAACTTTTAACATGAAGCCAAATTTGTTAAGATTTCCTTCGTCTTCTGAAGCGGATAGAAAAAAAATCAAATCAAAAAAGTGAAGTGAGTAGATTTCTTTGCACATAAGTGTACTTCGGCAGCTGTCAATCAAACAAATTGTTACAAAATGTATACAAACGAACACAAAACACGTTCTTATGACAGATGATATTTACCTTGACCTTGACAAGCTGCATGCGCGGCAATTTACAGTATTAAATGCACAAAAAAAAATTCGGGCTTTGGTGTTTATTTGAAATTTTAATTCCACATAAAAATTAACTTTCGCGAAACTGACATAGAAATTTAATAAATAACATTGTAAATCGTTGTTCATTCCCAGTGCAAACATGTACTTTGGATGAACGCATTTTCATTTTTTTAAGTGAATTTTTGAAATTCTCTCGAAAACGGTTACATGTAGAACATCATCATATGACATTTTTTAATTGTTTTAACCCAAGCTACGATCCTGTGAAGTTATTGCACTCGAGTCTCTGACACCCTGTATTTTGAAACGGTAATAATCACGGTTAGGTGGATCGGATTCTGCTCGCGCTAGCAAGAGCGTCACATCTAAGTGCACTCGATACGGGAATAGCAAATAATCGCATGCATAATTTGCAGTAGCAAAGAACGTTTAGTGTTTAATTTAATTTATTTAATTTTTAATTCGAAAATACGAAATTTTGTTTAAATTTAACAATTTCTTACGCGATGAAATTAAAATTTCGTCAGACGCTTATGGAGAAATGAGCCAGCACAATGATCGTACATAAACATGCACAGTATAAGCGGCGACCCAGGCGGACTGTTGCAAGCGGAATCTCATCCACCTAACGCTGGTAATAATCTTAATTTTCGTACAAATCACAATGAAGTATTCAAAGGAAGTTACGGCGGGTAATTAAAAAGGCATAAAAGGAATCTTCTTGACACATTGACTAGCGGAATATAACCGCCTATATATGTACATACATAATGAAGGAGTAAGTTATTCGCAACTTGAAAATAAATCAAAAGGTTTTGATTTAAGGCAGACGAACCAACACTCTAGTATAAGGCTGAATTATACTACTTAGGCCCAGTTTTACAATCGTGGAATAAGAACGGAATAACTGTTCGCCAAATATCCTTTAATATTCCTCCATATCCGTCACACCTACGTCACGTTATACCAATAATAATGCTTATCCGACGATTGTGAAATCGGGCCTTAGGGCCGATATTATAGCATTGGTTTAAACTGCAGTTTAGCAGTTAAACTTAAGATTTTAAAATATTCCGGTTTTAAGGCTAGTACATACAGCAACGATTGCGATTTTTTTTTGCGAAATCGGTAAATTTTAATTCGTCGTTTCGTACCTATTTCATGTAACAACGGTGATTATAGATCTTTCTAGGAAAATATTTCAGTCACAGGTTGGCAAATTTTAGGGTTTTTTATTTGAAAATTCAAATATAAAAAGTTCAAACATTTCCAACTTTCTGCGAAATCTGCATCCGGTATTTTTATTCGCATAAAAACTGCGAAATTCGGTCTTACATGAACTTACATGTAAGACCGAATTATCCCTGCCGATGACAACTGCTCCTAAGTTTAAACGACAATCGGTAGTTGAAGATATTAAACTTACTGCTAACATAAGCAAGGCTAGTTTCCATCGAGTTTTCCTCATTTTATTGTCTAACTTGTCTTTAATTTCACACTCTTTAGTCTGAAAATGGATTATTATCATTATACGGATATGAAGTTTTACCTTTAGATTAAACTGCACTTTTAAACTCATGCTATAATACCGGCCCAATGTGTTGCTTTATCGGTTTTATCAACAAATATGTTGGTGGTTTCCTGGTCATTGCTTTGATTTTTGTGCCTGTATTTTCAAATTGTGAAAATGTTGGGAGACCAAAACGTATTTGTACAGTTTTAGTAATTAGTTTGTCATGATTATTCCTTATGTGTATTTTAAAACTCACGACGCTATTTCCAAGAAATTAGAATATATGTATTTAAAGAAAATAAAGTGCCTTTTTTAAAATTTCTCCTCGTAGTTGGCCATGAATTGTTAATTGTGAACCAGCTTTAATCGACTTGACGTTTGAAATTGAAATAACATGACTCCAATTTTAAATTAAGAAAACGTTTGATATACACTCCTGGACAAAATTAACGCACCACTACAGTTTTATTTTTTAATTCCTAGGTAATAATAACTTTTATTTCTCTAACTGTCTTGCAAGTAGGCTTTGGATGTGCTTTGGACCTCCTCTGACATTTCAAGCAAATGCTCTCAAGCAAAGTATTCTTTTAAAATTATAATTGTCAATTAAAGTCACAAAATTTGATTTAAAATCTGTTCTGAAACAGCTTATAAGATAAGTTATTTTTGACTACCAAGTTAGTTTTGTTATTGATTGCATAAGTTACGAGTATTTCAAAGTTTAAAAATGAGCCGCCCAAGAAATTTATCGGTGCAGGAGGCAGTTCGAGCATCAACTCTGCTGGATATTCGATGCGTTATGTTGCCGACGTGATAGGAAGAAATCATTCCAGCATAAGTCGCATAGTTAGACGATTTAACGAGACAGGATCTAACTCTCGAAGGCCAGAGCAAGGGCGAAAACGATGTACTAATCCAAGGGATGAGCGTTTTCTTAGGCAACTCGCTCTTAGAAATAGGAGAATCAGGGATTCTCCTATTTCCATTTATGAGATCATTTTTTAGCACTCTACTAGGAGTAGAATGGTCGCAATCTTGTAATATCGTCTCGAACAGTTAGAAGACGTTTAAGGCTCACTTGTACAATTCCAGCTTAACTTTAAGCCAAAGCTTAAACCCTTAACAACAATTGTTGAAATAATCGTTGCTATGGGTTTAAGCTTGAGCTTAAATTTAAACTGGCATTGTACAACTGGGCCTAAATGAAGCAGGATTAAGCAGCAGTCGACCGGCAAAAAAATCATTGATCACCAGAGAACACAAAGTTCAAAGATTACGTTTTACCAGAAATCATCAACGGTGGACTGTTAATGATTGGAAGAAGGTTTTATTCTCTGATCAAACGAGGGTAGCCTCAAATCTCCTGATGGACGTGAGCGTGTCTGGCGAAGGGCGGGAGAGAGATTTGCAGCTTGCAATATCTCTTCAAGAGTCCCATTTGGTGGTGGCTTTGTAATGTTTTGGGGAGAAATCTGTTTCAACGGTCGCACAGAGTTAGTCCCTATACGCCTGAGGTCTATGAATGCGGATTATTATCTGGAAACCATTGTAGTCTAAAATGTAATGCCATTTGTTCCTTTTGTAGGGTCCATTTTTTGTTCATGCAAGATAATGCTTGTAACCACGTGACTAGACAAGTTACCGACTACTTGAATGCTGTTAATATTCCGTTAATGGAGTGGCCACCTAACAGTCCCGATCTAAATCCCATAGAACATTTATGGGACGCTCTTAAAAGAAAGGTTCGAAATCGTACACCCGCACCTGTCAACCATAATGAACTGGTGGATGCAGTAATTGCAGAATGGGAGAATATTCCCCAGGAAATTATTGAAAATTTAATCTTCAGCATGCCAAATCGTATGAATGCGGTAATTAGGAGTAGATGAGGGCAAACACGGTATTAACACCGCACTGATTCCATTAATTCTATTGTTTTCGATTTTTTTTCGTTTTCATGTTTCACGCGTTTTCAGCAAAATATTTTTTTTTATAAAGAATAATATAAAATAAGTTCATGTTTTGTTGATTTCCTTCGCAATTCATTACATAAACTTTATTCACAGGTTTTAAAGTTATTTTGATTAAATTTCAATTTTAATGTTGTAAATACATATGTAAGTTTAATAAAGTGGTGTCCAGGAGTTTAGTTCTCTATTCTATTCAGGACTGCTTCCATGAGCTTTCTTAAAAATATCCGAATCTTTCGCTTCCTTATGACAAATTTCGCGCACGTCTTTGAATTATGGTGGTCAAGCTTCTTCGATAGACAGGTTCTATTTTACGTTAATAGAGCAGTGAATGTCCCTCAAAAGGGAAGTAAGGAAAACGTAAGGGAACATGTGCATGAATCGCCAAGTCAAATAATGGGAATTAACAATAATCCTCGTATGCTCTTCAACGTCAGCAAATGAATTTTACGTAGAAACCAAGCCCGTTGCGATGAAATTGGTGGATATTTTGATTACCTATTATGATTTTACTTTCAATTTTGAATAAAATTTGTTAATAAAGATTTCTTTTTAATTATGACATTTCCTTCGGTAAACGTGAGGTTATGATATACGCCAGTTTCAAGCAAGGCTGGTTCACAACTGAGAATTCACAGCCAACCACGAGGAGAAATTAAAAAAAAGGCACGTTATTATTAAACATATCGTTATTTTAATTCGCAAATAAATTATAAAATAATTTAGATTTTTTCGTGTATCGATAGTAAATTATCATTTACGTTTTTCCTTTCTTTTTCACGAAACATTGCTAAAGAAAAAGTAAGTTTATTTATAGAAGCCAATTTGTAATAGAAAAGTTACCGAAACTTTCAATGACATTGTCTCAACTAATCTCATTTATCTCATTAATCTAATTTAATGATAAAAAATTGTTTGTGAAATCATAATTTGTTCCTGAACATGTAGTAAAATATTTAATTTTATATTTAAACGATTTAGAAATTCATCTAAAATCTCGCAATCCATAAAACCTTCACCATGTGTATTTTAAAATTTGAAAGGATCACTTGTAAGCATTTAATTCCACATACGATGGTGTATTGGTCGTTCCATTTGAAAAAAAGTATTTTTCTTTGTTTGAATGTTTTTTAGTAGAGTGGTATATTTTAGATATCATAGAGCTTAATAGGTTTTTACAAATAAAATTGCTTCAATAATAGCTGTGATATTATTATTTTTTAAATCAGATTGCAGAATCCAGATTTTTAAGAGAACTCAAAATATCTGAAAAATGATGCAATTTAAAGATGGAGAAATGTATTGCAATTTAACATATTTTTACATGTAAAATTCAAAAATGTAGCATCCTATTTAAAGTAAACGAGTTGATGGCGACTTCCGATATAACGGGAAGAGAGTGGAAGTCAATTTTAATTTATTTGAAAAGTTCCTTTCGAAATATACAGTATGTCTCCGGATTGAGTCTACAATACGTATAATGGACCAAAAATTTTTGAATTAAGATTTCATTTTCTGCAGTTCAGGCCTGCTTGGCGTGAAATGAATTTGTGCCAAATTTGACGCCGAATGTCTTCAAGGTGGCGGAATTAACACAAGAAGAAGTAAAATCTGTGTAGGTAAAGTGGTCTTCCTTTTGAATTTAGGAGAAAAATTTAGCAAGATAAAATGATTCTCATTTTAAATTAGGAAGATATACCAAATTTCAACATCCTAGAAAAAAAATTGAATTACGGAAAATTACTAATTAAATTATAAATATTTCAGTAAAGTTGTAAAATGTTAACGCCATCTACATATTTATTGACTAAAAACAAATAAAATATGATTATTTAAATAACACTCCGTCCATATTAGCACCTAACAGTGTTAATGTCTTACAACTGTACTGAAATGCTAATTTACAGTTGGTTCTTGTCCGATGAAATTTGTATCACAAAATCTTTTAAGCGGACACTAAATCGCGCACTATACACTTAACGTTTCGCAGTCGTTCGACAGCTTCGTCAGAAGTGAAAAATATGTTGTCAAAATAAACAATGTTGTCAACGGAAACTGAAAAAGTAACTTGATTTTTTTTTATTATTCTACAAGCATTGAATGCTTGTAGAACATTCATTAGAAAATGACCATAATTTTGATTTTGAAAATACTAATATTTTATATTACGAGTCTAATATTTTCAAAAGACGTTTTTTAGAAATGTGTAAAATAAAAATGTCGTCGAATTCTATTAATAAACGTACTGATTTTGCAAATTTAAACGATACATTTTGTAGTTTTCTCGATTCCTTAAATAGAATATAGATCTGTCAATTTTTTAACATTTATAATTGCAAATTATTTTTAGATTAAAAAATAAAAATAATAAAAAAAAAATCAAGTTACTTTTTCAGTTTTCGTTGACAACCTTGTTTATTTTGACAACATATTTTTCACTTCTGACGAAGTTGTCGAACGACTGCGAAACGTTAAGTGTATAGTGCGCGATTTAGTGTCCGCTTAAAAGATTTTGTGATGAAATCCTAATATTCCGTAATTCAATTTTTTTTTCTAGGATGTTGTAATTTGGTATATCTCCCTAATTTGAAATGCGAATCATTTTATCTTACTAATTTTTCTCCTAAATTCAAAAGGAAGACCACTTTACCTACACAGATTTTACTTCTTCTTGTGTTAATTCCGCCACCTTGAAGACTTTCGGCGTCAAATTTGACACAAATTCATTTCACGCCAAGCAGACCTGAACTGCAGAACATCTTAACTCAAAAATTTTTGGTCCATATTGTAAACTCAATCCGGGGACATACTGTATAATATAAAAATAAAATAATATACCATTAAAGGAGACTTAAAATTTTTCACTTTCAAATGTCAAAACAAATATGAATACACATTTGTTTACACATCTGAATGTGACTTTAATTTTAGAGTCTCCTTTAAATTTCATTATGAAACTGGCCCTAAGGCCCAATTTTACAATCGTGGAATAACGACGGAATAACTGTTTGCTGAATATCCTTTAACGTTTCCCCATATCTGTGTCACACTTACGTCACGTTATTCTAAGAATAATGCTTATCCGACGACTGTAAAATCGGGCCTCAGTCTAATAAATAAATATAAAGATGTGTAGAATAATTCATAAACACATTTATCCAAGACTTATGGTTTATTATTTATTCAAAAAAGCTTTTCTGATTAATTTATATAAGTCACGGACAATACAGAATCCAGGGCATAAAATTCATCACTTAACAAGCCAAGGGAATTCTCGAAATAGAACTTTACTGGAAACATTTTCTAGCCTGTGAATTTATAATTGATAATTAACTTGACCTAATTTTACTTTTGTTTTTATTTTTTATTCAAACACTCGAAGTCCTTGCTTGAAGAATGTGTGCTGACAGGAGTTTATATACATACATTCATTTATCAAGAACACAATGCCAGTTAGCAATTACAAATATTACGCATCAGGTTATAACGTTTTGAAATCATTGCAATTAATTCTATTTTCTTCGACATTAAGTATACTAGGAATCCTTTGTATCTGAGCTTGGTCCTTGTTAAATACGAACATGTAAGTTCAACAAATTTAAAAGACCTACGTATTACTTTTTGTTTCACTTTGCTACATTATGCCAGAATACAATATTTATAGTTCAAAACTACATATAAGTACAATAGCACAATGCAACTTTGTCTAATGAAGAATAAAATTTGAAACCGAAAAATATTCTACGATCACTATTCTCTTTATTATTGCAATTTTTGAGTTTTATTTTTGCTTTTTTTACGTTTTCAATTACAATTCAATTATTTTTCATTTAATTGCGTAATTTAAAAATAATTATAATGATACAGAAATATACAATGGCCGCAAAAGAGTCTCGCACCAAATGAAAAAAATTTCTGATTTAAAAAAGATTTTGCGTCAATTACAATTTCTGCATGTTCAATAACCAAATATGACCTAGACAGCTAAGGTAAGTGATTTTTAATGTAATAGAAAATGGCTCTTTTGCAAAAGACTAAAATTGAAAATTGTAATAAAATTGCAAAAAATATTTGGGGTTTTTGTCAAAATTTTAGTGGCTTCTTTTAAGTTTTATTCTCAAATTGATGGTTTGGCTATGGGTTGTGGATTATCTCCGTTCCTAGCAGATATATTTATGAACAAATTAGAATTAAATTATTTTTCTTCAAACAGCCCTTATAAGAAATTTATTAAATTCTATGGAAGATATGTTGATGATATTTTTATAATATATAACGGGCCTATTTCTTCTTTAAATAATTTACTGAATGAATTTAATTCTCTTCATAACAATATAAAATTTACTTTAGAAATTGAACAAAATAATTCAATAAACTTTTTAGATTTAACTATTTTCAAAACACATAATAAACTTAGATACAAAATTTATAGAAAACCCACATACACACATAACTGTATTAACTATTATTCATTTCATCCATTTGAACATAAATTTGCAATTTTTCAATCACTTTTTCACCGTGTTTTTCTATCCCCATGAACCAATCTGATTTTAAACATGAAATTAATGTAATTATTCAAATAGCTTACTATAATAATTTTCCAATTAAACCTATTTTCAATATTTTCAAGCGTATTAAAAATAAATTAACAAACAATATAATTTTCCCAACATTGGAAAATTATAAAAACTCCATCATATTACTTTTCTATTCCATATGTCGGTCCTTTATCGAATAAAATTAAATCATTCTTAAAATCTTTAGAATTAAATGTTTCTTATTCTACAATGTTAACATTCAAAAATTTATATTCAAACAACAAAGATCATTTAGATAATTTTTCTAAAAATGGTGTCTATTCATTAAAATGTAATTCATGCGATGCTACATATGTAGGACAAACTGGAAGAAGTTTGCTTATTAGAGTTAATGAACATTTAAGATCTTTACGTTTAAACAAATTATATTCCACGTTTGCTAAACATTTGGCAGAAACAGATCACGATTTTGATCGTTGTAATAATGTACAATTGTTACATAATTTACCCAAAGGAAATAAATTAAATATAGCCGAGAATTTAGAAATTTTCTTACATAAAAATATTTTTTGTATTAATATTATTAACGAGCAAACCATCTCTAGCACAGATAATTTTCTAAAATCAATTCAATGGAATTTGTGTGACTGATCATTACGTCTACGATATAATAAAATAAAAATTTGTTTATTAACAACCCCTCATATACATCAAAAAATTTTACAAAAAAATTTACGTCAAATTCTTCTAAATATTTTACATTACGTATATAATCTAATATTATAAATTATTATACAGTTTATATAAGTAAGTAATTTTAATATCTACATATTTAAGAAAATTACTATTAATTATTTACTTTTAGGTTAAAATTTTTTATATATAACTTGAAAATGCCTTTTAAAAGGCGAAACCGGTCGTTATAATAATAAAAACATTGTGCCACAAGACATAGCATTTCATTTATCAATATTTTATCAAATATGTTGTTTGATACCGAAATGTTAATTGTTGAATAATATTTCGAAAAGCTGATTTTAAATTTTTTTTGTTTTTTCGAAAATTTGAATTTGTAAATTACAGACAAAAGATTTGTCGTTGAGTTTATTTTTACAATGCAGAAAACAAAACACAATAATCGTGTTTGTATGGAAAATTTCGAACAAACGACATCTTTTCCTTTCTGTGGCCTCCTTTTATCAAAAATATATTTAGACAACCAGTATAAATATCATTGTTATGAAATTATACAGTATGTTCCATGGCATAGGAGCTATAGCTTAAGAGTGTGTTGCAAAGATTACACTGAGCAACAAATTTTAACTTTTTGTTTTTTTCCTTACTTATAATGGTACATTTCTATTGATCTATGATTACTGATAACCACAAAGCAAAGAGTTTGTTTCTGTCACGTCTGGTTCAGAATAAATAAATACTTTTTAAATATCCAGTTTTTTAATTAAATATTCCAAATAAATTTGAATATGACAGGTACTAACAACGTGCACAACATATATGCGGGACCCAAGATTTGTCCTGATGTCAAATTTCGAAACCAAAATAAGCTGTATATGCTTTTTCTATAAATGGTATAATTTTCTTCCTGATGAATTGTATATTCACTAAACACACAGCAGAAACTGTTTGGATAATTTACACGGGCTCGAGACATTTTGATAAGGTTTATAACATATTCTGTTATATTATAATTTATTTTACTTAATTCGACCTGTTATACAGTGACCGGCAGAAAGTTGGACACATATGGGAAAACTGCGGTACATTGCGAATATAAAATACGTTTAACCATACGCGTAAATCTATTAATTCTTTAATTTGATTGGTTCCAGAGAAAAAAGTGATTTAAGGACTATGACGTAGAAATCAAGCCGGACGTGTGAAATCCTGTTCGGAGATGTCCGTTAGCATGATAACCTATTGATATTTTGTGTTAACTTACTAATAAAAGAAAGTATCCGTAGACATAGTAAAATTTAATACATTTTCAAAAAAAAAAAAAAACATTTCTCAAAAACCTGACGTGATGGCCAATTTTTGAAAATATTTTCAGAATTAGAATGAAAAAGTACATAAGGTACACGTGACAGAGTGTAAGAAAAAAAAGAACCTGTTGACCAGTGTTATTTTTTAAACAGTCCTGTCAACCAATCGTAATGAGAAAAAATTTCAAATCGACCAATAGCATCAAAATTACTCTGACAATTTGCTAGTAGCTAATTACAGCGACTATTTTTTCACGTTTTCATTTGTCTAAATATAAACATTAAAAATTCAGCACCGTCGCCATTGTGGATTTCGCTTTTGAGATTTTCCGACATAGTTTAAAAAATAATCACGCCGAATTACATTCGTGGTGATAATTTTTTTAAAATAATTTTAACTAGATTAGCACTCATCTTTGTTGCTATTAAGAAATCCCACTCGTGGACTTCGTCCACTCGTGAGATTTCTATAGCAACAAAGATTCGTGAATCTAGTTAAAATTATCAAAAAATTATCACCACTTATGTAATTACTGTTGATTATTTTCAAAAATGTCATGTCCAAAACTCACTCGTAATGGATATTTAAAACATATTCAATTTTAAAAGAAAGGTGTAATAGTTGCAGTGTGGTGAACTGTTTTTTTTTTGAGATTATGTCTAAACGTTTTTTGAAGACCTAATCATTTTTAACCCACATATTTTTCTTTAAAAAGTAAAAGTTGATATTACTTCTTTTATTTTCTTTTTAACGAGTTGTCTAGGATGAAAGAAATTGAACGGCAGAAAATTGTGAAATTCATTGAATTTTAATTAAAACTATGTAGAAATTGCAATATTGAAGTTACTCGAAAGCTATTAAGGTAGTTTTATTGAACAATCTAGAATCAATAAGAAAGTGATGGCCTACAAGCAATTTTATGGTGTGATTTGTAAACAGAGCGAGTGCTGTAGTCTTAGATATTTAAAATTCTAAAGTTCATATGAAATCACAGTCGGTTATCTGTTATGCTCATTATGGCGAGTCTGCAAAGTTGTCCCATGTGGACAGGAAAAGTAAGAAAAATGATCATTTTCGATGGTAAAATATTTGCGGTTTTATGCCAGGCGCGGTCATACGCGGGGGGGGGGGGCGTTGCCACCTAAATTAGATTTCGGTTACCAATGCCTATGGCTAGTGCAAATGTCCTTAACGGAAGCAATAGGTCGTGGATCATGAAAGACAAAAAATGAGAGGGCGCCACCAATTTTATATTTAAAAAATATATTTTCAACCCAAAATTGGAAACGGTTGAAAAAAATTAAATTTGTAAAAATTATGGGAAACAGGCCTCAGCGTTTGAAAAGACAAATAACTCATTCAATAAAAAAACTAATTTTATTCATTTCAAAAGATTGGATACACATTGAAGTGAATAAATGTGTATGAAAGAAATGAGCAAAAAAAAATATAATTGAATTGAAACAAGTACACTCTGTTAAAAAAATTACCGTTGTAAAGCTTTACCCCAGCTAACAATATTTTACAAAAGGTTTTTTTTTTATGAATGATAAGTGAGTGCCAAAAGGCAACGTAAACAAAATTATTACGATAAATTAAAAATATATTAAATTTAATGAGTGAAAATTAATAACAGCGTTTAAAGAAATGTTAAATATTTTGCAGCAACTAGCAGTATAATTTGCGGTGTCGGAAAATACTAGTTCAAATTAGATCGGCAAAAGTAAAGCAGAAAAATTTAACGGCGCATGAAAAACTGGACTGGCCAAATACAGCTCACCACGCTATCATCCGAAGTCTGTTCAGGAATATAACTTCCGGGACTGTGTGATCCTTCAGAATTCACCACAGGAATGCAGGAGGATTTTTCTTAACTTCTTTTTTTTAAACTTCAGAAAGAAATTGTCAGTAAAATTCCTTGACTCGAAATGAAATGGAGCATCAAGTGGTGCTGAGTAATGGTGCGTCCGTTAAGTAATTTTTCTAGCCCAACATAAAACTCTACATTGAAGAAGAAAAAAAAAGATAAAATCAAGTAAAATGTAATCAAAGAGAAAATTCTTACCCTGTGTTTTTCAGGAGTTTTGTCACTAATTCAACGAGAAAATTTTAATAAACCGCGTTCAAAAGCGGCCGATACGGGAAGAAGATCGAGAAAAATTGTCGCAGTGCGACAAACAAAGAGCCCCACCTAAACGTACCTATTTTTCAAGTTTTTGCTAAAGCCACAATATTGAAAACAAATTTAAATGCACAGAAAGTCACCTAAACAATAGGCGTTAATTTGACCAATAATAATTATAAAAATCAGAGGGAAAATTTAAATGTTACAGCGTATGGCCGCAGATCGCACTCCCAACAAGTCATTTTTCAAATTACATACAAATTTTTTTTAATCTTGCGATTAGCATACGCATTGAATTTAACTGGACGTCACTAAATACAGCTACATAAAAATATACAATTAAAATTAATAACTCACCATCCATTTAACACAGTTTAAACAACCCATTTGACTAGCAGCGTGTATGGGAGCCATGCCATCTTTGGCTCTTACGTAGAGGGAACCTCCGGCTTCCAATACCAGAAATTTCAGGACATCCAAATGACCTTCTTGTGCAGCTAAGTATACGGGGGTAACGTCATTATCCATTTGAGTGTTAGCACTAAAACAAATAATAAATGAACGTGAAAATCCGTAGAGCGCAAATGTAAAATCGCTATTGCAAATGAAGATATTATATTTTAATTTTTTGATAATTACATCTTATTGATTAAAGAGAATTGATGTAAAACATCAAAAAAGTCTTCAAACTGCTTTTTTTTTAGAAAATATCGTAGAATTGATATCGTTGGTTAATTAAGACCAGCCTGACCCATTAGTTCCAACTGGACGCACTCGAAGAACCTTTACTTATCTACGGTGCATAAATCAGTTAAGTGAAATTAAATTAAACTGGAATTTATATATTAATTAATTGATAAACATGTTTGATATATTAGAAATAATTGCAAAAAAATTACGGTTGTGTGTTAATAACTTACAAAAACACTATTTCAGTTGGTTTGCTTCGATTTGCAAATAATAAACAGATTTCAATACATTTCCAATCTAATGTAGGGCACATCTATCTGTAAAGCGTTAAGTAAGTCTTGTACAGCTTTATCTTATACAGTTTTACTTTCAGTCGGAAGCAATAAACTTCTTCCACGGAGAAATCAACTGTAAAAATGCTCTCATGTTCTTCAAAAAGAAATAAAATTTATCGTTTGTAATGTGTCGTTCTGCGGAAAAGAAGATGTTAAAATATACATAAGGCTAATTCCCACCATGTTTACACATCACATGATTTTAGTTCGTATCACGTTCGTGTCGGGAATCAGCAGCTTTTTACAGAAAAACTTTCATCGGCTAATGGATATTGCACGAGGGAAAATTAAATCAACGTTCTAAATATATCGTTTAGAACTGCAAAACGTAATATTAATTAAAGCGAGTGTTGTTATATTTCAATTTACACACCCGTTTATTAAAAGATTAGATTGTGCAAATTGTTATTAATATCGGATTATTTGTGTTAAATTATCCTCTTACCAATTGCTCGTAAAACTAACGTAATCGAAAAGTTAGTACACTATAAGTACTCTAGTAAATTACAATTTATTTTTCCGTGTACGTTACTACATATAAAATAAAACTGATTCGGTGAACATTATATTATCTTTATAGGAATAGTAAACTATTGCCTGAGTTAACAGAGAATCGCGTCGTGTAAATATTTGTCGGACGTTATGATACAGGCTGTATATCTAGAGACTTTAAATGAAACGTTTAAATCGCGACATCCTACAATCGCTTTTTGACCTAACATTGCATTAGGATCAACAAATTGAAGCCAGTTTGCTATATAATAAGTCACCCCGAAGGTGGCCATGCGTGCTGTCAAAGCATAATGAAAGTCGGTTTTGATTGTAGTGGATTCCTCGAGCATCCTTTGTACAGCTGTTTCGGCCCTATTTGGGGCCTCGTCAGCAGAAGCGTAGCTCGATAATTCCACTGCAAACCAAATCAAGAATTCCACTGCAAACCAAATCAAGCTATGCTTCTGCGGCGAGGCCCCAAATAGGGTCGAAATAGTGAAATCAATGAAAAGAATGGATGTAGAATTTCTAAGAACTAAGTAAAAACTAAACGAAATGCAGACACAACAAGAGCAGCTGAGATGAATTAGACACGTACAAAAAGACCACAGTACGGAAAGAATTAGGCAAGAGAAGCAGGGAAAGAGGTAGACCGAAGAAAATCTAAAACCAGAACGATGATAATCTGCGGAAAACAAATGGAGAAATATCTATAGGAAAAATATCAAAAATAGTAAAATCTAATAGCGCTTTCGATTCATGGTTCTAGAGCACTCTCGGAATATCTACATCTTTTATTATTATATGAGCTTCAAATAGGATGAGAATACTCTAACAGTGCTCTACATAGAGCAATGAACCGAAAACGCTATAAATGTACTACATTTTATTGAATGACTTCTGAGGGAAATTAAGAAAGCCCACAAATACTGAAACGGGAGTTTAATTTTTACTATTGTTTTACTCTTTTATTTGTTTAAAAATATATATTTAAATTTTAATGAGTTGAGGTTTCATATTAAGTTTTTAAAATTTTTTGCTAAGAAAGAAGAAACTTTCTAGCACCGTTGGAGCGGTTGGCATACATTATCGCGTTGCCAATGTGTGTACTTACTATAAAACTGGCAGCGTTTCATAGATTCTTCTTAAAACTGTTATAAAGAATTCCAGGTTTAATTAACATCTTCTTGGCAAGTGCGAATTTCATTTAATTTGTTTTTGCGATCCGTAAATGTTTGGAAATACTTAACAGGCGTTTAATTTAAACCAATAAACATTCGTATGTTGCATCTATAAAATACAATTTAATCATAGAAGTTGAACGCTTGGGAAAAATTAAAGGAGAACACAGTTTATTGTATTATTGATACGCCAAATTTCATTAAAATACATTTATCTACTTTTCTTTCATTGTATAAAGTCAATAGTATAGGTAGGTGCTGAACAGAAGGAATAATGCAGATGTAATAGCTCATCTCACTTATTTTACGTTTTGTTTCTGTATAATTGTTATTTCTTTAATGTTTGTATTGATACATCTAAGCCCCTCAGGTATACGATAGATATTTGTTAGTTTGATAATGTTGACCTTCTGGTTTAGGAGCAAGCACATTGTTTTTCAGTTGTTTATTACTTCTTTTTCCCTTTACTTGAGGGTATTTAAGACAGTTTCCGGTAACTGTTCGCTATGACAAATCTTTCAGTGGCCCATTTAAATGTCAGGTCGCTAGTTGCAAATTTTGAAAGTTTTAGACAATTCATTCTCTCTGAAAATTATGACATAATCGGCGTAAGTGAAACGTGGTTAAAGTCTGATATCTCGTCAAGTGCAGTTGCTATTGATAATTATATTCTTGAAAGGAATGATCGATCTGGCCGAGGAGGTGGAGTAGCCTTATATATAAAAAAAGGTTTAAGATATAGCTTGCTTAATTATGACGACAATCTAGAACAACTCTGGATACTACTCTCGACTCCGGCAAAAAGCATAGCTATTGGTATTATTTACAAAGCACCGAATTTAGGTTACAAGTATTTTTTAGACCATTTTGAAAATTCCTTGTCAGATTTCATTACAATATCAGATACATTACTGTGCCTAGGAGATTTTAATATAGATTTTTTGAAATTAGATGATCCGGCCACCTTGGCGATGCAGTCAACCTTAGAAAATTTCGATCTGACTCAAGTGATTGAGAATCCCACTCGTAGTATAGGTACAAGTTTTACCCTTATTGATTTAATAATTACGTCCGATATAAATATAGTTTCTAATACGTGTGTTATTGGAGTTCACATTTCCGATCACGATCTAATTTGTTGCAATGTGCTAATTGAACACGAAGAGAAAAAATGTGTTTATAGAACATACCGTGATTTTAATTCCCTCGATGAAAATGCATTTTATGACGACTTAAGATCTTTGCCACTACATTACATATTTCAATTTGGTGATATTAATCATAAAGTTGACTTTTTGAATCATTGTCTAATCAATTTATTTGATTTTCATGCGCCCTATAAAACGTCTCGTCTTACTAAACGTAATGCTCCGTGGTTAACACCAAATTTAAAATTTATGATGAAGGTAAGAGACAATGCTCTAGGTAGATTTAAACGTACTAAAGCCCCAGAACACTGGGATTATTATAAACGCGTACGCAACTTTACAACAAATTCAATACGTAATGAAAAGAAAATATATTTTAAACGTTTGTTATCTACGTCAAACTCAGCATCTCTTTGGAAAAAATTGCAACAGCTAAATCTACTTAACAGAACCACTAATAAGATACCTCCTGATTTGTGTGATCCGGAACTTTTAAATGATTTCTTTATTCGCAGCATCCCTACGGTCGATGTAAATAACACAAATATTATCAATTTTTACAAAAATAATACAAAAAATAGCCTTCTGTTTCAAATTAATAGATAACGATACTGTGCGTAAAATTATTGTTAACATAAAATCGAAGGCTTTTGGCTCTGACGGAATTAACATTTTAATGTTAAAAATGTGTTGTCCCTACATTATACCATTTATAACGCACATAATTAACTGTTGCTTAGAACAAAATGTTGTTCCTCTCTCTTGGAAGCGCGCTATCATCATGCCTTTGGCAAAAGTTAGTAATCCGACTGAATTACAACATCTGCGTCCGATTAGTGTTCTGCCAGTTATGTCGAAAGTTTTTGAAAAAGTTCTCGAAATTCAACTTCGTGATTACGTCAATACAAATAACATACTGCCTTCTATACAGTCCGGGTTTAGACCTTTGCATAGTTGTACGACTGCCTTACTTAACATTACGGACGATATTTTAAGAGACGCTGATGCAGTCCTAGAAACAATTCTAGTCTTACTGGACTATAGTAAGGCGTTTGATAGTCTTAATCACGATGTATTGCTATCCATTTTACACTTTATAGGTCTGTCTGACAAAGCCTGTGTTTTGTTCAAAAGTTATTTCACTGAGCGCACACAGAGAGTGGTGATTGACGGCCAGGAATCTCAAGAAACCGTATTATCCAGCGGCGTCCCGCAAGGGTCGATACTAGGCCCACTTTTGTTCACATTATATACAGCTAATTTCGGGTCACACTTAAACTCCTGCTCCCTGCATATGTATGCGGACGACATGCAATTATACTTGTCATTTAAACCTACGGAAAGATATGCAGCCTGCAATTTAATTAACAATGATCTGCAATCTCTTGTAAATGCGTCACATGAACACTCATTAATCATAAATCCAGCAAAATCTGCTTGTATGCTGTTTAGTAGGAAGGGAACTGCAGAAGGACTTAACATTGTAATTAACAATTCCCAACTTTCATTTATGAGTGAAGTGAAAAACTTGGGGCTTTTGATTGATACTAACTTAAGATTTAAAGGATATATAACAAGTTGCATAAAAAAGTCGTATGCTGCGCTCAAACTAATATATGCAAATAGAGCTCTCTTATCGAAAAAAGTTAAAATGTTACTTTGTGATTCCTTGGTATTATCTAATTTTAATTATGCCGATGTTGTGTATGGTCCTTGTATCGACAGCGACACTAGTAGAAGAATACAAGTGGTACAAAACTCCTGCTTGAGACTTATTTTTGGTGTGTTAAGGAGACAAAGAATTACGCATAAGCTATTAGAAGCGAACTGGCTTAACATGAAAGACAGAAAGCCTTACATTTAGGTTGTTTGTTTCACAAAATTATACAGAATGGCTTTCCTAGGTATCTGTATAACAAAATATCGTTCAGAACTGACGTACATCATTTACACTACATAAAACAGCTATATTCGAAAGATCCTTTAGTTATAACGCTGTGTCTCTCTATAACTCATTACCGCAAAATATAAAACATCTGTCAGCTAAAAAATTTGCCTCACATTTATTTAAAATTCTTTTCAACCAACTGCAGACGTCTCTCAGGCATCTTTATGCCAACATTTAAAGTTCTAATATCTTTACATTTAGGGCCAGTTTCATAATCAAATTTAAAGGAGACTTTAAAATTAAAGTCACATCAGAGGTGTAAACAAATGTGTTTTCATATTTGTTTTGACATTTGAAAGTGACTTTAAATTTAAAGTCTCCTTTAAATTCGATTATGAAACTGGCCCTTAACTTAATAAAACTTTAAATCTTCTTTGAGGAATTGAGTGAGTTCGGACGAGAACCGAGATTTTCTCTTTCTTGTTTTATAATAGTAATTATACAATCATTAAATTATTACTTATTATATCATAATTTTTGTTTATATGGTATTTGTCCGTAGCGAACAGTTTACTTTGTTTGATACTAAGAAACGCGCCACATAGTTTTCTGTATTTGTTTAGAGTAGGTTGGGTGTAAGAGCAGGGGATTACTAATGGTAATCCATCTGAACTCCGCCTGTTTTCAACAATTTAATTTTTCTTCTACAAAATATAATTTAATTCTGTAATATGTGGCTGTTATTGAAAATAAAGACATTATTATTATTATTATTATTAATAATATACACTGTGTTTCATTTCTCAGTTACATACCCCTGTATTTTTTTAAAATTTATTAACGGATCGTTTTTAAATTTTTACCAATTGTACGTCCTTTTAAAACAGATATTTTTCAATTTTGAAACCTTTTGTACTACAAGCCATGGCTTACTACGAATGAAAATAAGTTCCAAAAAATTAAGAAAACATAGTAGGCCTTGTTTGATCAATAAAATTTATTAAGAAAAGTTGTTTAGAATTATGAAGTAACCCCAATTCCCAAATTTGGGTGAAAAATTTTAATTTTTAATTCTTGTAAATAATAATAATTGAAGATTTCAATTTAATCTGAGTTATTATTTTACAGAACACTGAAACTAACTAAAACACGCAGAACTAAAAGAAAAACAGAAATTAACATATTTCCTACATAACTCATATTTATTTACTGATTAATAGAAAAATTTATTTACTGTAAATGTGTTACTTCAGCTGATTTATAAGAATTAAAAATTAAATTTTTTACCCAAATTACTGAAAATTAGTACACGGTACTGATTTTGAATTTTTACTAATTTTTCCATATTTTGACATTTGTGACAGTTTACCTTTAGGTGTCGACATTAGTTTTTTTATTTCAAATTTAACAATTTAACAATTAGAACCGTAACGACGAGTTTTTCTAAGAATTATTATGTTTTTGTTGTTAATAATTTATTTAAAGAAATTTCCTTATTCACCAGTGCCGCCGGGATCGGGGTAGAACACAAAAAAAATATTACAAATTAAATTTGTTTTTGAGCAAAAACAAAGTATTCCATCATATACCCAGTGCATGTAAATACCAAGGTTCTGTTTTCAGCCACATTTCCGAAAACACCCTGTATTTGTAATTCAGGGTTGTCGATGTTGAACCAAGATAATTTACGTTTGAGTTTAAATGTTCAAAGTTTCAATTCGTTGAATCAACACTCTTGTTTATACAATTAACAAAGATTGTCAGATATAATTAAAGTTAAAAATTTAAAATGTTCGTTTATTTTCAGACTTATTTCGCGAAAGAAGATGAAAACATGTACGAAAGTTGCTTCGTAAAATTATGATTTGGGTTGGGTTTTTGTTAGGATTTCATAATTTACGCGCGATCTCCGAAGCTCCACCAACAAAGTGCGTCACTACTACCCCTCCGGTACAAGACGAAAGCCAAACAGAGTTGACCGGCAACACTGGTAGCCGCAAGCATACATTCATTTTCATTAACCGTTTATTAGTGTATTATATTTTATTAAACCCGACGATTAGAATGTGTGTGTTTCGTTTCTTTTGCACCTCGCGATCCCAATAAACCTCTGACAGTTTTAATTGTTATTTATTCGTGGTATTTTTTTATTAAAGCATAAGTTTAAGTAGGCTTTACACTGAAGCAATGCAATGCAAGAAATATTGCTGCAATAAGCGGGAAGAAAAAATTGCATACTGTTCGTCACTTTACATGCTGGCAAGTTATGTTGGATTGCACGTGTATTGACAACATAATAAAAATTAAATATTTTAATGTCATACTATGTAATTAAAACGTAACTTGTAAGGAAAAATAGAGCCGAAACGGCTGTACAGAGGATGCTCGAGGAATTCACTGCAATCAAAACCAACTTGCAAGAAAATTTTTAAAACTTTCATTATGCTTTGACAGCACGCATGGCCGCTTTGTATGCATGGAAAAAAATATTTTGTTAAGTTACCAACAATTGTGAAACATCTAACAAGAATTTGGTGTCATATATACGACACAAATTTTATATTGGTATTTTTGTGAGCAACTGAAATTGTAGTTTTTATCAGGGTCATAAAGATATTTAATACAAAGTTTTTTGTTGATCACGTCTTGGCGTCAACCCAACATCAATATTATAGTTTGTAACTACGAATTGGTGGTGATGCATCCACAAATGACATGTCGGTATTAAATTAATGTAGTAGTATAGTATGATGTATTCACAATGACATGCCGGCGTTAAAATAATGAATTAGTATAGTAAACACAAAATAATAAATATTAATTTGTTGTTGTTCTAACAATAAACACTTGTTTGTTCAACTATTTCTTAAAAGTAATATTCAAACAAAAGTTTACTATAAAATAGTTGTACCTGCATTTACAACATGTGGTTCTCTCAAGTCAATATTTGTACGAAGATAAACAACAATATTTCAACAAGTTCGGTTGTGGTAAAATTAACAATGCGATTTTTCTCCGTGTGGGATGCCTTATTAAGTTAGCAAATTGTCTGCAATTTGTCAATCCTAATGCAATGTTAGGTCAAAAAGCGATCGCAGGATGTTGCGATTTAAACTTTTCTTTAAATTTGATGTTTGCAGTGTCAAACACAATGTAAAATATCTAAAAAAACATTTTGCAATGCAATAAAAATTGCAACAGCATGCAAGGGATGCAATGCAAAAAATCTTGCACCAGCTGATCTTAAACTTTCATTATGCGTATGCGTACAATAGAAATTGGGTCTTGCTGCATCGTGTAAAGGGGCCTTTAGATGTTTACGAACGAGGAGACGAAGCAGTTGAGTCGTTTTGTGAGTGGTGTTAATGAAAATATTCAGGGTTGAGCAAAATTACTCTCTCATATTTCTACAGAAAAAAATGTATACGGGTATCCCACGCCATGTGTTTACCCTCCTAGAATTTTTACTTTTTAACTGATTTACTTGAAATTTGGAAACAATGAATTTTTCAACATACTGTTGAGTCTGATAGGATGTCAACTTTCTTGTTTTAAATACCCTATATATTTTTATTTATTTTGAATCCGTAGATCATTACGAGTCTGAATATGTATCATATTGTAATTTTGGTTTCCATGATAACTAAAAAAAAAACTTTCTTGTTTTTCAATCTAGAAAGTTATGAATCGTATGTTTTCGTTCTAATGCGACCAATCTCAAGGTGGACTTAAGGAAAAAGTGATACTTAAAGCTAACTTCATATCAAATTGTGCGTTGCACAGAGATTTTTTGAAGGAAAGGTTTACTTTTGCCCTGATTTCTAAGGTTATACCCTGGTTATACCTACCTTATGACATAAATCAAAATTTGACAAAAATTGAAAAATTAAGATGGATTATATTATTTGAAAGACTTTTGTGAATTTGGTGATTATTTTGAAAATGTAGAAAATAATAGAATACCCCGACCTCGACGATATATTCGTTTTTTATTTTAGTTAATCTACCTCTAACGAGAGGTAAAAAAATATCTCTAATTTGTTCCTTATAAAACCGAAATCTTCGTTTAAATTCACTTTCTGAATAAAACTCAGAAGGATTTTGGCCATCACGAATAAATTGAGAAAATGAAAAATCTTCTTTTTCTTGAAAAATTATGCCTCAGATAATTTTGTTTGAGTACCAAGTGACACATTTTGCAATAGCTTATTGGATCCCACTAAAATTTTGTCGGATATGTCGAACAATTCCAAATTATAACATTTTTTAAATTTTCATATTTTAAATAGGTACCATTTTTAGCCATACTAGGAATTGCTCACCGGATCTGTCCTGCTTATATTTTTGCTTATCGACTACTGGCGCAAGAAGTTTTTTTAAAAAAATCAATAATAAAAAATGTTTCCATATGGTGCGAACTTTTTGGCGGTCACTGTATTTTTCTTGCAACTGTTAATATTTATTAGCCATCTAACAGTAAATCGCCAGTTGACTAATTCACAAAATTTTCCCTGATTCTTCACGAGCTGCCTTTGTTCCTCTTGAACAGTAAGCCAGTAAAATTGCCTTTTATAAGCCAAATCGTACATCAAACGAAACAATTAACCTCTTTAACTGACAACTTATCAGACAGTATACGCTAGGAAGGATTACTATTGCAGCTTTATTATGTCTTAACTGACATATTGAAAGTGCAAACTAAAATTATAGACTGTCGTTTTTATCACCTCTGGTTTCCTTGCAATTAGCATTGTAATTACATGTGATAATTGCATGGGTCAGGGCGATGTTTTATGCAATGCCGGACTCGGACTTGCGAGCAAGGTATGATTCCTAGTATCAAGGAATCAAATACTAAAGATGTAGTTCGGCCCTGATTACAAATTATATATTATTACTGCCATTATTAGCAATTAGTCGAACAATATTGAGTGAGAAAGAGGCTGGAGTTTTAAAGAAGTAATTAGATCATTAATTTATTAAAAGCCATATTCTGTATCTTTACGCTAAATCTAAAAGTCTGCTAAAATCTTCCTTTTTAACCATCCTTTAAATTGTGAAACGTTATTTGGTGTTTTGTATCACATAAAATAAAAGATGTGTTAAGTTCCCATTATTTTAATGGAGCCGCTAAAAATGATATGACAACAACGCAAATCCTTTAAATTGTGAGCCTGTCAGTGTCAGATGGTTGTAGACTTGCTCAATGACAGTTTAATTTTCCGACTACCACATTCGAAAGTACAATTTTATCATACCCATTCAAAGAGAGAAAGCGGTTCTTTACCTACCTAGGCAGGTAATAGTATATTACATAACGAGAGTTGTAAATAGCATATTACGCACGGTGGAAAAGTTGCACATGAGCCGCGCAGCGGCGAATGCAAGTAATTCCACAAGTGCGTAATTGCTTTACTTTAACTCGAATTTTGTACTATACTTTATCTACGACCACAAAAATTATCTTATTATTCGAGTTCAAAATAATCAGCAATGACACTTGCAATTTCAACGACTGTCAATCTAATGTGGATGCGACTACGTAGATCTAACTAGCGTAAAGTAGGTGCAAATGTGCGTTTTTCTTACTTTACGCACGACGTTTGTAAACACCCGCTTACTTAATATATGTATTGTACGTAATTCGTCATTTACAGTAGTGGTCGTAGATAATAGTAATTTGTATCATTAGGCCAGAAACTGTCATTTTGCAAGTGCGAGCACAGTTTGCGAAGGCGAGGCGCAGCCGAGACTTTGCAAGTGAGAGCACTTGCGAAGCAGTTTCGGGCCATGTGATACACACTATTTTTTGGTCCGACCTATTTTAACCTTCCGTCGGGCGCGGCTGATCTGATTGATACCCGTCATGTATTTTGTCCGCGCATGTCTGCACATCAAGCCACAGGGCCCTCTATTTCACAGTAGCTTCCTCTTTTTCATCCTCCTTTAGGTTGGTAACGTCAAATTGTCCGCTTGCGCTTGTGTTGCGAAAATAAAATAGTATTTATCAATTTGATACACCGCGTCCGCTCCCGTCAGTTTTCAGTAATATTTTAATCACGTCATTTACCTAGTCTGGTAGGTATTACCACCGCTATTACTGTTTTTTTTACACGTAATAATTACATTTGCTTTAGTCTGGTAGAAATATATAATGATTTTCACTTTTTCAGTACCTAGATATCAAACTGATACACCGCGCCTCTTTATGATATTAGTAGGTACTTTACGTTTTAGGTCACATCGTAGGGGTAAAATGGCCGTGCACTGTCTACCTAATTTAGTTTTTTATTCTTAGTTTCTTAAAACTACAGTTTTTTTTTGTTTTACCCTTTTATCAATTATGTTTCTCAATTTGTCGAATAACTTTCCTATTTGACATATGACTTGACATTTCCGAAACTGGAAAATGGTTTGGCAAATTGGACAATGTAATTGAAAAAGGGCAAAACCAAAAGAAAAATACTGCAACGTTCCTTTTTATTGTTGTTTTTAGATCTTGTCTTGATCATAACGCATATTTAACTTGTTTTTACGTGAGATAAGTTTTTATTAAAAAATTAATGTTTTAAGTTTTGTATTAGTAAAATTATGTTTATTTTATGAACAAAATATATTTTATAAGTTAATATTGTTGTCTAACACAGGTGTGTGTGTCTGGTTTCAACAAATACTTGAGTGGATCATTTTGATACATCGCGCCCGGCCGTGTCAAAAATCATACCGCGCCCGACGGAAGGTTAAATTGTTTCAAAAGTTCAAAAATAAAAAAAACTAAATAGTTTACACTAGGGAAGTTACATGTATTCAGGTTGGCAACACATTGTCCAAACGATTTTGAATTTGAAATTAAAAATCAAGTTACCTACAGTTTTTTGACATTTAATAAAAACCAAATATTATTCAAGTCCATTTTATTGTTTATACATATTTAAATTAGTGCAAGGGATACTCCAGCACACATTACTCAGGCTGCCAAACATGCAATTAATTCTTTATTACCTGAGAAATCTTCCAGCAGATATTGGAAGGAATATGAATTATTTGTGAAGTGGTGTACAGATAATTTGGTTGCAAGCAACTACAATGACCGTATCTTATTAGCGTATTTTGCAAGTTATACTCACGTTTGATAAAACAAGCTACAACGTATTATATACCGTATGTCCATCTGACAATGAGACATAGGGATTTAACATGGAAAAACAGAAATTGCCTTATATTATCTACCTGAGTACATATATATGAAATTCTGGGTTATAATCGGAAAGATTATTGCATTCAAAGTGTTTTGATACTAAATTTGTACAATTTTAGTTGTTAATTATTTAGAAATTAAGAAAAAAACTTATCATTTTTTTCTGGACAAGATTAGTACGTATTTAACAAAGACTTTCCAAACGGATGTCGTGGTCAAGTGAGTTTGTTCATGTTTCACAACCGTAAGGTCGCGAGTTCAAATCCGAATGAAGACATTTTTTTCTTTTTTTTATATTTTTTCAGATTTGAAATCACTTTTAAACTAGTTTATTATTGTATTTATAAGTTTCATTTTAATATTAATTATGTTTCATTTATGTGTATTTTTTCGTTTGCAAAATTTTATTATGTTAAAGTTATAACTTTATTTATTATATTACATAATTAATATTAAAAGGAAACTTATAAATAAAATAATAAAGTAGTTTAAGAGTTTAAGTGATTTCAAATCTGAAAAAATATTAAAAAAAAGAAAAAAAAAAGTGTCCTCATTCGGATTTGAACTCGTGACCTTACGGTTGTGAAACATGAACAAACTAACTTGACCATGACATCCGTTTGTAAACTCTTCGTTAAGTACTTACTAATCTTGTCCGGAAAAAATTTATAACTTTTTTTCTTAATTTCTAAATAATTAAGAACTAAAATTGCACAAATTTAGTATCAAAGCACTTTGAATGCAATAATCTTTCCGATTATAACCCAGAATTTCATATATATGTACTCAGGTAGATAATATAAAGCAATTTCTGTTTTCCCATGTTAAATCCCTATGTCTCATTATCAGATGGACAAACGGTATATAAGTTTTCAGCTAAACTTAACTCCAAATTAAAAGAAATTATTCAATACACCTAATATTTGCTACGACATCAAACGCCTTGTCATATGTCAACCGCAGTTGTAAACGGATTACCAATATTGCCAACATTATTTTGCTATTTAGCTATACAGAATATGCTCGGGGGCCCCATTGCGATCCTGACGACTCGCAACCAACATTTACATGTTTGCGATGACACGTTTTGTCCGCTTCGACTGCCATCTCGTGCGTGTTAGCTTATGAGGCAGCGGCATTGTTGCTATTTGCTTTCACGACACGAATTATAAGTCGGAAAATAGTTGTGCCGGGGCGCAATTATTTCACATGTTTGCTTTCACGCGCTAAGCGTGCGTATATCTTGTTGGTCGTCGGGGTTGCAATGGAGTTCTCGGGCTACTGTTCTGCTGATGAGGCCCCAATTAGGGCCGAAATAGCTATACAGAATATGCTCGGGGGCCCCATTGCGATCCTGACGACTCGCAACCAACATTTACATTATTTTGGTAATTTTTTTGATGGCTTAGTACGTCAATAGGGCTGTTTCCGGACGATTTTGACGAATGCAACATCAATGTTTCGGGTCGGAGGACCAAAAAATATTTTACCTGACTGTGAGGAAGCCTACTTCGACCTTTTCTGAAGTGATATTAATCGTTTGTAATTAATATTATTATTTATCTCTAAAAATGATGACCAATTAAAGGCCGTATTCTGTATCTTTACGCTAAATTTTAAAAGTCTGCTAAAATCTTTCTTTTTAACCATCCTTTAAATTGTGAAACGTTATTTGGTATTCTGTATCACATAAAATAGAGGACCTGTTACGTTCCCATTATTTTTACGGAGCCGCTAAAAATGATATGGCAACAACGCAAATCCTTTAAATTGTGAGTCTATCAGTGTCAGATAGTTATAGACTTGCTCAATAGTAATTGTTATTCTTGATAAATTAATATTAAAACGAGATCCTGTAGAGTTTTTTGGAGCTTCTATTACTGGTTCCATGGTTCCACAGTATATCCATCTATTAGATAATTTCTATTACGCCATTCTCCTAATCTTTCTACGTGAACAATCTATCACACCAGTAATATCTGAATATTGATTACTAGAGCTTGGAATATATGCAAATTGCACATTCGTGAAATCAAACAAAGTAGGCGACCTCTGCTGGTGCCGTCGAAAGGGTGAACAACATTTCACGGATTGGTTTAACATTGAAAACATCAGAAAACATGCACCAATCAAACTTCGCAATTGCAATGTTGTTCACCCTTTTATCGGCCATTTTGCGATTAACAGAGACCTCTCGCGTTGACAATTAAGTCGCGAATAATTATTTTTAGGCATCTCTTGTTGCAATTTTGTTTCTACAATAATTTGCCTTGACAGCAAGCATGGCCACCTTGCATGGGATGACTTATTACGTGGCGAACTAGCTTCAATTTGTCAATCCTACTGCAATGTCAGGTCAAAAAGCGATCAAAAGATGTCGCCACTTAAAATGTTCAATAATTTCATCGTTTTATAGCATAATGTTATTTTGCATATTTAAGGGTTTATTCCCTTTAAAGTTTCTTAATTTTTTTTTAGATAGTTGAAAACTCTTTTAGTGAGCTTCTGGGAATTTATTGTTTGCACTTTTGCAGTTTTGCTTGGAATTATTCTTTGTGTCTACCCAGAGAACAATCGAACATACGAAACCAAAATAAGTGACAGATTAGACTGAAGGATCTGAATTCGAATTCGAATAGCAGAGCTAACTCGTGTGCATGTTACGTACAGCAGGGTTGCGTTCATAAACTATAGGCTTGTTTGGGTTCCCGTGAAGACAGGTCCAGAACCGTCAGGAGCATGGCATAATAAAAAAACCGCACGTTCTTTTGTTATGCGCATGCTCCTGGACGTTCTAGAACGGTTCTAGGACTGTCCTGGCGAAAACCCGAACAAGTCTTAAATCTTCGAGAGCATCTTGGTCGTGTAATTGCATCTTTCTCTCTTATATGCATTAATTATTTTCTATTGTTCTCTCGTAGTTTTAATTTTCTTTTATACTGTGCGATCCAAAATTATTTATATAAGGAGAGGCTTTGAAAAATAAAATCACTCTTAGCTTCAATCGAAACATTTGAAATTGGTCGCTATTATATTCTAGCTATTTATGCAATAAGTTAGGAAATGTACTTATAAATGACATATCTAATGTATTTTCTTCAATGTGTCCAGTAATAAACAGTGAGATGCCTAAAAGATTTCAGCAAAATAAATGGATCAGTTATGAAATTATTTCAGCAATGAGAGAACGAGACTACAAATACCAAGAGGCAATGATAACAAAAGCAGCTGGAGTATGGGAAGAATTTAAACTACAAAGAAATAAAGTTAATGCAATGATAAGGCGGGCAAAAGAAGAATATCTACATAGCGTAATTGATGCTAACAAAAATAATAGTAAAGAAATGTGGACAAATATAAAAAATGTGTTGGGAACTAAAAAAATATCTGTAAATAATAGTGTAATATTTGATGATTCTGAAATAAATATATCTGAAATAATTGCAAATAGGTTTAATGCATATTTCTTGGAGAGTATAAATGATATAATCAATAAGATCCCTAAATTCAATATAACAATTGAAATTAATGAATGTAATTTAAAAATTAAAAAATTTAAGAAAATGGAGATGAGGGATTTGAGATCAATTGTGGCGGTTCTAAAAAATACCAATGGGCATAAAGATGGAATTTCTACAGTGGTTTTAAAAGATGCATGTGAGGTTGTGGGCGATCGTATTTTGGACGTGATAAATACATCATTGGAGTATGGTGTGTTTCCCAGCAAATGGAAAATAACATATGTTCCAGTTCCAAAAGTGGTGAATTCCAATCATTGTGAAAACTTTAGACCCATAAATACAGTACCTCCTTATGAAAAAATAATTGAAATGTTTGTGAAAGAACAATTAATAAACTATTGCGGTGAAAATAATATCATAACGGAAAAACAATCGGGATTTCGTAAACAACATTCATGTGAATCGGTAATTATAAGTGTATGTGATAAATGGCTGAAAGAAATTTATGATGGTAGTATTGTTTTAGCTGTGTTCTTAGATTTTAAAAGGGCATTTGAAACAGTAAATAGAACTTTGTTGTTGGAGAAACTGAGACATTACGGAGTATGTGATACAGTGTGGGAATGGTTTCGATCATACTTAAGTGACAGGAAGCAAAAAGTTAAATTCAATGATTATATTTCCAGTGATCTTGAAATTAAGCATGGTGTTCCGCAAGGAACAATTTTGGGGCCACTTCTTTTCATATTGTATATTAATGATATTGTAAAAATTGTAAAAGATTGTGAAATTTGCTTGTTTGCCGATGATACAATGCTATATATAAGAGGTGATAACATAGATAATATGATCGATATTATGTATGTAGAATTGGATAACGTTTATAGATGGTTATGTAATAATGATTTTGCAAATATGAGTAAAACAAAGTTTATGATTATCGGAAATAATTATAAATTAAATAACATAAAAACAAACAAAGCTGTACTAATAAATAATATATGTGTTGAAAGAGTTAAGGAAATCAAATATTTAGGTGTAATAATTGATCATAATTTAAATTTTAAAAGTCATGCAAATTATGTAATGCGGAAAATGTCACAAAAAATAAATTTCTTGTATAGAGTAGGAAAATCATTAAGCATGTCTACAAAATGTTTGTTATATAAAGCTTTTATTGCTCCTCATTTAGAATTTTGTTCCACCGTGCTTTTCCACTTAAATAAAAATGAAATACAGCAGTTACAAAAAATACAAAATAGAGCAATGAGACAAATTTTAAAGTGTAGTATATACACTCCTATTGATAAGATGTTAATGATTTTAAATTTAATGAGTGTTGAGCAGAGAATTATTTATAAAACAATGATTTCTATTTACAAAATGAAGCACAAACAATTACCGTTCTACATATGCGAACGACTTATATATGCCAGTGATATACATAGTTACCCGACAAGAAGTGCAAATAATTTCTTTGTTGATAAATGTACTAAAAGTAAAACAAATAAATCATTGTTTTATAAAGGGTTGCGAATATTTAATGATCTACCAAATTAAATCAAAAATTATAATTTAAATAATTTCAAAAATGCGTTAATTAATTTTGTTAAAACTAATTTTAAAATATAAAATGTGTATTCTATAAATATATATAAACTGTAATTTACTCATTTAGTATAACTTAGAATATAAAAATATATGTATAATTGTAAATGAATAGCTTGAGCTAATAAAGAAGTATTATTATTATTATTATTATTATTATTATTAATTTTTATGTGTCGATGTTTTCAAAATTAATTGTATTTATTTTATAGTTTCAGCCAATTACTTTCTCACTTAATTTATTATTAGTTCAGATGATTATAAACGCCATAAAAAGCCTTTTCAAACAGACCGTAAACAATGATCGAGTAAACTGATGCAATTAGTTATTTGCATTAAATTTCTATTGTTTCAGGTTGCGTGACCGACATATTAAACATTTTTTAATCAAGCGAAGAATTTAATTTAAAATATTAAAAATTAGTGTTTTTGTTTTTTACAAATTGAATGACATTCAATATATTAATGTTATTAATGTTATTTGAACAACATTTTTAAATAACTCTTCTCTAAATATTTTAAGACTTGTATTTGGGTTTTAAATTCTATTCAATTTACTTCTTTTTAAATCTTTCGTTTAAAATTATTGTTTTACAGAAAAAGCCTGTGATTGATCATGATGGATCAGGCGACCCCCCTGCCGGCCTGTGTTCTGCACATCGGCGCCACTAATCTAGCTAATCGCGTACACATCGTTTGCTGTGAGCTCTTGAACCATTTTGTGAATCTATCAGACTGGAATGTTTGATTGTTGAATTGAAGATATTAAACCCGTGTTTTGAATGAAGCACTCTAAGCAACTCAAGATATTCTTCTATGCTTTTCGAAGCCTGATTTCTGCATTTATTGCAAGCGAATTCTGTGGCAGTTTAGGTCATAACGTATGCTTTCTTTTGTTATTTAGGCTTTTATCTGTGGTTTTTATTTGTGTTTTTTCTTGTTAGGATGCATCGAAGCCGTACTGGAGAGATTTTCTTCTGGTAGTGGTGAATTTTCTGTAACGATTTGCTGAGCCGGATTCCGCAACTGAGACAAGAGCGTAGCATGTCATAAGGCAAGGTTCACAAAGGGACGTCGATTACCGCACAGTTCCTCCCCAGATCTGACGTACTCGGACGTTTACTCCTAGTTTGAAGTGAAGTCAGCCATTTGGGGTTACGATGTCGACGCCAGATTGAATTTAATTTATTATTTGATTACTTTGTTTACAACGTTGAGAATTTAAAACACAAGACGTCAACTTATGTCCTTTTGAAGAGTTACTTTATTATTGTCTCGGTACTTAATTAAGTATAGTTTCTTTTGATTTATGTAAGCGAAAAACGAGACCCGTACTTCGCATTTTTTATCTTAAATAGTGTTTGCTTAAAGTTTGATCATATTGACACTCGAGCACGTGTTGATTCTTTTATTTGTTTTGGAAATTCAAAATGAAAGGCAAGGGCATAATAACTGGTGACTAATTACTTTTATTTAAATTGTGTCCCTTTTTGTTTCTATTCGTATGACCTCATGACCTCGCCTGCCCCATTGAGTTAGCCGGAGGTGGGACGAACTTAATTTGCTCTTCCTAAACTTGCAGCGTTCAGGTTAGTAAGCAAACTATCTATTAATTAATTTCAAATTTGATTATTTATTAACATTATTAACAATCATTTCTTATAAAATATGGCAATTTAAGTGAAACACAGACATAGATGGTAATATCTGTGGTATACATAACCTGTGATTCAAAAAAAGTTTCATCAAGGTGTGCTGTGATAAATAAACGAGCATGTCTGACATACCAAATTTCGGTGACGTTTCTTCGTTAAAAATTACATCAGTCAGTTTAAGTTTTGATTATTTTCACATATTTCAATGTTATGGCTTTCACTGATCACCAAAGAAAGCTGTGTGTTAGAAATATAACAGGTGATCAATATCTTTTCTAATCAAGTGACCTATGGAAATAAAATCATGTGTCTTTAATTAGTTCATTATTTCAAATGCCACTTGAATTACTAATTATTTATATTGCATTCCTAAACAAAACGATAGGAATGCAATAAAAATAATTCAAATGGCATTTGAAATAATGAACCAAACAAAGACATAACTTTTTTCCATAGGTCACTTGATTAGAAAAGATATTGATCAGGCGTTATTTCAGAAACAGTGAAAAAATTGATGGTTTCTGGTTTTATTCATTATGTAACGCATTTGAAGGTTTAGTATAGCTCCAACATTCAAACTTTATATTCAGACAAACGTAATTTTTTTCGTAGTACACTTTGATGAAAGTTTTTTGAATCACTGATTATAAAACGCTCGTCTTTCTTTATTGCTCATTTAATAGTAGGACCTAATGTTTTTTTTGAAGTAGCGAAAGCTTTTCACTTTCGCTCATATTTCCTAAATTGTGTGCTGTTTGCCACTTACTCTGAATTATCATATGTACAACGTCTATCTAACATACTATAATTACATAAACAAGAATATCATGTATAATTTTACTTCTTAAGCTTTCACTGTTGGTCTGAAAACCAAAAAAGAGAAACAACAGAATATACATTACATGCCCGAAGCTAAGTGAGCTTTCAACTAAACGCTCCAATTTTGCTTAGCCCATTACATAATCGAATAATTTCTGCAAATGACTATAATTTTTGCACTACAAAATGAACGTTTAATTATATTAAGCGGAAATGATCGTAGATCGATAAGATTTAAACATTACGAAAGGCCATTTAAATTATTTGTATTATGATATATAAATTGATTACATTGTAAGCGGTTATCTTTCAATAACGTCATCCTTTTTTCAGCGCAACAGCAGTTGGCCGCTGGCATTTCTGCAAATTTTCCGCATACACACGTGTTTTCGCAGGAAAAATTTTAATTCGGTGTAATTTGTAGCTATTAGAGAAAAATATAGGTATTTATTGACTGTCACCAGAAAAAATTCTTCAGCATCAATTAGATAAGTGGTCAGCGTTAGTAGTTCCTGAAGTGATTTTAACGTGCGGTTCGAAACAAAACCCATCGCTTCATGATTAAATTTGAAACTCTTTAACGGGACACAAAGTTCAGTAAGAGCATGTGGTTATGAATGACGCGACATTTTAAACAGTGAAAGGACGTGCAATTATATTTAGCTGCATCAAGCGTTAATGCTAGGAACTTTTAACACGGGACCGACGTTTTATGTAACATATGCCGAAATATTCCTCTCGCTTTTTTTGTGTATCTGATTTAGAAATATAAATACATATAATTTAACTTGAAGGCTTCCGCGGCCGTCGTCCATGTTTGAATTGGCTTCCGGTTGGAACCGCGTCACGTTGACTTCTTCTACTGCCGACGTTTCGTTCTCCATTGCAGAAGAACTTCCTCAGGGCTGCTGCTGCTGGTGTTGCTGCTGCTTCTCGTTAGTCGTTGAGACTGACTGGGTATGTCTGTTGTCGTGGTATTTATAGTGATCGGTGGGGGTAGTGAGTCGGAACGGTGACCGGGGGTTGGTCTGTTGGGGCGTGACGGATCGTTAATGAGATGTTTCCAGGCATTGTGGAGGTAAAAGCCAGTATCACGGTTTAGGTTATTGGGATGTTTGAGAATTTCTATGGATTCACGGATTTTACGATTGAAAAAGTGAGATGAGCGGGCTAGAAGTTTTGTGTCGGAGAATAGGATTTGGTGACCGGTTTCTAGTTTGTGTTCAGCTAGGGCCGAGCCAGTTGTTTGTAGTAGTCTAGAACACTCGTGCACTCGTGTTTCTGAACATGAACGCTGTACTAGACTACTACAAACAACTGGCTCGGCCCTAGCTGAACACAAACTAGAAACCGGTAACCAAATCCTATTCTCCGACACAAAACTTCTAGCCCGCTCATCTCACTTTTTCAATCGTAAAATCCGTGAATCCATAGAAATTCTCAAACATCCCAATAACCTAAACCGTGATACTGGCTTTTACCTCCACAATGCCTGGAAACATCTCATTAACGATCCGTCACGCCCCAACAGACCAACCCCCGGTCACCGTTCCGACTCACTACCCCCACCGATCACTATAAATACCACGACAACAGACATACCCAGTCAGTCTCAACGACTAACGAGAAGCAGCAGCAACACCACCAGCAGCAGCAGCCCTGAGGAAGTTCTTCTGCAATGGAGAACGAAACGTCGGCAGTAGAAGAAGGCAACGTGACGCGGTTCCAACCGGAAGCCAATTCAAACATAAATACATATACATGTATCCATATATTCAAAAAGCAAGGCCAAAAGAAAACCCAAAACATAAAGAGGATATTAGAAAATATTTGCAAGATAGTTAAACAACTATAAGGTATTTTGCTATAATTGTATTTATTGTATAATAGTGCATTGTTCAGAAAAGTCAACTGCTATAATTAATATCAGAAATATTTTCACGAAATAGCAGTCATAATTACTCATATATTTGTTCAAAACTATTTGGACCACCCATCATGTGCTCATCACTCTCATCAGTCTCTGTCAACAACAAGAAAAACTGCGTTTCAGCACAATTGCTAGCGCCACCTGTTACCTAATCAAGAGCATAAATTATCTGAATATAAACTGCAATTTCTACTATATTTTTATTTCTATAGTTTTTAAAACTAAATATAAAAGTAAATAAAAGTAAGTAAAAATAAATTATATTAAATATCGATTTGTATTTCAAAAAGTTTCACTTATATTTATAAAGCTCTGATTTTATGGGATTTTGTGTGACACGATATTTTTTAAATGACCCCACTGGTATAAAACAAAACTTTCACAAACGACATCTGGCTGCAGTACGTAACTAATCATTAACCTGCAATGTCTCACAGAATAAAATAAATTGTTATTCATAACAAATATAATTTCACAATACATGTCTATTACTCTTTTATTGTAAAGTTTATCGCCGCAGTTTCTTTAAATTGTTAAAAAGTTTTTCGGTTTTCTTCTTAGTTTATAAATTTGAATAAAGTACTGAATGTATATTAACAATATTAAATTTCATTTCCGGTACTTAACTAATTTTTCAATAGACAGGGATAGAGATCTACATAGATCTTTGTCTACATTATAATAAATTATAAATACGTATAATAATTTAAATTAGATACGTACATTTTTTTAGAATAATATGTATTTACTCAATCAAAATTGTGTTACGTTTTCACATCGGACTGTACGTTATTCAGAAAGGTCCGTGTGTCTGGTCCATTTTAAATAATTTAATGTCCATATTTTTCTTAATACGATTAAAAAGCCAAATCTAGGAAGTCAGGTCTCGTAGTAATAGGAAACACATTATTTTTGTTAGTGGCTGTTATGATAGAGTAGGCAAGAAAACAAAAAGGAGACAGTTGAGTTTTGTTACATTAGACAAGAGTTCAATTTTGAATTGTAATTAAAAGATTAAAATAAAATTGTGACCACAATACGTAAGATAATCTTATTAGTCCGTATGGGATATTGAAGACAGCCAAACCGTAACAGTGGCGCTACTTTTATCGGCGATAATTGGCACTAACTGACAAAATGATATGGTTCCTGTATTTCAGTTGTTGGTTGTTGTTTTGCAACACGCCCTTATTTTCTTTCCACATATCAATTTATCTGTTACGTATAGTTGTATGCAGTCGATTTTGCAACAGAGACTACACCAAGCACTACTAGAAGCAGGGGAGGATTCGGAAGCCTTTCTTTTTGAAATCTCGGGCGGACCTGCAAAGTTAAGTAAAATAGGTACAAAACAGGAACAATCTAGAAATTTCAAAGATGAATTGTTGGAACAATCCAGAAGTTTAGACGAGAAATTTCGAGAACAATCTGGAAATTGCAAAGACGAACTGCAAACTAAATTGCTGGAACAATCTAGAAACTTAGACGAGAAACTTCCAGAATAATCTGGAAATTTCAAAGACGAACTGAAAACTAAATTGCTGGAACAATCTAGAAACTTAGACGAGAAACTTCGAGAACAATCTGGAAATTTGAAGGATGAATTTCTAGAGCAATCAAAAAGGCTCGAAGATAAACCAGTGGTAAAAATATCAGAAGAGACAAGGAATCTGCAAGAAAATGTGGAAGAAATACTAACAAAATTAAGAATCTGGAACAAATCATGGCAGGGTTACGAATATTCGGAGATCTGTCACCAGCAGAAACACGGAGATCTGTCACCAGCAGAAACACCTGAAAATAATGAGGCCCAAACTGTGGCAGAACCAGCAGAAACTTCAAAATTGAAAATAAAACCACCGACGTCCGATGGGAAGTCTTCTTGGCCTAAGTACTTCAAACAGTTTGAAGCTGCAGCAAAGGCGAACGGTTGGACGGCCAGTGAAAAAGCCACTTCGTTAATTGTGGCCTTGAGGGGGAGGGGCGCTATCGATGTGCTGCAAACGATGCCGCCAGAGGAACAAGAAGACTTCAACAAGCTGGTGACCAGGCTGGAGATGCGTTATGGCCAGGCGCATCTAACCGAGGTGTATCGTGCATAGCTGAGAAACCCTTACCAGAAATCCGGAGAAGGTCTTCAGGAATTCGAGGCTGACATAGCGCGCCTGGCCCGGTTGGCATATCCTGCAGCGCCTGAAGAATTTCTGCAATGTTTGACGGTGCAAACCTTCGTGGATGGAATCCGTGACCCGGACAACCAGCAGGCATTGATAATGGCCCACCCGAAGACATCCAAGAACGCACTGGCCTCGAAGCAAGCCTCAAGAGGACATGTCAATGTGCGAGCTACCATGGACTCCCAAGAGGAGGAACCCGCCAGCGTCAAGGTGCGATCTGCTGCAGAGGAGTGGCCCAAGGATTATGTCACCGCGGAAGATGTTCGCCGCAGTATGGAACAATTCTTGAGGCAGAAGAATCCGCTGGTATGTTGGAATTGCCAGGAAGAGGGACATGTTCGCAGGCGGTGTCCCAAGGCTAGGCAGGAGCCTCCACGAAGGAAGCCGGGTCGGTGCAGAGGGGCAAACGTCGACCCGTATTCAAAGGCCCCCAAAGACAAAAGCCACGAAAGTGATAGCCCTGCGGCGATTAACCAGCAGTGTCTTCGTGGATACCACCATTGATGACATCCCTCACGCCATACTATTGTATACGGGTGCGACGAAGACTATCTTGAGGCCCGACGTTATCAAGTCATCAAGACGCACCGAGCCGACTAAGTGGAGACTGAGGTCAGCAACCGGAACATCAGTAACTGTCCATGGTGAAGTAGAGGTGATCATTACCATTAGATCGACTCCCATCAAACACCGTGCGCTGGTAGCAGAAATAGAGGACGAAGCGATTTTGGGCATGGATGTGCCCATGGGTTCCAATTGGATCTGAAGCGTGGCGTGATGGCGGTTAACAACGAGGAGTTGGTTCTACATCAACGAGAGGACGTGGCCGCTCGAGTTGTTCTCGCCAAGGATGTCGTATTACCCAGCAGGACCGAGGTCCTAGTCGACGCAAACCGGAACGGGGCTTTCCAAGATGGGCAAGTCATTATGGTCGAAGCTAATACTGACGATCAGAAGATTGGAAGAGCAGTTCTTGTTGGAAAAACTTTGTTGACAGCAAAGAAAGAAATACTAGTCCGCTTAATGAATGTGAACTGCTTCCCCGTCAACATCAAGAAAGGTACGATTTTGGGAAGTTGCGCCATGGTGTCCTCCATTTCGCGCCAACTAGAAGTAAACATTCAAGAGTCGAAAGTCCCGAAGAAGTTGTTGGAAATGGTCATGTCGACGGCCCAGGACTTGACTCCAGAGCAAATGTCAAAAGCAAAGAACCTGATCTGTCGCTATCAAGATATGTTCGAGGTAGAAAATGGACCTAAGCGAAGAACTGACGTCGTCAAACACAAGATAGAGACCGGGGAAGAAAGACCCATCCGTCAAGCTCCAAGGACGTTACCATTAGCGAAACATGAGGAAGCAGAACGCATTATTCGTGAGATGGAAAAAGACAATGTAATTGAGCCATCGAGCAGCCCATGGACATCACCGGTAGTGCTTGTGAAGAAGAAGGATGGATCCACACGGTTCTGCGTAGACTATCGATTGCTCAACAATGTCACCAAAAATGACAGCTATCCTCTGCCACGGATTGATGATACACTGGACACTCTGGCCGGCTCAAAAATCTTCTCTACCTTGGATTTAAAGAGTGGTTATTGGCAGGTGGAACTAGCGCCCGAAGATCGAGAAAAGACGGTGTTTTCCCTTGGTATGGGTCTATGGCAATTCACGGTGGTGCCGTTCGGGTTATGTAATGCCCCAGCGACATTCGAGAGGCTAATGGAGACGGTTCTGAAGGGTCTGTCCTGGAAAGAGTTCATGGTGTACCTGGACGACATAATCGTGTTGGGAAAAACGTTCGATAACCATCTGACGAACCTGGAAGGAGTGTTCCAGCGGCTTCGCGGAGCTGGACTAAAGCTTAGTCTCAAGAAGTGCCACCTGTTCCAGAAGGAAGTGAATTATCTAGGCCATATTGTTAATGGGAATGGAATCGCCGTGGACCCAGTAAAGATTCAGGTAGTGAAAGATTGGCCAACTCCCACGAATAAACACCAGATAAGGAGTTTCCTAGACCTGTGTACTTACTATCGGCGCTATGTTCCTGGATTTGCAGCCATTGACAAAACTCACCGAAGAAGGTCGCTCGTTCGAATGGGACCAACTGCCAAATTAGTTTTGAACAACTAAAATAGTACTTGATAAGTGCTCCTATTCTGAGTTACCCTCTTCCAGAAGGCAAGTTCGTCGTGGACACAGACGCTAGCAACGTTGGTATCGGTGGCGTACTCTCCCAGATTGGCAAGAGTAGGTGATCGGCTATTTCAGTAAAGTCCTATCAAAGCCGGAGCGAAATTATTGCGTCACTAGAAGGGAATTGCTAGCCGTAGTAAAGACGATACAACATTTCTACAAGTACCTGTATGGCAGACACTTCCTCTTGAAGACGGACCATGCCGCTTTAAAATGGCTCCTCCGATTCAAGAATCCTGAAGGACAAGTCGCGCGATGGATCGAACGATTTCAGGAATACGATTTTGAAATTCAGCATCGGGCAGGAACTAGCTATAGAAATGCCGATGCTTTGTCGAGAAGACCTTGTGCTGAAGACTGTAAGCACTGTAGTCATCTGGAGGAGAAAGTAGTCACGACTGCGAGGACGGCCGTTGTAGACGACAAACGGCAAGGTGAAGCATTGCGACGAGACCAGGAGAACAATCAGGATTTGAAATTGGTGCTGGAATGGAAAAGTAGGGAGGCAAGGCCTACTTAGAGATAGCACCGTGTGCACCAGCCGTAAAATCGTACTGGGCGCAGTGGGACTCCATGACTTCATAGTGTTGGATCATGGTCTTCTGAAACGAACCATCGAGAACCAGGAAGGCACGGAACAAAAGACACAGTCACTGATCCCCAAGAATAGGGTCCCGGAAGTTCTGAGGGAACTTCTTGATGGAACTTCGGGAGTAACATAGAGACAATAAAAAATGAGATGCCTAGATAAGTTACAGTATTTGTTAATGAAGTCGGGAAGATTGTTTCAAAAAAAAAAAGAAAAAAAAACAATATTGGATCTAGATCTAGAACATAGCTGTGTGACACACCTGTTTTAATTTTCAGTTTTGTCGATAACATCTTCTTTTATGTGATAATTTGATATTTATTATTTCGTTGGTCGATTGATTGCTTTCAACAAACAAACAGGCCCATAGCAACTCAAAATTATACAGCTAGCGTAGCGCCATAATGAAAGCTCCGTTAAAATTTATTCAGCGTGCATGCGAATTAACCCGAAAATTTATGCTAATGAAATTCACAATTAGTTTCTAATCCACAGACGCGCTCAATATTTTACTGCTTATTGTTTTAAATGCGATTTTTAGAACTACATACGTCACACATAAACCATTGATTTGCCATTTAACGCGTAATATTTTGTAACGTCGGGGCAGTATCGGTTTAATTAGGAAAATTGACGTTAGTACGTTCACTTTATGCAAATTTCGTTATTTTGGTTTTGCAATTGCTGCTCAAAATCTTAGACGGAAATTTAGAGTGCGTTGAGTTTCACTTGTGTGCGAAATTGTCAGTGAAAGCAACGATCCGGATTTATGGGCAAAGCCGTTTCCACGTAAAAAGAAACGGTTTATTTGTCGTCACAAAACTTGCTCTATTTGTCATAGGTGAACACGTATATTATATTTGCATGTTTTGCTCATAACAACATTAATAAGCTGAAGTTTTATAATTACTTACATGCAACAAACTGCTTTCATTGGTGCTAAATACCAGGATAAACTGATATTGGAAATTACGTAACACATACATACATTTATTCCTGCTTTGCTTCTCGATAAATTCTTTCATTTGAAATTACGCTCGATTTTATAAGGAATTTAAAAATTAGATGATTTCATAGTGCAGTTAAAAATTAGAATTTCGGAAACGCAACAATGGCAGCTTTCAGTAGTAGCTCATCTAAGGGAGAAGAATGATTCAATATTTTGTTTATGAAGAATTTTTTTTTTAAATTTGGAATAAGGGAAAAAATAGGTACTTCAAAAAATAATTTTATTACAAGAACACTGATAATTACTTTGTTAATGTCACATTTATTTATCACGCAGTGACTATAGTTTCAACATTACAATGTCATTTTCAAACTGATCATCAGTTTGTGCTATTAACAAAGTAATTAAGTAAGTTTTTGTTATGTTATAATTATAATAGCGGAATATCACAAAGTGACGGCGGAACGTGATAATTTTATTACTTACAAATACTTCGACTTCCACTGTCAATACCAATTCCTGTAAAATATTTACTAACTTGACTGAAAATAAGATGTATCACGGTTGCTTTTAATATATTATTAATGAGTTGTAACTATTTATGTTGAACTTAATGGGCGTAATAAATTACACTTTACATTCATCTAAAAACAACTAAGCAACTCAGCTTACCAAATTTTTCTGTGTGTTAAACAGATAAAATTGATTGAACAAAATTAAAGTTGATTATTAAATTAGAAATAGTTATACCTTTGTGTGTGATTTTGCGAGAGAAGATAGTATTTGATATGGTACTTGAACGACTTGTGGTAATAACGGAGAATGCAGTAAAAGTGAATCACTATTTTATAGCCTTCCTACTCGTTCCTAGTAAGTGCTATCAAATTTATATGAAGATCTTCCTCAGCTCAACCGAGAAAATATTTTAATTACAAATGATGCAATCTAGTAACTCTGAAACTGTAAATTATAGAGCAACAGGAGCTGTAATAAAATGTGGGGCATTAAGATGCCTTTCTACCGATCATTATGTTTAAATGTATTGTTTCTTTGCACTCATTTTCAATAAGATCTATTCTTTGTTTGTTTCAGACTAAAATTGCTAGCTTGAAGAAAATGTGAATCATGAATAATTAATTATACATTATATCGGATGATTATAGAATAGACCGACAAAGACAAAATGGTGAAAGAACAGATATCATAGAACATAGTTCCTGGCTAGAAAGAGCAACAAATGAATAAAATAAACACAATCATAAAAAGTGTTTTACAGTTCTATGATTATAACGGCGCGGCGTCAGACGTGAACTTGACCTTTAAACGGAATTGATATACGAAACTGATATACGAACTCCAAAATATTTACTTGGCAAATGTATGCAAATCACGTAAAGTAAATTACATATTCCGTATAAATTGTAAATAAGGATAACAATGGCGTCACTTTGAACACATGTTTTGACAAGTAAGCAAATAAATCACTACAACATGAAAACTATTCAAATCTTCGTTTTAAGAATTCCTAGTACTTTTTTTAAATTATAATTTAAATTGTATTGTAAATAAAGTTTATTCCCACAAGCAACGTGTCCGTCGTAAACATTTCAGAATCTTTTACGCTCCAATATTACGCGTTACCCTTCCCTTGCATTTTAATCAGTCGATTTTCTTTATGTCATTTATTCGATTTATCGATGATGTTTGAATAATAACAGATTTTGCTAATAACAAAGAAATGGTGATGACTAGAGCAAGCGATAAATGTATAAATTCGCCCAACTACTGAACGAGAAACACAGCCCAGCGGCGTGTGATGACGTGTTTCCGAACGCTATGCTGCCGCTAAGCCAGCATTACTTTCATACATTTGCCTGTAACGAACCTGCACTGCGAATCGTCTGTTTGGAGGGGCAACATTCGTGACGTGTTATCCGTGCCTTGGTGATGACAATCAGTAAACACATTCGTAATCTGTTTGGTTTGTTAATTGTTATTATAATTTCGTTTTGTGTGCGCCGTTCAGAAACAAATTGTATTATTATTAAGCAGCGGATGGTCGTCGGGAAGGCGAGAGTGGGGACATGTCGAACAGGCGAAAAACAGGTAACCTGTAGCGGTGAATAATGCTAATAAATTCATCGTTTTCACAATCCAAATTATCGAGCAAATAATACGCTTAAATAATACGATATTTTATTAGAATATTTTAAAATATGCCAAAAAAAGTCAAACGTATCGAAGGTCGACGTATAATTATACCAAGTGATTTTTTAAATTTTTTATCAACTCTTGTCTTGAGATCTGGACGGCATGTCTTAGCTTAAGTGAAAAGTACGTCATTGCACTCCTTTATGCTGTTTTATAGTAAAGCAACGACATGCCGTCCAAATTCCATGGCAAGAGTTTGTACATACTCTAACAAAATTCAGTACGTGTGTTCTTGTGTTATTTTTTTACCTGTCGTTTTGTTCGCCTCGATGTAAGTATTTCACTTTTTTACACCTTTGAAAACGTAATTGATTTTAAATGATCTCATAGCAGTTAAGACACTTGTACATACGACGCATTCATCATCAGCTGTGCAACGGTGTGTTATTAGTACCGAGCGGAAATTTTATATCTTTCAAGGTTTTCAGTGAGCGAAATGCTTGCAAACTACAAAATATCGAGTCGATCAGCGGGGTCCAAAAAATTAGTCGTTAGCATACGAGTAAAAAACAACTAATTTCAGGGCCAGCCTTCTAAATCCCGAGGCCCGGGTGCAATAAGAATTGTGGGGCCCTTTTCTAAGGACAATGTAAGGTGTAAGAACCGGAATTCTGTACAAAAATTTATTATTTCAAAATTAGAACATAAATGTTGCAATCATAAAATTTAAACGTATGAGTCTGAATTAGAAGAAAACATATAATTTTGCACAATGAGTTGAAACTGTAGCAATCAGCCCCTGTGGTTAGAGTAGACAAACAATTCGAAGAATATACTCCGAACACCAAACCTTAAGAAACATGATGGTATCCGCAAATAGACACAGGTATGGGCATATTAAGAAGAAAAAACAAACGGAATAAAAAAAATGGCACGCCCTCTACCGGTAAATACATTTTCATTCGGAAGCCGTGCGCGATATGGAAATATTTTGAATTTGACTGTTACGAGTGATGTCATGTACTCCTCTTAGAGACGCCAGATAGATTATATAAATAATATGACCTGTGTTTAAATCTCGTCACGATTTTTCTACAGTTCGGTTTCTTGATAAATAAATTAATTTTCTCCTTGGTTTTATTTATGTTCGGTAGGAAAGACAAAATTCTTTCTGCGAGTGTTTTTTTTTTAAATTTGGTTTTTATAAATTGAGGTAAGTCGTAAACGAAACGTCCTCGAAATTAAAATTGAAGTGTTCCAAATTTTGGGTTATTGCAGGAATCCAGATTCAACGTTCGATAAGCCGAAGAGCAATTCATTTGCCTAGATAAACATCAGAAACTAACAAAAGCTTTAAATATATAAAATAGCGTTTCTTCTTCCTCGAATTATTTTGACTGTATTGTGCGTATTATTTATTAAATTTTTTATTATTAATTATAATATTTATTAAATATAAATTGTTGTATAGAATTTTTTTTTACATTTTTCCCTGGGAAGTCTCTTATTTGTTCAGTATTTTTTGTCGGTCTATTCAAGAATCACCCTGTATAAATAACCACAATTGACAATTCACGATATTGTCATGCTTCATAAAATTTATTAATTATTATTATTTATTAATTAATTGTGAGTTGTATCGCTTGCGAACGAACGTATTTCTTTGATAAATGGATGAATGAATTAATTCGTTCATTATAATTTATCACTCGTGAATCTCTTTGATTGATTCAACTGAAAATTTTTGAATCAAAACAAGTGCCATCAGATCCCATCAGATAAATAAAATGACCGCGTTCGGTCATTAGAATGAACAACAACCGAGTGAGCCATTTGGCAATCGAACTCTTTGTCAGTCAAAACTATTAAACTGTGGTTGGTAGCAAGAAAATGGTCAAAACATTACCTATTTAAATGTGACAAGGGTAACTTGAGATGGCAAAACAATAAGAGTAATAACAGTATATATAGTATAATATAATTAATAATATAAATAATATAATTAATATTACAGCTGAGTTAGATATAGAGAAATGAAAAAAAAATATTTTGTGTTTTTCTTAATAATACTTAACTCATACATAAGGCAAAAATGTTTTCTCATTCTTGCATAACTAATTTATTTTTATTATTAATTGTAAACTAGTTGCACTTATCGATAAAAATATTAAAAAAATAAGATGGATGAGAACGGTCATTGTACAGTATGAATTTAGTGCTAGGAATCAATGATATAGCAAATGGCGCTCACTCGGCTCATTATGTTCATTTCGTTGAATTGATCGAATTAGTTGTTCGTTCATTTTGATATCTTTTAACAGATGCATGCCATTACAAATAACCATTTAAATTAATTGATTCATATTATCCAATACTAATAAATAAATTATAATAAACAAGGTTTATTTTTTATTTTAGCCAATTCTATAATTATTTAATTTAATTACATATTTACTTTTCATGGAACAGTTTTCATGTATGTATATAATTGTAAATTGCAATTAATAAAACTTAGTCTAGAAAACACGTTTTGAGAAGATACAAACGAATTAGTTTTACATGTTTGCACACTATACAGTTTTTGCAGTAAAATTATACACATATAAGTACATATACGTATATATTTTTCTAAGTCAGAATTTCAGTGATGTGCAGTGAGCAGCAGGATTACTGCAACACTCGTTATAATTGCCTTTGGAAAGCGTTTTCGTAGCATCCAAGTAATTAATGATTATGAATTAGTGCTAGTAAATGCACCAATAACTCCGGCGTAATATCTCACAGCTTTCGCGGGCTCTTTTTTTATGTCGAATGTGACAGCATTTTTTGGTGCGGTTTCTAATTGCCCATTCATCAATTAAAGACCTAATGAATGAATAAAATATATGAAACTGTTACAAGACGCATTAAGCGAAAGAAAGCTCTCCAGGAAATGCATCAAGTAATTTTTAAGGTCGTTAAGCCGTAGAGGCATTGTGCAAAGTCGGAGGCAATTAGAAACGTTAGCGTAATCAAGATGCAGTTTATAATATTTAGAAAACGTTGTGAAATAATTTCTGAATCCTAATCAAAGCACATCATTGCGCAGCATCCGCAAAAATCATCGAAAGTGTGCCTAATTTTATCAGTTTTTCGAACAGATGAAACGAGCGATGCTTAATTTGGAATGAGTTATATAATTGATTTCAGACGCTTAAATTAAGTATTTTACACTTGCGGTTGATGAAAATAATGCAGAATATAAGTCATGTCAAAACTGTAATCAATTATACCATGCAGTTTTAATTGCTGTTTATTATAATTTATTAAAAGCATGTATTCACAGTTATCACATTAATTTTACATTTAAGGATTGTTAGTTAAGGTTGAACTAAACCCCATTCCTATGAAATTAATTTCAAGAATTGTTATTATAATTAAGAAAAATGTTTGCACTTAAGAATTTCTGTATACCGTGATTTTATTTTAATATGAAACATTGCTGTTCATATTACTATGGAAACTAATTCCAATTTTTAAAAATGTCGTTGCATGATCGTCGTCGTTAGGGTTTCTAATGTCATGTCAAATATTTGTCCAATTTAATTTGGAACATCTGTCAGAAGTTAGTGAAAATGTATCAGGAAGAATTACCCTTGAACAAGTAGCTAATGCAATTAACAACTTTTATAATCGTTTAGGATAGTGCATGGAGGTAAATGAATAAATTTTTAAAAACTTCTTGTGGTGTTTGTTTTGAATTAAAGAATTTCTGTTTTCCTTATGTTTTAAGTTTACTTATTTTAAACTAGAATAAACTTATCTAATGTAATTAAAAGTCGCTATTATTTTGTAGTACTTAGTATTATCGAAATCACTAATAACAGAACAGATTCATGACAGCTGTCATCTCATGTTCTATTTTAAAAAGGACAGTTTAATTTACAAATTGTAAATGTTGCTATGGATTCTCAGATTCGTACGTAACAGCAATGTTTTGTGTTAAAATAAATTCACGGTATTACATACACAGTGTCTTTCAAAAAGTTTGTTACAAGAAAGCACAGAGTTTCGGAACGAATTGAAATAATCACTCAGAACCAAATGAAATAATCGAAAAATAAGACCCAATTTAATGTTTTCCTATTCATATCATTTTGGCGGACACTTTAATCAACCAGTATTTCCTAATGTAGTGTGTATAAAGAGTGGTTCACAATAAATTGTGATTTTTTATTTTTGAGATAGAAGGCGGTAATTTCATACTTGGCTATCACTTTTAATTCTGAACAACTTATTCTCATGATATTTTGCTGTATCTTGTAAAATAAGGGTACTTTACTCTTAAGCCATCTTCATTTCTCGGTGTCCACGCTGTATACCGTTCAAGATAAATTTCATCTGACATTTTCCAATTTGACTTTAAAGTATGCAGAAGCGTTTTGCGTCAATAAATTTTTATAAAAACCGATAATAAAAAAATTCCCATTTGTAGCACACTTTTTGAAAGACAGTGTATATGTATATGTACATTATATTTGTCATTTTCTTTACACAGTGTATTAGCTAAAATTTTTCATCCAGTATTTGATCCCCTTATTGACAGTTTTAACTGAGACATCTTGTATTTAATTATAGCTATATTAAAAATGAATTATTTATGTACTTCTTTACCGAGAAGAAATGATGAAATTCAATGCCAAAACGTATAGGTCTGAAGAATTGTACTTGAAGTAACTTGTATAACGATCGTGACATTTCATTACACGGTGTCTGCATGCCTTTTATCAATAAATAATGTCGAAGTTTCACAGTGGTTTTGGGCCCGATGTTGTTTCTACTTTTTATCAAGGACATTGTTTTGTTTTTCTATTATACCTTAATTATGTACGCAAGAATTTTTTCAGGAAAAAATTTGGAACTTAGAAATTAATCTACACTTGAATGGTACAAATCTAAAACAGGAACCGTGTATAAATTTTCTAGGAATTATTGTAGATGAGAATTTAAATTCTAACTAAAAGTAGAACCCTCTATGTTTCCAAATTCGAAACCTTATATTTGTTTTGGGACACATCTACTTAATTGTGTATTGTCACTCTTTCATGGGATCTACTTTTGGAGTTGGTCAGTGTTTACTACGGATGTCTTCTTAGCTCAAAAACGTATTACATGTATTAAACGCATTACACTGAGTCTTGCAGAACGTTTGTACTTTACTTTTTAATAATAAATAATAACCTGTGAGCAAATAAAAATCAGATTAGAGCAGGCGGTGCAAAGAAAATGTATGTCTGTGATTAACTGAATTAATTAATGTAATACATTCATGGACTGTCAAATTTATTGACTTTTTATTTAATCACAGACATATATTTTCTTTGCAATGCCTACTCTAATCTGATTTTTATTTGCTCACTTTTTATATTCCCATTAACTTCTATATACGTACTATCGCGGCCTTATAATTTCGCACGATTTAATTTTCCGCTGTAAATGTCGCTTTCTTTGACGGTTTGTCAAAAATAATCATTTTAAACGTCAGATTTCAAATGTAATGCTAAAGTTGTAGCAACGCAATGCCAAACCACGTGCTTTTTGAAGGAAAGAAGGGTTTTGTAATCGCAAAATTAGAAGATGGTTGGTCACTACTTTTATTCTGTTATTTCAGTTCTAATACTTTATTATCTTGCCGTTCTTAAAATATAACCAAACAATCTGACTTTTGGTTAAACGTCTTTAGTGTCAAAATTGAGGAAAGAGCCTGTTCTACAAAACTAAATTTTAGAGAAATTCTGGCTACTTGATAAAAAATCGATAGTACATTCTCGAATTCCTGATGTATGTACCGCGCTTTCAACAATTTCCGAATTCCACGTGACCCACCCAAATTAGGCAAGCAAATTACAAAAATAGGATAAGCAGTGGTGTAATAGAATTAATTTTGTCAGAAAATATAAAAAATACAGTTTTAACGTAATGTCTGAAAATCTATTAGTACATTAAAACAAATTTTCACAGATAATTTAATGTTAGAATAAATCTTGAACGTCATGACACAGTATACACTTCAATCAGTATGGACAGCTTGGGTTTTCCTTGCTACAGTTTTTGAGCGCGCATGTGTGGCGGACTTTCCATAAACGGCCGTGTGTGGCGCACCATCAATTGCTTTTAAATGATCGTTTTTTAATTCAGCATTTTGTGTGATGGATGCGGAGTGATGAAAAAGATTGAACAGAAAACCATCTTTGTTAAATTATAATGGATTTATATTGTATAGAAAGCCTGAAATTGTGTAAAACAACATCGCATTCTATGATCTACTTGCAATCATTTTTATCCGTGCCACTTTTTCAACCAGTGACATCTAGTAGCCATAAAATGAAGGCTCGCTAATAACGGCCACATTGGAGGTGAAAACGGTAGTATGAATATCAAAGGCGCCGACACGAGCTGTCCCTACTGATTGATGAATATATTGTGGTCATGACTACAAAGTAATACGCGAACCATGCCAATGTTCACTTTGGATACTTTTTTTAGTGATGGCCACGTAAGACTCGAAAATTGTTGAAAATCCGGTATATGTTAATCCGAGTAGGTACCTTTTCGAGAAACTCAGACATCTATAATAGTTATTATAGTGATGCCGAAATGATTATAGAATTCCTCTACAGCACACTAACAAACGGTGAGCAAATAAAAATCAGATTAGAGTAGGCGATATAAAGAAAATGTATGTCTGTGATTAAATAAAAAGTCAATAAATTTGACAGTTCATGAATGTATTACATTAATTAATTCAGTTAATCACAGACATACATTTTCTTTACACCACCTACTCTAATCTGATTTTTATTTGCTCACTTTTTACAACTGCTAGTATCTCATCAGTTATTGATCTGAAATTGTAAAACTTCTTTCCTCCTCACCTAAAACAAAATACTAATCCATTTTTATTCAAATCAAAAAAAGAAAAAACTCTAATGGATAACCGTGTCTATTCTATTAATGAATTCAAAGTAATAATGGCATCTTTGTGATATGTATCTACTCTGTTTCATTTCTGCTATTACTTTATTTTACTTATAATTTTTATACACGGTGGTGATAAAGTCCCGCACCAAGCTTATAATTTGTTTATTTAATGTTTTTTTGCAAAATTCTGATACAGGTAAATTTTTAATTTTAAAAAGACACATTTTAGTGCAAAAATCTTTTCTTGATTGTTTTTCCACTGTAACGGCGTCTTTAATTTTTTTAAATGGCAAACCTAACTTTTTATGCAGATTTCGATAGTCCTTCTCGTCAGCAAAATCGTGATATAAAAAAGTTTAATACTCCACAAATTTTTCGAAAGAAATAGACATTACAATTCGAAAATGCAATGTTATTTTATTTCAATGATAATCTTGAAATTGAAAACAAAAACAAGTAAAAATTAACGAAAATATTGAAGCTGTTCCCCAGGAACGAATTGTTCAGATTTTCATTGCAGCAAAACATAATTTTTTCAAAAAAAATTCAGACGATGGTCTGGATCATGTCTATTTTTTTTAAGTTGTTATGTAAGGTACTATTTCTTATATCATCATTTAACTGACAAGAAGGACGATCAAAATCTGCATGAAAAAGTTAGGGTTGCCATTTAAAAAAATTAATGATGGTATCACAGCGGAAAAATAAATATCTATCGAGAAAAGATTTTTGCAATAAAATGTATCTCTTTAAAATTAAAACTTTCAGAATTCTGCAAAAAAAAAAACATTAAAATAAACAAATTATGAGCTTAGTGCGGGACTTTATCACCACTTTATCCATTTATGGATAAATAATACTGATCAAAATTCAAATTTTGTAATTCTTCCCGTGTTATTTTTTGACAAACATTTCTAAGCTTAATTGTGATCATTTGTACAATTGTAAGTGTTTCCAATAAATCTTATTATTATTATATTTTTATTTTCCAATAAATAAAATAAATGTTGTAGTGATTTAATAATAAGTAAAATCTTGCTTTTGTTAATTTTTTTCTTTCCGTAAAGATCTTTTTTCATTAAAATAAACACTTTAATTCTTCCCAATTAGGCCCGATTTTACAATCGTCGGATAAGCATTATTCTTAGAATAACGTGACGTAGATGTGACGTAGATATGGAGGAACATTAAAGGATATTGGGCGAACAGTTATTCTCCTTATTCCACGATTGTAAACTGGGCCTTAATTGTATTTCATACAGATACTGTAAAATATGGTATATAGATTTATGGGTCAATTCTGCGCATATCTGTAAGCCTGTAACTCAATTATTAAAATATAGAATTTTGAAGTTCTCTGGAAGGTATGATTTCTCCTAGGTCTCTAGGATTACTCATAAGTCTCTGCGACATTATCTCTGAGACTTACAAGAAACCGTATCATACTAAGAACTTCAGAATTCCAATTTTTAATAACTGACTTACAGGCTAACAGATCTTACGGTCCTTACAGATATGCGCAGAATTGACCCATTAGTCGAATTGATACTGCGAGTACATTGACTGTATTCAATAATTTCCTTTGTATATTATTGTAAAATGTAAAACTGAACATGCAAGCACATATTTAAATCGCAATGTAATCGTTAGCGTGCTAATAAATATGAATTTGCTATTTTTGTCTAGTAATTATAGATTAGTAGAATTTTAGCACTAGAATAAAGAATGTCCGTCTCAGAAAATTCTAAATATCATTCACGTGATGATAAGTATTAAGACAGTATTTGATCAACGTTTCTTTAATGAATGAGTAACAGCTTTACCAAATCTAAATGGCAATGTGTTTATCATTTAATTCTGGCTAAACTATTAAAGGAATAGAGAGAGTTAATAAAAAGTGGTTTAAAACGTGCTTGAGCAATATCTTTTTCCAATTTGAGTCATAAAAATGTTTCGGAAAATCATTCCATTTTGTAACTTTTTTTGTAAAATTATAGGTGGACATACAGTGAGAGTGTAAAGTTTGGAATAATCAGTATAAAGCGTAAAATAATTGACTTTTAAGAAAATTCCAAAAACAATTTTTTATTTAAATTGCGCGTTCTTTGGCATTCCACCTGAATGTACAGAGTGTTACAGGTAAGAGTAATGACGTCACTGACATATTTTTTAAATGACAACCCCCAAGTTTGAGTTGATATTTTGATAGCTCCCGTGACTATCAAAAGGATGCGATAAAAAATTTGACCTTTCATAAGAAAATTTTTGAGAAAATTAATAATGAGAAATGAAAAGCAGAATTTTAATTTTAACGTTCTTAAATGCATTTCAATTAAAATAGTATATTACATAACGAGAGTTGTAAATAGCAAATTACGCACGGTGGAAAAGTTGCGCATGAGCCGCGCAGCGGCGAATGCAAGTAATTCCACAAGTGCGTAATTGCTTTACAACTCGAGTTTTGTACTATACTTTATCTACGACCACAAAAATTACCTTCAAAGTAATCAGCAATGACACTTGCAATTTCGACGACTGTCAATCTAATGTGATGCGGCTATGTAGATCTAACTACAAATGTGCGTAAAGTAGGTGCGTTGTGCGTTTTTCTTACTTTACGCACGACGTTTGTAAATACCCGCTTACTTAATTTATGTGTTGTACGTAATTCGTCATTTACAGTAGTGGTCGTAGATAAAATAAATAAATTTAGAATATAAAACAACGTACAGGAACAAAATGATCTTAAATTAAACGTTCAAAATGTCTGCCACCAACTTCTTGGCAATATACCAGTCTAGCTTGAAACTCTTGCAGAACATTGCGAATAGTTTCGGGTTGTATAGCTCTAATTGTTCTTCCAATTCGATCTTTTAATTGATCTAACTTATTGGGTTTCTCTTTGTGCCTCTGACTTTTAGCAAATCTCCAGAGGAAAAAATCTACAGGTGACAGATCGTGAGATCTGGCAGGCCATTTCACTGGACCTCATCTTCCAATCCACTGATTGAGAAACACTTTGTTTAAGTATTCATTTACGATGCTTTATGTCTTAAGTTTACTTATTTTTTAATTAAAATGAATTTAAGAACGTTAAAATTAGAACTCTGCTTTTCAATATTAATTATTAATTTTCTCAAAAATTTTCTTATGAAAGAGGTCAAAATTTTTGTAGCAACGTTTTGATAGTCACGGGAGCTATCGAAATATCAACTCAAACTTGGGGGTTGTCATTTAAAAAACATGTCAGTGACGTCATCCTGTAACACTTGTATATTCAGGTGGAATGCCAAAGAACGCACAATTTAAATCAAAAATTGACCTGTTTTTGGAATTTTCTTAAAAGTCAATAATATACGCTTTATACTGATTATTCCAAACTTTACACTCTCACTGTATAATAAAAGTATAGAAAATTCGATTTTTTTCAAATATGAACATACAAAAATTCTGAAAGTTGGTACACTGCTGTGACACTGCCCTACGACATAGTGATCTTTCCGCGTAAAACATTTTCACTCTTACATTACTTCCGGTTATACCGGAAATCGTCATTAACTTTCTTATTTTGAATGGAATGTTACATTTTTTATTATAAATTCTGATTCTGCACATTATTTTAAATAAAAAATGTTAAGAGTTCTTTATGCCTAAGTGTAACAGATTTTGAGATATCTTTAAATTTCTAAAAAAAAAAGTTTGGGAACCTTACATTTAAAGAATTGTATCTATGACACTTTCAAATTTCAAGATTTAAGTTGCATATCTTCAGGCTTTCAAATTTAAACATAATGATATTGGACACCATATTGTAACCAGCCTGTGATTTTTTTTGGGATAACTACGATATGATTTGAAAGCCTGAAGATTGTACTTTCAAACGATATCCAACTTGAATCTTGAAATTTGAAAGTGTCATAGATACAATTTTTTTAATGGAAGGTTACCCAAACTCAAAATCTGTTACATTTAGGTATAAAGAAGTCTTAACATTTTTTATTTAGAATAATGTGCAGAATTAGAATTTGTAATAGTCTGTTACAAATCATGGCTTACGTCTTAATCCTTCAAAATCTTACTGTATGGTTTTTTGTAAAGAAAAACACAGAGCTTTTGTGTCCTTTCAAATCTCGCTATATATTAATAATACACCCTTACGCTCAACTGACTGTGTAAAAAATCTTGGGCTGCTTATGGACAATAAGTTGCGTTTTAAGAGTCACGTGTCCAATATTGTTGGAAAAGCATTCGGCAAATTAAAAGTTCTCTTTGGTTGCAAAGAAGTTTTAAATACAAACCTTCGCAAAACACTATGTGAAGCCTTGGTTTTGTCCAACTTTAACTACTGTGATACGGTTTATGGCCCTTGCCTTGATAGCGTCGACAAAACTCGTATACAGAGAGTGCAAAATGCTTATCTGAGGTTTATCTACGGTATCAGACGAAGAGAACATATTTCGCATACACTTGAGTGGGCTAATTGGTTGAATGTGCAACAAAGACGAAATTTTCACTGTGTAGTCTTTTATCATAAAATAATTTTGACTAGGACTCCGCAATATCTATATAATGAAATTTCATTTCGTACTGATATTCACAACATCAATGTTAGGAGCAGAGTCTTCTGACCCCACCTCTCCACCGTACTGCTGTATTCCAGCGATCTTTTTCTTTCAATATTGCAGAAATTTACAACTCTGTTCCTATAGAATTGAAAAGTTTAACCTTGTCTAACGTAAGGAGAAGAGTACGTAACATGCCCCTGTGTAGTTTGTTGTGATGGAGGTGCTGTCTCATTGCTGCAATCGTCCCTATCTATTGCTTACATATATTTATACATACCTGTGCGCCAATTTATTTCAATTCTTTAATTTTACTTTGGAGACCAGGCAGTGTACCTTCACTTTGGTCACTGATCCTGGTTCCCTTGGCTACTAAACTTTGGTTGTATGCTATATGTATATTTATGTTTACTCCTATCTTGAGTGGCCAATAAACATTATTATTATGAGGAAAGTACGAAGCTCCTAAGGAAACGTTCTGGTAAAAATTATTATTATTATTATTATTATTAATAAAAAATGTAACATTCCATTTAAAATAAGAATCTTAATGGCGATTTCCGGAATAACCGGAAGTAATGTAAGAGTGAAAATATTTTGCGGGGAAAGATCACTATGTCATAGGGCAGTGTACCAACTTTCAGAATTTTTGTATATTTCCTTGCCTATAACATTTTAATAGGCCACTCTATTTGGGAGACTCTATAAATGCATTTTATTTTATCTTTTTCAAAAAACAAATTAGTGTATTATGACTTTTAACATTTTGTCATGAGACATGTAGATTCTTAAATCCGCAGTTTCAGAAATGTAAGTAATTGCTCTAATTTTGGCTACATAAATTTCAGTAAAAAGTATACATCATTACATCTCATTATTCTTCTATTTACATAATTTTATATTTCCTATTTGAGTTGCCTTTATAGTTTAGGGATTTTCGATTTAATTGTTAACGATATATATCTACAGTACGTGTGCATTTAATTAAACATTAATTTACAAAGTAGATAAGTAGCAAGCTAAAAATTATTCTTAGAATTTCATTCTAAAATAATTGAAACAGAACGACAGGAACGTGCTCTTAATTACCTTATTTTTGAGCCGGTTATCCTCTGTTTCTTTTTGGTGTTACCGTTTCTGCACATTATATTCGCCATGGCTTTCAAAATACAGTTAATTGTCATGAAGCACACATCACTCACGTATAACATGAATCGTGCGTTTTTTGCGTTCGAATTCGGTTCGAACAAAGTCTGCACGCGCGTCGTCGTTAATAAACAATTCAATTTCGTGCCGAAGCCGATCGACTTTCAAATCTGCAAGCTATACATGCGCAAGCACATGGTACTCGTGTTGTTGTTGAACGTACCACTCCAGATTAACCGACAGTTAGTACGGTACTGGTACTAGCCAAGAAACCTGAATTTCGCAGTTGCATTGTAAGAAAGTGGCCGGCTGTCATCAGAAGCGACGAGTCGCCTGGTGGGGACTTTTTTGGGCCGATTGTTCGGAACAATTAACGCTCGTTAATTTTGAAAAAAAAATGTTGCTAATATTCTGCTAATTTAATTCAATGAAAGTATTCCAACACAGGAAATTGTATCGCTGGAATTGGGTTGAATCGTTTATTAAAGGTAATTGACGAAAAATTGTAGAAATGAACTATGTAACTCATTAAATAGAATAAACTAATTGTAATCAGAGCCATAACTAGACAAGCTAGCGCCTGTGGCAAAATTCTAATTAGTGCCAATCTCTCTTCTAAAAATACACCAATTTGTCAAAATTCAAGTTATAGGTACGTTTCACAAAACAGTAAGCAAAAAATTAAAATTCTTTGTTTTTTCAATCTAAAACCTTCATGCTTCTTTCTAACACTCGCGTTAGCCAATTTTTTATTGATCCCTTGTTTGTTTTTCCTTTTATATTTTGCCTTTGACCTTCTTTAGGTCTACCTTTATTTTTGCCACTACAATACAGCGATCCGATTCCATATCAGATCCTCTTTTATTTCGTGTCTTCATGGTTCGCTTATACAAATAAGTAGTATAGTCTCAATTTTCTTATTTGAGATAATATGACACTTAAATATTGAAATTCGTGTTAATGAATAGGGTTCTTATTTCAAGCTAAAACAATCTGCATAACTTTATCAGTATCTCCCCGTTTTCATTTCTTTCTCCTATGCCATTTTCGCTATTATCTTTTTAAGTCCATGGTTGTTGTCAGAACAAACATTAGCACTTTTTTCTGCTATCTTTGTTTACATATTGGGTCAACCCTGTAACTTTGAATTTATTGTCCTTATTCTTGTCATCTTTTTCCCGTTTTTACGCAAATATTTTGGAAACAGATTCAAGAAATGACTTTATTTAATATAAATTCAAAGGAAATTGTTTTCTTTCATTTATTTGTTGTTTATGTACAGCCTCAATCAAAAGTATGAAACGTTCAAAACCGAAACGCTGTAGTTAGAGAGAGAAGATAGAAGAGAGAAGAGAGTGAGATGAAGCCTTATGGCGAACGAATGTTTCCGAAGTTCTCCGGAACCCCACAACACGTTGCGCTCTCTCTGACTCGGCACCGTTGCACTCTGACTACAGCGTTTCGGTTTTGAACGTTTCATTACTTTTGATTGAGGCTGCACATTAGGTAGATATCATTTGTCAGTTATTTAGACAACTTGATTTTATACATGAACTTGGCCTACTTATTCGAGAACGATTTTTTAAAATTTATTTCGTTATTTTGTAAGCAGATTTAAGAAATTTTAGTGTCGCTGAATCTTTACAGCGATACCAAAAGAAGTATAAACCTACGTGGTCAGGTAGATATATTAATTTTCATTCGTATACTTCTAAAAACTATAAAATTGCAACAATTATTTCTTTAACAGATCGAGCTGTTTTACTTTCAGATAAACTTTTCATTTATGATAATTTAAATTTAATAAAAAAGACTCTTGTTCAAAATTCTTATCCAATAAATCTTATAGAATCAGTAATAAAAAATCGTGTTAAATATTTACAAAATTCAAAAATCCACAATAACAATAAACAAACTTCAAACAAAAAATACATATCATTACCTTACATTGAACCACTATATGACACATTTAAACACATATTCAAAAAACACAATTTAATTTTAGCTAGCAAATCTGTAAATAATTTAAATAGTATTTTCTCAAATTTAAAAACCAAAACACCAAAACTAAAACAACCCAACGTAGTTTATGAAATTAAATGTTTAAATTGTAATTCATGTTATATTGGAGAAACAAGCCAAAATTTAAAAAACGTCTAGACCAACATAAATATCATATCCAAAAAAATAATCAAAATCATTCAATGCTTGTAGAACATTCATTAGAAAATGACCATAATTTTGATTTTGAAAATACTATTTTATATTATGAGTCTAATATTTTCAAAAGACGTTTTATAGAAATGTGTAAAATAAAAATGTCGTCGAATTCTATTAATAAACGTACTGATTTTCCAAATTTAACCCTCCGTCGGGCGCGCGCCTTTTGAAACGTAAGAGGTCGCGCTGTATCCCTCAGATACATGCGATTAATAGTATATAATTTTAACTATTTACATGAATTTATTTGTTTATTATATTTATTTATTTAGATTTGTCTATTTAAAACAAAATATTACTCTAAAAATAAATATAAATATAAATATAAATAAATATTGATGTAAGTCAAGCTGTTTCATCCTACTTAGGCTTAACTCGCATGTACCACTTTTGCTGCGATTTTTGAATGGTTTTGTGTGGTTATTTTAGGTCTGACCATTTTGATAACGAAAAGATATGACAAATGAACATACTTATGACTTACGATGAACAAATATGACCGGTCGCGCTGTATCCACCACACACAAAGCGCATCTTCTGCTTCATTTGCTACACTAAAACTAAAAATTTATAAACCGCAGTAGTTGTCCTTTGTTGTCAAATGATCAGAGATAGCATATCTAGAAAGACAATAGTATTGCACACTAAACACAAAAATGGCAGTAAAAATATAAAGCTGTGTAACTGTGAGATACATGCGCGCCCGACGAAGGGTTAAACGATACATTTTGTAGTTTTCTCGATTCCTTAAATAGAATATAGATCTGTCATTTTTTTAACTTTATAATGTTCAAATTATTTTTAGATTAAAAAAAAATCAAGTTACTTTTTCAGTTTCCGTTGACAACCTTGTTTATTTTGACAACATATTTTTCACTTCTGACGAAGCTGTCGAACGACTGCGAAACGTTAAGTGTATAGTGCGTAATTTAGTGTCCGCTTAAAAGATTTTGTGATACAAATTTCATCGGACAAGAACCAACTGTAAATATTATATTTATTATTTTCTTTACACAGTGTATTAGCTAAAATTTTTCATCCTGTATTTGACTCCCTTTTTTAACTGAGTTTTAACTGAGATACCTTCTATTTAATTGTAGCTATATTAAAAATGAATTATTTATACAGGCTGTCCCGCGACGTAATGTCACCACTTCACCTACGTGATAATCAATTCAAACTAAGTAAAAAACTCTAATAAAGTTTTGTTCTAAAGTAAACCGTTTCAAAAATAGTGGGTGTTTAATGTTTAATTTGTTTTATTTTTTTTAATTTTAAAGTTCATCCAATTGTTTATCCGTTCACCTAATAATCAATTCAAACTAAAAAGAAAAAAACTTTATCTCAAAAGGTGTTGAAAATCACCCCCGTTGTTTGCTAAATACATTCTAGCGTGCTCCAAAAGATATCTTGTTGCCTTTTGTAACATGTCATTGTTATTTTTAATTAATTATCCGGCCTCCAAAATGTACTGTCGGAGTTCTAGATCTCAACTAGAACTCTTTTGAAGCGCGCTAGAATGTGTTTAGCAAACAAAGGGGGTCATTTTGAACACCTTTTGAGATAAAGTTTTTTCTTTTTAGTCTGAATTGATTATTAGGTTATTAAATTTTTGTTTTTTTTTTAAATGAAACAACCTACATATGTATTGTTCGATATAATGAAATATCATTGTTTGCTGATTTGGAAAACATATAATATGTTGATATTTGGATCAACTGTTTGTGATACATTTGATTTTAAAGAATCAATATGTATACATATTAACATATAAACATTTAGGGAAAAAATGTTTAAAAACTTCTAAATCGCTATTTTAATTAGCAAATGACAACGTAAATTTGAATATTTGGAACGATATAAATTAACAATAAAAACATTTTTCCAAGCCCTGATTTTTTAAATATTAATTTATTGATATTTTAGAATCAAATATCTCACATACCGCTCATCCAACTATCAATCTTATGATTCTCGATTTAAATTATTGTTTTGCTAAATCAAAATTATGTATTGTTTTTTTTTTTTTGTTTTTGTATCTTTAAATACAAGAATAAAGTTTATTGTTATTATTAAAATATTATATATTTTAAAAATGAGCAAACAATGATATTTCATTGTATTGACCAATGTATAGGGTATTTAAAAAAACAAAATTTATAATTTTTTCTGCACTTTGCGATGCGCTTTTGTTTTTTTGTGAGACCTCTAAAAGATATTACATACAAAATCCCACAACTATTGTATTTAAAGTTTTTCTCTATCTCTTAAAATAATACTTCTAGGTAATCTGGAGTATTTAAGAAACGACAATCAATTGACGAATAACACAAAAACTAGCAAACCAATTACACGATATTTATATACGTTTGTTATCAGGGTGACTCAAAGCTTAAACATTTGTAAAAATCTACAGGGTGTTCCGTTTAAAAAAATTAATTTTTTGTCCACCCGGTATATATAAAACGCTACCGCAAAACTGACAGAAAAAGTGAAATCTACATAAAAATCCATATAAGAGCAATTTTTAAATTTTTTGAATTGGTTAACAATTAAAATAATAAACGGGGGTTAACTTTAATAAAACTAACTCTGTATGTACCTATACGTGCGTTAGAATAGTAATGTGATAAAGATATGCCTAGATTTCTGAACTGTAATCGATGTTAATATTTAAATATGACTTTCACAAATCACTTCTAAATTAATACTTTGAATGCAATATTAATATTTAAGCGCTCACTGGAGCGCTTAAATATTATATAACGTATGAAACGTGTTTTCACCCCTAAAATTTTTTTCCGAGTGTTAAAAAAATTTAGCTGCACTCCACCCGAAGTGGACTACTCACTCAGAGCAATGAATTATTTTTTTGACTTTTCATATTGGGGTGGTAGGGGGTAAATTTTGATTTTCAAATTATAAGGGGTGGCAATTTTTACGTATGTGATAGAGCATTGAAAGACAAATATTTTGCCATATAATTTTAATTTTTATCACTGCTGGTTACCGAGTTATTCGCAGAAAACCGAAAATCGCAGAAAGTTCCAAGGGTGCTTTTCCCCACTTAAAGCGTTTTTGGGACGATAAAAGAAATGGCTTTGTGCTTACCCTAGGGTGAACTACTAACCCACAAAGTTTGAAATTTTTTTGAATTTTCGGGTTCGGAAACTTCCCTTGTGAGAAGAAATGATGAAATTCAGGTCTGAAGAATTGTACTTGAAGTACCTTGTATAATGATCGTGACAATTTCATCACACGGTGTATGCATGCATTTTATCAATAAATATCGAAGCTTCGCAGTGGTCAGTTTTGGGCCCAATGTTGTTTCTACTTTTTATCAAGGACATTGTTTTGTTTTTCTGTAATACCTGTACATAATTAGGTAGGTACGTAGGAATTTTTTCAGGAAAAAATTTGGAACTTACAAATTAATTGTATGACTGCGAATCGAATGCAGCTAATCTATTTACGTTACGCCCATGATCTTGACTTGTATCATAATAACTTTATAATCTCATTTCTTGTTTATAAATACTTTTAAGTACTCTAACATTGAGACAAATTAAACGAATGCAAATACTTACTTATGAAACGTAATTCCCAATTCTTTATTCTTCGTGGCTAGGAAAAAACCACATGCTAAACAACTAACCATAATAGTTCCTTTTCGTTCTGTTACCGGAAAAAATATTTACACTACCTACTTACAATTAATCGGTTCACCTACTGTCTAAGACGATTACAAAATACTAATAACGCTGTTGTAATATTCAATTTCAATAATTTCTCATATAAATAATTATAAACACAATCAATCGGTTCACCTACTGTTTAAGGCTCGGTATTTCAGTCATGGTTTAACTTTAACTTTTAGTTTATTTCCAAAGGAACAATTATTCTTACAAATGTTACTATGGGAATAAACTAAAGGTTAAAGTTAATATGAAGAACCTGCCCATTGGGTGGTATGAATAAAAATGAAGAACCTGCTAATACTACAAATTTTAGTATCTTCTCCGTAGTCTTTGCTCCAATATTTTAGTATGTACTAAATTGCGAAGCAGATGCTTTAATTTTCCGAAATAGTATTCTTGTGGAAACTATTGAAGTGTTTACTACAGTTTGGAGAATTCACTTCGACTGATATATTCTTCGGTTTTAACATCAAATTGTAGCATTTATTTCGATATTAGCGAAGCTGGTCTCACAGCAGCTTCAGCTTGCATTCTGCATTTGACAGCATTTGTGAAAATGGCTCATATACAGGGGAAAAATTCATTACGCAAGAAGAAATTATGATAATGATTTATTGTTACTATTGATAATTTAGATAAGTAACAATGTTCATCACAAAACTATTTTTAAAATAGTTAAACTACTCGATTAAGCTTTCTAAAAGAAAATATAGCCTTGATAGCTAACAGATTTCTTCAACTGGTTAATGAAACTAGAGACGGTGCTCTTTCACATATTCAACAAATGCAAAAGTTTCTACGTAATTCGATAAAGTTAAAAAAAGACGATCCTACAACTAGGAGTTGGTACTGATATTTGGAATTCATCAAGATCGTTTCTAAAACTGGATGGATTAAGTTTATTGCTATATACGAAATATTCAACAGGTCTAAAGAAGAACGGGCTGTGCATAATACAATACCAATGTTGTCAAGAAAATTGATTGTACACAAGTTAAATTTTCCAAACTTCTTGAGTTTCATTACGTTATTTCAGCAAAATTTTTCTAATAACTAGGTTTTCATTTCCACAAATTATAAAATTTTTGTTACCATTCATTGTGAGCTTCATATCTCGCTTTCTTCAAATTGTTCCTTTTTCATTTTGCTCTTCGTATTAATTATTATTTTCTTTAATGTAAGTTCTTCAATAAAGTTTGAGAAAATACGAGCCTGGAATTTAACTAGGAGTTAGAGTTGGTATTGTTGTCAAGAAAAGTGATTGCACTCAAATTAAATTTTCCCAATTTCTTGTTTAATTACGTTAAATTTCAGCAAGGACTTTGGAAAAAAATACGAATCTGAAACTTTTCTGAGAACTGAATTTTCCTTTCCATAAATTATAAAATTTTGCTACCAGCCATTCATTTTGAATTTTTATCTCTCGCTTTTTTCAAATAATTTCTTTTTCGTATGCTCTTCGTATTTATTTTCTTAAATTTTTTTTTTTCAAATTTTTATTAAAATTTTTTACCAACTTCTTTGAGTGCTGTTTCTTTCCCCATTTTAACAGCCATTCTTTTGTATAACATAATTTTAAAATTTTCATATTTTTCACTTCTGACGAAGCTGTCGAACGACGGTGAAACGTAAAGTGTTATAGTGCGCGATTTAGTGTCCGCTTAAAAGATTTTGTGATACAGATTTAAAATTTTCTAACATAAGTGCAAATGTCTGTAGTAAGTCTTCATTTTATCTTCTCTCTCGGGCATTTTTGTGCTTAAAGACATCTTACAAACTAATTTTGTTTTTAAAGAAAGTATCAAAATACAGGAATAAATTAATTCCGTTGTGAGCAAATAATCACAAGGGTAAAATAGGAGTGGGAGAGAATGCTATACATTTTGAAGAATATACTAAACAATGAAAGCACATACTTGATATAGTGAAGTACTTACTTCACTGTTAAGAATTTTCTATATAAAGTCAAGTGCGTACTACCGGAAGCTAGTATAGAGTGGTTTTTTAAATCCGACGTCAAGTTGGCTGTGAAACATTCGTTGTTCTATTCAACTTGACGGCGGATTTAAAAAACCACTCGTTCTATTCATTGTGAATAGAACAACGAATGTTTCACAGCCAACTTGACATCGGATTTAAAAAACCACTCGTTATATACTTCAGGTTTAGAGTAAATACTACCGAGAAGATACTGATACTTGTAGTATTAGCAAGTTCTTCATTTTTATTCATACCACCCATTATAGTTAGTATTCTTGTGGAAACTATCGAAGTGTTTACTACAATTTGAAGAATTCACCTCGACTGACATTCTTCGTTTTTAACATCAAAATGTAGTATTTATTTGCTTCGACGTTAGGGAAGCTGGTCTCACAGCGGCTTGAGCTTGTCATTTTTTATGTTGTTGTGCACTTTCATTAATATAATATAATTTTATAATATATATTTCTGTACCAGTGGTGTAGAAAATTGTACATGAATATAAAGATAAGAAAGATACATACAAAGAATAAATAATATAGAATCAAATAACGATAATATAACGACAAATTAAAATTAAAAATTGGTGACATGTAAAAAGAATCATTCCTTTTCTGATTGAGAAAGGTATCCTAAAAATATTAAGTATGTTTTATAACATAATGTCATATTCCATATTTGCTATGCAAGACAATACCTCGTGCAGGTGCAATAGCATACTTAACAATTTAGTAATAAATGGCTGGAACGTTGGAAACTAAGCAAATACTGTGCGGAGACGATATTGTGGACAATTCAAAATAATCTGTCAAAGGTGTCAAATATATTAACTGCCATTTATGCTATTACATTCCTGTTAAATTTTTTCGCATCTATTTGTTCTGTGTGAACAAGACCGGGAAGCAACCTATCAAATATAAGTGTTTTGAAATTTCCGCAAACTCAATATTCTCTGCAGGAAAAATGAACTATAATCTATCGCAATTGCGAATAACTTGGACAGGTCGGTTTGGTTGCAGTGTAATTCTTGAGCTACTCTTCTGTTGAAGAGGCCCCAAATAGGGCCGACTTGCAACAAATTTTGTCAAAATTACTAGTGACATTTGTAAATGTATTAAATGTCAAAAACGTTAAAATGAAGTTTACATGGTACAAATGATGTGCCCAGATTTTAGCTGTCCTCCATTTACGTTCACTTCACCCAAAATCAAATCGATTTGATTTTAAACTGAACTGATTTTAAAGTGAACAGAGAGACTCTTAAAGGAATTATGTTTTGGAACAAAATAAGTATGAAATCACATAAAACTGATAAACTGAGAACTGACTTAGAAAACCAGCTTGATCAGTACGGGGTGCGGGAGGGGAAATTCAATCACTTCCTCATCACTGGTCGCCAATTGAATAACAGTAAATGAATTGCAATAAGTGATTTTTAAGTGAATTACAATCGATTCGCGTTCAAATAGCCTGTAAATGGAGGGCGGCTTTTATTTCCGCTGCTGTAATATTATAAAAAACTACAAAGAAAAATAATATGATGAAAATAAAATAGTAAATTATTGTCATGACAATGAATACAATTTGTTAATAACAAAAATTTTAATTAATTCTCTGTCAAGGTATGGTAAATACTTATTTAGAAAGACAACAGAATTAGCTTAATAAATGTCTTTTATCCTCCTTCCTAAAGCGTTGAAATATAAAAAAAATAATTGATTCGAAAGGAATTGTAAGGAAAATTAAAACGAAGCACTGCATAATGATAATAAAGTAAAATAGTAAATAAAATCGACAATTTTTTTTGGGATTATTAATTTCGTTTTAAAATCTCAAAAATCTAAAATTCTTCAGAAGACCTATGTTATTACAATACTTTTTTATAATTAAGTTTATAAAGTTTAAGGGCCAAACATAAAAAAGCTCATGCCGTTAGAAACTTCAACAAAAGATGTTTAAGATCGTGTTAATAACTACAGACTGTTCCATTTAAATTTTTTCAGAAAAATGGTCTCTTGCGTTATTCATCACACAGTAAAAATTTTAAAAGAAATTTCCGACTGAGTACCTTTCTGTTTCCCATCAGTGTATTTACCAAAATTCAGTAAAATATTTAAAAATAACCAATTTACAGAGTAAAAAATTTTGCCATTTTTTAGAGATAAATTGTGAATATCTCGAGAACTATAAACTTTATATCAATAAAGCCCATATTATTTTCATCTACACATAATGAGCTATTTAATCGTATAATAATATATGGGGTGTTCCATTTAAAAAAATACAAGTTAGGGTTCCCACAGTCTTAGTGCCGATTCACAACGGACGTACACTGTTAAAAATCGCATTCATCGGTGTGAAAGTAAAAAAAATGCGTGTTAAAATTTACACAGTGACCGTGTAAATTTGCCACAAAAATCACACCGGCTATTGCGTATTATTTATTAACTCCTTTTTGTTGTGAAATTACACAAAAGTGATGAAAATACAGTTAAGTGTGTTTGGACCATCTGCGTAATTTTTTTTATACGGGTGATGTCAGCTCGAGCCGTCTGCATATAGATGCGATGAAAAACGACGCAACTTTTTACACAGTGAATGTGTAAATTATTTACACTAAAGGTCTGTGTTAGTTTTCACACAAAAGTCGGTGTGGCCGCAAATGACACTGTGATCGTGTTAACTTTAACACCGATTTTTCAACAGTGTAAGCATAAGAAATACGTAAAGACAGTAGATACATAAATGTAAATTCTCAGTATGTCTGCCAATCAATTTTATATATGTTCTAAAAAAAAAAGGAACGAGACTCATTATTAACCATTACAAGAGTACTAATTGACGTAAGAATTGACAAACATACCGAAAACTTACATTTATGTATCTACTGTTTTAAAGTATTTCTTATGCTTACGTCTATTGTGAATCGGCATTTACGAGACACTCTGTGTACGTATATATAATTTTAGATTGTGCATCTAACCGATATGTATGTTAGTGCGTTAGATTTTCAAAATGTTCAATAGTAAGGCCACAATCTTCCGCCTACGCACTGTTGGCCCATCCTGTATAAGTGTCTTGATTATTTTGAAGTAAATTTGGATATTGTTCATTGTTATTAATCAGAAATTTAAAAAGTCCCGATCAAATCTATGCTTCCCTCGTATTTCTTATGGATTTCGTGAATATAAAAGAGTAAATTATTATTCTTATGAATAAATTGAAGAAAGAATAAAACTAGAAAACTTATATTCGGAAAAAAATACATAAAATTCCTTTGAAATTAAAGGTCGACTAAGATGTCCATAAAAGGTGAATAATACCCTGAAGGTGTCTAGGATGAGTTAAGGAAATGTACGAATATGAAGAATTAGTTCCCAGAAAGATGTAATCTCCATTAATATAGGATCAAAATAATCACAGACGCTATTGTATTTATTAATTTGCACGTTTGTCACCCCATTATTGAAGAATTTTTTCCATTAAATATTATTTAAAATGTATACTATGTTTTATGTTTTATGCGATTTATGGTATTTACATTCAAACATGTAGCTGCAACACCGTTAAACATCTTTCATTGACTTTAATTACTATTACCTACCTGTTTGTCCCATTAATTCTTTTTTTTTAAATCTAACTAAATGCTCATTAATTAATAGTATTAAATTTCGATTTAAAAGAAAAGACAACATAATGGACAAAATTTTCTTGTTAAAACTATGTGCCACACAAAAATGTTTAATATTCACGATTGTTAATCTGCAAACAGATGCTGTAATTTAAAAGTTAAATTGAAATGGAAATTTAAAAGACGATATTACGGCGTAAAATATATTGTAAAATTCTAATTCATCGAGCAAGAGGTCACAGTTTAGAATGGCCACGTTACATAATTTCGAACGACCTAGTAATATTCTAAGACATATACAAGAAAGGAAATAAGTATTTTATATTCAGTAACATGAAAACAATAAAAAGTACATGATTTGTTGATCTAGAATATGCGTTTACTTTCTAAATTAGATCATAATTAGATTTGTTTACTGCAACCAATACGTCTGATAGGGAAAGGATTAGAACTTAAGAGGTAAGCGTCATAAATTCCGGACATAACAAGGAAAAAAAATGATATAAATGAGCAACATAGTGAGTACCTAAACACGTTCACTCGTGGTCAAGTAAATCGTTACGATTCGAAGGACACGTAACCCTTAGCGGCAATATGAGCGAGGAGACGACAGCCATACAGTAAAGTACAATAGCATTTATTTACATTGCAGGTAATAAGGATGAGGTTAGCATGCAGGGATAACGATATTAATGACCACGACTGTACATACAATATTGTTACAAAAATATGAGTGCATGGCCCTTTTTATGTAACACAAACTGACTAAAATTTAATTAGGTTTGTGGATGATATTAATTAAAGTATAATATACTTTATATTATAATTTAATTTAAGTATGAAAAAGAATTTAGAATGAATTTGGTTTGTTTCTGTTCAAAATCACTTATTGTTAGTTCTGGTGCAGATATTTAAATTTATTTATTTTAAGTCAGAACTAAATAAATAGAAACTTCATAAAAATTTTAAATCTGATATAATTTTGTACTTCCAGATTTTAAACATTTACAGTGCAGAACAAATTACATGTATCTAACCGTTAGTCAGTGCTTGAAATGAGCTTATGCTGAAATTGAAATGCCGAGGTCAAATTGATTTTAAAAAAATGTATCAAATTGTTTAGAGTTGTTCAACAATATTGTTTTGAAGAAACAATGATTTACAATAGTAAACTTTTATTAATTTTTTTTCAATTATGTTGTTTTATAATTAAAGTAAGTTAAAATAATATTTTATTCATCATTTATGTGTCCCGTAAAAAAATTTGGACAAGTTTTAATGTCAAAATCAGAACACGTTTGTTAACTTTCAACTAATTACAAAAATTGCAAATAAATTAGAAACACAAACATTTGAAAAAGAAAAATTATCGAGATTTGATGACTCTTTGGCGATTAGAGAAGATTTAATGGTATGATCGATTAACTAGTCCTAAGGTATACACTTTTTATTGAAGAAATTAATTAATTTTGTTTTATCGACGCGACGTTCAGGACGAAGCGATTGTCAGTAAGACACCAATTAGTCATGGAATAAGTTTTTGTTGGGGTAGATGGAAATATAACGCGCGTTCAATTGAAAAGTTCATTAAGATAGTTGTGATTTTTTGTTGAAAGAAGATAAAGCGCAAAAGGGATGACTTCCTAAACTAACTGACCTTTAACGGATGACATCGACTAATGGTGCGTATTCACCAAAAACAGTGTTTCGAACTAGCTCGGAGCTAGTTCAAAACTAACGAGTTCAGAGCAGGTTGAAAACTTTTTGACCTGTACACACCAAAATTTGTTGGAGTCGGAATTATTTCTAAACGAAAATCCCGAACTGGTTCGCTATTATTTAATTGTTGCCAGAATGAGTGACACACGTCCATATTGGAAATGAGTTTCGAGCTGGCTTGCAATTTGTCCGAACTCCAAACCTTTTCATCTTACCACTACTTCACGGATCGGATTCGGTTCGCTGATAGCTCAAAACCGGCGAAACACGAGAAGCGTCCTCATCAATTTCAGATCTTTTGTTGAACAAGCTCTGAGTAGTTCTGAACTTGTTCAGAGCTTTGATCAGTATACGCCTTAACGTGTTTGGCTTGTTATGTGATTTCATATCTTGAATTAAAGTCCCCTTTTAATGAGGTTATTACAAATCAACTGTTTTCAAAACTAAACACAACAGCTTTTTGCTGTTTAACGGCTTTCGCTGTGGAAAGTTATCTAATCCAAGACCTGCTTCACAATGTGACGAAAAATTCGAAGGTTACTCGATGAACTTTTCAATTGAACACTTGATATAAGGCGAAACGTTGGAAATGAATGTGCAGTAGTTAGTCAGATTTAACCAATGAGAAATTAACCAATTTGAGGCAGCACGTGGATCTCTTACTTTTTGGCTGACATTTCATTGGCTAGTATCCATCCATCAACAAATATGTATAAAAATTATAATTTTTGTTGTCAGCAAAAACAAAACAAAAATGTTGACAGTATAATTTATAATTCCATCATGGGTGCTGCCATCATTAATGACGTGTCATGTACCCAGGTTTAATATACACCGTGTCCACGGATCGGGTTCACTTTCTATTTTTCACTTTTCGAAAAAAATCATTCTTTATAAAAGCGTTTGCTTGTTCAAGAAATGTCAAAAATGTTTTAGAAAATATTAAATTTCCACCAATAACAATAAAATAAAATAAAATCTTGTTTACATTATCACAAAATACATCTCAAAAATTTCGTTAGTAAAATCACGTAAGCTGGTTAAGTCAAGCAATATCAATTACTGCAAATGTAATGTGATGATAATGTGTAATGGGTGATAGTTATGTAGAAATAAGAACATAATATAAAATAAACTCTCTTCGAAAATTAAGTTTAAATTTTTTACTTCATTTTTTAAATTTTAAAAACCTGCGAGGTAATAAAAAATTACTTTTGTGAATTAAAACGTGATAAGATATCAAATTCATAATACTGCCCGCTTCTAGCTGACGTGATTCTTAACAGAATTTTAATCTTCACCTCATTTTGTAAAAGTTAAAAGATAAATTTCCCAACTTTTTCAGTTGTTAATGGGAATTTATTATTTTCTGTAATATATCTTGGGTTTTTAGGTCAAGCAAAAACTTCTGTAAAGAATGATTTTTTTTCAAAAAGTGAAAAATAAAAAAGTTTTTCCTATAGTGAATCCTATCCGTGGACACGGTGTATATCGGTAAATCGTTAATGAATAACAAAAACAATAGAATCGAATCCTGAGCAACGCTAATTTTAATATTATAAACATTGGAAAGTTAGTTACACTTCTAAACAAACAATAATTGCTTTTCACGTAGATTGAAAATATATTTGGGTAACTATTTATGGGATAAGTCTCTGAGACCAAAACTAATTAATTTAGACTTGTTTTATTGAAAATTTTTATATTTTCTTTGAAGCCTTTAAAAGCGACGTTTTGCTGTATCACTTGACAATTTCCTTAAGATTAATTTTTCGACACTAACAATTACCAGCTGATGTCCAACAGTTGCATGTTTTTAGGTGTTTTATACGTTGGTTTTGAGTGACTAAAATCAAATTTCAATCACTAGCGACTAAAATCAACAACTATCCATGACGACCGACCATGACTGCTTGACGTTTTAAGTAATGTCAATTCAAAAATATCTTTTCAAGATTCTTTGTTGTTAAAAAATGCAACTGTTGGACAAAACGTCGTATATCACACGTGAATGAAATGTAATTATACACTCGTGAGAATTGTCTCACTCATGTATAATTTTGCATTTCTCTCACTTATAATATAATCTATTAATCGTTCATCACCTTGTAAGGAAGCCTTTAACAAAAAGTTACATTGCATGACAAAGGCTTGTGAAGTTGCATGATGTTGACTGTTTCAAAGCAGCTAATTAATTCTTCATTTGTTTACATGTGTATTATGGTAATTTTTATGACGAATTTTAATAGGAGTTACTTAGAAAATGTGTACCATAGTCTATAAAGTTTATCAACGTAGATCGGGACTTTCCAACACAAGAGGTAGGACTTTCCAAGTAATTTAGCATTTTTTTTTCCTTGTTATTGTTGTGCCGAGCATGACGTTTACAAACTGTATACGTTCCAAACTCTCAGTCACGAATGCAATATGGCATTAGATTCGGAATTAGAAGAGGTGCTCAAAATTTTATTTGGTTTACCCTACCCTGACAGATTTTAATTCCAAGGTCTAAAGAATTTGTTAGAACAGAGAGAGAGCTTTCAGGTCACATTTTTAGCTCACTTGCGAAGTAAAAGTTTCTGCTAGTTTTTTTTTTTTTTTAATATTTGTTATCTAGAATGGTAAATTTTTCAACCAATATTACAATATCTCACAAAAATGTAGCAGACTATTAAAAAATTAAAGGTAATGTGGCCCCTTCGACTCATTCACAGAGAAAAGCGAATAGTAAAAAGTAACACAATAGAGCTCCAGTAACAAATTGTGTGAGATATTCACACAATTGTTTGGCATTTTAATATTTTTATAGTAAAATTACAAACAAAAATATTAAAATGCCAAACAATTGTGTGAATATGTCACACAATTTGTTACTGGAGCTATTTGAGCTACAATTGTGTTACTTTTTACTATTCCTTTTTCTCTGTGTTGAAAGTCGATGTAATGTGATTTCACGAAATTATTGCTCTTGACGACCGTTGTAACTTTTTTTACTGACACTTAATGCAAGTTTTTCCTTTCTTTAAAAACAAAACGCAGTTTATAGAATTGTGTTTTGGATAATAGTTTTAATACCTAGTACCTCTCCGATAAGTGAACTTGATGACTTTAAAAGAGTTATTTATGCAACAAGGCAGCAAAGTGGCACTTTTAGTTTCGTTCAGATTAATTTGTGCAGAAATTTAGAATGTTTTTTTTTATCGAACAAGTTTGCAAATTATGAACCAAGGCGAATCCGCGGTGAGCAAGCAAACGAATTCGATAAAGACACTTTACTGTCGTGGTGCATGTGCATACAACATTTTCTATACTACCACTTAGACACCGTTCATTCTAAGAAGTAAATGATTACTGATACTGACAGGTCACCGCGAACATCTGATGATCAGTGGTGTAGGAACAGACAGATCACGGTTCGTAACTATAACGGTTACTTCATGTCGGTAGTAATGGACGAGGGACGGGTGGAGTGCGTGGTAGCGTTTGTGACGTCAGCGATAGACCATCAAAGCGTGCTTGTTGAAGTTATTATAGTTTTGATCAGTTGTCAAAATTTGGAAAGGAAAATAACACTAAAATAATACTGTTTGAAGCACATGATATGTAGATTAATCGCTAGTTGCACCAAACTCTTATGTCAAGCATAAATTTAAGCGGTGTTAATAACGTGACATTTCAGGTACATTGTGTAAGTTATGCTTTGTTCCTACACAGTTCCGGACTAGTTCGAGACTGTCCAATATATTCGCTCGTCGAATTAATAACCGCTTTCAAGAACTGCGTTAAATGTAAAACTTTGATCGGCGCATGCTTTTAACAGTTTCGGATTAGCTAGATGCTGGCCTAGTATTGTGGCGCTTAAAGTTAAGTTGACCTTAAATGTTTGATGCAACTGACCATAATGGACCTTATCTTATTGTTATCGTTGTCGTCTGCGTTGCCATTCCCGGGCAATTGGAGATTAGCTTCTACTTTAATTGAAAAGAAATCGACTATTGTTTACGGCAAATGTGATTAATGCCGTGTTGCGATAACTCCTTAATAGCACTTTTACCTACATCAATTTCTAATTACACGCAAAAGTTAATGAATTCATAATCCCGCTACAATGGCAATTATTTTATAAAAAAGAAACTTATCTTCTACAAAATCTCATTGAATTTCACAAGATACCAACGCAAGCTTTTGAGATAATTTTTTAATTTAATTCAAATTTTTAGAATGAATTTTAACTTATTACAAAGAAATTCTTAAAGATTTTTCCTATACCTAATCTGCCATTATTTCTCTTACTGATTTTATTGTGTAGGGTTGATTAAGAATCATCTGTACCTATACCTATTCAAAATATTTTTGAAACATATTATTTTTTATTACAAAATTTCAACAAACAAATATTTTGCAAAAATATGTACATAGTATACTTGGAAAGTACAGATAGTCAACTAATTACCAAGTCTAATTTACATTCTTTTATTCTTCTGAAGTTGTTACGAACTTTTTACTTTCTTCATCGGAATCGTTCTTTATACTATGTGTTTTTTTAAAAATGCCATAAGGGGTGGCTGTGGAAAAGAAAATTCATGTCTTAGCTCCATTCATTTACTTTAAATTTTCAGCTTTGGCATGTGTTAGATGCCAAGCTACGACATGAGTTTTAATTTTCATGGCCAACCTTTATGGCATTTTTAAAAAAACACATGTTACCTTTTGTATTTCTTCAACGAAAAACAGAAATTGGGTGCAAATCAGCATTAAATTAAGGGAATGAAGCAAGATTTACGACAGTTTCGTTGCGATTACTCAAAACTTTCTACGAAAACTGGACAATTTAACAAAGAAGATGGGCAAGTTCTTAATTACGACTGTAATTAGTTTTTCTTATCGCACCTCAAAAGTCCGCCTTCACCGCGAACTTGTTAATTAAGTTGTCATGTGCTCGATACGCTCGTCGATATTTAGGTTAAACGCATTTCATTCAGTGCCTTGTTAATGAAAAGCTAAGAAGTTTTAAGGAGTTGGAAAGCTTTTAGAGAAACAGACGCGGTTGTTCGCGCAATTAATTTTTTGATGGATTAATTCAACATACTCTGATTACTTACAGAAATACGAGTAGAAACTTTGGTTATTTACCGTGACAATGAACTTAAGGTGTTCGTTGTGGTCATACAATGTTCTTTTCTGAGGCAACGAATTAATTCTACAAATAAATGAAACCTACAAACTGAAAGTTCGTTAAACGATTATTCTATGACGGAATAATTCTCACTGATCTTCACGGAATAAAAAAAATCTGAAGAAAATGTATTTGAAATATATTTACTTATATCAAATAAAGTGAAGTAAAAGATTCAACGAGTCAAATAATAGTTATTTGTTATACAAGACGGTAAAATTATTCTTTATCGATGAGTGAAAACGTCTAATTCCCGAGTGACGAAGGAGCGAGTGAATTAATTTTCAGGAGTCGATAATTAAATTTTACCATCGTATGTAACATTCTATTTTTTTCTATAGCGAACAATTTCGCAGAAAAATAAAGAGAGCAATCACGTCTCAAAATCACGTTGTATGATGATGATCCCAGTAACTAGTGTGGGTTGTTGCTATGATTAATTAAATTAAATTAATTTAAAAGTTTATAAAAACAGGCAGTCTTTTATTAATAGTTTCTGAGATAGAGCTATTTGAAATTAAAAATATGAAGTTGCTAAATAACTTTTATTTTAAAGCATTAACATTAAATTTGTCAAAAACAGCGCTACATTATGGTGAAGAATTAAATCAACATGAGGCGCCAAATTTAAATTATTCCGGAACGGCCTAGTGGTAAAATTGTCCAATACTTAATCAATATTTATCTCAGAATCCATTAATAAAAGACTACCTATTTATATAAAATTTTTGACTTATAATAACCCAAACTAGACGCCCACGAAGAATTGACCTTTCCTCCCGGGATATCTAAATTGGTTTCATTGAATTATTTTCGTAAAAAAAAAATTTTTCTTCGAAAATTCCTTAAAAATTTATAAATTTTGAACTTATGTTTCTGACTATGGAGATAACATAGGCTTACGAAAATATAACAAGATATTTTTAGGACTTTTGACTTTATGAAAATATGAAAAAAGTTAAAATATCTTTTAGCATTATACAGCACGAACAGTACTTTGAAACATTTGGTATCTCATTTTCTTTTAATGGGATGACCTATTTTTTATTTCAGAAATAGATAGTACTTAAGCTTAGCTTTCTAATGATATCAGGTTATACAGTATGTCCCCGGATTGAGTTTACAATACGTATAATGGACCAAAAATTTTTGAATTAAGATTTCATGTTCTGCAGTTCAGGCCTGCTTGGCGTGAAATGAATTTGTGCCAAATTTGACGCCGAAAGTCTTCAAGATGGCGGAATTAACACAAGAAGAAGTAAAATCTGTGTAGGTAAAGTGGTCTTCCTTTTGAATTTAGGAGAAAAATTTAGTAAGATAAAATGATTCTCATTTCAAATTAGAGAGATATACCAAATTTCAACACCCTAGAAAAAAAATTGAATTACGGAAAATTACTAATTAAATTATAAATATTTCAGTAAAGTTGTAAAATGTTAACGCCATCTACATATTTATTGACTAAAAACAAATAAAATATGATTATTCAAATAACTCAAATATCTCCCTAATTTGAATCATTTTATCTTACTAAATTTTTCTCCTAAATTCAAAAGGAAGACCACTTTACCTACACAGATTTTACTTCTTCTTTTGTTAATTCTGCCACCTTGACACAAATTAATTTCGCGCCAAGCAGACCTAAACTGCAGAACATGAAATCTTAATTCAAAAATTGTTGGTCCATTATACGTATTGTAAACTCAATACGGGGACATACTGTATACTCCGTGCGGAATCGATCGGCGCGAATCCAATCAGCTGCCCGAGTGTCAGATTGGTTAAATACTAATTATACCAATAAATGAATCGGAATTATTTACACAATTATTTGTGAATTTGTTACCCTTATTTCTTACGCAACTCCAGTTATTCTAGAAATTACTAATAATTATGTCGCGTAAAAGAAACAATTCCCCAGCTGTTAAACATGTAATAAAACGAATTGAGATATGTATCAAGGTCGCATTGTGTGCAAACGAGTAGTCAATAAAAAACTTTATAGTCCTATTATACTGCTGCGTTTAAAAACGTGGCCTCGTATTTCGTACGCAGAGCCGCAGACAGGAAGTAAAAATTTTAGAACAAGAAACTAATTACTACTTGCGCAATTATCTTGAAATGTCACACATTCGAAACATAATCAAACAACTGTTAACTCTAAAACTGACACTAACCAACTCAGCACTATTTATACAAACATTATGAATTTAGCGCCAACAATGCTTAAGCCTATTTTGGTTTAGTAGGCTGTTCTACCTACCTGTCATTACTCCATCATCGTGGTCAAATATTTTAGTGTTTAACTTTTCAGCATTTTTATTAAAATCCGTATTGACAATTTTAATATGTAACTACCTAATCCATTGTTATATTTTGTTGTTGTTAATGTATTTACTAACTGAAACGGTTAGCAACTTTCTTCTATTCCGCGTAAGTCAACTTAACCTAAAAACAAATTTGTTAGTTATTGCAATAAAATTATTGCGAAAAATTGAACTAAACTAAAAGGAGTTTTTAATCGTCCTTCAAGCCGTTAATCCTTGTCACGAAACGAATTTTCTATTTTTAAGTTATCGATAACCTTAAATTCCTTTATATTACATTCAATATTTCCCAATACTTTATTGCTTCCTCGGGAACAAACTACAAAAGTTGAGAGATATGTAATAATAAAAGTGAGATTAAGAATTACGTTTACTTACTAAACGGTGAGCAAATAAAAATCAGATTAGAGTAGGCGGTGCAAAGAAGATGTATGTCTATGATTAAATAAAAAGTCAATAAATTTGACAATCCATGAATGTATTACATTAATTAATGCAGGTAATTACAGACATTGCACTGCCTACTCTAGTCTGATTTTTATTTGCTCACTTTTTATCAGAGTTGATTAAAAAGGTTAAAAATGTTTCTTGACTTCTTTAATTATCGATAATTATCGATGTTATCGATAAATATCGATATTTTTATACGATATCGCGCACCCCTAGACTCATGACACTATAATATAATGAGTACGGTGCAGTTCTTGCTTGTGATATAATATGCAAAAGAAAGCAAATAATATACCTATATCGAGCAAAAGTATATTAAAGAACTTGACGTTTCGTGAAATGGATTGTTCACTTTATCAAAAGTGAATAACGGTAATATGAACAATTAGCCTACTTAATTTTAGTTTTTCAGTTTTTGTGAAGCGAATGTTGTTAAAAAAATTATCAGTAATAATATAACTCATTAAGTTCAAAAGGAAACGAAAGGAACGTCAAATAAGTTCTTTAATACTTTTGCTCGATATAAATTTGTTTTCTTTTTCACATTTTAATCTAAGTTGAAGATGTATAACGTTAGAACCGTCACTTATGCCCGGTTGCGCCAACTTTTTAAGCAGAGCTTAAATTTAAGTTATGTTTAGAATGTGACATTTATACAGAGTGTACATTAATGATTGAAGGGTGTTTGAATTTCCCGCCCATTAGATTATTTGTAAAAGTTGGTACTGCATACTATTCTGTTTTACCATGGGCGGCACATAAAATTATATATTATTAAAACAATTTATTAGTGATTAGAAATTATTTTACGTTTATTAATTACATACATTGATATGGAGAATATAAAAAGTAAAGCAGATATAAAATAAAATTATAACATCTGTTCAAAATGTCCCCCATTTGAATCCAAACACAAATTTACTCTTCTTTTCATGTTTTCGAAAACTTTGTGTCGTGTTTCTGGAGTGATGCTGTTGACAGCCTCTGTAATAGCATTTTGTAATTCTTCTAACGTATGGAGACGTTCTGAAAACACTTTATTTTTTAAAAAACCGAACATGAAGAAATCAAGTGGGGTTAAGTCTGGTGACCGAGGAGGCCATCTGTCCCTACTTATTAACCTATCCCCAAAGAACTGTTGCAAATGATTCAACGTTGTCAGTGCAGTGTGGGCTGTAGCTCCATCCTGTTGAAAGTAACCCCGTTGTAATTCATCGTCATGAAGTTCTTCAATGAAAGGATTTAAAATTGTTTCTTGATATGCAAGTGCATTAATATTGTGTTGAAAAAAAATAGGTCCAATGATCCTCCTTCTTGACATTGCCAACCACACACCGATCTTCTGAGGATGTAATGAAGTCTCTTCAAAAATATGAGGGTTTTCTGCACACCATATTCTACGGTTTTGCGAATTTACATGCTGAGATGAAACCATGCTTCATCACTGAAGAAAGTTATGTCTAACATATCGTCATTATTTAAGAACTCATTAAACCATTGGCAATATTGCACTCGACGAGGCAAATCAAGAGGTAGCAACTCATGAGTTACAGTTATCTTATATGGATGTAAATGTAGAACCTTCTTGCAAGCCTTTTGATATGTACCAAGTGATAAATTCGTTTGAGCCGATAAACACCGTAAAGACTTCTTCGGACTTACATCCATTCTTCGATGAATATCTGCGATGACTTCTTCGGTGAGAACAGTGGGCCGGCCTGTAGATTTTCCTTTAGAAACACTGCCTGTTTCACGAAATCTCTGAATTATACGGCGGACGTGTTGCATAAAAGAATCATATGTGAATACCACTTCAGGGAACTGTTCTTGAAATTGTTGGTGACAACTTTGATAAGAATAATTCCACACATTTTGTTCATTGCGTATCCCCGACCGAAAATAGGCCTCAACAATAAATTTATTGTGCAGGTCCGTGAAAACCATCGCTAACCTAAAACGTTTGTGTGTATTTTTATTTCCTGTTATATGGCTGTACTTACCAATGAAAAATGTCTGACAGCAAAAGTGGAAATAAAAATAACCTTTTCGTTAATACTAACTCAATAATAATAAAATAAGGAAATCAAAACGTAAACAATACAACACACGCACGCTACTGACGAAATTCAACATATCCAGCATGAATACCAATCTTGTAAGACGAAAATTACTAATTCGACAACGCGCCAAATTCAAACGCCTTTCAATCATTAATATACACTCTGTACATATATGGTCAGTATACCGGCTGTTTCAAATTGAGTGTGCACTGAAGGGATCTTCTAAACCGTAAGAGATACAAATTTGGTTAAATGGAAGAAAAGTTGCACAAATCAATGCCTAATTCGTATTCATTCACAGAATAAATTTTTTCTTATTTCTTCTTGAGATATTGACCAAAATGTAAAAATGTCGATTTTCTTTTTTCCTCTGTATCTCTCGTATTATAAATAATTTTGAAATTCTGATTTAACTTTCTACAGGCACTTTCTTATTCTGCTTCGAATAGAGGTGGCCGAATTGAAGTCAAACGTTTCGTCTCTCCACGACCATCTTCAGTTTCGATTTTTTAAATACAACGTATATCTTTTAATTATTCTATTCGATAGAATTTTTTCTGTTGATTGCAGTGATACTTACAATTAATACTTTTTTCAAGTAAAGTTAAAATATGATAAAAAAAGCTTGATACAGTTTCGTCATGATTTATTTAATAAGTAAATTTATTCCTTAGTACTTTTTTTACTTACTAAATATTAATAACTAACATTCAAATGTCGGAAGAGGAAAAATCAATAAAATCAATCAATCAATCAATAAAAAATCAGAGGGCTAATATTTGGTGATCTTAGAGGCCACGCGACAGGTCCATTTGTACCTATCAGGAAAAGTTTGATTCAAATAATTTGTTGTTATTTCAGCATTATGTGCTGGTGCTCCATCATTTTGAAATTACAATTCCCTAATATGATTTAGAGGAATGTAATCTAAAATGTTTTCCAATGCTGTCCTTAAAAAATCGATGTAACGTTCAGCTGTTACATGATTTTCGTAAATGATCGGACCATTAATTCTATTATGCCAAATACCACACCAAACATTTAAGCTGAATTGTATCTGTGGTCACACTTGTTGAAATCTTTTTTGATTCTCCCTGGACCAATATCTATGTACATTTCTATTAAATATTCCCTTGTTTGTAAAATTAGCCTCGTCAACAACTATCTCGTATAACAAATTCTTTTAACGGATACTACAAATGTGCACTATCAGTGTCCATTAAAAGAATTTATTATACAATAACTAAAGAGACAGATATTAAATAATTCATTGAAATTTACACTGTACCTAAGAAAATATTTGAAATTATGTATTAAATAAAATTTTCATATAAAAATCTGTATTATTTAAGCTTCGAATTAATATCAACAATTAAGTGTGATATACCATTACAATCAGGAGAAAAAATGGCAACAAATACGATAATAAAAAGGTATACGTTATATTTAAAAAATGTAAACTGAGGATGGTCACGGAGAGACGAAACGTGTGACCACAATTCTACTGCCTCTATTTGAAGCAGAATCCAAAAGTACCTGTAGAAAGTTAAGACAGAATTTCTAAATTATTTTTAATAAGGGAGTTACAGAGGAAAAAAGAAAATCGATATTTTTACATTTTCACCAATACTTCAAGAACAATTAAGAGAAAATTGATTCTGTTAATGGATACGAATTAAGCAATGACTGGTGCAACTTTTCTTCCATTTAACCGAATCTGTAACTCTCATGGTTTAGGAGATCCCTTCAGTTCACATCCAATTTGAAACAGCCGGTAATGTCAAATACATTCTGATTGACATTTAAGCTTCAACTTAAGTATCAATTAGATTGTGACTAACGTTTTGTTAAATCTAAAAATAATGTCATAGTCTAAACACCATTTAAATTTAAGCTCTGCTCAAAAAGTTGGTGCAACCGGGCATTAAAGCTTCTAGGAAAAAATTGTACTAATTAAGCCTTATATACTTGACAAACAAAAAACAACAAAGAACTCTCAGGAAATAATTTACACTGTTAGAATGAATAATTTTCCAATGATTAATATCCTTAAAACTGTCCGTTTGGTAGTTAGAGTAAATTACCGTCACATAAATAACCGCCTCGTTTAGTATAATTTTGTTATGGTAATAGCAAAGAATGCCTTGTAACTTTGCTTGTAACTAAACATCATTCAAAGAATGCGTGCCAACGCAACATGGTGGCGTAGTTGCGTAGTAGAATCCTCACCTAACGGCTACAACTGTAGTTAATTTCAATTCGCGCGTTACAGTTTTCATAATACATAATTTCATAACGCTTCGCTTCTGTGCATAAATATAATCACTGTAAACTAATGCTGCACCAAGGTTGTTGAATTCGTGCTTCAACCGAATTCTTGTTTTATGGTCCATTAATCGTTCTAATCGTGATAAAAAATTGAAAACTCAGAACGCAAACAGAGAATAAACAGTTTATTTAGAGCAGCAATAAATAGATAATTATAATGTAATACATCCACTGTAAATATTAGATTCACTGCTTAAATGTTTAAAATGAAGATGTTAATAGAAGTACAGTTAACGGAATTCACAGTTAGAGCAAACTGTATTTAATTAAAAAATCTTAGTTAGCATTAATTAGTGAATGCAAACGCAACAAAAAAAATATTAATAAAAAAACAATAATAAGAAAAAATAATGTAAAATTTGCAGACATTAAAATACTTGCTGTTAATCATATTATCAACTTCATACTTTGTATTTCGTCTCTTTCAATCACAGTAGAAAGATTGTAGGTAAAGTTAACCTGAGCTGTTGTTCTCATGACAATAAATTTAATATTAAAAGAACAAATAATTTCAATATTTATTTGGTCCATCACATCATCACATTAATGTCACAATGACATTCATGGTGTGAGAAATCCTGTGAGGCCAGCACTGTACAACTGTATCACGCACCACGTGACCGAGATAACAAGGCTGGGAAGCCGGGGAAGTACCGGTGTGTGGAAAGAAGCAGACAGCTGAGACAGCAGAGTTAGCGGAATACCGGGTAGTCGATACTACAAGTCGAAAGTAGGCGGTTCAGAGTGGCATCGCATTAAGAATAATTTTGATAATATTGTGAAGGATTACAACTGGACAAATAAATCATTTTGTTATTTTTATGTATTTCTAACAATGGTTTTCAACATCGTTTCAGTATAAATTTCTGGGCTGGTATTATCGGTGATTCTCTAGTAAGCATACCTTTTACGTTTTTCCGTTGTCAGGTCAAACCATTTTGTAGATTAGACCCCTTGAACTTCCTCCAAGATTAAATGGTGAAAATTACGGGCAGTTTTTACAAGAAAATTTAACCTAATCTGATAGAAAATGTACCTTTAGCAAATTACGTAAACCAATGGTTTCAACACGATGGTGCGCCGGCACATTTTGCGAGAAATGTTAGAGACATTTTGAACCAGCAATATCCAAATTGCTGGATAGGTCGTGGAGGCCCAATAAATTGGGCGGCCAGATCTCCCGACCTTATACCATTAGATTATTTTCTTTGGGGCACATAAAAAACACCGTTTACCGCGTACTCGTAAATAGTGTGGACGCATTGCGAAATAGAGTTATGAATGCTGTAGCAATGGTGACTCCAGCTATGTTGAAAAATGCAAGAAACAACTTACTAATTGTAAGACGGGCAAGGCTCTGTATTGAAGTTGGTGGTGGTCCTTTTGAACATTTACTTTAATAAATCGTTGTTTGTTTAAAGTGTTTTTTTATTTTTTATGCTTTTTTATGACAGTACTGTAATTAAAAGTTGACCAAACATTTTATCAAAACTTTATAATTATTTTTAGGCCCGATTTATTCACCTCCAAGTAAATTTATCTGGTCATTTATTCCCATAGTAACAATTGTGATCACAATAGTTACTATGGGAATAAATGACCAGATAAATTTACTTGGAGGTGAATAAATCGGGCCTTAATCAACAATACCTACAGTCATATCCTAGGAAATACAGACATTGAGTTAATTTTCCTTCACGGAAGCGTGTTTGACACTGAAATTATATAAATTACATTACTTAATTCAACAATTCAACATTTCATGTTTCATATACTATATTTATTTTTGTTAAGAAAACATATTTTTTCGACTACCCTATTCGAAAGTACAATTTTACCGTACTCATTCGAGTCGAGAAAGCGGTACTTTACCTGCCTAGGCAGGTAAAATATTTTACCTGATTCTGACGAAGCCTACTAGACCTATTCTGAAGTGGCATTAATCGGTTCTAATTAATATGATTGTTTATCTATAAATGATAACCAATTAATTGTTTTACATTTAATTATTTTTCATTAACACTGTTGAAATCTTTTTATTTTGGATTAATTAGTATGATTTAATTCCTTTTAGGTAATTTGTAAAAAGCGTTGCCTGCATCATGGCCTGCTTTATCGTCGAATCCAATTAAATGTCAAATTAATTTATCATTCAAATCAACTCAAAAAGTAACAACATTTTTGCGCTGGCGTCGCATCTTTTGGTGTCGTCTATAACGTATTATAAAGTAAATGAAATATATTTTTTAAAAAATTACGAAGTTATAAACATAGATATAAATCTGCAAGTTTTGAGCACTTCAAAATAAATGGCTGCTTGCTCGCCGCGGCTTCACCTTGGCTCGCAATTTACAAACTCGTTCGACAAAGTGCCACTTAACAATTATTTGATCACCGACATTGTGGAGCCCTGGCAAAGGTACCTAGTTTCTCTAAAATATCTATGAATTTTATAGCAGAAATATCAGATTCCATCATCTTGAAAACAGTTTTTTCATCGTTCATACATTTGAGAGACATCACTTCTATATCACTATCAGAGTGTTTTTCTTGTACTACACAAACATATCTGTAATGTACTGCTTGCCTCTTTCCTTTACCAAAATAAAATCTCCCACACTCGCATCATCATAATTCACGGGTATTGATAGTTCTCGATCTACTTCTACATTTTCTACATCTTCAACATCATAAATGCTGTCACCACTTTCAATCCCTCTTCTGTATTATCTGAACTGGAAGTTTTCCTCTTTTTCTTTGTCAATTTTTGAATTTCCTTTTTTAAATTATTCTTGCTCTTTCTTCTTTTAGTTCTTGTTTTTTCTTTTTTTATGATAATCTTGCTATGCTTTAGATGTTATAGTTGATGGAAACTTTTCCCTTTTCTTTTTCTTTGTGGAATCTGATTTTTCTCGCCAAAATAATGCTTTTTTGAAAGGCGTCGGAATGTTCTCTTTAATTGAAGTAGAAGATTCAGTTTCACATTTCGATGGAGTAATATTTTCTATTGACATTAATGCGGAATCTTTTGAAAGAGACTCGCACGTAGGTGAAGTATGCCGAACTGATAACTCCGAGAGAACCCTCGTCAGTTTGTGTTTGTGAGCGGTCTTGAATTAACACTTCTAATTCCTCAATTTCATTAAGAATATTTTGGCTATCATTGTTTAAATGTTCTGATTTTGAATTAATTCTTCAGAATCTTTTTTGTCAGCACCTTCTTTTTCTACTTCAGCAGTTTCTGTTCTAAGTTTTTCACAAATTTGAAATAATAAGGTGTCTTCTATACTTCCTGACCACTTTTTGTTACAATTTTCTTTAAAAACTTCCAATTTTTCTTTCGAGATAAGTTCTTCCAATAATGATAGACGTTGTCTAACTTGCTCCACTTGATGGTGAGATTTTGAAGTGGACTTTGATATTTTAGCAAACTGAACACTATTAACATCAAATGGAGACAATCCACAGACCCGAAAGCCATGTTGTACGGTTTCATCTGTTATGTTAGACAAAGCCTTTTCAAATACAACACAAAAGGTTTCTTTTCTCAATTTGTTTCCAATATTATCAATATGCCATTGCCTGATATCTTTTCTCCAAAGTAATTTCAAGGGTTTAAAAACCGCCACATCCATAGGCTGAATCATGGCCTTCTAAATGAAGAGCGAGTTCTAACTGGCCTGGGCGTTTTCAAAATTTTTCATTAAATTTTTGTGCTCGAGAAAACGCCAAAAGTCAACACTTTGGCGCTGGTTACCGGGCGCCGAGTGGCGACCACTGTCATTACTGTTAATCAAAGTGGGTTCACGCAAAATTAATTAATTGATATGTCTGTTCGTTTGTTCTGCACTTTCTACACTTTTAACTTCTTTACTCTGCTTTTCTCACTCCTACTTAAATTGTATTATACACATCTCACTCTCTCGGGAGCGGTTGGTGTAAAAAGTGTAGAAAAGTGCAGAACAAACGAACAGACCTATAAACGTAATACAACCAATACAACATAATTTATATGATATAAACTTTACAGATTCATGCAAAAATCATTTGATCACATCGGAGTGAAGTACGCTTGCGCAATAGAGAAAGACTGTCATTTTAAAAAGCTTTCGTGTTATGAATAATTACAACAAGTTACATAAGAGTTTTGACTTTTGATAATGTAAAACGTGTTAAAAAGGGCGTTGATAATTACGCACAATGAGAAAAGAAGCTTTATTATACATGTTGTAACTTACCCCAGAAATTCTGAATTGCACATTCGGAGACTGTGCTATCTATCTATTTTTAAAAGTTTCGTCTGCAGAATAGTAAATAAATATTTTTAATTATTTACAAATTTGGATTTAAAACATTAACAAAACGGTAGTGTGTATTTTATATTTTACTGTGTTCGAACGCCTACAAAGACACAATACAATACAAATGACATTTAATGACGACGGTACTTAAGATCATGAAGCGAACACCTTCCTCGCACTTCCTACGGTCAAGTTCGCAGCTTCCGCGGACATTTCTACCATGTCGCTGGTAATTATTTTAAGACAAACTCCAAGAACAACTCCAATAAAGAAAAGCTTGACAAGCTCCGCTGAAGAGGCCATTTTAACGGATAATTTAATGTGGAAAGTATGACAGGCCTGGACATTTATCACTTAATGAAAATTTAAATTCTCGACTTTCTAGATCAAACTTAAAGATCTTAAATACGCAAATTTCCCCTGGAAACTGTATTAATTAGAAACTTTTATACAATTGTTTTAATATTAGGGCGGAGATATCCACCTCTTAGGTCGGGTTTCTGAAACGTTTCATAAAGTTAACTCATGGCCTTCTAAATGAAAAGCGAGTTCTATCTGGCCTGGGCAAAAGTGCAGTTCAGGCGTGCTCCGCCAAGCACTGCTTACAGGGCGCTTTCTTAACCTAAAATCTTGACAGTTCTGTCACATGTGAATGGTGGATGAATTCGTGTAAGAACAATTAATGTTATTGTTGTAAAAATTTGAGCATACTGGATATTATTTACGTTGGAATAAGGTGGAGTATTTATGTCCAATTTCGACAACTTAATTTAGCATTAAACTATTACGGTTTTAGATTAAAATCTTACCTGCTTATACTCAGAATTTCTGTGGTAAGCTATAACATGTATAATAAAGCTTCTTTTCTCATTGTGCATAATTATCAAGACCCTTTTTACATTATCAAAAGTTGACACTCTTTTATGTAAGTTGTTGTAATTATTTATCACGAAAGTTTTTTAAAATGACAGATTTTCTTTATTGCGCAAGCGTATTTCACTCCGACGTGATCAAATGGTTGGTGCATGAATCTATAAAGTTTATATCATATAAATTATGTTGTATTATGGTAATTACAATATTAATTAATTTTGCGTGAACTCACTTTGTCTGACAGTAATGACAGTGCACTTCACTCAGTGCTGTCAGTGCCCCATAAGCAGCGCCATAGTGTCGACTTTAGGCGTTTTCGCGAGCACAAAAATTCAATGTAAATTTTTCAAAACGCCCAGGCCAGTTAGAACTCGCTTTTCATTTAGAAGGCCATAAGTTAACTAATAGATAAAATAAAATATTCCTATAGTTCTAACATGTGTAGCCATAGCAACGTTTACTTTTATCGGACCGTTAACTTTATGTAACGTTCCAGAAACCGGGCATTCATAAATTGGCTAATAGTTATTAGACGAATAGAAACAATTCATAGAAAATCAATCAACAATTCAGTCAAGGGACTTACATTCGTGAAATTCTAAAACGTTTTAAAATGGAGGATTGTAAACCAGTGTCCACACCTCTCGACGTAGGAACGAAATTGATAAAAGATAATTCCTGGAGTGTCTCTGATGGACCGAAGCCACCATGCCGTGAATTGGTTAGAGGGCTGTTATATCTTTCCGTTGCAACTCGACCCGATGTGGCCCATGCAGCAAGTGTTTTGAGCCAATTCAACGAATGTTTTGGCAAGACTCATTGGACAACAGCGAAACGGGTTTTGCACTACTTAAAAGGGATAGTGGATATTGGGATTACGTATGGTAATAATCTTAGCAACAGAAATAGCTTAGAAGGTTTTGTAGATGCCGATTGGGCTGGATCCGTCTGCGACAGAAGATCTTTCACAGGGCACGTTTTCAAAATGAACGGGGGAAGTATATCCTGGGATTCAAGAAAGCAGAGAACTGTTGCCCTATCTTCAACGGAGGCTGAATATATGGCTCTCAGTGAATCTGCAAAAGAAGCTATTTATCTTAGATGTTTTCTTTTAGAACTTGGTCTTGGTGAGAGAGTCAATGTCATACGATTGTCAATAGACAATATTGGTGCACAGAAGTTGTCAGCAAATCCAATGTTTCACGCAAGAACGAAACATATAGATATTCGTCACCATTTTATTCGCGAAACAGTTGACTCAGGTCAGATTAAATTGGAACATGTGGCATCGGAAGAGATGCCTGCAGATGTTTTTACAAAGACATTAACAAAATTTAAACACGAGAAGTGCGTCGAACATCTAGGACTTTCTGGAATAATAAGATAGGCTTAAATGCTTTACATCGAGGGGAAGTGTTGAAGAAATATATGCGATATCAAGCGTACTATATATGATATAAGTGTGCGCTGTTTGTTTATATATAATCAGTTGTTCAAATATACCTGAAAGTTACACATTGTACTGCATTTCTATTCGTATTTTCCTTGCGTATTGCCTCTAGTTTCATCAATTTTCTATTTCTATTTATGTCATAATATAAATTAACATTGGTACGAGAAATAACTTTAGTATAAATTCTTTTAATTTTATTTAATTTCCAAATGCTCATGCAATATTTTCAAACTTCTTCGTTATATTTCTTGGTCCTTCCGTACTTCTTGTTACATTTACAACATCCACGAATGGTTTATTCTGTTGCAAATTATTAAGTGACAGTAATGAAATAATATTTTTCTATAATTGCTCAAAAAATGGGTGTTTACGCATTAATTTCAGTGCGCAAAACACGCGTTTTTTTCACCGTTAAAAAAAATTTGGCGTACTGTGAAAAAAAAAATTTCTGACATTTCTAAAATTGAGAAAAAACTAAGAAAAAAAAATTATTGAAACAATTATAACAGGCAATTACAAGTCAACATACTTATTTTGTTATATAAAAATTAAAGTTACACGCAGAAAAATTACTTCCCGCTGTAATTCCCAATTCGAGTAAAGGAAATCGATGTAAGCTTTTTCATACTGCGGTCTTGACTTCTTCGGCAAAATACTCGCAATCGCTTCATTAGCTACTGCTTCTACATCATATTCAGAATCAGAGTCTGCTGGCGTCCATTTTCAGAGAATTTAAAGAAAACACTTGGAAAGCGACACAGAATTTTTTTCAATTTTTAATTACATTAGCTTTGTTCCTGCACAGTACTAAATCAGTTCGGAACTGTACTGCTCATGCGCTCTTGCTACAGCTCATGCGCTCTTACTAAAAATGCTGTGTACTTAGCAAGAACGCATGAGCAGTACAGTTCCGAACTGATTTAGTACTGTGTAGGAACCAGAGGCCTGCACGAGTACATACAGAATCGTCCGAGTACGATGCGAATACTCATTTGACGATTACAACGATGCGTATTGATGATACGTGTAATCATGTACGCATATGACAAGTAGTAATCGGCATCGGCATCGTTGTGAATAGTAATCGGCATCGTCAGGTAATTTTTAGTTATGTAATCATGAAAAACAATCGTTGGTGGCCTTTTGACGTATTATTGAGTTGCATGTCTGCGCATCGTCATATAAATCCTTAATACGCTATTAAATTCCACAATTAAAAATTGCATGACAGACGATTACTAATGAGTAGTATCGTTACGATGCCTGCGATGCTGCATTTACGATTACATACTCGCATCGCCGCGCAGGCAATCGGCGATTATTAATCGGTTACATTTTTACTTACTCGTGCAGGTCTCTAGTAGGAACAAAACTATTAGTAACTACGGAAACCCGTGCAACGGTAACTTAAAAAAATAATGCTGCCTTTTTTTTATGAATTCAATATTTTTTAATAATAAACTTGCTGTTTAAAGCTGTGCAATTGTAGAAAAAAGCTGTTTATATTACTCAGGCAAAGCCAGCTTTTTTGAGCTTTCGAATGTATTTTTTTGTATTGACCTAACGGTCTCGACAAAAGACCTAACATTCTCAAGCTTAAAAAACTTTTGCTTTGCGCACTTAATATAAAAATAACTATTTTGTTGGAGCTGTATCATACGACTTCAATATGCAATTCAACACAAAAATCAACTCCTCATATGAAAAACAATATAGTAAATAATATAATAGGAAACTCCAAGATTTTTCAATTTTACTCTAAAAAGATAGAACATAGATAGAAAAATATTTGTAACTTCTTTATCTCACTTTATTGCTGATGTGTTCGATCAAGGCTAGAAAACGCACCCCAGTTCGAGGATATTCCTGTTGATGTCACAAGCCATATGCGAGTGTCAGCGAACGAATCCGATATACAGTGTGTGGCATTTAACCGGGTTTCTTCATTTACGCCGTTCCTATTGAAAATATGAAAAAATGTTTTATACAAAGTTATCATCCTTTCAAGCTCTGCATAATTTAAAATTATTTTCAAATATACAGGCTGCCCCAATTTGGCTGTACGATGTGTAACTTCGTTATTTTAAATGGAACACCCTATGTTTTATAACGAATTTGAGCTTGTCAGGTTATTTTAGGGTAACTTTGATAAAGATTCCCTGTGCCTAAGTCCTATAGTTTTTAAGATATTAGGCTTTGTTTACGGTTTTTGGAAAATACGGATATAACTTTTACAATTAATATTTCAAAAACGAAGAATGTTAGAAAGCGGATATTGTGCTGTTGTTGCGAGCTAAGTGGAAGGTATCCGCATTAACAAAATTTACTTTTTATTAAACAGGGATTCACTAAAACTATTTCCATTTCGACAACAGTTGAAAGGCAATAACGTTTGTTTTTTAAATGGAACGGTGTCATTTTTATATCGTTGTTAGAAGCTCCATAAAAATATCTTTCAATTAGCTATCACTTCCCTATACCAATTACTGACGGTTCAGGAGATATTTAACATTATTTCATAATTTCTGCGGAGCTTGAAAGGATGATACTTTTGTATAAAACATTTTTCCATATTTTCATTAGAAAAGGCGTTAATGAAGAAACCTGGTTAAATGCCACACACTGTATACTACTTATTAGTATTTAAATGTCATTAGTGTAGCGTCTATAAACACTTCCTCATAGGCAAGCAAATGACGATACTGTCAACATTTTTTTTTTGTTTTTGCTGACAATAAAAAAGTGATGACAGTTATCGTCATTTGTTTGTCTATGAGGAAGTGCCATCAATTTTCAAGGAAGATTTGAATAATGATCCTAAGAACAAAGGCACTCGAACGTCACTGATAAAAAATGAAATGATTATTGTAATTATGCATCCTTATTTTGCAAACCGATGATTCCTGCTGTGATGCAAGTCTCATTGGAAGATTTTCTTGAATTCAGTTACGAAATTTTTACGTTTCGGATTTTTCGAACAACTAAAGCAATTAACGCAACTTTCCCCTCGTGTCGTTTCAAATCGCTTATTGGATGTCGTTGATCAATTGCATTTTTTCTGTCGTTTTCGATGCTTTCACGTGCTCCACCATATTTTCCGCGAAGATTGTGAAGCGATTACGATACTAACACGGCCAATTATTATTATTATTACTACAACACGCTGTGATATTTTTTGGAGCATATCGATGTTTAAAAGGGAATTACATAATGCGGTTGAACAAGTGCAATAATCCTATAATTACTTTAGGTAGTACACCATGAAATTTTGTTTATTGTTCCTTAAAAAATAAATAAAAAACGGAGTGATGCTGTGATTAGATTTTATCGACGAAATTGTATCAGAATTGGATTAATCATTACAAAATTCAATTCAAAATAAATAGGTAAGCTAATTAAATTTTTTTATTGGAAAATTTTGAGCTAAAATTACTATGTAAACGTGTAAGGCTAAAAAGCGTTTAAGTTATGGAGATTTATTTAGCCTGTACCCAAAATTGTGAAAGTACTGCACAGTTGAAAGTATACACTAATTTTAGACAATTCATTTCACATATAAGTGAGCAATACATTAAAATAAATTATTGCTTATATTTAGTTAAATCAGCGCATCGACAGGTAATTACTTTTTTAAGGAATTTCTAAATCTTGTTACACTTCAATCTATTGAACATACAAACGAGGTCAACACATTAAAATATAAATTATTGTCTCCTATCACTCAAGCCTGCCACTCTACCATAGTTGATAAAGTAATTAATTTTTTTTTAAATTTCACACTTTTGTTAAGGTAAGGAATAATCGGATTAAAACTTAACTAGAACCAGGAACTCATGCTTAAATAAAGTGCACCGCAGTTTCTTTCTATTTTTCTCATATGTGAATGTGTTGATCTTTATGCGTTATGCAATTACACGCTGTTACTAATTAATATGGCTTTTTGATTTACTTTTAGGACGAAGACACATGCAGCGGTTTTCGGCGACTCTACTACAGTTAGAGCGATGACACACACAGCGATTTTCGCCGATTCGACCACCGCTCTGTGTATTTTCCGAAATTAAAAAACATTGTAATTTCCTGCAGGAATAAAAACCTTAAAATTTCGTAATTTAAAAGCTATTGAAAGATGTACCGACTCGGCAGATGACTCGGTGATCGAATCAGCGAAAACCGCTGCGTGTGTCATCGCCCTTAATCGAAAGGCAGTATGCTTTCAAGTCATAAAATGATTCTGCGGAAAATGTTATGTAAACGTTTTGAATTTCGTAACGTCTCCAATGGCATACACTTTAGTGCGGATTGCACGACGATGCTAACGACTGTAACCTATGAAATTTGCTTCACTTAAAACAAATTGGAAATTTGTTGTTTTTTTCTTGCAGAGGATAAATTTGAAATTCTTTTTGTGATAATAAATGTTCTTGCTTGAAGAAATCACAATTATAATAAATCTTCCTTAGGTTCATACGGAATTTGTTCTAATAGAAATGTATTTAAAATATTGTTAATGAATCTAACGGACTAATTAAAAGTTGAATGGTGCATTTCATAAACGTTAATTAAATTTAATCATCTGTTAAAAGTGAACGTTGCTATGATTACATGTACTGAAGGTATAGGAATGATTGTTCTTAACCAAATTATTAAATTTAATTGACTTTTTATGAAACCCAGCATAAGACTCTCAAAAGTTTAGATTTGGCAATCGTTAAAAAAATATTGTATCAAAACAGGTCAAAACTTGGTGATGTCACGGTTAAACCTATAGTATTAAAGGTTACAGTTTAAACTTAAATTGAAAGAAAATGTAGTTAAAATAAATTTAAAAAGCCAAAGTTAATTAAAGATATATTTATTCATCTAAACATCTTTGTTACAATCACTCCAAAAATACTTGAACAAATAAATGGAGCTTAGATCCCGGAACAGAATAGCTGTAGGTTTTCTTATAATTATGTTCTTATATGAATTCTAAAATAAATGATAAATATAAGAATTTCGGAAGTTTTTCTGAAAGTTAATTCTGCCAGGATAAATAAATACGTATTATTAATTATTGATTATTGTAATACATCATCCTCTATTTTTGTTACGTTTTGTTACGATTGTAACCTTGTAACCTAAAAATCAAGGCATTTTCCAATGAAAATATTGAGTAAATTTGTAATTATAAGTGATCGAACGGTATATTTCACCATAAATGTCGACGTTTCGTGTACGTTTGACAGCTTCTTTTGGATATCTTTTAATTATTTACTCCAGAAAAGTAGTCTAACGTACAGGGAAACGTCGACATTTATAACTGCCGACCAGTGTGAACGCGCAAAAAGCAGAAATCCGGCAAGAATTGTCAAAAAATTCCTTTTTAAGATAGAAAATCCCTCAATTTGTTATTAGATTCAGGAATAAATTAAAAAAAAAAACGTAAAAAAAGCATTTAAAATAACTTCAAATAAAGTTAAAGAAACAAACAAGAAACAGTCGATTTTACAGCGCAATTCAGTTGGTTAATAATAAGTTAAAAAAAAAAAACAATTCGAAAAGAATGATGACAAAACAAAGAAAACAAAATAATAAAAATTCAGAAAATAAATAATAAAATTAAAAAAATTATAGTAATAACGAAAGACAGTCCATTTTACGACCCAATTTAATAGATTAATAGATTTAAAAAAATAAATTGTTTGGGAGGAATGGAGACGAAACAAATAAAACTAATGACAAAATTTAAAAAACGCTTCAGAAGATTCATAAATTAAAATAAATGAAACAACTTGAAACAAACAGTGGTAAAACAAAGAATTATTTGCCTTCCGTACTGACAACAAGATTATTAAAAAAAAAAACTGCCATAGCGGGTGTCCCACGCCATGTGCTCACCCTTCTAGAATTTGTATTTTTTAATAGATTTACATGAAATTTGTAAATGACAAATTAAACAAAAAATTAATATCTATCGATCGAGTACGGGAGGATTTCCGATTTCCCTTCAACATAATTTTTTTTCTGAATATGCTGATACCAAATTAATAGTTAAAACAGAGCATGATTTATTGAGGTTTTAGAGGCTCGCTCTGTTTTAAATTATTTTCAAAGAAAGCATGCAGTATTTGTTATCAGCCTACTCAGAAAAGAATATTCTGTTGAAGTAAGCTAAGAAGCACATGAGGTTCCATTAAAAAAAATTAATTACGATCTATTGACAATTTGGAATGCTATAAAAATGTTAAAAATCAAAATACAATCAAAATAGTGATTTTCTCGAATTACTTGATTGCATTAGAACGAAAATATACGATTCATAACTTACTGGATTGAAAAACAAAAAAGTTTATTTTTCGTTGTCATGGAAACCAAAATTGCCGTATGATACATATTCGAACTCACAATGATCTGTAGATTCCAAACATGTAAAAATATACAGGCTGTTCTATTTAAAATAAGAAAATTGACGTCACTACCGCGAAAGTCCTGCCGTGCTCGATAGTATGTCGGAAAATCGAGAATGTAATATTAGCTAATTATAAAATGATAAGCTTTTTCGGCAGAAATCACAGAAGAGGTGGCAGAGTTTGTGTTTTTGCAAAATGTGACATGAGACTAGTAAGTATCACATATTGTTCTCTTGAAGGATTATGCGAAATTGCTGCTTGTGTGTTGATAACGCAGAGCATCGAATATTTGAAAAAGTTTACAGGCCACCTAGTGCTGATTTAAAAGATTTTTTTTTCATCATCTTGATGTCAAGTGTTCTCGAATCATCACAATACGTTATCTGATTTTCACTAGAGATGCAAAGTTTCGTTACTTTTCGGTAGTTGTAACTACTCGTTACTTTTAGGTACAGTACTCGGTACTTGGTATTCGTTACAAGTACTCGTTTGGTCGTACGCATATCAAGCACGCAATCGAGTTCCAATCCAAACCAGAGAATGAATATTGAATCGAGTAGGTAGTAGATATAAGTACGAACGTCAGCTATCGGCATCGGCTCTCGGTTCAGCTTTTTCATTTTGTTTAGGTATAAGTACAAATAAATATTTGTGATACTTACTTGTCGAACCCGTTACTTAAAAAGTGATCGGTTATACAAACATACAATAGTTACAATGAGTAACTGTTAGTAAAAAGTAACGAATATTATTTTAAGTTGGTATTCGTTACTTCGGATCTCGTCGGGTACCGAGTACTCGAGTAACAAATAGCTACTTACTTGCATCTCTAATTTTCACTTAATCTGCAGAGATTTTAACATCAACACCTTGCGCACAACACACGAGATCTGTTAATCTTAATGAAGCAATATAATTTGAACTTAAAAACCGTATATCCAACAAGATTAGAATCATGTATAGACAATGTTTTCACAGATTTTTACCGTGATATTTGCAACAAAGATACACACTTATCTGATCAGAAGTATAAAATAACTGAATTCAAAGTCAAGGATGAAATTTACTTGAATCATTTAGTCTACAAGAGATGTTTTAGTGAGCAGAATATTCAGTCTTTTCGAAATTGCCTTACTTCTGAAAATTGGTCGTTTGTTTTCTCCGGACAGATGTAAACTCGGTCGCATGGGTTAAAATGTAATTTCGGCTGGTGATAACCGTCGCTGCGGGGTGCCTATTTGTATTTAATGAATCAAGGATGAAGAATAGTATTATAAAGAGGTATTTATGGAATAATTTTTTTTGTGAAATAAGACATAAACATGTTATTTTTAATTATTTTATTACACAAAAGTCGAACATATAAACATTTTATAAACATTATTTATAAATTACAAACATAACTACAGTAATTATAAATTATTGTAGTAATGTGATGTTAGTTTTACATAATCTAAAGGAGAAATTTTATTATAGCAGAAATCATTAATTTTGTTTTGTAAATATCTCTTTCTAGTTGCATAGTTGGGAACATAAGGTTTTTGAATGCTCTGCAATTTCACGTACGCTTCACATTGAAATGATAATAAAAAATCAACAAAAATAAAAATAGAAGGATGGGCATAAGTAAATCTTTTTTTAGATGTGAATGAAACGATTCACATGCATTAATGGTATGTGTTGCACTTGCTGACTTATTTACCCTTAGATCTAGGGGAAAATAGCATCGCTTGATATGTAATTATCAACTAAATAGTCAGCAAAAACACTAATCTTATCATTCTCGGGTTGGATTGATGCTAATGTAAACACAAAAATGTCACCAACCTCTTTTGGCTCTAAAAATGAAAGCCCAAAGCAATAACCCAACCACCCAAGCCTGACTTAAATGAAATCTACACCCAATTATTTTTATTTCTAGCCAAATTATTAATAACGCATTATGAATTGCTCTTTCAAAGTCAATCACAATTTCCTTGGGGCAAAATGACAAATTATATTCATTACATTTTTTCACAACAAAGTTAAAACACTTTTGGTAAGTGTTTGCAGTTTTATTGGGCAATATACAAAAAACTAATGGTATGTAATGGCCATTCAAGCAGCCATGAATTGTAAATAATTGCAGGAAAAATTTCGGACAGCAGTCAAATGTACCATCTACATAAATAGTTTCAGAAATACATCATTTTTTTAAATTTGTTAAACAAGAAAAAAATATTATATGTGAGCTTTCATCGTTAATAAGTAGAACATTTTCACCTCGATTTGTTTGTACCATTAACTGAGACACTGCAATATGTACTTCGTTTTGATTTTTAGGAAGAACTGGATACAGCTTCCTCCTAGCGTTGTACATACTTCTTTTAATTTTTTTGAAGTCAGTAGTGTTTAAATTTTCTGTATTTTCCGTAGCCATTACAGTACGTAACATTTTACTTGGATGAATGGAAATATCTTCTACAGCTTTACGTTTGGCCACGGTAGATATAATTTCTCTTTGAATTTGACAGTCTTCAAGTGGTGTATGACTATGGTTTAAATTTTATTTTGAAATAATATTATCCGGACCAACTGTATAAACATTTCCCAAACCCTTTGATATTTTGCATCTCCATTTCTTCTCCCCGGATTTTAATTCTTCTCGAAAACTAAACTTATAGTTGTTAATTAATAACAACTCTTTTCCTCGCTGACTCTTTAACAACTTTACACTTTCCATTTTTTGTTCTAACTAAATCAAAACTAAAGTGCAACTGCGGTCTTAAATGTATTTATTCTCTCTGCATTAACTCATTAACCAATCATAATTGTGCACATTTAGGGATGGTCATTATGTTTCCAGGAATTGAAGCGGCCGAGTTTACATGAGAAATACTATCCTAAAATTTTTGACCGGCCGAGATTACGTGTTGGATTAGTGCTAATTATTTTAAGCGGCCGAGTTTACAATCGCCGGTTTTCTCCGAATCCGATGTTGATAACAAATTGTTGACTTTCAAAAGTACTTTTCCTGTTTTGAGAATTAGAACTAGAGAAAAATGCACGCATCCTTGGATGACGAAAGAAATTATGAATATGTCTAGAATGCTGAATGAAATGCAACAACTCGTTAAAATTTTTAAAAATGACTGGTATCATCAACGATTTCTCGATTTCAAAAGAATTATAAACCTCGAATCGACTTAATTAAAAGTACTTATAATTCAGAAAAACTTATAAATGCTTGAAATACTAACTAATTTCAGATATGTTCAATCAACATTTTGTGAATTTTCCAAACTTTTCCAAGGTTATACAAAAATCTGGAATTTCCACACTCTATATTTTTGAATCCAACTGACCCAAACGATATAGTGAACGCGATCAACACAAAATGTGTTAAAAATAGTTCAAGCATCGACAATGTACGGGGAACGTCCTTAAAATTACTGGAGATTTAATTGAAGTACCGCTCAGTCACATTATCAACGAATCATTGTGAAAAGGTCAGTACTCCAATGATCTTAAGATTTCGAAAGTAATACCTATATGTACCCACCGAGTGTGGTTTTCTTTTCTGGTGTCTAAACTATTTAATATAGAAAAAAAAATTCAAACGCTTTCATCCATTAATAAAAAAACTCTATACGTTAAATTTATTTGTAGTTACACAGGGTGTTCATTTTACAAGGGTCAGCAAGTACCTTTAATTTTTCAAATTGAATGCCCTATATATTATTACGAATTTTGTTAGATCTATCAATTTGAAAAATATTTTATGCCTTAACGAAGAAACATCTTAAATGCAGGCCCTTATTAAATTGCTTTTAACTTGCTTCGTTGGAGTCTTCATTATCAGTTATTAGCGTGTAATTACACATGCTTTAGGCTAAGTAACACTATATTAAACAAACCTGAATACTACGCAGATTGTTGGTGGCTGGCAGTTCTTTCTGTTGAATTTAGAAGTGAAATATTTCAAGTTTTTCTTATGGAATACCCCGTACCTATAATCATGGACCGATGTAGAATTAAATTTGCTAGCTTTTTGCCAAACAAAGTCCTATACCTAAAACCTACCGTTTGTGAGATAATTCTGGTTTTCATTTTGCTTCATGATTTCTTTCATTTTTAGGGTGCTTTGAATGTCAACAAAATTGCATTTTGGCTTCTAAAATTGATATTCAATGATTTCCTGATAGAAGACAGCCATATCGATCGTGTTCCGGCAAAACCTCATAAGCGCAATATTTCTGATTTTGAGATACATATAAAAAATGTATTGTCAAGACTCAATTTACTGTCGTGTAAAACCTCGTATCTGATGTACTAAATAAATAAATGTTTTAAATACTGTTTTAAAGTAAAAAAAAAAAAAAAAACTAACAAATTAGTGATATTAAATGAAGTACACGAAAACTTTAAATCTGCGTAAGTACAAAAATTCAGTTACGAGGTTTTGCCAGAACACGATCGATATGCAAACATTTTTCGTAAATTAAAGGAAAGACTTGAATGAACACGCAGTGTTGCAAATGTTATTTCTAATAATATTAACTTACATAGTACCCTAAAAATGACAAAAATTATGAAGCAAAATGAAAACCAGAATTATCTCACAAACCGTAGGTTTTAGGTATAAGACTTTTTGGGAGAAAGGTAGTAAATTTAATTCTACATCGGTCAGTGATTATAGGTACGGGGTGTTCCATAAGATAAACTTGAAATATTTCATTTCTAAATTCGGCAGAAGGAACTGCCAGCCACCAACAATCTGCGTAGTCTTCAGGTTTGTTTAATATAGTGTTACTTAGCTTAAAGCATGTGTAATTACACGCTGATAACTGATAGTGAAAACTCTTCAGTTAAGCAAGTTAATAAGGGCCTGCATTTAAGATGTTTCTTCGTTGACGGCATTTATCTCGGTAAATACTAGGTTTAGGTATAAAAATATGTTAATAAAATATTTTACAAATTGATAGATCTATTAAAATTCGTAATAATATATAGGGCATTTCATTTGAAATATTAAAGGTACTTGTTGACACTTGTAAAATGAACACCCTGTGTAATTGCAAATAAATTTAGAGTATAGAGTTTAGAGAATTAGAGAATGACAGCGTTTGAAATTTTTTCCTATGTTAACTGGCTTAAACGCCACAAAAGAAAACCACACTCGGTCGACAAGTGGTATAAAAATAAAAGCAGCCGGTTTGACGTTAATAATTATCGACCAATAGCTCTACAAGTCAATTTGGGCAAGTATTTGAAGAAATATTTAATAGACGACTAGCATCCTACTTCAATCAACATCACATCTTCTGCGACTCATAGAATGGTTTTCGTAAGGGAAAATCACCTACTACAGCAGTTACTGACCTCTATAATTTTTTACTCAGTGATTTAAACGACAAAAATAAATTTTATGTTACATTTTGTGACTTGAGTCGAGCATTCGACACCATTAATCACACCTTGCTGTGTTAGAAATTGGAAACGATGGGCATACAAGGAGCTGCGAATAATTGGATTAGGTCATATCTCTCTGGTAGGATCCAAAAAGTTGCTGTTGGTGATCTTTTATTTGATACATTAGGAGTTAGCACAGGAGTTTCACAAGTGTCCTTACTAGGTCCGATTTTATTTACATTTTTTTATCAACGATCTTCCAGCTTCCTGCTTATCTCCGTTGAAAACCATAATTTACGCTGACGAAAGAACTTTTATAATTTCTGCCAGCAATACCTCCGAAGCTATTGTTAACACGAATGACACACTAACGCAGATGAAACATTGGTGCGTACTCAATGGTTTAATCGTTAGGATATGTTTACATTAAAGAAAGGATAATATTTTGAAAAATAAAATTTGTTTCGTTAACTTTGTGTTATTATTGTTATCGATGTATATGAAAGTCCAGGTCAAATCTAGCTCCCCTCGTATGTCTATCATTTATTTTCGTAAGGTATTTCCGCTATTACTTATAGCTAGTATTCCTTCTGAATAAATCCTCTAAATTTTAGGGGTCGTGACAATATATTAATAAGATGCATTCTAAACTTTTGTAAAACAGGCATACGTTACAAGAAAGAAAAAATCCTACATTTTGTACCTGAGTTCCGCTGAAGAATCTACAAGGAGACGCACACAGTCCAAACATCCCCTGGCTGCAGCATAATGAAGGGCCAGCGTCGTATTCGACACCCGCTCCAGGGCCGGCATCTCTGTTCGAGCTTGGGCTTCCCACAGCAGCCAGCGTAACACGTTCAAGCGTCCGTGCCTGCAACACAAATTAGCAATGTACTGTTGGCTGCCTAAGAAGAACACATTCGTTTCGTTTGTAATGTGGCCATTCACATGTACAGACTTTAGCTTTCATTTTTTCAACGCAATCCATCTGGCCGTGAATGATGATTTTACTGTGATAAGGATAACTTAAACAGGACTTTCAATTAAGTTATCGTAACGAATTAATTTATTAGATAAGTAAAAAAATTTGAAACTGTAAATAAGTTGTAAAAAGCCTCTAAATTTCATAAATTAAAAAAAAATTAAAATGGCGGTTTCGTAATTCAGAACTTCTAAATATTTATTGTTTCCGAAGTGAGACGTAAGCTGTATTTCTTTTACCACTTTTAACTGAGTGTCTCAGTTTACCTCAATAGCTTAGATAAATTAATGTTTCTTTTACCTATAACAAGTGAGTTTAAGTGAGACAATTTGCTCAATTCTCAATTAAACTGAGTCTGCTCTTGAAAATACTTTGAAGTGAGTTTTATGTGAGATTGTTTGTTGAGGTTAGATTTCGTTTGAGCGTGCACCTGCAACTGGTAAAAATTAGGTTATTTTAACAATGTCGAATTATACTGGAGGTTATAATTATAATTTTTACTTTCTTAGTTGAAACAAAAATTCCGTTTCTTTTAATTCCGATTATCTTAATTAAAACTCAGTTATTTCGTCTCAGTAACACGTGTTCGACGGTGAAGAACACAGAACATTTCATAGATATCATCAAAGAACGGGAAATATCTGATCAGGATATACTAGTCAGCCTCGATATTGTAAGTCTGTTCACAAATGTACCCACAAAGGCAGCTCTGAACATTGTGAAAAATAGACTCTCCAATGATGAATTCCTATCGGATAGAACAACATTAAACACAGAGACCATAGTGGAACTACTGGACATCTGCATAAACACCATCTACTTCCAAGTAGAACAAAAATTCTACAAACAAGAATTTGGTATGGCAATGGGTTCACCATTATCCCCAATTCTAAGCAACATATTCATGGAAGAATTTGAACAAAACGCAATAGACCAATTTGACTGCAAACCAACACTGTGGCTAAGGTATGTTGATGATACTTTCGTAATATGGCCACATGGAAGAGAAAATCTAGATAGATTCCTTGCACACTTGAACAACCAAGAAGAATCCATCAAGTTTACAATGGAAGTTGAAGAAGAAGGAAAAATCCCCTTCCTGGACGTATTGGTTCAGAGAAACGGAGAGACACTCCAAACCAATGTGTATCGAAAACCTACACATACGGGACGATATCTTCACTTCGACTCAAACCATAATCACCAAGTCAAATTAGGTGTAGCGAAGTGTCTTTACAGCAGGGCACATACCATATGTTCAAATCCCAATGATAAAGAAAAAGAGTTAAAGAATATCACAGAAACTCTAAAGAAAAATGGCTATCCCAACAACACACTACAAAAAGCCAGAAATAAACTAACAAGCAGCTTAGGACGTGGTGAAAATGAAAACCACCCCAACCCAACCAACCCAACCAACACAGAAGTCCTATGTACAACGGTAATCCCATACGTAAAAGGTGTCTCTGAAAGAATCAGACGAATAGGAAACAGATTCAACATAAGAACTGCATTCAAGTCCTCGGACACAATAAGATCCGTGTTAACTAGAACAAAACCAGACAATGAGGACCAAAGAACCAAGAACTGCATATACGCCTTACCCTGTGAATGTGGTAGGGAATACATTGGAGAAACAAAAAGACCTTTAAGAGTCAGGGTAAAAGAACATCAAACCCTCACACGCAATGGAGAAACAACGAAGTCCAAAATTGCTGAACATGTTTGGGAAGAAGATCACAACATAAAATGGGAAGAAGCTATGGTGATATCAAAAGAAGAGAAAACCATACGCAGAAAATTGAAAGAGGCAGCGTACATCGGAACTGCAACCTATCCCATTAGCCAAGCAAGCCGAAATCAAGGGGACATGTGGGTACCAATCATAAGGAAAACCTGAAAAGAAAAACCACGGACACTCTAACCAACGTAACAGAGAGGAAGGAGTCAACGATACAAGGTATCGGGGATCCAAGTACCTCTGCGCAACACTAACTGCGCAACTACACTTCTGCGCAGCATGTACTGCGCAACAAACGGTAGCTTATATATAAGTTATAAACTATAATAAGTTGCCGCCTCAGTAGCCGAGTGAGTTAAGTGCCCAGTCTGATAATATCAACATTCAGAAGAACCAGGTTCAAACCCCACATAAGGCGAAAAAATTAGAGACGTGCGCATAAAGCCCAACCATTCCCTATGGAAGAATTGGCAAACCAACTGCCTTTCTCAAGGCAAAACCCCCCTGAAGACGGTAACCGACAAGTTGTTACCGAAACGTCGGATAAGAACAATCCACGAAATGGTGGTAATAGCCCAATAAACAACATCAACAATATTGACATTCCACCATTAATAACTTTCCGTAAACGTCTCAGTTGGTCTCACAACTGAGACAATTCCGTGGTAAAAGAAATACAGCTGTAATCGAGCTTCGACAATGAACAAAATGCAAAACAGTGTTCTTTTTTTACTTCGAATGATATATGCTACTTTTTTTTCCTTCCACGTCAGACGGTGTATGTTACATTTCTTGAGATATTTTAACTGTACGTTGTATGTAACTATGAAACAAAATTTGAGAGATAATAACTATTGTATGTAAAGTTGTTAGTTTCCCGACGTCATAAATCATCCTGTATAAAATTTAAAAAAACTTAAGATTTTAAGTTCCATTTGATAGAATTTTAAGTACTGAACCGTTCAAATCATGCGCAGTATGAAATTTATAACCAATTTTGTGCTCTGCTCATGCTCAGTATGATTTTGAACGGTTCAGAACTTGAAATTCTAACGAATGGATCAAACCTCATGAATTCATAAATAATAATGTATTGGTTAGAAAAACAAAAGCAATTGAATCGTTTATTTCAGAAACCCGTCAACTAACATTTTTATCGAAAATGGGATATGAATAGATTCGGAATGGCCTACTGAAAACACACCGTTTTATGCAAAAACACGTCAACTGTCAAGCCTCCCAATGGGTCATATTTTATTTTGAAATTTCTGTTTGGTGCAGAAACCCGTCAAGCGAAATCACATGGCGGCTTTCTGCAGTAAACTTCATGTTCGTCTTGTGGCAACCCTGCTAAGTATTGTTTTAGCGGTTGCATTACATGTTTTTAATGCTTTCAGATGCTTTGTTTTCCACAAACCAAAGGTCGCGTTCAGATAGAAAATTAGTTGCAGCGTTGCAGTACAGCGTAAAGATGTAGCGCTTTAAATTACCTGAACTAGTTTTCATTTGTAGAGGTTATGAATTCATTTCACTGCAATGCAACGCTGAAATGTAACGCTAAAAAAATAAGTTTTTTTTAGAAGAAAGTTATTTTATTGCAGAAACCCGTCAAATACAAAATTTTTATAAATTTTTTATGGATGGAGTATAATTTTAAAAATTAAATACAAGCATTATTTGTTTTTAGGAGATATTGAGAAACACTGTAGATTTTTTTCTAGGCAAAAATCTACAGTAATATTAAAAGTAGAAAGTTTTTTTTTTTGTTTTTCGAAAGTTTGAAAAAGTGTACTTGACGGGTTTCTGAAATAAACGATTCAATTATTATTACAAAATTTTACTCGATTCATATCAGTTAATAAATGACTTAATTTAAAGAAGTCTCGATTACCGTGTTTTAAATTTTAGATAAAAGAAGCTGCAAGCTCTCTCTCTATTCGTTGTGAAATCATTTAAACGACTACCGTTCCTTCACTCTCTCTGGTTTTTAATTAGACGAGAAATGTTCAATTAAATCGAATGGGAATAACAATTAAACGAAGAACATATAATGAATCAGCAAAACCGTTTTAATAGTTCGGAACGAACTGGCAGGCGGTCGGAGTAAAAATTGAAACCTGTAAAATGGTTCGAATAATTAGCGTCGATTAAACTGGTGGTTCGCCTAACACTTTAAATGCATGCTTCCACGTACGTAGGTTTTGAATTCACCCAAGATAAAACGTTTGTTTCAGGTAAATTAGGGTCTTTTCAGGTTGGAGGAGTATCCATGTTTTAAATTTTCAAATTTAACCTTTTTGAAAAATTCCACTAAATACAGTTTTTTTTTTAAATATTTTTCCAGAGCACTTTAAAAGTAAAAATCAGGTAAAAGTTGTTGCTTCTTGGGATACCATTATGACATTTTTACATAAACGAACAGGTTTTACTTTCTAATAAAAAAGGAATTAACAAATATAATAAAAGTTTTTTTTTCGTATACTAAACAGAAGAAAAATAAAATAAATATATTTTGGCCCCCTTAAAAAAGGAAATGTCTCGCCAAAATATGTAAATATCTTCCAACATAATATTTGCGTACAAGTTTTAAAGACATCGTAAACCTGAAGCCAATGTAAATGAAATGTTTTACAATTCGGTTAACTGCCAATATATTTCTGCAAAATAGACTGTAAACTTAACTTTACACCTGCATACACGCATTCAAAGGTGTTAATTACGATTGATATTAGCAATTATTCAAATAAAGAATTTATTTAACGGAGATAAACTGAGCTTAGATAATAAATATCAGAAAAATAAACAATTTAGTTTACAGCTTACTTTAATCTTTTATAGTTTTATAAAAAAATTATGTAAATGTCAAGAGATGGTGTTGTAGTATATGCCATTAATGCTTAATGCTTAATATTAATTGCCATTAATGCTTAATATTTATTTTTGTATTATACGAGCAGAGTATATGTAGATATCCCCAGGACTTTCTTATACAGCGATAACTATAAATAATACAAAGTTAATGAAACAAATTTTATTTTTCAAAATAATGTCCTTTCTTTAATATACACTTATCCCAACGATCTGGGAGTTATTCTCGAGTTTGAGGGAGTGGATATTACGAGAAAAATAACAACAATCTCTCTAGTTTTGCTAAGTTGCTATTCCTGACTTCCTTTTCTCCCATTATATAGAGACACAAATTCGAGTAGCGAGGGAATATTTAAATAGCGTTTACACGAATGCGTAAATTTTTTCAAAATACCTATCGTGCAGATAACTTCAAATTTTTGTATGTATTGTTGGGTGTTGGGCAACGGGCAACACAAATAGCAAATATGGAGGAACAAGATATTCTGATTGTGAATCAGATTCTTAATAATATAAGTGAAGCCGCAGTACTTGCAGTTGCAGTTGCACCTCCACGTCAAATTCTTCCTAAAGTAAGCCCCTTTGATTTACTCAGTGATGTGCTAGTCGGGAAATATTTTCGAGTTTCCAAAGAGCTTGCAAGGCTCATCATTGACAGGGTTGCTTTATACATAGACCACTCAAGACGACCATCTGCTTTAACTGTGGAAACAAAGGTAGGAAGCAATAATAAATTGTTTTTGTTTTCGTAATCATAATGAATGGTCTTTTTTATCGGTAAGGTATTGATTACGCTTCGGTTTATTGAAATGGGCAGCTATCAAGAGATCACTGGAAGAAATATTTTTACAGCTGTGAAACAATCCAGCGTCAGTAGAAGGAAGCATTGACGCAGTTTGCAGCGCCTTAAACCATCCTCAGACATTCAATGAATGGGTACATTTTCCTCATAATATGGCAGAATTCATTTATTTGAGGAGCAGGTACGTTTTGCTAGTTGTTGTGACTGTAATTCTGTAAGGTAACATTGCATACAGCAAGGTTACCTTCCATAGTTTCACAATATTTAAGTATATAACCCATGAATTCAACAGGTTTTATTAAAAATATCATTTTCCCGGCATAGTGGGGTGTATAGATTGGACCCATGTCGCAATAATAGCTCCTCGTGTTAACAACGAAGAACACCCAGAAAATCTGTATATAAACCGCAAGAATTACCATTCCATCAATGTTCAGTTGGCAAAAGGTACAAAGGGGTAGTTTTTATTATTTTTACAAAATTTTTTTTTTAGACATGTGATGAAAATCTAAAAATTATGAATGTCAATGCATGTTTTCCTGGTGGTTCGCATGACGCCCATATATGGAATCAGTCTGAGGTTTCCCACACAATGGAACAAATTTATCGAAGAGATTCACATAATTTATTTTATCTTCTTGGTGATTCTGGTAAGTAACCTGTGAGCAAATAAAAATCAGATTAGAGCAGGCGGTGCAAAGAAAATGTACGTCTGTGATTAAATAAAAAGTCAATAAATTTGACAGTCCATGAATGTATTACATTAATTAATTCAGTTAATCACAGACATACATTTTCTTTGCATCGCCTACTCTAATCTGATTTTTATTTGCTTACTTTTTATAATTTGGTGTTGTAATAACCATTATGTCCAAATAAATTTTTGATAAACGTAGGCCATAAAAGACAAAACGTTTGTTCTAGATTACTACAGCAATTTATTTATTTACTTGACAATTTATAAATTGACGACTTGCTGTCCAATTACAATTACTATAATTTTCTCCTATTAATTTAGAATTCATTATTTACATTAAAATATTGTGTAATTCTTGAGTAGTTAAGTAAAATCGAAGTTTAATTTGCCATATTTTACCTCTTGACGACAAAAATTGCTTGGTTTCGACATATGTTTACACTTCAATGGCCTACCTTTATCAAAAATATATTTGGACATATGGTATATGTATTTATATTAAAGGTTATCCACTGAGGCCGTGGTTATTAACACACTTACGGAATGTTCAACCGAATTCGGATCGATATAGCTCAAGATTTAAGCGTATACGTAGTTTGATAGAACAATGCAATGGGGCTGCTGAAGAGCAGATTTCGTTGTTTATTAAGACACCGTGTGTTACATTATGCACCAGATAAAACTGCTAAAATAACCAATGCATGTGTTGTGTTACACAATATGTGCATTGAATATAATGAACCATTGCCACCAGATGATGAAGCTAACCTTGAAAATGACTTGGGTATACATAATGTAAACTTGCCAGCAGAACAAATTGAATTAAATCGTGTCAATCCTGATCTCGCAGCAAGAAGAATTCAGCAACATTTGATTGCCCACATTTGATTGTTACTTTCAATATGTTATCATTCATTGCTACATTAGAACTACAATATTTTCTTGTTCTTATATTTCTTCCAATAAATAATAGTTGATAATAAGGAAAACAGTTTTCTTTAAGCTACATTTACATAAAGTTTACTACAGTAAACCCATTGCAATGCACTGACATGTGTTTCTTTACAATGATTTTTAGTAGTAGTATTGTTAATTTTTGTGATATCATTTGAATATATCGAGCTTAGTGTTTTAATATGTTAGTTATATTAAGAGGGAATATCCAACCAACGTTTTTCCCTCTAATGTAACTAACATATCAAAACACTAAGTTCTATATATGTATTCAAATGATATCACAAAAATTAACAGTACTACCACAAAAAAATAATAAACAAAAAGAAAATACTTCTAAAGAAAATAAATACTAAACAAAAAGAACAACAACTCAGAGAATCTAAGTAAATGCAGATATTCGCAATTACTAATGGTACGATTGACAAATATTTTTAACTTCTGCTAAAATCTCTTTATAAACATTCAATTTTTCGATATCATATTGTTTTTATGTTTTAAATAAGATATTTTCTCTGTATAATATTGCTCTATCATTTTATTTTTATTGTCTGTCATTTCCTGTAGTTTCCTACTTGTTTCAATTGAATCTTCTAGTCTGCCATCCCGTTTTCTGACCTGTTTTGGAGGTTTGGGAGATTTTTCTGTACTATTTTCTTTTATTTCACCGAGTGTCATGTAGTCAAGTTCTTAACATATTTGCTCCATGTTTGGATTTAACTTACTGTGGCCCGAAGCAGCCTCAAAATGATGTGTGATTGTCTTGGAATTTTGGTCTTAAAAATACAATTAGGTACCTAATTACAAAGATGATCCTAGAAAATAGCCAAACCTTTACCTTTGAATTATCATTATTTTCCTGGTCAATTAATGTACTCGTAATAACCTCAAGAATTCCCTAATATTAAGCTAAGTGTGAACACTTAAAAAATATTGTACAACAAAACCTTACCGATTCATCAAAAAGAAAAGTCACTATGGACTCTTCGACTTTTGGATGGCCGGTTACTTCTGCAGGATTTACAATATTTAAAATGTTTATGTCTTCATCGTTAAGATTTCCGTCTGTAGGTGGTCCGCCACCTGTTGCTGATTCGTAATTTGTTGTGACTTGCCTTTTTCTTTACATTTTTCTTTATATCTACAAAACACTACAAAAAAGTCGGAGTAAAACAAATAAGTAGTAATTTTTTATTTATATACCTTTCTCCATTCCTTTGCTGTTGTAGCAGGGGATTCCTGGTATACTATTTAAAATATTTGTTAAATTGTCCCACATTTTTCCGCACTTTTCTCGAGTGTAATTAGGTTGCAGTTTTGCTGAAATCATTTCTGGCCTTTTCGTAACATATTCAATTCCTTTTTGATTGCTATTTAAATGTCTTTTGACATTTTTAAACTCACTTTCAGTAAGCGCTAGTATCAGCACTGCATTTTTCAAATACATATATGAAAAGAAAGGTGCAATCTTTTATCTCGTTTTACTGTTTGCCCATTGGTCAGCATTTACAACAAGACATGACAACACAGCGAATAACTTTCTCTAGAAAATAGGATAAAACAATTCTCTTCCAATTTCACTTTAATTTCAAGAATGTGAAGTTTTACAAGAGAGGGAGTTATTAGGAAATTCAATTCCCTGGGACATCTAATTTCTCTACATTTCGAGAATAACTCCCCCGGCAACTTGCAAATACCGATAGAAAAACTTTTTTGTTTATCTGCAAAGCCAGTCTTGTACCGCTTCTATTACCTACTCATTCGATATGTCCCAAGTAGCTGCTAAGAGGCCTAAACTCTGAATTTATAGTCTTTCGGTCAATTAAGAAATCTGCTACAATTGGACCGTGAATACCTCAAAAACTGTAACCATCACGTTGCTTACTGACAGTGGGCTTTGAATTTCTTTGGCGGCGATGAATTTGAGTGGTGCCATTTCATGCTAGCCCGTTTGCTTTCTGGGATTTAATTGTGCACCTAAGGTTTATCAATGGTTAATAATTCGTTCCAGGTTTCTCAACCTTAGCACATAAAAATTTAATGATAATTCGCGGTGCAACAGAACTAGAACAAACATGTTTGAAAAAGTCTCAACGACTAACGAGAAGCAGCAGCAACACCACCAGCAGCAGCAGCCCTGAGGAAGTTCTTCTGTAATGGAGAACGAAACGTCGGTAGTAGAAGAAGTCAACGTGACGCGGTTCCAACCGGAAGCCAATTCAAACATGGACGACGGCCGCGGAAGCCTTCAAGTTAAATTTAGAACATGTTTGATAAAATTGTCGATATTCATGAAAACAAAATAAAATTTTCGGTAGTTATCAACTATATAAATGTCTTGATTATTATGAAGTAAATTTGGATATTGTTCATTCTTATCAATCAGAAATTTAAAAAGTCCGGGTAAACTCAATACTCTCCTCCTATAATATACATAATTTAAAAGTCGAAAAATTTGGATTAATCTATGATTACTGGGTTACTGAAATTTGAAACAACTAATTTACTGGTTCAAACTAGAATTTCGTTTCATCAATAAACACACATTGTTACCCAGCATAATCTTTGGTACAAAGGATTAATAATTTAGTTCTTGTAATTAGTATGTTACCAAAATTGTGTATTTGTTGCTGAAGACAAGGTGATTTTTTAGTGTGCATTCTTCGCACCCTACAGATAGCGTTATCAAATTTAATGGAAAATTCTTTAATGACTTCTACAATTTCTGGACTTGTTTAATGAATGAAATTGGCGGGAAATGGTATTTTGTAAACTAGATTTTATTATTATTATTATCTGCACTAGTCTATTTAAAAATACTCCAAAGGGCCAATGTTTTTTGACGTTGTTTCCTGGTTTACTCGACCGAGAAACAGTGTAACATTGGCCCTTTTAAAATGACAATATAACAAAAAAATTGTTTCCAGTCTGCTTTATTTTTGGACAATAAACTGCTAAATTTAGCACATTGTAATGTCTTTCCCCACGGCAATATTTTAACATAACTACGTATTTTAACAGCTAAGCTGTCATCTCCATACATAAAAACTTTAAAGAGTAATCAAAACTATTGTTATTGGGATTTGTTTTGATTCAGTTTACCGAAATATAATGTTCTATCCTTATATCATTACATAAATGAATTAGGTACTTATCTATTTTCAATTTATAAGAAATATCTTCATATAAAATACGCACACAAAAATGCAAGCCTTGTAAAATATTATAGCATCTGGAATATTTTTTCAAACGGTTTATTTATATTATATTTAAAATTTCATTTCAACATGGCATTTTGTCGTAAACTCATCCTTAATATTTTTTGAAAATAACGGCGCCCGTCAATTAAACTGCTGGTTTGCAAAAAGACCGAACTTTACAATAAAAGCTACATGCGGTTCAGTGAACGACCTCAGAGCACTACAGAAGTTGATAATCTTGAGGACGAAGCAAGTTAACGTAACCCACATGCCACATTTAGACTAAAAGCACGCGATAACGAAGTCGGTAAAGTAATTGAAATGTTCAAAATTGCGTAATTGATTTGCATATAAATGCACTTTTTGCGGAACAAATATCATTTGATAAGAACAGTATTTAAGTATGGTAATAAGACTAAAATACATTAATTCCAGTGGTAGCTCCTAAAACAGATAAAGAAAAATGAAGAATTAGTTTTAGTTAAACGAAAACCATGAAATCTGAATTTTCTTCTTTTACGTGATGTTTATCGTAAAAAGCTTTTGATGCATTGAATCGGAGGTCAGGAGTGAATATGAATTCTTTAAAAATTAAAAATAAAAATAAAATCAATATACAGTCTGTCTTACGAAAAATGCACCACGCTATAATTCATTAATAATCCGATTTCAGTACTTCAAAAATAACATAACATATTTTTTAACTTTTTGTTTTCGAATAGTAGTACATACATATTTTTTCAATCAGTTTGATAGAGACTTTTTATCTGAATTCAACAGTCTGTTTCAACTTGATTTTGCAGAATACTCTAGGGAAATAATTTCGCTTTTAAAATAAAAAATGTGCGGTGGAATACATGGAGTATATAGAAATTTTTTTCATTGTTTTGTATTCCACCATAAACTTCATTTTTATTTAAACAACAAAATTGTTATTCTACAAGATAAGATAATATATGTACAAATATGTGGCTGACTACATTATTAGTAAATGCATTTCAGCACAATTTTCCGGCAGGTCCAATAAATTGCACCATCACCGTTTGAATTTCTAAAAGAAAACAAACAAAACCGAGCAATAATTACGTTTCATTGTGTGCAACTTGATTGACACAATAGAAATTTCCGTTTCATTTGTAAAAACGAACCGTTGGGAATCGACTAATTAATTAACCGCCTGAAACGCTTTTTGAATAGAACGCGAGATTACTGCGCTAATGAACGGATCAATTAAAAGAAATTTTTAATTTGAACGCGTAGCTTTGTCGATTCGTTCGGTCAATATTAATGTCTCGTAGTAAATTTTTATTCAAATACGATACCGTTGAGACTCGTTGAACATTATTAGATCTCTTACGAGCTGATAACATCCGCTTGCATGACTTGTCATTATTCGACATTTAAATTAATATACTAGATAAATATAAGAAACGTGTCGGTAGTTTTTTCTTGCTAGTGGCAAATATCGAGATACTTTAAGATTTGGGTTAGCAGGGCTTATATAAATGTTCTAGTTTAATGATGGATTGGAGTGATATTTGAAATATATTTATTAAGAAATAATCCGATGAAACTTAAGGCTATGAAGCAGATGGCGACTATAGGATTACAAATTATATAAATTTCTCTTAATTTATTGCTGTCTTATTAAAAAGAATTACAGTTTTAATTTTAATTTTTAAAGAAAAACTATAACATCGCCCAGCTCAGTGGATTGTCGGTAGCTCGATATCTGGATGTAAAAGGGGCGCCACCTAGCGAATAGGTTCCAAGTAGTACGATGAAAAGCGCGGCACCGCTAGGACTGCACACGTTGTTGAAAGCGCTCGAGATTCCCTCAGGTTTAAACCCGCAAGCGAATATGTTTGTCAGTTACCCTGTATAATGTAAAACTGTCGGTCACCCTGCATATTGACGAGAAATAAATAAGAATTACGATAAACAGTGATGCGGTGTTTATTAAAACGTAACAGAAATGTGGCTCAGCAATCGAATACAGGAGCGACCTTAACAAAACGCTCGAAAATAAAAATCGTTACGTTAAATATTTCAATATTTACAGAGCGTAATTTAACGCTAAGTCACCGGCGAGGATATCCAGTACCGCTCACAAACTAATGTACAATAAACTCTGTCAGAAGGACAGTAAACGCAACTCCAAGAAAGAAAATTTACAAAATCATGCACATAAACGTAGGTTCTGAAGAAACCAAAGCCTTCGGCAGGCAATGACGTTATACGGTGGCATATCAATTAATCTTAATGAAACGTAACGTAAAAGATACAGAGGGTTAGTACAATACCAATCTCGAATTCCACCAATTCTACGTTATGTTCGGCCAGGAAGGGCTGCAGCACACGAAACTTGTTCAACACACATCGGTAGCTCCTTCAAGAGTTCCAGAACGGTGAACGACGGTGTTATGATGGAAAAGGATCTCGGAAACGATGCTATTTGTGGCAAAACTCGTTCCGGGAGAACCAAACGGTCACGTGAAGGTCACGCAAAAGTGACGCAGATTTTTCACAGTTTAACTCTCACGTAGTTGCTGGTGGAAGAAACACGAAAGTAAGTCAAAGAGAACAACGAAATGGAAACTGTACCAAAAGGACTTACACTTGTAGAGTAAGTGTGTGTTTATAGTGGAGCGACGAGCCGAGAGTAGAGCCAAGCGGCGAGCAGAGCGACGAAAACAAACTCCTTAACACAAATGAGAGCGTTTATACTAGCGCGACGAATAGCGAGGCTGTTCGACCCTAGCGGAGAGCCAAGCGAAGAAATCAAATCAGTTTGATTTCTACGCTCGGCTCGCCGCTATTGTCCGAAGATTTGCATCGAAAATAAAACATTAAAATGGGCATTAAAAAATTTTTCAGGCTATTGCCGCAAATCGTTGTATAAATGATGAAATTCACCCATCTCTCTGCGTTTCTGATAAATTTCATTTGTTTTTCCACGACTGTAAGGAAAACAATCACTTAAATACAATATCCTAAGAAAGGAATTTTCTAACAGAAACCGTTGCACCCTTTCCTTCGACATCTTAATGTCGACTATGAACTTCTACTAGAAATAATCGCTTTTCTTAAAACGTGCTGCTCTGCTTGCCGCTTGGCTCTACTCTCTGCTCGCCGCTCTACTATAAACACTCGCTTCTTTATTAAACGCGCTGCTCTGCTCGCCGCTTGGCTCTACTCTCGGCTCGTCGCTCCACTATAAACACACACTAAGGGTCTAGAGCGGAAGGAAACTGCGACGCGTCGGCTCGAAGAACGTATAGTGCTATAAAAGCATCGGATTAAACTTCCATAAGTCATTCGCGAATGATAAGATCCTCAATAGTCTTTGGATGGTCAGTCTCTAAACAAGCTCCAAAATAAGCTCCAACGAAAATGCGACCACAGTTCGCGAAGTGTACGTCAAATAACGGCTTCTTAGAAGCACGCTGGATCCGAACAAGCCGGATATCGAAAACATGCCCCTTCCGCTCTCAATTCTAGAAAATTAACAGTGTCTCCAACTGTTATGGAAAGAGACTATAAACAATTTGCAAACGAAATAAAAACAGAACCTTAGAGTTTGTAAACATATAGAGCGGTCAGTGAAGCCAAAATAGATACAAAAGATTAGGAAACGCGAAAACGAAACGAAACAACGTGTGTCTTTTGAATCAAAGCGTGAATCTTGGAACATTTTAACGAACTACAAGGTAGCAAAAAAACTTGTAATATAAATACTATCACTGATGCATCTGCCCATGTAATCAAATACATTACAACATACAGCTGCAAATACATTAAATAGATATTTTTGTTCTGTAGCTGACAAAATAAAAAGTGATACATATATTAAAAACAGACAATCCTTTACATTATATGAAATATCCTTTTAATAATACTTTCTTTTTTGCACCAATCGATATATCTCAAGTCATTAAGACAATAAAGTCACTGAAAAGGTCAAATTCTAGCGGCATTGATGAAATAAACTTAAAGATTATTCAATCCGTCCCTCCTTCGGTTTTCCAAACATTTACAAATTTAATTAATGAAAGTTTTCAAACTGGTCCTTTTCCTTCATTCCTTCAAATGTGTACGGGTCGTAACCACTCCATAAAGGTGGTTCGGATCATAGCTTTACAAATTTTAGACCTATGGCACTTACTTATTTTCGAAAATAATTGAGTCGATTGTCAAAAAGTCAATAACGTCATTTCTTACAACATACAATATACTAAATCCGTTGCAATTTGGATTTAGATAAAAAAATGAGTACTATTGATGCTATATACCGAGTGAGCATTTTCAATCCGGGACATAGGAAGTTAGCATGACTACCCTTAATAATGACATATTTGATTAAAATCATATTAAAAATTATTGAATTTAAATATTATAATTTTATTACAAACTAAAGATTAAAAACAAATTGAACGTTTTCTTATAAATTATAGTAAAAATTCAAATAACCCTCCATTTTGCGCCAAACAGTACCCTAACCTATTATAAAATCCATTAATCACATTCGTTAGTGCTTCAGCGTTAATGTCATTAAAAATATCATTATTAAGGGTAGTCATGCTTATCTCCTATGTCCCGGATTGAAAATGCTCACTCGGTATATGTAAGTACATATAACTATATATCATTTATTTACAAAGAGTTAAAAAAAGAGATTCTCTGTGGCAACTATGTTCTGTGTCGTAGCAAAAGCACTCGACTGTGTGCATCATAGTATTCTACTTGTAAAATTATACAGAGTGTTTATTATTGATTGAAAGGCGTTTGAATTTCTCGTCCATTAGATTATTTGTAAAAGTTGGTACTGCATACTATTCTGTTTTACCATAGGTGGCACATGTAATTATATATTATTAAAACAATTTATTAGTGATTAGAAATTATTTTAGGTTTGTTAAATAGATTTTCCTTTAGAAATACTGCCTGTTTCACGAAATCTCTGAATTATACGGCGGACGTGTTGCACAAAACAATCATAATGTGAATAGCACTTCAGGGAACTGTTCTTGAAATTGTTGGAGGCAACTTTGATAAGAATAATTCCACACGTCTTGTTCATTGCGTATCCCCGACCGAAAATACGCCTCAACAATAAATTTATTGTGCAGGCCCGTGAAAACTATCGCTAACATAAAATGTTTGTGTGCTTTTTTATTTTGTGTTATAATGGCTGTATTTATCAATGAAAAAGTGGTAATAGAAATAACCTTTTCTTTAATACTAACTCAATAATAATAAAATAAGGAAATCAAAATGTAAACAATACAACACACGCACGCTACTGACGAAATTCAACATGAAGTCATCACTGATAAAAATGGTAGTAAAGTTACACTGTTTTTACATTGAAATTCAATGTTATTTTAAGTAAATTTTTAATATTACGTAGAATTCTATGTATTATTACTTAAAAATAGTAAAATAACATGAAATTTCGATGTAAAAAATGATGTAATTTTACTATCATTTTTATCAGTGATCATATCCATTGCAATACGAAAATTACTAATTCGACAACGCGCCAAATTCAAACGCCTTTCAATCATTAATGTACACTCTGTACATCTACGGATTTACGGGTGTAGTCAACGATTGGTTCAAGTCATATCTGACTGATCGGCATCAGTTTGTTGATTTCACTTTGGATTCTAAAAAAGCAAAATCAGAGTTCCTAAATGTTAATGCCGGGATTCCGCAGGTTTCAGTACTGGGACCACTTCTGTTCTTGCTTTATATAAATCATATTACAATGTTAAAATTATCGGGGCATATTACACTTTTTGCTGACGATACTTCCATTAGTTGGTTAGCCATAGACAACCATGACTTAACACGTCAAATAAATGAAGATTTAAACAGCTTGCAAATACGGTTTAATAGTAATTTTTTAAAGTTGAATATCGACAAAACTAGATTAATTCTCTTTAGGAATAGGTTATACCTACCTTATGACTAGAGAGTCTTGTTTTTAATCAGTTTGATTTATCACGAGCGTACGCTTGGCAAGAGTGGGGTCGCAAGCAGTATACAATGCCATAGATAATAGTGGGCCAGCCCGACGACGCTGCGAGTGCACGGAGCCGAACAATGCGTTACTGCATCGAAGCTCGCGGAGAAGATATGTCGTCTCCGCTTGGTCGACTAACGCGCATAAAAAAACTGATTTCATTTTAGACTACCTACTTATGACATAAATCAAAATTTGACATAAACTGAAAAATTAAGACGGATTATTTGGAAGAGTTTTTTTAATTTGTTGTAATTATTTTGAAAATGTAGAAAATAATCGACTAGTTTTATTCAGAGAGTGAATTTAAACGAAGATTTCGGTTTTATAAGGAACAAATTAGACATATTTTCTTGCATCTCGTTAGAAAGTAGGAGAATTCAAGTGAGTAAGGTATTTAAATATTCGCTGCTAGTAAACTTTCTGGTAGGATTTACAGAAGCCGACTATTAAAGATTGCAATTTATGTAGTAGGTAACATTGTTAATAACAGCGTTAAAAGCAATGCTGTTAACAAATCTTAAAAACTGGGCCAAAAAATGTTAGAAACTTCTGTTATTAACATTGACACCAACATTGTTGACAACATTTGCGATTAATATATGAAGAAATACCGAGGAAATGTTAGTAACATGTTGAAAATAATTTATGTTAATAACATTTGCTATTTACATTTATTATTTTTTCCATTAACTTGTTAATAACATTCTTCATAACTTTGTTAATAGCAAATAGTTTGCGATTATTCTGGAGGCGGTCTAGATCAAAGAGTGTTGCTAGCAAAATGTTATTTGTTAGATATGGATACTCTTATTAATCGAAAATATAATTCAATAAGAATAGGAAAAAGAGTAAATACATAAAAATAGTTTTAAATTGTAAGTTGAGGGCCAAATATTAAAAACCGTACATGCTAATAATTTCTAAATAAACGGAAATGGCATTTTAGTTGATAATTTATGTTGATTGCATCTCTATGGACTTGAGCAGGAACAAAGTTCGCTATAAATCACTCAGGAAATGCGACGAGTATGTTAAAATTTTAATAAAGAAGGAAGAAAGTCGCGCTCAGAGGGATTGCTTCGCGTTTCACAATTTCTCGCATAATTTTAAACTTCTTCCAATTACGAGTTTTACCCGAGTACAAACTGAATCGAGCTCGCGTCAGTTTTAATTAGATTTATGTGTCTGCAAGAGCATAGAAAATTATGCCATGCACGTAAACTGATCCGTTATTTTTCCATTGCGCGCACGATGCGTTAAATAATTCATTCAATAAGATGGAACAGATGATCAGGTGTCGAGTAATTAACCGCTTACATGATGCATTTCCGTGGCGAAGGCATTCTACTTGTTGAATTACTGTTATCGAGTACGACGTGAATTACGCACGAGATCAGTTAGAATGAAGACATTAAAAATAATTGCGTGTTTATATACGCTTAACGATTGTTTATTAGTAAAGGTCACAAAGTAATTAATTTTCTTCATAGATCATTAAAAGAAATAAGTATAATAAGTGTTGGAGTTCAATTTCCATTCGAAAAGTAACTCAATATGTATAACCTCATGTTATATCTCTCAGTTTACGAGGAGAGGTTCCAAATCAGCACGCGTCTTATCATGTTCTCTCATTCAAAGACATGCGAACTATTTCGAATTAAAACAGCGGCATTGTAAATTTTGTTTGTTAACTCTTGGAACGGAATATACCAACTGCTTCATCCACCCCATAGCGATTTCGATTGACTGCTCTAGAGCACTCTCAGAATATCTCCGTCCCTTATTATTATATGAGAGTAAAATAAGATGAGAATACTCTGAGAGTGCTCTAGAGCAGTTAATCGAAAACGCTATACTCCGGCCACCGAACGCACAGAGCAATAAAGCAGCGTGAAAGACCTGTACAATCGGTACAGGTCTTTCACTGGTTGCGTGCTGATTTCTTCGACGGTCATTATATGGTATCCGAATATGCGCTGTCTCCACTTGCCAGCGCATCGCAGCTGCACAGAATTTGCATTGCTCTCTCTGGTTCTCCATTGCAGAGTCTGTAATTTAAGTCAACATTAAGTTTACCGATCCTCCACAGGTACTCCTTAACAGTCAGGTGTCCTGTTAGCAATCCTGTGGTGATCTTGAGTTACGACCTGTTCAAACCCAGCAGTTCAGCAGCTCTCTTGTTGCAAGGACCTCTAAGGATGGTTTTGCTGTGTCGATGTCCTGGTCTGCTCATCCAGCATCTATTGCGTTCTTCGCTTATCCAATCACTAAAAAGCCCCAAATAGCGTTTTTACTTATACCTAAGGCAGGTTCGGGGCCAGGATATGCCATAGCCGTACCCTGCCTGGCTAATTCATCGGCCTGTTCGTTACTGTAAATGCCCCTGTGTCCTGAAACCCGCAATAACGTAACGCAGTTGTGTTCCGCCAGGTTGTTAGTACATTAAGACATTCTCACACCAGTTTGGATGAAATCTTTGAGCTTGATAAAGCCTGACTGTCGGATAGAACGAAGATCTTCTTATTTGTATAAGCCCTCATGTTTTCCCTCGCACATTGTAATATGGCGAATATTTCTATTTGAAAAACAGAGGCAAATTGGTCCAAAGGGAAGCTCTGCCGTTTTTTTCGGTCTTAGTCCGTAGATTCCAGACTCGGCACCAGTCTAGGTTCTGGAGCCGTCCGCATACCAGATAAAACTGCCAGGAGAAATATCCTATTCAGGTTTACTTTACTCAGTCAGTTTGATGACCAAATTTGTGTTTCTTTTGGGAGCCATATACTCCGTCCTCATATCAATTAAAGGACCTCTTATGCTGCCAATGATACTATAGTCTGCTTTTTTAATTCAGAGAAGTGAATTGGAAATTTTCTTCACACAAAACGAAACTTCGATGAGCTGATAAAACAATATGGCTGATATGCTGCGAATTGCGATCGACTGTGATTTTGCTAATGTGATTGTTACCGGCCAAATACCAATGACAAGCTCGTTTTTAGGGCCACAAAATTTCAAAGTACTCCTCCGAATTAAGAAACAGACTATAGTATGACCCGTATTCATTGGGTGACGTAAATTCTGCAATCTATGGAGTCCACGTCTTGCCTCTCCCATTATCATAATGTGTAGGGGAAAAAGTCTAGAAGAATCTCCATTGCAGCGATGGGCGTTGTACACATTGCTTCCTCTACGCCTAGACAGACAAATCTTTGTACCTTACTCAGACTAAGTTTGGTAGTTTCTTGCTTAACCTACGGCAACGAAATCAAAGCCGCATATAAATGTTGGTGTAACCACTCTGGTGTACAACCAATACACCATACTTGGTTTTAGGCCCCATGTTCTGTCGTAGGCTCGTCCGGCCACTGCAATAGTCACCGCTCGCCGAACTAATTTGTCTCAATGTTGGTTCCAAGTAAGTTTAGGGTCAAAGATGACCCCAAGATACTTTACTTCCCCCGACATGACTATCTCATTTGCACATAGTCCCTCAAGGTTTCGCCTACGAGTAAATGGCACGATGATGGTTTTTTGAGGACTGATTTTCAAACCTTCCTCTTCAGCACACCTTGTTACAACATTCAGTGCAACTTGCATACGGTCCCTGACTATGTTATTAAATTTCCCTTGGACTAAATCGTCTGCATGCCCTAAGGGATCCAAACCTGCCCCACTGCCAAGTCGTCTCAAGAGCCCGTCCATACGAGGTTCCACAGTAAAGGAGGGAGCACTCTTCCCTGCGGACAGCCTCCCGCAACCTGCACCGCCAGACTGTCGTCCAGCAGTGATCTGCAAATCACCCTTTCTTTAAGCATGAAGTCGATCCACTTGCAGCAGATCTCCTTCACTCCTCTATCCCTCAGAGCCGAGGTGACTGAGTCAAAGCGTGATCTATATGTAATTGTCGTTTCTGTCAACCCGATTTACACTAGACTACAGTGTAATTCGTCTTTTTCTTATTTTTAACATATTTGCGTTGTTATTAATCTTCACGAGAAGGATATCTATTGAAAATGTCTTTTAACATTTTTCCATATTTTAAAAGCTAACCCAATACTGCATACACGCTTTTGTTTCTGTTTGGTGTAAATATGTCTTTCCGTATTCTTGTCATGAGGGTAACGCGTCATCACTCCGTCTGTTCGGTGGCCGAAGTTAATAAGATACAGCTGTTGAATGCACGAGTTTTAAACATCGCTAGTACTATGCATACAATTTTTGATCACTTCCACAAAACAAAAAATCGCGTACTTGACGACTTTTATTAAACCAGATTTAAGGCGGCCCCTTACAGCAACGCATGAAATTATTCAATTGCCTGCCTATGTATGTATATTAAAGAAATTGATTGTACTAATCACTTTAACACTTTAAGTTTTTAGTTAACCTAGAAACTTATAATGTAAATGAATATTATTGTGGATAGTAGGTGCAAATTCTTTTTGACTTATTGTTTGTTGTCTTTTCTTTAATTGTTAATGTCAGAATATGTCTTACATTGTATACCTATTGTTTGTTCTTTCGCATGACACTTTCAAAACTCTTGTACTATTACGTACAATAAACATTATTAGTAAGAGTATTATTTATTATTTCATCAGATCCAAATTCTAATACGAACTCATCACGTTTTGGTGTCCGCGGACGTCTGCGTATATCCTTCTTTAGGAAAAGGCGTTTGTTACTGTCGAGACATCTTTTTATAACGATAATAAATTTATAGTGACTCGAGGCTCCTTTTCGACAATATTGGTTCAAAAAACAAAAAAGATAATAAATTTTATTGGTGTAGTTAGTAGGTGCAACAATAAATGCGTTGTAAAAACCTAAACGAAGATTTCGAATGCAAATTATTATAATTTAAATGAAATCGATATTGAGTTTAGCAATGCCATGGGGTAGCATATTAAGAATAACGATAATTAGAAATAAAAGAATAGCATTCATTCTATTAGGGGAAGTCCGTGTAATTCGGACCCCCTAAGAAACCATGCCTGTAACTTTCTTCAGATGGTATATAAAAGGAATCTATTTTTTGTCGCGTGGACTGTTTACTGAAGTGAATTGATAATGAACTCCAAAAAGAAGTTCCTAAGAATAGTTATTTTGTAAAAAAATAAAAATGATGTTTTATTGTTGCGTGTAATTTGGACCCAATAAAAAACTGAACAAATAGAAAAAATATATAATTCTGTAGTTTTAGGGTTTATTAAAAATAAACAAAAGCAAAATAAGTCAAGTAAATATTAAAAGAAACAATGTAATTTAATTTTATAATTACTGAGACTGCCTTCATTATATTTTCAGGTTGCCACATTCCATATTTCCGTTTACTTCTTCGCTCCCCTCGAATGGTCATCCTTTTAAAATTTGAAACAATCGTTTAAAAAGTGCACTTTGCCCAGACGCAAATTACACATTCGAAAGTGGACCAAATTACACCCGGATAACGACCACACTAAAATTGCTTTATTTTAAATATCTGATTAAGTTATAGAGGATATTTTATATGAACAATGTACGCTAGATAATTACTGAATGATATAGTACACTTGGATTTGTAAAATATTTACTTACTTGGATGATGTTTTAGTTTTAATTTCCATTTTTCTTACATCAGTAGTGCACGTTTCAATAATGGGTGTGTTTTATTGTAAATGTCCTACTCGATCTAGAACACAATATCCTTATCAATCAGTAGGGACAGCTCGTGTCGGCACCTTTGATGTTCATACTACCGTTTTCAGAGCCAATATGGCCGTTACTGGCGGGCTTTCATTTTATTGCTACTAGATGTCACTGGTTGAGAAAATGGCATGGATAGAAATGATTGCAAACAAATCATAGAATGCGATGTTGTTTTACACAACTTCAGACTTTCTACACAACATAAATTCATTATAATCTAACAAAGATGGTTTCCTGTTCAATCTTCCTCATCTCTCCGCATCCATCACACAAAATGTTGAATTAAAAAACGCCCGCTTAAAAGCAATTGATGAATTCACCGGTGCGCCACAACGGCCGTTTGTGGAAAGTCCGCCAGTTTTCGCACATGCGCACTCAGAAACTATAGTGCCAGAAACCCCTAGCTGTCCCTACTGATTGATGAATATACTGTGTCTAGAACAAGTAGAATCGTTTAACCAATAAAACGTTTTGCTGGATAAGAGTGGATATGACAAGACAAGTTGGCGCTGAACATGCGCTGAAATTTAAATTTTGTAAAAGGACAGAAAAAAATACTCCTGCCCGTGACAACCTTTAACAAATTTATTGTGACGATGACAGATATATCCTGGATGATGAGTAGGAGCTGGTACCAATTGATGACAATATTAAGAAACACTTTTCATTTCACCGGTATTTGTCACTTTTGTGACTGAACCTAACCAAATATTTTTTGACTCTACTTTTCACTCCACCATTAGGGAAGGAGTGGAAATCTGGAGTGAAGGGTGCAGAATTTCACAATAAAACGCATAGAGTGGTCATTCCGGAATCAGAATGGTGCCAATAAAACGCGCCCAATGTCAGTTAGGTTATTTTAATTATTGACGGAAGAAATCTACACTTCATCCACATTAGTTTTTTAGTAGTCTTATTGAAATGACACTTTGCAGATGACGTTCCCTATTCTACGATTTCAAATATTCAAACACTTCTCCTACCTGTTTGTTTGTATCTTTTTGGGAACGGTGTGACAGTGAACTGTTGAGAAAACCCGCACATTACATATACATATAACCCGTACATATAACCACCACATATTACAGCAGAGTCCCAGTTATCCGAGTCGCGGTTACCCGAGTTCCGTATTACCCAAGCTATTGAACCAAAAGTCGTTTTAAAATGGAATTCCGTGTTATTTGAGGTGGCTTAAAAGTTGTCCGGTTTATCCGAGCTATCCGTTATCTGAATGTCTAAATACTATGTTTAATTTACGCCTGAACGGTCCAGTGGTAAGAGGACCGGCCTTGCAATGGCTTGGTCGTCGGTTTGAACCGCACTCGAGATTTTTCTCGGGGGTGGTCCGTATCGACTTCAAGCACCCTTCAGTGTTGGGGATAAAATTCGATACTGCTTCCCCTCAAAAACGGTGAGGAGGTTGGAAGTAACAAAGCCATGGAACACTTTACACACACTCAAAATACGATCCCGCTCCTGAGGTCCTGACAAGTCTTTGACTTAGGACCCACCACAGATTAAAAAAAAAATTATGTATGTTGTACGTAAGAACACATATGTGTGTATATTTCATTAAGTTCGTTAAATAAAAATATTTAAAAAGAAATCATAATTTTTTTAATGTAGTTAAAGTTCCGGTTATTCGAGTTTTCATTTATCCGATGCAGGAGCCGTCCACCTTACCTTGGATAATCGAGACTGTACTGTACTCGTATCTGCAGAGAAACTTTATCATGTACTTCTGGCACCGTATTATGAATAAATTTCAAATACATTTCTTCGGTCAAACGTTGTGGCAATTCATACGGTCCAATTATAACATCCCTAATTATTCTCACCCACGGAATAACATCCCTAATTATTCTCACCCACAAATTAATAGAAAACAGTCTTTGAAAATAACTACTATAGTGCACGAGTGGATTTCTCGTTGCCTAGACAAGATTGTTCCGTGAATTAAAGATTTCAGCAAGAATAAAACACGCTTATTGACAGGCTTGGCCCGATGGGACCGGACTGAGAGTTTTGGCCCGTCGCGAATCAATCCTTTCGACGGCCACTAACACAAAAATAAAAATGACGGGCAAAGCCGTTGCTTTATCCCGTGAGAGGCCAATACTTCATGTTAGTGGTGCAAGTCTGCCGTAAAATCCCGTACGTTTGCTTATCCGGTGGACTTTCAACACGTTGAAAGTTTTGTAAGCGTATTATTATGTTAGCAAGATGAATACAAAAAGAAAAGCTCTTCTGTGTATCGCAAGCTACACATTATTAAAAAGAAAATTAAATTTAAAAAAAAAACAGTGTAGTAATTGGCTACTAAAAAAAGAAAACTCAAACTTTATTTAAATATTCTTTAGACTTGATTTTCCGTAAACATGGAAACGTTTCATACAACTGAATAAATTCAGTTAAAAATCCTTTGACAAAAAACGCGTGTCAACAAACTACGTGTACTCAGCTTAACTAACTACTACTAATACAGGTGATGATAAAGTCCCGCAATAAGCTGATAATTTGTTTATTTAATGTTTTTTCGCAAAATCCTGAAACAGGTGAATTTTTAATTTTAAAAAAACACCTTTTAGTGGAAAAATATTTTCTTGATCAACATTTGTGACATCATTAATTTCTTTAAATGGCAACCCTAACTTTATCATGCAGCTTTTGATAGTCCTTCTTGTCAGCAAAATGGTGATATAAAAAATAGTACCTTACGCAACAACTTTTTCGAAAAAAAATAGACAAGATCGTCTAGAATTTTTTTGAAAAAATTATGTTATGCTGCAATTAAAATGTGAACAATTGGTTCCTAAGAAAGAGCTTCAATATTTTTCTTAATTTTTACTTGTCTTTGTTTCCAATTCCAAGATTATCATTAAAATAAAATAAAATAACATTGTTTTTTTTAATTGTAATTTGCTGACAAGAAGTACTATTAAAATCTGCATGAAAAAGTTAAGGTTGCCATTTAGAAAAAATTATGATGACGTCACAGCGGAAAAACAAATGCAATCGAGAAAAGATTTTTGCACTAAAAGGTATCTAAAATTAAAAATTTACCTGTTTCAGAATTTTGCGAAGAAACATTAAATAAACAAATTAAGAGCTTGTTGCGGAATTTACGACCACATGTTATTTAAACATATGTGAGACCAATGTTGTCCCAGGCCAATGCTAGGCCTGCTGCGGGAAAAAGTCAGGCTTGCAGCGTTACGCACTAACAAGTAGTATTATTGGCAGGCAAATCCCTTCACAGTCAAAGACGGTCAGAAATACTGCCAATGTATGGGTACCTATTCAGTTGATGCGCGAGAGGACAGGGGTTGCAATCACCTCTGAGACGTTCACGTCTCGAAATATCCGAGCCAGTAATTTCAGTAAATTTCTACACGTTAAGCGAACGTTTCGCACACCGTCACGAACTAATTTGCACTGACAAAATCGTAATTGTAAGTATCTACCCCTACTTAGGTCGTAAAAAAATTGTGTGATTAATCTCTTCCGTCTGCATACACAAGTGCGATGTCCGCAATAAATGAATCGCTCGTTATAAATTCTTTCCGCATATACATATAAGGCCATAAACAAAAACTTTTTATTTTTAGGATAATCGCACGTGTTTCGTGTTTATTTTGAAACAATTTAATGCTTTCGTGACGCACTACTGTTATTCCAGTGCTCATCAACTAATTTTCATCCTAATCTTCACATGAATTTTATCTTGGGGTCGCCGAGTGACTTAGCGGTTAGCCTAGCCGAGTCGTGTCGCTCGGCGGTGAATCCTACCAGGGCCATGGATTTTGTGTTGCTTAAACGTCTCAGGCCCAGCTAAAATTTAGTGTGTGAATGGCAAAATGAGCTTCAAATAAGTTCGGCCAGCAGATTTGGCGATTACTATGCAAAGCTAAAGCAACAGAACAGAATTTTATCTTAAAAATGATCCATATTAGACCCCCTAAACATACAGTTTTTTTTGCTTTGTTTTTTCATGTACTACCTACGGTTAACGGATCGGGCACTTCTTCTTAATCACTTTGTATAAAGGATACATAGAAATATTTACCGAATAGGATTCTTGTTTTACATTGAAAGAATAAAATATCACCAAAGCAAAAATATGTACTTGTGTTTTCGAATAAAATTTTCTTTTCGTTAAATTATAACACTTATGGACACTCTCATAAGGGAATTTAAAGGAGACTTAAAAATTAAAGCCAGATTCTGATTATTATTATGTGCATATGTATTAGTAAATTTTAGGTCATCTGTCATACTGACTTCAGACGCACATTTTTAGATTTATGATAAAGTAACAACACCCTCTCTTAATCAATAGCATACACTAATCTGAAATTTATTTTATTGCATGATACTAATGCTGAGCTGTATTTTACACACTGAGTATTGATCCTATATCCCAAGTCACACTGAGCTTTATCATACTCTGTATTTTCTAAAAAGGAAAAGAAAAAAAGTGTTTCACTGTGGAACACTCTCCCCTATTCATTTCGTAAGCAAGAATACTTAAGTTTGTGGAGCGTTATTGTTATTAATTTTAAAATAAAGATAGATGGCTTACATGATAATTTATGAGAGGATATTGTATTGTAAGAAAGAGTCGTAACAGGCAACATCAATTGCAACATGTGAAGCTACTATTTATATTTGCGTTCGATCTACATAGAAAGTGAGTCGTTATATACTTAATTTGGTTGTTAGCAGTAAAAATAGAGGTTACTGAACTTTTTTGTTTGTGAAAGCAAATGCACAGAAATGGAGTTTTACATTTGATTGATTGATCTCTCACAAAAGTATTAAGTTTCAATGAAACATTCATTTTGAACATTTATATTTTTTATGAGAAGGAAGCATTTAGCACACGGTTTTTAATGTGAAAATTCAAAGCACGATTTTTTCGGTAAATTCATTATTTTATTCATATAAAAAAAGTAGACGTATAGAGCGACTCAGTAGATAATAAGAAAAAAAAATTGAAGGCATTATTCCAAAAACCAGACCAGTCCAAAAATATCTGGTTTAAAAGTTGTCTCTATTTTATATACTTTAAACAATGGCTATCTAGTGGTATAATTTGTTTCGCGATGAAACATACATATCCGACGATTTTGCTCGGAGAAATATGTGCAATTCTACAAAAACAAGACAAATCCCACTTGTTTCCTGCAAAAACCAGACAATTATCATTCTTGGAATAATGCCTTCAATTATTTTTTCGACTTTGCTAATTATACAGTATGTTTCATTTTGATTTGGAAATGTATGTGCCTATTTCGAGTACATTTAAGGCTCCCGAATCCTCTGTCCAGACTTATAAACTACGGAAAAGCGAAAAAAAAAAATGAAAACCTGAAATTTTTGCCTATTATTTTATTTTATGATTTCAAAAATTAACAACATACTAATTTAAATAGTAAGTTAACAGTTTTTTCCTACGATTTGTATACAATCTTCTTTTGAATTTCGGATTAGGGTATGCTATGAAAAAAAAATCACGTCGTAACTTGCATTATACGTTTGCAAATGTAAAAAAAATCATTTCAGAATGGTTTTTACAAGACAACAAAGCGCTTTTATTGTGGAGTTATTTGGTAGGTTTAAGCTGAAGGAGGCTGAGAGGACCAATTTTCTTTCAAGGTATATTAACAGCTGAACGATATCGTAATACTGCTTCCTTTTTTGAATGAATTAAACGGTGATGAACTTCAGGAAGGGTACTTCCAACAGGATGGAGCAACAGTTCATTCTGCCAGGGCTAGTTTAGATTTATTACGTGAATTTTTCGATGACAGGATATTTAGTAAAAACATGCCAAACATTTGGCCTCCAAGATCTTATGACTTGACGCCATTGAATTTTTTCTTTGGCTCTATCTAAAAAAATCAATTTTTAAACCCCCCAATGATAATCTGAATGTGTTAATGCAAAGAATAATTGAAAAATGTGTTGAAATTAATAACTCACCAAGATTACTGAAAAACTTATTCGAAGGATTAGAAAATGCCTGGAGGCAGAAGGTGAACGTTTCCAGCACTTTTTATAAATTGATTGTTTATTTTTATTGCCAGTTTTATGTTCTTAAAGCTTTTCAATCTCAAATTGTTTTCATAATTTCACAATTCTTTGCCTTGTTTATTAAATCACCTGTCACCTGTCATACTGACTTTAGACGTACATTTCTGGATTTATGATAAAGTAACGACACCCTCTCTTAATCCATAGCATCCTCTAATCTGAAATTCATTTGATCCCATGATATGTTTGACGTTGAAAAATGAAAAATTCCACAAATTATCATGATATTTTAAGAGAAAAAAAGTAGAAGATATATATGACACTTACATTACAGAAGAAAATAAATCCATGGACTTCAACACCAATATAGAATAGTTCAAAACAAAACATAAATTTTGCTTCATTAACAATAAACACATTTTAAGTTAGTAGGTAATGACTTGCTGCAAAGCAAACAAAATTTGTCAAAGCATGTACCTCATATTCTGTATTTTAATCGACGTTTTCCCATTTCCAATCCTGCGTTGCTCTTCGTGAGTCTTTGCAATATTTACTCTTAAGTCTTCCCCTACACAATCACCGAAATCACTTCTAAAGAACTTGGCTCTCTCACTGCCGCGGAACAACTGCTTGTAATCTGATCGAACATCCTTCCTGTAAAACCTCAGCTTGCTCACTCTTAAGGTCAACATTATCCTGATTTTGATATGCCTGATTATATACTTCTCCGTCTTTAGTTTTTGTTTCAAGGCATCGTGCTTTTTTCTGTTGCACAACGTGGCTTTGTTATGCGCGTCTCTGTTCTTAGCGAAAACTCCTTTGTTACACAGCCGATTGAAAAAATACTCGTTAGCATCGCTTTTATCAAATTTTCCTGATACATAAATAGGGTTATTATACAAACTCAGACTTTCTTCGGAGCACTCATATATAGTATCTTCATGCAGGTTAGTTTTAGCATTTAACGTGTTATAGAGAGCAATATTTTGGCCCAGAGTGCTTTTATGTTTGTCTTCCTTAGCCTGGGGAAATTTGTTCAAAACTGATGAGCATTCTTCGAAATCGAGATTTTGCTCGGAGTAATTTTTATAAGTTTCGATTGGTTTAGCCTGGGCATCATACAGTTCGTTCACCGTGTATTTACCGTTCAATTTTTTCGGCTTACGTTTCGGTTTAAGTGCCTTCAACATGACGACGAAAATATTTTCATTATCTGCCTTACTGAGAAGACGTTCTTTGTAAACCTCAGGCAGAGAAAGATCGCTGGTCTTTGAATATGTGTAGTATCTTTCTGGAAAATTATCTCTGTAATTTTCGGATACTTGAGAGAATATGACTGAAACATCGTTTTCCTCTTCGACTATTTCGATTCTGTCGACGTCTACTTCCTTTTTGTTTTTCACCTGGTTTTTCTCTGAGAATTTGGTTCTATAGTTTTCAGATACTTGAGTGAATATGACTGAAATATTGCTTTCGTTTTCGAGCACTTCGATTTTGTCTATATCTGGTTTCGATTTTGTAGAACTTTCTACATTGCTGATGACAGAAATGAGATCGTCTATGTTTTCTAAGGAGACTGAACTGCTGTCTTCTCTGTCTTTTATTTTGGTAGATGTGCTCGGTTCCATGATGAGGTTTCCTTGGGAAGTCTCTTTTTGTATACTGAGCATGTGAGATCTGTTATGCATCCAGCCTTTGCTTATGGTCCATTGTTTTAACCACTCTGGTTTTTTTAGTTCTTTTTCTTGCTTTTGTTTCTTGTCATTTAACTGTTGTCTTTCGTTGTTCTCCGGAGTCCAGGAACCTCGTTTTACGGTCACACACATACACAAGCACCGGATAATTTTATTGATAATTGTCATGGTTGATTAAGTTCAAGTGCGATATGTTTGGGAACGAATTTTGTGCAAAACATAATGATTGTGCGTCTCGTACCGCGGATGTACGTCGAGCTGTGTGAAACGATACTGACTCAGTGATATGTATCTAAAGGCTGTACTAACCGTGAAAATTCATTTGCGATTACAGTTCCGACAGCGGATATTCTTTGTGTTATTGGGTTTGTGTTGGTGTGCAGCCATGTATGCGTAAAAATATGTGAATGTATTTATGTTTTATTGTAGAATATAAATGATGTTCAATTTTAATTCTTGCAACACCAAACAAAATATAAAAATAATTTTTTGAAGGTACATATTTACTTTGAAAGTAATTATTTATAACTGTCCTACATTTTTGCAGTTAAATACTAAATTATTATCATCATATTAGGGATTCGCCACAAGGCAACAGCATAAAATTGAAATCCCAAGAACAAAATTCAAAAGGATTCTGCAAGAGATAAAATGGCCCTTGACTCGGTTAGGCCACTACTTAATTACCTCCTGCTAGAATTTATTTCGAAATAGCAGTGACCTAATTTGAAACTTTCTCCACAGGCAGTTTTTTACAAGATGGGGTACAAGCGTGGACAATAATTTTAAGAAAATGAAAAAAGCCATTTTGTATTTAAACATTTTTCACGTGTAGTATCATTATTGCTAAAACCTCAGTAGAAAATGATAGTCTCCCACAAAATTTGACATTTATTAAACAACATTTCAGTTGAAATAATCATGTTTGTTAGATTTAAAAGTAATGTTTCCTCAATAAAATGTGTGGTTTTATTCATTCAGATCAACATAGCAAGCAGGCGGCCAAGCAAACATCGATAAGACATATTCAAGATACTTTTTAATTATTATAATTATTTAATTATTATAATAGCTGATAATGAAGACTCTTCAATTAAGCAAGTTAAAAGCAATTTAATAAGGGCCTGCATTTAAGATGTTTCTTCGTTGACGGCATTTATCTCGGTAAATACTAGGTTTAGGTATAGAAATATGTTAATAAAATATTTTCCAAATTGATAGATCTATCAAAATTCGTATTAATATATAGGGCATTTCATTTGAAATATTAAAGGTACTTGTTGATACTTGTAAAATGAACACCCTGTACAATTGCAAATAAATTTAGCGTATAGAGTTTTGTTATTAGAAAATGATAGCGTTTGAAATGTTTTCCTATATTAAATAGTTTAGACACCAGAAAAGAAAACCACACTCGGTGGACAAGTGGTATATATCTTCACCTTAAAACAACCACTTCTCTGGTATGGTTGTACCGCCTGGAATTGGTGGACCAAACTTGTTCGATAAAAATATTGTTAATTGATCCATCACAAAACTACCGATTAACAAAAACGACTTGGTTGTAGAACCACACATTAATAGGGTACTTGCACAATTTTTTTTATGTGCTAGAAAAATTGCACTCATGTCAGAGATTAAAATGCGCCTGTTACATAAAAAAAAATTCTAACGTAAGAGAAAAATATTTAAAGTTTCATACAATCAAATTGGCGCCAAAACGCGTGTGACGTAGATAATCCGTAAACAGTGAGGTATCCATGGTATCCTTATTAAGTGTAAGTGTGACAACTAATGTCAATGGTGACAATTTTTAATTAATGCAAACCATTCTATGAGTATGTGTCTGATAATATCGAAAATAATATTAAAGTTGAGTTATTTTTTTTTTTAGATAATGTCGAAAACATCACTGCTATTATTATACTAAGGTATTATACATACTTCAGCGTGACATCACAGATGTTCTCGGTGTTTGTAATGTTTGCGATGAATTCACGTGTCGTTGCGAACCAATGGATTAATGTATTTGCTGAAATTGATGGAAGCAAGGGCCCCTGGTTTTGTTTTTGATGTTCTCGATGACTTTACGAACGGTTTAATGAAGACGTGTTTCATCGAACTGTCAACCGATGAATTTACGAACACGCTGATACAACATAATGCTGTATTTCAGTGATGTGGGAGATTTAGATCCAGAGATGGCTCATATTGCAGAACATACGTTTCGCAAAACATGTTGCTCCTACTTTTTTGAACGTATCTCTTTCTGTACAATGCCACAGCACATTTATGAATATGGGGTTCTCTCTCTAAGGAAGGATAGGAATGTGCGCAGGCGCTGTTCGTGTTTAAACGTATGTCGTGTAGGCCGGGCGCAGACTGATCAAGCAAAAACGTCTTTAGACGAAACGTTTTTGTTTGAACTTGCCGAAACCTGTTTTTTACGTGCATTAAAGAGGTACCATCGCACACTGATGAAACAATACTTGCCAATAAAACACAACGTTGTTAAACAAATTGTTGTCTGAAAAGACAAATTTGCTTAATCAGTGTGCAGGGATATCTAACAAAACGTTGTTCGACAAAACGAATTGCTTTGTATAAAAACGTTTTCTGTATAATCAGTGTGCGCATACCAGTAGACACCATCCAACAGGTTACAACAAAATGCAGCGTGTTGGGAGTGCAAATATAAATTTTTGTTTGACGTTCGTTCGGCCGACTGTTCTGACTGAAGTCGTCTTGCATCATCAATGTGCATTTCATTCAAACAAAGCGTTATGGAACAAAACGAAACAGTTCTGTTGTAAAACGTTTATGCATGCAGCATTGTTGCAAGATAAAACAAAATGTTTTTCAGTGCCACAAAACGTTTTGTCTGAAGACGTTTTTGCTTGATCAGTCTGCGCCCGGCCTTATTATAGATGTCTACAGGATTATTCTCTGTTATCAATGACTAAAGACTACAACTCTCAAGCCCGAATGCATAGGCGCTTCGATGCACACCTGGCGCCGATCGAATTACGAAGTTGCGAGCGTTATTTCTTTGATATAGCGAGAATATTTGGATCAATTTTGTCACATTTTAATTTGTTATTTGCTGTATTTTTGATGATCGATATAATTTTAAAAAAAGGACGAAAATATTCGTTTAGATAAAACACGTTATACCTACGTATCATATAGCCGTAAACAGCACTGGTTAATTGGCCAGTCGACCGATTGATATTTACAGCGCATTAGCGCGAGCGGTGAGTAACATACAACTGGACGGATAAACAGATCTTTTAATTGGAGTCTTTATCAATGACAGCTGATTACTAATTATCTGTAAATTTTTGATATTTAATTTAATTTAAGTTTGAAAATTACTTAATTAGCTCTCGTATTTTTTTTTAATTTGAATAAAATGGGTTACAAACTTTGTGTAATAATCTTCGGTTCAACATCTAGAGCTACAACAGTCAGTTTTCATAGGTAAGCTAAACTTAATTTTCTATAACCTAATAAAAACGTGAGTACCATTGCCATCTTGACAGTACTCCAGGCCTTCAGGCAGAAATCATGACGTCACGATAAAGGGGTATGTCATTTTTAATCCGTTTTCATAAAAACTGTAATGCTCGGTTGCACCAACTTTTTAAGCAGAGCTTAAATTTAAGTGGTGTTTAGACTGTGACATTATTTATAAATTTAACAAAATGTTAGTCACAATCTAATTGATACTTAAGTTAAAGTTTAAATGTCAATCAGATTCTATTTGACATTATACTGACCATACGTAAATGTTACATTCTAAACATGACTTAAATATAAGCTCTGCTTAACAAGTTGGTGCAACCGGGCATAAGTGTATTTAATAGTTGTTACTGCAAAACAAGTCGACGGCGTTCATTAATTAACCAAAACAAAAAATACTATCAGATTCGACAGGTAAGTATTTTCATTTTAAAGACTTTATTTTACAGAAATTAGTTCCTAGGCGTAACATAAATAGTTTTTTAGCTTACAATCTAATCAGCAAATAACATTATAAATAAAAACATTTTCGAATTCACTCTTAAAAAACTCATTTAGTCTAACCTTTGTAAAAGTACTTACTTTTCGTTTTTTTCCGTTATACTTTTCCTGTGACATAAAGTTTGTTTTTACTTTTGTGTGATTATTTAATAATATATTTATCCAAGTATTTAAAACTTTTTGGTATAATTGTATTCGATTGCTATTACAAGTAGTGCAAATATCTTTATCAAGTTCAAAAACTTCTAAAAATAATTTATATTTACAGTTGGTTCTTGTCCGATGAAATTTGTATCTGCGACTGCGAAACGTTAAGTGTATAGTGCGCGATTTAGTGTCCGCTTAAAAGATTTTGAGATTCTAAAAATAATGATTTTAATATCACTTTTTGATTTTTAGCCTTCAGGAAGCGGGATTCGAACGGTTCAGACGTTATTGTTTGAAAAATTTTATACAACAAAGTGGCTATATTTAATGATAAATCGGATGGATATTTTAAACCCCTCGGTTAAGCTTGTGTAAATAATCACTTACTGAAGGTACCTAAGACGTAAATAATTTCTTTTCTAGAAATGAAATTGTTGATACATTCTTGACAAGTTGTTTTGTTTGTTGCTTTATACCCTACATAACCAGCTATAAATACTAATATTTACAGTTGGTTCTTGTCCGATGAAATTTGTATCACAAAATCTTTTAAGCGGACACTAAATCGCTGTCGAACGACTGCGAAACGTAAAGTGTATAGTGCGCGATTTAGTGTCCGCTTAAAAGATTTTGTGATATAAATACTAATGTTTGCAAAGTATCATTATTAATTTTAAAATTTTGAAATTCATAAATAATTTGTTCATTGTCTTGTAAAAATAATATATCTTCATCTATGTGATTTTCATCTTTCTCAGCATTTATGTCATCAATTATATTTCTTAACTTTATATTGTGATCACTTAATTTGAGTAAATTATTAATTTTAATTCTTTTTTCAGAGTCAATGATTTGCTGGATAGAAACATTGTAATTGTAACCACTCATTCTCCGATATTTCCCAAATCTACGCTCTAATACATCAGTTTGAAAAGATCCCAACATAACATATGAAAAATTTAAATTATTTAAAAGATAGTCACAAACTTGAATTAAAGCTTGTGTTGTATGTAGTAGGGCTGAAAATGTTTCGGTACTAAGTTTACCAGATCTTTTAAATCTGTCTATAATGACAATACTTTCCCAAACATTCAATCAGTTTGAGAATTCTTTTAAATAATTTATATTTGCTTGTATCATGTTTCGAATAGGATCGGCATGAAAATCACGAAGATGTTTTCCTTTTTCTGGATGCTTTACATTCACTGTTGACCACCAATGATGAATTATTTTAATAAATTCTTTTGTTCCTATATTGTTTACAGTAGTAATTTTTCATCAAAAATTTGGAGTGCAAGTTTTACATTTTGCCTCTCTAAATTGTTTGGGAAGCAAGCTTTATAAGTAAGTCCAGGAGCTCGTTTAACAACAGAGAATTTCTCAGATTCATAAATATTAATAATTTCTTGAAATTTGGCTTCCTTTATTTCTAAAGTATTTTCAAAAGAGGGATATAGAAATGTTTTACTTTTTTCATTCAACCAATTATTTCTTATGTTTTTTAATAAATGTACACTGTCAAACATTAAAAAAAAAATTTAACTGGTCACAAGGATTTTCAATAAAAATATTTAATTTCTGTCTACCACTTAATTGTGTAAATAACTTAACATTTACTTTATTGTTGTCTGTTATTATGCTGACTACTTCATATCCACAATTATGTAATAAAGTCAAGATTTTGATGGTAGGATTTGTACAAAAATGTTGAATTAAGGTTTTTCACAGGTAATAGTGCAACTACATCTTTGTTACTTGAAACTAAGGACTTTATCATAAAAACCTGAATAGTTGATGCTGCTTGAAAAGTATCACTGTTAGATGCTGCCCCTATGATATTATTGCCTGCGTAACTAATTTTAGGTTTTACATATATTTCATCTAGTAATAAACAAACTTTTTTTTTATAGTCTTCAATAGCATGTGCTTTTCGTGTTAAATATAATTTTAAGGATTCAGTAATTTCACCATTAATATTATGAAGATTAAATGTTTTTAGATAAAATGGGTTGGGCAACTGTAAAATGTTTTGTTCTCTTAAAAATTTATATGCACCAGGAAAAGTAGATAAACATGTGAAACAAAGTAAAAGTAAATCTGTACTATATCTAATTTGTTTGCTTGTTAAAAGACGTAACTGTTCAGAAATAAATTTAAGTTTAGAATTATTTTGATTTTTCTCTGTAATGCAATCTTCCAATGTTACAGCACGTAGTAATTTTTTGTTCAAAAGTTACTGGTTCTTGTTCATTTAAGAAATTGTTGATGGCATTTAAAAGATTTTCAAGCTTGTTGTAAGTGTCACAAAGTAATTCTTTTCATAATATGAAATCGTAATTTCTAAGATTGATTTCCACAGAATTTTGAAATGCTTTCATTGTAAAATTCAATTCTAAAATAATTGTAAATTCTAAACTTGGTGTTTGTAAGTAATTAATTTTAAAAAAGTAAACATTATTTTCATGCAGATTAACTATCCAGTCCTTGCAAATAATATTTCCTTGTTGTATGGCTAGTAAGATATCATTTAAGTTTTCAATCTTATCATTAGAAAACCAGTGTTCATGCTTCAAATTTTCGCGTTCTACAAAAGCTGCTCTTCTTCTTTCTGGATCTGTTCTTTGGGCAGGTGGGAAGGAAGTTAGATATTGTGGTAGGCTGGGAAAAATTGGTGGATAGGCATTTTTTGTTAAAGCCAGTTTCTTTCTGGGCGTTATTAATTCTGTACCTATGATAGATTTTAAGAGCGGAATTTAAGAAATGTAAGGAAAATTAAATTTAGACAGTATAAACAACATACCATCAGGTCTTTTAATTCTATGTTCCTTTAATACGAACTCTTCAGAGAAGTGTTTAATGCAGACACCACTATTTTCTGTAATATTTAATTTCCTAACTGGAATTTTCTTCTTCCATACTTCTAATGTGGTGATGTTGGAGGGAAAGGAAAATATAGGAACATAAGGATCTCCTTTTCGACTGTTGGATAAGCAATCAGGTATAGAGCAATATTTCATTTCTAAAAATCAGTTTGTTTGTTAACAATATTATTAAAAACTAGGGCTAGGATGAAGCACTAGTCGGTTCATACACCTAAATATAAGACGCAAGACCTTTTCTGCCGTGCTAAGCAAAAAAAAAAAAATTGTATCTGCAAATGACATACTTTTGTAATGTCTTAAGTTTTTTGAAATAGTGCCTGAACTATATAGATATTTCTTTTGAAAAATAGATACTCTATAATTGAAATATACCAATATTGTTTAGTAAATATGATATAAAGATATGTTTATGATACTTTCAATATGTCTTCACCCTTCTTGTTTACATTTGTTATCCAGTTAGTGCATCAAAAGTAGGAAACCATTCTACTTTTCCAGTGGTTGCTTTTTGATGGTCACTGCAGATTAGTGATGGGGTATTCGAATACCAAGAATTGAAAAGTATTCGATTCTTAAAAGTACTCTCTGAATTCGAATACTCGAGTTTGTACTCGAATATGTACTCAAGTATAATAAATTGTAGCGACCACAGCGCCACCTGCGGCACATCTCTACACCATTGCCACGCACCAAGCTCTAACTCCCTTCCACATCACACTCAGCCCCTCTACAAGATGGATGCCGGGGCTATATAAACGCATGCAGAGCAGCTCGAAGATCATTCCTTCCCCAGCCAGCTGCAAAGTTGGAACCTCCTAACCAAACCCAGCTGCAAAGTTGGACCTCCTCTCCAAAAGCCAGCCGCGAGGTTGGAACCTCCTAACCAAACCCAGCTGCAAAGTTGGACCTCCTCTCCAAAAGCCAGCCGCGAGATTGGACTCCTGACCAAACCCAGCTGCAAAGTTGGACCTCCTCTCCAAAAGCCAGCCGCGAGGTTGGACTCCTAACCAAAGCCAGCCGAAAGGTCGGGATATCCTGGTTTCCACGTCCGTCAAACACCTACGACCACCCAGCTTCGTCGGGCACTGAACGCGTCAGCAGAATACGCCGTGCCGTTTCACCGCTTCCCCCGACGCCATAAAAGAAGCCCGTCCGGTCAGAAGACGTCGCCCAGCACACGGCTTATCAACGACCACTCCGCCGAGGAATCCGGTTCAGCACGTCCTCCACCTGCAACCGTTGCACCAGGACAACTGCGAACGCATCCCCGTGGACATACCGTGCACATAACCACCAGGAGTTCTGACATATTAACATCCTTGTATTATTATTATTAATAAAGACATTTTTGTTTGTGTTTGTGACAATCGATTGTTTGGCTAAAGAATACGACAACACAACAGCCCCCCAAAAAATAAACAAGTAAATTATGAGTATATACATACAATGAATGGCAAAGCCGTCCTGGATGAGTTTCATGTTACATTACAAGCAGCAAAGTTCTAAAACTCAACCTTTAAGCGAAACGTTCGACGTCGAAGACGTTTCCTCATTTTTTTCGGTCCTCGATACTTGTACTCGGATCAATATTCGATTCTTGAAAGTACTCGAATACCGAGTATTCGATTCTTAAAAGAACTCGATTCTGCCCAACACTACAGAATTTCCATTTAGACTATTCGATGATCATCCAAAACGTAAAATGTAGATTCGCCTTTAAATACATCTTTTTCATTTAGCAGGGCAGTTGTATGGTCTCATGTTGTTCATATTATATTAGAAAACGTTCCCCTAAACTTATTATTGAAGTAGCTTTCTTGACATGTTCTTGACTGTTGAAATTTTCACAGAGAATTGTAATGATTTTTTCATCTGACATTCTAATGCTGTCCGAGAAAAAATTACGTTTTTATGAATATAAGCATACTGCCCTACATTAACGCAAAGGAAATATATAAACTACAAACATGCATTGCTGAAAAAAAAGTAATATTAATAAAATAGACTTACTCCTTTATTAAGGTGGATTTATAAACTTTGCGCTGATGTTTGCAGTTCACTGTTGCAGCTGCCGTTCAACCTTAAAATATTGTAACCATAGATTGTAACCGCTTAAGATCGTTTATAAACTCAGTTGCCGCTGCTGTTCGCAGTTTATAAACGATTCTAAGTGTTTACAATACTTTAACTTTGAACGGCAGCTGCAACAGTGAACTGCAACGACAGCGCAAAGTTTATAAATCCACCTTAATGTAAACAAGCTTTAAAATATTTAAGATAATAAACTTGTGTCTGACAGTTACCCCTTTACTGTGACGTCACAGCTGAAAACATTTGCTGCCTAAAGGCCTGGACTAGTATTAAGATGGCAATGTGAGTACCATCGTAATCATAAAAATCGACTACAGCGAAGTGAAATCGACACTTCAATTTTTCTAAAAATTTGGTTGTGTAACATTAGATTTGACATCATTTGTCATGTATTTGTCAACCTACAAAATCTCATCCATCTCATTCGATTCCAAAGAAATAAATATTCTCTATGATTACTAATACTATAAAAAAAATAACACCAAATTCAGTTGCAATTGCTCGAATACTGATTTTGTCTTGCAGTCGCGTTCGAATTATTGCCTTCTAAATTGCTTTTAATTGGGGTATTTTTATTTAATTTGTCAAAACAATATTAATGTCAAAATGACAGAAGTTCATTTTAAAGCACGCTTCAATTAACTAAAATTTCGAGTGTAGTCGGTGTTTCTGATTATGATGATACGTAATATGAGTGAAACTAATTCCAATTTTCAAAAATGTCGTTGCATGATCGTCGTCGTTAAGGTTTGTAATGTCATATATCAAATAAAATTTGTCCATTTTAATTTGCAACATCTGTCAGGCGACGAAAGTTATAGCGTTTTTCACTGGGATTAAATTGTGCACTGAGTGCGCACTCAGAATATTCTCATCTTATTTTAACCTCATGTAATGAAACGGGATGGAGATATTCTGAGTGCGCACTCAGTGCACAATTTAGTCCCAGTGAAAAACGCTATTAGTAAAATGTATCAGGAAGAATTACCCCTCGACAAGTAACTAATGCAATTAACAACTTTTATAATCGTTTAGGATATTGCACGGAGGTACAAAGTAAGTACCTATGTATTTTAAATATTCACATACATGTTTTGAATTTAAAATCCGCGGTCAAGTATTTACCAATCGGATTTACTGTCACCTCATAGAGAAGGATAGGTTTTGCGTCAACTGTAGAGTGAAATGCACAAGAAAGAGAGAAAAGATAGATCTGGATGTGTATTCTTACTTGGTACATGTTTTGCTCGATCTTCCGGGGCAACTCTTGATCTAAACCTCCCATATCTCTGCTGTATTTACAAAAAATTATCTACGTCATGACCAATGATATCGCGTTTTCAGTGACGTGATTATATTTAAATATTTGTGTATTTTCAATAATTATTATCTCGTTCAAATTACACTTTTTACAGAAACTTTTTTAACCTGTGTCAAACTTTATCTAAGTATTATTCCAAAATTGTAAAACTTGTAGGATCCATTAACCACTGCAAGTATCCTATTATAAGTAACAGACATAACTTGACTAAATACACGCCTGCTGCGCCTATGCTCTTATTTACAATGTTTCATCAAACATAATCTAGCTACATGTACGTTAGAAAATGATAGCAAATATAGATTTTGTTTTAATACATAGATTTGTCCTGTCAGTTTCTTTAATTGAAGTCAACAGAAGACAATGGTAAAAAGTTGCAAAGAACTCTTTTCAGACCGACATTTCATTTTGAAAATTGTGGAATGTGTAAGTCATCTTTCATATTCCTTTTAATTAAAAGAATCTTTTCAGTTTATGATTTTAACTTCATGATCATTAAGATGTTTTCTATTGATTTTATTTTTATGTTTTTCTATTCAATTCTTAAAATCAATAGGAAATATATTAACTAATATAATGTTAAAAAAATGAATTATTATACAGTGACCGCCAAATGGACAAATTATGTAACTTGAAATTGTTAGACATATCAGACGAAATTTTAGTAGGATCCGATAAGTTATTGCAAAATGTGTCGCTTGGTATTCAGACAAAATTTTCTCAGGCTTAATATTTCAAAAAAAGAAGATTTTTCATTTTCTCAGTTCTGTGCAAGATATCAAGCGGTAAATGGGCTTTTGGTTTTTAACTATTACGAGTAGTTAGCTTACTTATTTATATTCATAAAAAATATTTAAAAGGAGCAAATTTACTCTTGGATTCTTAACTGTTGCATGCACAAGAAAATTTGTAACGATTCTTCACGTTTCTGGTGCAAGACTTTTTTTACATGGTATTTTGTAATATCATTTTTGATTTATTGATAATGCAATAATTCTAATAACCCCAATCTAGCCTAAGGAGATCTAAAATTGCAGGATTTTCAATTATTTGGATCCGTTTAATAACCGTATTTGAAAAATCGATATTTTTCATAATAGCCATGAAATATTTAAAGTCGATTTTATAAGTGCATATATTAAACCGATCGAAACTAAAAAGTGCGTACAATATTTGCAATTTTCTGTCTGCTTAGGGATTATTAGAATTGTATTATTAAGAAATCAAAAATGAGAACACAAAATTTTATGCAAAAAAAAGCGTTGCACCATAAACGTGAAAAATCATCTCAAATTTTCTTGTGCATGCAACAGTTAAGAACGCGAGAGCAAATTTTACTCTTTTAAATATTGTCACGAGCTTGTGGGCTCGGGGGTTGCGTAGCTCAGGGTTGGAAGGGAGCAACAGGGGTCACTGTAAACTAATACATTAAGAGCAACAAAGATTACCTTTATTGTCTAAAAGTTTAGAGACACAGATCACTGTACTCCTCCGAAGACGATCAGATAACTGATTATCATTACAATAAATGCATGGATTTATATACTAAAGATGTACGTGATGTCATGACCAAAGGTCCACGAAATTCGGTGGACACGCGTAGTTACTAAGCCGGAAAAGATGTTGTCAGGATTTCTTACGCGGTTACCAATTTATTTAGATCGCAAGCTAATTGTTTTTCGTTAAACTAATTACACATTGCCCCAGTTATTTTACTTCGTCGGCAACTCCGATGAACCTGCAAGTTCAACGACAAAGCGTTGGAAGTCCGGTTCGCAGAGTGTGCAGATTCCGCAAATAACTCAGGTTTACGAAAGCATTTTAAAACAATTAATAATTTCCAAATTTCTCGTAATCGTGACAATATTTTTTGTGGATATAAATGAGTAAGCTAACTACTCCTGAGAGATAAATACCAAATACCAAATACCCATTTACCGTTTTACATCTTGAACAAAACTGAGAAAATGAAAAAATCTTCTTTTTCTTGATATATTATGCCCCAGAAAATTTTGTCTGAGTACCAAGTGAGACATTTTGCAATAGTTTCTCGGATCCCATACTAAAATTTTGTCTGATATATCGAACAATTCGAAATTATAACATTTTTTAAATTTTCGTATTTTAAATAGGTACCATTTTACCTACACTAAGAACTGCTCACCGGATCTGTCTTGCTCATATTTGGTTATCGAATATGCACAAACTATTGGCACAAGAAGTTTTTTAAAAAAATGAATAAAAAATTTTCCCGTATGATGCGAACTTTTTGGCGGTCACTGTACAGTATCAGTGGCTTTCCTTTTACATAAAAGGGCAGCTCCATGCTGTCTAAGGACTTTAATCATTCCGATCCTCTTCACTAGAGTGCGATGGAGAGCGAGAGTATCACGCCTCAAGAACATCCGCTCTTCACCCTTCGAAGCGGGTTACGATAACGTGCCTTTTTTAAAATTTCTCTCCCTAGTGAGCCATAAATTGTCAGTTGAGAACCAGCCTTGTTTGAAACTTATATCGTTTTTCATGGGACTAAATTGTGCACTGAGTGCACACTCAGAATATTCTCATCTTGTTTTAACCTCATATATTGAAATGAGATGGAGATACTCTGAGTGCGCACTCGGTGCAGAATTTAGTCCCAGTGAAAAACGCTATTAAGCTACATTTATATTCAATTTCGTGCCAGCATTAATTCGTAACACGAAAGTTTGACATTGGCCAATGTAAATGGTATCATAAGAAAGCACACGTCAAACTTTCGTGTTACGAATTAATGCTGGCACGAAATTGAATGTAAATGTAGCTTTAATAAATTGGCATATATCATAACCTCATTTTTCTTATTGAAGGATATTGCTGAATTCGGTAATCCTACTTTTTACGCCGTGCTTGCACTGCTTGAATAGGGCACTTGTAGTGGTTAATGGATCATACAAGTTTTATCATTTTGGGATAAAATTTATATATTTGACACAAGTTAAAAACATTTCTCAAAAAAGTTTAATTTGAACAAGATATTAATTATTAAAAATACTCAAACATTTAAATTTAACCACGTGACTAAAAACGCGATGTCATTGGTCATAACGTAGATAATTTGTAAACAGAGCAATATGTTGTTTCAGTGAGTTCGTAAGTTCATTGGTTGACAGTTCAATGTAATCACGTCTTCATTAAACCGTTCGTAAAGTCATCAAAAACAAAACCAGGGGTTCTTATTTTCATCAATTTCACCAAATACTGAATTCACGTGCTGTTGCGAAGGCACGTGCGTTCATTGCAAACATTGTAAACACCGAGAACATCTGTGACGTTACGGTGAGGTATATATAATACACCAGTGATGTTTTCGACATTATCTAAAAAACAAATAATAATAATAACTCAATATAAAGGCGACGGGCCACTGTGTGCGAAACTAAGCTAAGCTAAGCGAAACTAAGTTTTTTTAAAATTAGATCCAACGTAATCTTATGCGGACGAGGCAACTGAGCAAAGATAAACATTGTTTTATATCTTTGCTATCCTAACTTCGCTTCCCTTAGCTTTAGTTGCCACGTTCGCGTAAGATTACGTTGGATCTAATTCTCAAAAAACTTAGTTTCGCTCAGCTTAGCTTAGTTTCACGTTCTTGCCACTGAACGCGAAACTAAGCTAACCTGAGCGAAACTAAACATTGTTTTATATCTTTGCTATCCTAATTTCGCTTCGCTTAGCTTTAGTTGCCACGTCTGCGTAAGATTACGTTGGAGCTCATTTTCAAAAAACTTAGTTTCACTCAGCTTAGCTTAGTTTCGCGTTCAGTGGCCACCTGCCTTTAAAGGCAAATGTTTCAATTTGAGTTTACAACTAAATAAGCTTCTGAAAAATATGTTTGATTATTTAAGACCGATGACGTTACCAATGACTGTGTTAAGTATCGGTGGTTAGTGGCACATGTTCACTTGTTTATCAGAGGTAATGCAATATTAGAATCATTTATAGAAGCCTTGTATAATTTTTGGTATTATTAGGAATTTACTCACAGAATGGTTTGTATTAATTAAAAAATAGCACCATTGACATTAGTTATCACACTTACACTTACATAACCTCACGAAGAATACCATGGATACCTCACTATTTACAAATTATCTACATGTTAACATGTCATCTACGGCCGTCCTCCATTCACATTCACTTCACCAAAAATCAAATCGATTTGATTTTGAACCGAACTGACTTTAAAGTGAACAGAGAGATTCTTAAAGGAATAATGTTTTGGAACTAACCGGACAATCCCAGGGTAATGTCAACCTGAGTGATACTTTTTCATCTTTAGGTTTTATTGTCCAATTTTTCAAAAATGATTAGCAAAATAATAAAGTTTAATTTCCTGTATTTATTTATCTTGAGTATTGCCCAAAAAATTTTATTTTTATATTTTCAACCAAAGTAATAATGTACACGTTGTTAAGTGATAATTGATTCATTAACTGTCATCTAAATTTCAATAAAAAATAAAGGCACATCTGAGATTGTCCTTTCATTATAAGATAAGTAGTGTTATTTTTATAATAAGTATTGAAATAATAAAAATTGGTCTTGAAGTATAAGAAAAAAGATTTACAAAGTCACCAATTTTTTACCCTCCGCGTAAGTGAACAGAATCATATTTATTTGTATATCTCAATTTAGAAAACTATTCATCATTTAAAAACATACAGTCTTTCTGTGAACATTTAGCTTTATTTTACGCTTTATAACATTTAGATAGCTACGTTACTTTGTGTTAAATTAGTGTCACTTACGCGACAAATCAAGCGGAAAAACACCCTTTGCAACTTAATGAGTAAATTTTTTATCAATTCTTGCCATGGAATTTGGACGGCATGTCTTAGCTATACTGCAAATCAACATCAAATGACTGGCATTGACTTACTTTTCACCTAAGCTAAGACATGCCGTCCACATTTCATGGAAAGAGAGATAAAATTTTTGAAAAATCTCTTGACTTGTTTCCGTAATAGACAACAGCAAAATTGAAAGTGGTAAAAAAAAATTGAATTCTCGATGATAAAATTTGTTATCAATTCCTAACAGTCGTAAAATTCATTGTGTGGGATACATCAGGGAAAATGTAATACAGTATTCAAAATTAACACAAAGCAATTCGTGGAAAATTCATTCTGACAAAGATTTCGGTTAAAAAGAGGACAGATTATTATAATTATTATTAAATGATTGAAATTTATCGTTTTTTAATAAAACATTCATATTATAATATGTTTTCCTTTTTTGGTTTCACAATGACGCGTAAGTGACGAATTTGTGTCGCGTAAGTGACACGAAATTTTTCGTTTCGTTTTATTACTGAGAAAAGATTAATGTATTCCAATGTATATCATTAACCTAATATTTTGTGCTTCCAACAATATCAGTAGTTTTTTAAACAATTAGATAATTGTAGAAAAATTGACAGTTTTTATAAACGTTCTTTATCTCAGGTTGCACAGCTGTCGCGTAAGTGACGCTGAATAAAAAAATTAAAGGTTACTAGAATTTAGAAAACTCTTTCATAAAATAGCGGCCGGTATTACCAACGCTTTAAGGAGTCCTTAAATTTAATTCGTGTTTAGAATGTGATTGATGTTATACAAACCAAGTAGAATTGTCACAATCTAAACACGACTTAAATTTAAGGTCTCCTTAAAACGTTGGTGATACCGGCCGTAAATGTCATTTCAAACTTTAACTATTAAACTTTTGTTTAATGTCTTCGAACAAAGTCATTCTTAAAAGGACGACTCATGTCACGATCAATTGGGCGTTTTGGTTCAAATTTGATTATATGAAACTTTAAATATTTTTCTCTTGTGTTAGAATTTATTTTAAAAAATTTAACATGCGCATTTTAACCTCTGACATGAATACATTTTTTCTAGCACATAAAATTTTTTTGTGCAAGTACCCTACTTCCGAACTCAACAAATGTCATAACATAAACGTGTTGCCGCATAGCTGCGACACCGCGCGACCATTTTCTGACCTGTAATTGTGCTATGATTAGCAAATCGCAACCTTAATGCTGCGTCAATAAGCTACCACGCACGAAATGGCCAGTGCGGACAATTAGCATGTCACCGCAACCTCGCAAAATTTTGGCTGCGAAGACACGCTAATTGTCGAATTTGCCAATCACAGCACAATTACAGGTCAGAAAGTTGTCGCGCAGTGTTACGGATATGTGATGTTTACGCGCTATCCTTGCGTAAGGCTCCTTTCACACTATACGGTTTTGATCGTACGGTAAAAAATCGTACGGCCACATTCTCTTAGTGAAGTGAGGAAGCCTATAGCCCGTTTCACATTATACGGTGACGGCATTTTGCCGTCACCATGCCGTGTAGCAGCCGTCCACTGCCACTGCACGCACAGCATCCGGACGGCGACCGATAACTCAGTGGTGTACATGACCAAACGCACACTTTCACATTAGACGGTTTTAAATCGTACGGTCAGTTGCCCTCGAGCCATTGTAATGGTACGGCACAAGCCGTATGGTTTTTTACCGTACGATCAAAACCGTATAGTGTGAAGAGTGTTTAGTTTGACAAGATCACGGCAAAAAGCCGCACGGTTTTTTACCGTACGATCAAAACCGTATAGTGTGAAAGGAGCGTAAGTCTTGTTGATCATCGAGATTGCGATGGAGTTCTCGAGCTACTCTTTTACTGATGAGACGCCAACTAGGGCCGAAATAGCTATACGAGGATGCTCGGGGGCCCCATCGCAATCCAGCCGACTTCCAGCCAAAATTTTGCTATGAACGTTTTATTAGTTTAAAAGTGGGATTACAAATAAGGTGAAGCTCACGTCAATAGTTGCGTTCCTTTTACAAATGAACTGAGGTTAGACTAAGTGAGGTGAGTGGCTCATGTCACATAAAAAAGTGAATGAAAATTTGTCTAAGGCCTAGTCCACCTCCTGATAAATTTATTCGACGAATAACTTTACGAATCTCCATGGAAACCATGCGAGTTGCGCTGCTGTATTCTTTATGCTGGTGCTTCTGCTTACCTCACTTCAAGCAAAAGGAACGTGTAATTTAAATGGAGTAAGATTATCTTAGAATTGTGTAAAAGGAACGCGACTATTCTAAGGTCACGGTTATGATCCTGACTACCGCTGTTTCTTTTCATTTTATTTTAATCACTTATTTCTATTTGCATTCAAAATTACTTCTACATAGTTCGAGAAATACCATCCAGTTAACTAATTAATTACAGAGAGTCTTGTAATTATAAGTTATCAAACATCAATGTTAAGCAAGTGTCTCGAGTTTACTGTGAGTTTTGTGATTGCAGTGACGTTTGTTTTTAATTTTAGGCTTGCTGTATAGTAAGTTGCATAATGATCGGAACGGAATGCGTGGTTACCAAAGTAGCTTTTCGAGATATCATCGTAGTAGCTGTTTGTGGATATGCGTTAATAACAGGCGTATTTATATTAAGCTACATCTTCGACGAACCGCATGTCTTCTCCGAATTAGTACTCCTGTTCGTGGGATTTATTCTTAATTTCATTGCATGCGTCTTTTGCTTCATCAGCTATGTTGAACGGAAGGATGGGAATAGAACTGCCACTTTGATCGTTGGCAGTTTCACTGTCATTTGCGGCGTTGCTATGGTAATTGACTGGATAATACGATTTAAGAATAAATAAATGATTAACCCCAGAAAATTCTGTAACTTTGCACTATAATAGTGACTGAATGAGTTGTATGATGTTTGTATTTGAAATTTTTTACCACAATAAAGTAATTAATTATTATGTATTCTCTAATCGTTTTATTACAAAAGAATTTCTTTGTTTGCTTTGCGCAGCAATGCTGCATTTTTGTCTTTCGGTCATTAACCGTTCCAGACAGTTACGACGTACATGTAGCTGGGTCTAAGTCATTAGACAGCACATACATCCATGGCACTGGTGGGATTCGAACCCACACCGCCGAGCGACACGACATTATAAAACCGGCTATGCTAACCGCTAAGCCACTCGACAGCTCACGAAAGCTTTAAATCTGCAATTAGGAAAAGAATGAAGCAAAGTGAAATATAGACACTTTCATTTTCAGAAATTTTAGTTATGTACAGTCGCGGCCAAAGAAAAGTGGTCGCTTTTTTTTGGCAACAATTTTACAACTACAACTTATGTGTTTGTAATTATGAGCTGATACGTACGGTTACGGATGACAAGCAGCAATATTTATTGTTTGTCATCCGTAAGTAGCAGATCATAATTGAAGAGCGTTGTGGCAAAACAGGACATGTCCATTTTGTATTAAAAAGTTACAACCACACCGCAAAACTTTCAGTATATACATAAAATTGACGTCAAAGAAAGTGTCCACTGTTTTTTGAGATCGGTCTCTCCTAAGGTAGGTGAAATGACTCCGTTTGAGAACTTGGAGCCGTCAGTAAAAACGACAGTATACTATGAGAATTCAGAAACGAGATCGTGAAATGAATTCTCACCATCTTCCTGATTCTACATTTGTCGGCACCGCGAATGAGGTCAAAACGAGAAGATGCAACAGGGAAAAGCCAGGAGGATTGGGACGAGAGTGTATAACATCAGGCAAAATGTAATTTAGAGATGCTAGCAGGTTTTGTACGCGTATGCCAACAGATCAAGAAATTTCTTCGACAATAAGCACTTGAGTTTAAAGGGTTACAAAGGAGATTGTAATTAAGATGATCTGGGACTGGGGGTCAATTTTTCACTTTGATCGCAAAATTGCGAGGACTTAACTTTACGAATACTAGACTGCGAATTTGTCTCTTGTTTCCAATTTTTCACTACCCTTCGTAACTGCACTTACGAAGTTCGTAACTTTACGAGTAGTAAATCTGGCAATATGTAAAATTTTGACATATTTATGACAAAATAAGACAATCGTAATTTTTCAAATTATAATGAGCACGCAATTTAAGAAAAAAAGGGGCGCGAATACAAATTTAAAGCAACAAACGTTTTTACTGGAGTTCTTAAAAAGCAAGCCACATTTAATAAGTGGTAAACAAACTCCCGCGTTTACGGCTAAAGATGCCCAAGATCTTTGGCAGCAGCTAACCGATACTTTAAACAGTGTACGATGGGGCTACCAAAGAATGGAAGGACTGGAGAAAAGTAAGTTGTTAAAAATTCAAGAAAATTATATACACTGTGAACGTTTAGAGTGGAATAATCCATGTAAATGAGTGCCAGATCATCTGCGACCAAAATCCTCGGACAGGTAAACCTATTTTCTTTAGCGCGAATATTTTTTTGAAATCATCTTTTCTTTGCACCCCCACCCCTTTCCGCAATGACGTCATCGTCATTTTTTTTTAATGGCACGCCCCCAATTTTCTAGCAGTTTGGGATAGATTTGAGAATTCTGATTTCATCAATATGCATATTTTGACATTCGCACTGACAGTACCCGAGATATTAATTACGAAAGATAAAAATAAAAAATGGAAATTGCAAGGAAGAACAATAATCAAGAACTGTCAAATTTACTTGATGAAACTTTTTATCATTTATTTCAACCACGACCTACTAGATTTCATGGCTCAGTGTGTCTTTATCCGGCCTGCGCAGTTTACTAGTTCAAGTGTTTCTCCGCTGGCGCCACTTACCCAAAAAATCAGAAGCAGATTATATCCGGAACGTCATTTTTAAGTAATGTCAAGTTCACGCGGTTTATATCAAGTACAATTGCAGTTTCTTTCTCAAATAGTTTCCTTTTGATTTTCTCTTTCGTTACTTATGGTAATTCTTGTTTTGGTAACTAGCGCCTATTATTTGTCGGTTCGTGCATTAGTTGACAGTTATTCATTTGTCTCACATAAATCGCAGAAAATTTTCCGTTTTTTGTTTTTATCTTTCGTAATTAATATCTCGAGTACTGTCAGTGCGAATGTCAAAATATGCATATTGATGAAATCAGAATTCTCAAATCTATCCAAAACTGCTAGAAAATTGGGGGCGTGCCATTAAAAAAAAATGACGATGACGTCATTGCGGAAAGGGGTGGGGGTGCAAAGAAAAGATGACTTCAAAAAAATATTCGCGCTAAAGAAAATAGGTTTACCTGTCCGAGGATTTTGGTCGCAGATGATCTGGCACTCATTTACATGGATTATTCCACTCTAAACGTTCACAGTGTATATTATATATTTGTTTTTTTATTTAAGACATGGCAAGATATAAGGAGCCGTACTAAAATTAAAGAATCGAAAATTGGGTCATATGCAAGAGGTACGGGTGGAGGAGGGGTTACTTCCACAAATTTAACTTCTCTCGAAGAAGAGGTTTTAGATATTATAAAAACAGTTTCAGTGGAAGGGCATGATGTTGAAGAGTCTGCAGCCGAATTTCAATTTTCATGTGAAATACCCCCCTCCACAGACACTTTTGCAAGCGAAGGGCATGATATTCAAGGGTCTTCACTGTTTTCAGCGAAATTTCAGTTTTCAAGAGAAACACCCCCCGCTACAAACACTCTTGCAGATGAAGAAGTCGGAGAGGCACGTATACAGGCTGAGTCCAAAAAAACGCCTATGCGAATAGCGTCGGTGTTTATTGTCGTATTTGGATGATCAAAAAATCAAATGAAATGGCAGAAAAAACTCTACAATATACCATACCTTGCGTCTTTAATGCATTTAAAACAGCTGCATGACAGCTGTCAACTTTTGTTTTTTAAATGCAATGGTATAATTACTGTAATAAATTTCGAAAGAACTTTTTTTTCTGCGTTCAATGATGTGCTGCAATAAATACTTATTTTCAAAACAACAGAAAAAAAAATAAAAAGAAATTAATAAATTATTAACATGAAATGACGTAATAAACAGTTGCTGAACAATAAATGATATCTGTTTTACGGTAAATAATGTAGTGTCTATAAGTACTTCCTCATAGGCAAACAAATGACGATAACTGTCAACATTTTTGTTTATTGTCAGCAAAGACAAACAGCGGAGTATGATTTTTGTAATTGTTTATCTTTCTGTGTGACATAAAATAATAACATGCGGTCAATTGAATTTCAAATTAGGGTAGGCTATTAAAAAAAAATCACGTCGTAACTTATATTATACGTAAATGTCAAAAAAATGTCATTTGAACGTTTATTTCAAAATCATTTCAAAATGATCTTTACAAGACAATAAAGGGTTTTTATTGTGGAGTTATTGGGTAGGTTTATGCAGAATCTTCTTTCAAGGTATATTAACAGCTGAACGATATCGTAATATTGCTTCGTTTTGTGAATGAATTACACGATGACGAACTTCAGGAGGGGTACTTCCAACAGGATGGAGCAACAGTTCATTCTGCCAGGGCTAGTTTAGATTTATTAGTGAATTTTTCGATGACAGGATAATTAGTAAAAACACGCCAAACATTTGGCCTCCAAGATCCTGTGACTTGATGCCACTAAATTTTTTCTTTGGCCCTACCTAAAAAATTCAATTTTTAAGCCCCCCTTGAAAATCTGAATGTGCTAATGGAAAGAATAACTCAAAAACGTGTTGAAATTAATAACTCACCAAGATTAGGTACTGCAAAGTACTGCAAAACTCTTTTGAAAGATTAGAAAATGCCTGGAGGCAGAAGGTAAACATTTCCAGCACCTTCTAGAAATTGATTGTTTATTTTTGTTGCCAGTTTTATGCTTTTAAAGCTTTTCAATCTCAAATTGTTTTTATAATTTCTCAATTCTTTGCCTTATTTATTAAATTTTAGATCAGCTGTCATACTGACTTTAGACGTATATTTCTGGATTTATGATAAAGGAACGACACCCTCTCTTAATCCATAACATATTCTAATCTGAAATTCATTTGATCGCATGATATTTATGTAGGAAGTTTAGCTCTTTTCTTAAACCTTAAATCGAATAGATATTTATATGAACCTTGTGTCTAGAATATACAGCGAAGTATACGTGGCATAGTATTCAAGAAAATTTCTTCCCTTTTTCAAGTTTCTGTAAAGCAATCGGTATATTAACAAGTTATGTGAATATGGCCTGCAAGAAAACCTTATGAATTTCAACAAATTCAACTAGTCAAAATTATAGTATTGAGCAAGGTCTTGAAGGTGGATCGTGAAGCAATTATAAACAGAAGAAATTATAGATTTTATCAGAAAATGCTTATTGATATTTATATTTTATTACTATTATTATTATTAACCTATCTCTTCTGCGACATCCATTAATAACATTTTGCAAAATGTGGGGAGAATTGTTTATTTCATCACACTTTTCGATGATTCTTCGGGTAAGTTCCTGTAAATCATTAACGGGCGTCTTAAAAATGGAATTTTTCAAGTAGGGCCAAACAAAGAAATCCAAAGAAGTTAGATCGCAAGATCGCGGAGGCCATATGTTTGCCATATTTCTGCTAATTATCCAATCTCCAAAAAAACTCTTGAAGGAAATTTAAAGTATCTCCAGCAGCGTGGGCCGTTGCACCATCCTGCTGGAAATATCCAAATTGCAACTCGTCATCATGCAGTTGATTAATAAATGGATGCAAAATCTCTTCCCGATATGTAAGTGCTGTTAGTGTGCCATTAAAAAATATTGGACCTATCAATCTTCTCCGACTTAAGCTTATCCAAACACTAATTTTTTGTGGATGGAGTGGGGCTTCAATGAAAATATGAGGGTTTTCTGTACTCCAGATCCTCATATTTTGGGAATTAATGTATCCTGTTAAATGGAACCAGGCCTCATCGGAAAAGAAAATTTTGTCCAACAAATCATCATTGTCAATATTGTTTAAAAACCAATGACAGTATCTTCGCCTTGGTTTAAAATCTACTGGAAACAATTCATGCACGGCAGTCAAACGATAAGGAAGCATTTGCAAATCCTTTCTTAGAATAGTTCTGCAGGTCCCGACAGAAAGATCAACTTGTTGTGACAGGTGACGGATGGAAGTGCATGGAACATCAGTCCTAATTTGTCTCACATTTTCAACTACCTCATCAGTTCTTACTTTAGGCCTACCTGATACCTGTTTTCTAGCCACACTGTCAGTTTCTCTAAATAGTCCTACAGAGTACTGAAGTTGATCAACAAATTTGTGGTACAGAAATACAGTTTCTGGAAATTTTTCCTGAAATTCTGTAATACAATCAGGAATAGAATAGGTCCATTCGCCATTGATTTTTTGGGCGTTTCGAAAGTAGGATTCAACCATAAAAGATTCTTCTTCCAATGTGAAAACCATTGTAAAATCAAATCAATAAGACATTTTTTTTAAAGTTATGTTTGTTTACTTGTCTATTTAGGGTACGGATTAAGTAAGGAACATACGTGAACATGCGAAAAAATGAGAGCAACGCATTAGATGGGAAAACTTTTTGTACACTTGTTATATTCTACATCACTATCTGATATTGAAACAAATGATGATGATTATTATTATTAAATTAAAAACAATTTAGGATGTAAAAATTACTGTAAATGTTTTAGTTTAACATTAAAGTGTTTAGATTTCTGCTTAAAAAAATTCACTGCATCGTGTTTATAATAAAAATAAATTAAGTTACTGAATGTAAAATGTGCTACAAATTTTTTTATTACATATAAACCTTTCATTGCGGTCATCGAACGACTTATTTTGACAAAAATATAGCCACTTTCACGCGAAGAGGCGAAATTAAGCTATTAATATCGTAAGGGGAACGTATAAATAATATCAATAATTGAGTGCCCGCAGACATCGTGTCCGGGCACAACGCGTAAACGCGTAAAGAAATTGTGAAGAAAGTTTATGAGATGCCGATGGGTTCTAGATCTTATATGTAACAGCTGTTAGATAAATATGTTAGTATGTCGAAGAAAATGCAATCATTATATCTGAGCGATGGTACTTAATTGAACCTGTATACAGGATGTTTAATTAACAAGGGTTTCTTCTACAGCTTCTTAACTGGTAACAATAAAAGAAAGAAGCTTGTCGCTTATAATGAAATTTGTACAAATAAATTATTTTTGCATATACAGCAATTATTGTAAGTATTCTTGAAATAGATGCAATAAAATATCAGATGGGGCAAAAAATTCTTAGAGGCGCCTAAGGATTTATAAAAATTTGGAATTATAGCGAAATTATCAATAAGAGTTATGCTGGGTTTACACCATTCAAGTGACTTGAAGGCGAATTGAACGTCTAAACCCCTTCCATTCATGTAGGTAACTTAAGCAAGTGAATTGAATTCTTCCGAGTTGAAACATATTCAACTTTTTTCGTTCAAGTCAGTGTTTAAAAATGGTAAACGCATCGATGATTTCGTTCTCAGATCAAATAACTGTTTTAAATATTACTAAAAAAATTCAAGCACTTGATCCAAGGAAAGAGACTATTAATCAAACAAAAACTTGCGACATTTACATGAGTGTTTACCAGTCCCGTGACACCTTACGGATATCTTGCATTGCCTTTAGCAAATACCGCAACCATTCATAGATGTCACTGTTGTCCGCAGTTCAAACTATAAGGCGGAAAATGAAAACTTAATATTTATATAAATGTAATTTAAAATTTAATATATATTTTTAATATAACAACCTTGGCGTTATTCTTTCAAATATTCAACCTCTTTTTGTGGAAAAGCCTGATAAGTTAAATAATTCGATATCTTAATAATGGTAAGTAATTTTTTATCATTTAATGAATTATCACTTAAAAGCAGCGTTAATTAGTTGTAACGTGCAATAATTGAGGACTTCATAAATTACAGGATAAAACCTTTTCACCAAGGGCGGTTTTATATAAAAAAATTTGCAGTACGATCTTGCCCTAATAAATATACGAACAACTCTAATATGCAGTATTTCTTATTTCCAAGAAATATGAAAAAGGATGCATTGTGGTTGGAAATTATAAAAAATTCGCAATTAAAAAATTGTCCATATACTCACATACGGCAGTAATCATTTTGAGGAAACCCAATTTCAGACCAAAGAAAGAAAATAGCTAAATAGAGGTGCTGTCCCATTTATGAACATTTCAACATCAAGTAAGTAATAGAAGAAACTATTCATAACAGAAATATCGCAATAATGGAACTGCACTTATTTGTTAATAATAATTTTACTGATTTTATAGATAATAATAATATTGGTCAAGAAGAAATTGAATGTCACGTTGCAATGGAAGTTTCAGAGGCATCAACGTCTAAAACTAATTTAGAAATACTACCAATTAATCAACATCAGGGCCCGATCTAGGGGGGCGCAAGAAATATAAAAGTTTTTGAAAAAGCGGTAAAAAAGTAGGTTTGTTTTATGTTTGAATGTAATATCAAATTTATAAATTAATCTTAAAATCACCTATAAAATTACTATTATACCGCCTCTATTAAAAAAAAATGCACTGCGATAGTCAACTATTTTTTTTAAACCAGCACATATTTATTTTCATTCAGTTTGATAGAATTCAATGGTCTATTTCAACTTGATTTTGTAAAAAACTGTAGGAAAATTATTTCGCGTTTTAAATAGAAATGAAGGGTGCGGTGGAATATACAGTACATAATTATAAATCAGTCTTATGTGTTTGTTGAATTACTGATATTGGATTATAATAATAATAATAATAATAATATCTTTATTGAGCTTGAGAATCACAGAGTGATATAAGCTAGGTCAAAAAATACATAGAAATGTAAAGTACAAAAAAACACAATAATAGACAAACATTTGTACATATACATTTTAAAATACAGTTTACATACGACGTCAATAACATTATTAGAATTCGAATTCGTGGTAACTGTATAATGGTTTTTCTAATAAGCGCATTTTTATTGCGCGCCGAAAAGCTTTCAGTGGCAGTGTCCTGATACTGTGCGGCAGCTTATTAAAGAATTTTGGTCCGTAATAGTTAGGACCATACCTGCTCGAGTGAAGCCTACTGGGTGCTGGTAACATATTTCCTTTATTCCTTGTGTCATGATTACGTATTTCTTTATGTGTGTCATAAATGCTTTTGTTTTTATATGTGTAAGTCAAACATTCCAATACAAATATTGCCGGTACAGTTAACACCTTTAGCTCAATGAATTTGCTTCTAACGTCCTCTCTGTAACCCATATGACATATAATCCGAATAGCTTTCCTTTGTAATGCAAAAGTAATAATGCAAAAGTAGTAACAGAGTTAGAGAGTGATGCGTTTGTCGTAAGACAGACGGTATTAGGGAAAGGTGAGTATATAAAGAAGATATTGAATTTTTTTTATATTTATTTTGTTTCATTCGTTAAATCTTAAAAATTAATAAACAGCACAAAAACGTAATAAAGAAAAATAAGGAAGGTTTCCTAGGTGCTATTGCCGTTAGTAAAAATAAAGAAAGAGTCTGAAAAGGTTTTTGTTATTTCAACAAATACCAACAAAAAATATCTTTCAAAAAGTATGCAACAAATGGGATTTTTCTTTATTATCGATTTTTATAGACGCAGAACTCTTTTGCATTCTTTCAAATCAAATTGGGAAATGTCAGATAAAATTAATTTCGAATGATATACAGCGTGGACACCGAGAAATGAAGACGGCTTAAGAGTAACGTACCCTTATTTTCAAAGATACAGGAAAATGTCATAAGAAAATGTTCAGAATTAAAATTTTAGTTAAATACAAAATTATAGCCTCCTACCTCAAAACTTAAAAATTCACTCTTTATTACGAATCATTCTTCGTACACACAATATCATCAACTACTGGTGGGATTAAAGTATTCGCCAAGATAACATGAATGGAAAAAGACTAATCTTATTGTTGTTTCTCAATTATTTCATTTGGTTCCTGAGTAATTATTTCCATGCGTTTTGAAAATGTGTTTTCTTGTTTCATTCATCATTCATTAATTGAAAAATTATATGACATTGACGCCCAGTTGTAGAATTCCAGCTTAACTTTAAGCTAAAGTTTAAACCCCTAACAGCAATTGTTAAAATGATCGTTGTTAAAGGGTCAAACAGAATGCATCTTCAAGGCTGTGTAAATGTCAGATTTTCAAACTGCCATTATTCAATATTTTTTAATGCAACTCTCCCTATCTCTGTTCACGAATAGACAGCGTTCATGTTCCTCTTCAATACTGTTACAGGTTTTCTGTATCTAATCCTTACAGTTTTTTTTGCCATAATAAACTTTTTACATTTTTACTCTAAAATCAGTCTTAAAAGTGCTCAATAGGTAGAATGTCCTTGCCAAAGAAAAAAATTCTATCTCGTTCTATAAATGAGCTATGGAAGAAAGGACGCTTAAAAACTCACCCTTTATAGTTACCAAGTTTGTTTTTTGATTACTAAAAAAAAATAAATTGTATGACATATTTCAATATATAACTGCTTTAAGAATTTCTAATAGAAGATCACATTTATTATCAAAAGAATATCAGCTACACCTTGGGGTACAAGATAAAAATCCAAGTGAAGTTGAAACATTTGGTGATGCTAAAAGTTAGTTCATTTGGGAAATTTACATAATTAAACTGTTATTTGCACTGTTATGACAATAATCGAAAAGTTAAGTTTATATTTCACACGTTTTCCATTACAAAAAAACGGATAGATTTTGATTAAAACACAAGTTTCGTTTCTGACAAAATTTTAAAAATGTATAAGAAACAATAATAGTAAAAAAATTGATATTTCCTTAAAAAATATTTTTTTGTATTCCCTTAAATAGGCAGATGTATATTTTCTTATTTAACTTTTGACAAAATTCTTACAGATGGTTGCCGCCCACGATATCACAAACAACAAATGAAAATTAATAAAAATTTATTGACACCAAAGGAACTGTTGCTTATGAAAAGGAAAAATTATTGTAAGAATGTATCCTACAGGCTCAGACATAAGTTAAATGTTAAACGCAGATCGCAGATTATTTAATAGCAAATTGTTAGATAATAAGGAAGTACATCAACAAAATAATTTAACTCCATTAGGCCAAACATTTATTCTTTCACATTTAAGACATTGTAAACATAAGAAGTTACATATGTGGACAGATGCAGAAAAAGCTCTAGCATTAGCCCTGTATAAGTCATCACCAAAATGTTATAGATTTCTTAAAAAAATATTTTATTTACCTTCCGTAAGGACTTTACGGCGTTTGTTAAGGACCATAGATATAAGGACAGGTATTAATGATAGGGTTGCTTCTCTTTTGTACAACATATCAAAAGATATGAAACCACTAGACAAATATGGTGTGCTTATATTTGATGAAGTTCAACTTCAGCCAAATATAAATTTTGATATACAGTCGAAAATTACCAGTGATTTGGAAGACTTAGGAGAGGGTATAACAAAAGATATAGCAGATCATGCGCTTGTATTTATGTTACGTGGTATAAATCAAAAATGGAAGTAACCGATTTGTTACTATCTTGTTAAATCCTCTACAAAGGCCATTCACTTAAAACGTCTTATTAAAGAAATCATAACAAGGCTAACCTAATCATACTCGCATCAGTTTGTGACCAAGGGTCAACTAATCGTTCTGCAATTTACCAACTAAGTAAAGAAATGGTGACGACTTGACTTACAAAGTGGATGAAAAATTAATTATTCACCTCTTTGACGTTCCACATTTAATTAAAGGGATGAGAAAACAATTTCTTACAAAAGATGTACACTTTGGGGATAAAGTAGCTAAATGGGCTGATTTAAAAGTTTTTTATGATTTAGATGGAATGAATCCAGATTCTAAAGTGTGCTTGAAACTTTCTGAACGTCACATAAATCCTGAAGGAAAACATAAAATGAAAGTGAAATACGTTACGCAAATTTTTACTCGGTCAGTTTACGCTGCTCTATCTTTTGCTAAGAAGTGTGGTGTAATGAATTGTCATAGCACAGCTGAGTTCATTTTTTTTATGAATAGACTATTGGGTACATTAAATTGCGTGGGAATGTCTTCCAAACCATTATGATGCCCAGTTACTGATCAATCAGAACATTTGTTGCTTTGGGATGAGGCGCAATCTTTTCTTTCTTCATTGAAATTCAAGCAAGGCAATAGTTTTGTGCCTCAACCACCATCCGCGAAGAATTTGATTTCCACAATCCGCAATGTAAGAATTTTGTGGTAACGTATGAAGGAACTTGGTTTCAAGTTTCTTTTAACCAGAACATTAAATCAGGATTCTCTTGAAAATTTTTTCGGAGTAATTCGTGGCTTATGTGGATATAACAACAGACCAACATGTCTACAATTTGTTGCTGCATATAAAACCTGTTTAATAAATAATCTAGTTTCTAATTCAAATTCAACAAACTGTGAACATGATGGTACTAATATCCTGTTGTCTTTCCTCGACTGTTCTCATATTACTTCTACCCTCCATTCTTTTACACCTGATCTGCCAAGTACTTCTTCACCATTCATTTCGGCTTCTCCCTCTAACTTATCCTCTGGTGCCACAACTTACTCCAAAATTATATCTAAAATGCGGTTAAATACAAGTTCTTATATTGCAGGTTTCATAATACGCAAATTTATTAACATAAATGACTGTTTTGTTTGTAGACATTTTTTTCTGGCCACTGAATGTATTGATAGACATACACTGATACAATTACGTGATTATGGAAGCTTAATTTATCCTTCAGAAAAGTTCGTGAATATTATAGATTATGAAGACACAAATTTACAATACTAATAAACCTAATTTATTTACATTTTTACAAAATAGTATTTCTGTACCAGAACCATAATAAATATGGAATTATTTTAAAGCGTTCCGTAATTTATATTATGTTAAAATATATTTGTAATTTACTAAATAAGAAACTTAACGGAAAGGATACACGTCATTCTCCTGCTGTTGATAATTATCTAAAATGTTACAATTATAAGTTTTTTCATAGAAATAAATAAATTTAAAAAACTTGTTTTCTTTCATACTTGTTAAACTATCTACTTCTATCTATTAGTTCTTTGAGAATCTTGAATTTGAAATTTTCTAATTCAGAATACATGAGTCTATATAATTCTAACGCACTTTGCATTTCACAGTTTATTTGGCTATTTTATCGTTTACTTTCTCATAAAACTACTAAATAAGCTGAAAAATGCAAAGTCCGTTAATATTATATCTTTCGTTCACTTAACGTTACCATAAGTAAACTGCAAATAAATTCAAACTTGGCGCGTTGAAGTGTTTAGTTTACGCAACCATTCATAGATGGCGCAATTAATTCACTTGCACTTTCATAACATTGGATGTCTCTTCTTTTTTAAGTATGTTCTGTGGTGTTTACACTGCGGCAATATTTTCTTGCAAATTATGTTCCACCAGTAATTGCGAGAACATCTTATTAACTTTTGCCAAAAATATATCTCTACGCATATTGCATAGTTCCACAGTTGCCATCAATTATTACATAAAACGTCTTGTTGAAAAATGTCAGTCTAAGGCCCGGTCTTTTCATCTCCAATTAACTTTATTTGGCGATTAATTCCCATTGTAGAGATAATGATCACAATTGTTACTATGGGAATAAATCGCCAGATAAAATTAACTGGATATGAAAATACCGGGCCAAGAAACTCTTCTGCAACTACTCTAGAGTGCTCGAAAAATAGAAATCATTAATTTTTTAAATGGCAACCCTAACTTTTTTATACAGATTTTGAAAGTCCTTCTTGTTAGTTAAATAGTGATATAAAAAATGGTACTTTAGGCCCAGTATTTCATTCGGAGTTTAACTTTAAGCTTCGTTTTACAATTTTTACAATTATTACTATGGGAACAAAACGAAGTATAAAGTTAAACTCTGAATTAAATACTGGGCCATAGTAAACTTTTTCGAAAAAAAGAAATAGACATGATCTAGAGCGGTCGGCAACCTTTTGTAAATAAGATTTACGGTTAATTAATTGCCACTAGTAGGTGCACGTATACTTTTTTATTGTTTCATATTTTTGTTTTACTAATATTGGTCATCTATTTTATTAAAAAAAAAATTAGATTTAGGTCTTACAGGCCGGATAAAAATTGTATCGCTGTCCGTAGTTGGCCCGCGGGCCGCAGGTTGCCCATCGCTGTATCTAGAGTATCTAGACCAATGGTTCCCAACCGGTGGGTCGTGACTCAAACGGGGGTCGCCTTGGGTTTTCTAGTAGGTCGCCATCGGTTTTAAAAGCAAAAATTTAATGGCCGGCGTATACATCCTATCATACTATGCATAGTATCAAATATCGCAATTGAGAAGCCGGACCGCGAACATTTTTAAAAAATCTAAAAGGGTCGCGATTAAAAAAAGGTTGGGAACCACTGATCTAGAACACTGCCTGGAATTTTTTTGAAAAAATTATGTTATGCTGCAATGAAAATCTGAACGATTGGTTCCTAGGGAACGGCTTCAATATTTTCGTTAATTTTTACTTGTTTTTGTTTTCAATTTTAGATTATCATTAAAATAAAATAACATTATATTTTTGAATTGTCATATCTATTTTTCCTAATGTCTTAAGACACCGTTGGGTATGCTGCATGTTGCATGTTGTGTGTAAACACAAAATATTATTTTTAAGTGATCCTTATACAGCTTCAAATATTTGTGTGCATGTTTGTATGTACGTGCTCATCCATAAACGAACTGGTAATAAGTTTAGCTCTTTAAAGACCCTTCGACATGACACATTGATATTTAAATTCCAAAACGTTTGATGATTACTTCTTGCTAATCGAAAAGTAATTCTCGGTGCCGTGTGAAGAAAATAAATTGATTTTAACATACCGTTTAACATTTCTAATTAGAGACTTTGCAGGAGAATTCAAGGAATTAGGCTGTTAAATACCTTATTCGGATTCGATGAAATGGTCGTCTAAATGGTTAGTGTTTCGTTTTAACTTGAACTTTAAATTTATGGTTTGGAGTGGTAAAGCATGTATATAAGTTGTAAGAAATAAATTAGCTGTCTACTATGTTACCAGCATCGCGTGATATACCGCCTGTTTCACTGAAACTTAAAAAACGGCAGAGATAGAACAGACTATGTTATAAAATTAAAAAAAAAACTATAAAACGAAACCGTTCACTATGTCACGTCTATTTCACTGCATATTCTTAACACGAGATTCATATAAAAATGAAACGATTTAAACAAGAGAGAAAGAGTAAAAAATATGCGCGTACGTTTTCAAGTTCAAATCAAAGATACGGTATGTCGTAAGTGGAGAATTTTTAAAATTTCCGAGATTTTCACATTTTTGATTTGACATTAGATGAAAGTCCAGGTTTGCAATTAAATTTTTATATTCGTTTCAAAACGCTCATGCTTCAAAACTGCCTAACAAACTAATAGCTAAACATTAGAATTGAGTTTCGTTCAAATTTCTATTTTGGATGCAATCCTCCCGTTTCATCTTCAGCCATTCTCCAACATTTTAGCTGCCTTATCAAAGATGCCATCTCTTCATCTTGCTGCGGGTTTCCCGATATTTCACCTTTCTCACGTGACCGTTTCCGTTCAATTCAGGATTGCTAATGTATGATTAATTATCCGAAAATGTATTTTGCAGTGTATCTCGTAGAGTGTATATGTCGTGTGATAAATTTTGGATGTAGATGGCACTCGCGAGTCTTCACATTTAAAATTATCTGCGTCAGTGCATGTGTGTGTGGAGGTGAATAAATAAGGAAGATTTTTCGTAGAATGAGACAGAAAACCAGTTTATTAATTTAATTTTCGAAAAATCGCACAAACAAATTTAGATCATAGAAAAGTTCGGAGGTTTACAGGGTCGAAGTTTATTTGTTTGATTCATCATTGGTCCAGAATTAGGTAATGAATTTTTGAGTAAAACGATTGTACTTCCTAATTTTTTGTTTATATTTAGATAGCTACCGGTTTCGGTTTATACAGGGTGTTAATAAAAAAACTGTACACCGTTTGGCAGGTGATAGTAGAGGTCAAAACAAGAAAAAAATTCTAATAAACCCATATCCAATTCTCAATACAGGGTGTCCACGCCATGTGTTCACTCTTCTAGAATTTTTATTTTTTACATAAAATTCGAGAACAATAAATTAAATAAAAAGCTGAATTTTCCGACAAACCACTTGCCATCGTAGGACTTCCGGTTTCGCCGGAAGTGATATCAACTTTCTTATTTTAAATGGAACGCCCTGTATATTTTTACATATTTGGAATCTACAGATCATTGTGAGTCCGAATATGTATCACCTGGTAATTTTGGTTTCCATGACAACGAAAAAATTTTTTTTTTGTTTTTTAGTATGCAAAGCTATGTATCGTGTATTTTCGTTCTACCAAGTCAGGCATGGGCATGGTAAGGGGAAGTATCTCCCACTACGCTAAGCAATAGGTCAAACGAGTGTCGATTGCAGCTAGTTTGGTCCCACGAAATATAAAATTGTAGACGGCGGCGGCGCGGTATATTCATTTTGATGCTGTTCATGTTGAATTAAACCGAAAATTATTATAAATATTGTTTAAAAAAGGTTTGTTTTTAATTTAAAATGGTCTCGAACTTGTACGACACTATTAAACGATAATAAACAAACATGAATTAACTCGCTCGGCGCTCTCTGTTTTTGATTTCGTTGATACGACTGAGTCAGTTATGTGCCGGCGCTTGTTTGTCTGAAACATCGAGATCGCCGCAAATAATTGGGGGTGGGGGTCGAGCTTTCGGCGAGCTCGTGCCCGTCCTTGTACCAAGTAATGCGACCAAGTAATTCGAGAAAGCAACTTCTTTGGTTGCACTTTGGTGCACTTCTTGCGTTTTTTAGCGTAGTTTAATAAAACATTTTTTTAATTATTATTTATTATTATTTTTTTAATTCTTTTTCAACTCTTGCAATGAAATTTGGGATCATATGTTGCAGCTTAACTGAAAAAAATGGCTTTTCAGTTATACAGTTCGCCGGTATACAAGTGTTAATATAAAAACTTTAACACACTTTAGCACGTGATAGCAGAGAACAAAACAAAAAAAAATTGTAATAAACCCAGGTTCAATATTCAATGATATTTGAAGTATGGTTTAATTAAAAAAGAATCAAACAATCAATAACGAATTTAACACACTAAAATTATCACAGAAGATGTTCGAACTGTCGTCCTTGCTAGCTGTTGTAAACAAAGTTGCAATCGCCGTCGAAGAAACTCGCGCACTTGATTGAAAGCAACTTGATTTTTCAGTTGCTGACAAGCGTTTACAACTCTCTGCCAAAGTTCATCTTCTGTATTAATTTCTCTGGCATAAACAATGACTTTTAAATAAGTTCCGTTAAAAAAAATAATTTACGACCTAATGAAAATTTCACATGGTGTAAAAATGTTAATAAACCAAAGTGCAACCAAAGAAGTTGCTTTCTCGAACCACTTGGTCGCATTAGAACGAAAATACACCATACATAGCTTTACATACTGAAAAACAAAAAAAAATCTTTTTCGTTGTCATGGAAACCAAAATTATCAAGTGGTACATATTCGGACTCACAATGACCTGTAGATTCCAAATATGTAAAAATATACAGGGTGTTCCATTTAAAATAAGAAAGTTGATATCACTTCCGGCGAAACCGGAAGTCCTACGGTGGCAAGTGGTTCGTCGGAAAATTCAGCTTTTTATTTAATTTATTGTTCTCGAATTTTATGTAAAAAATAAAAATTTTAGAAGAGTGAACACATGGCGTGGACACCCTGTATTGAGAATTGGATATGGGTTTATTAGAATTTTTTTCTTCTTTTGACCTCTACTGTCACCTGCCAAGCGGTGTACAGTTTTTTTATTAACACCCTGTATAAAACCTTCTTCAGACCTATAAATAAATCACAACATTGTAGAAAATAATTTTTGTATAAATAAAATGTGTTGTAAGAGAATTTTTTTTTACAAATTAAAATTAATGTATAATGAATATTTACATAATATACCTCACTACCACTTACAGCTTCCTTCTAACATCCATATTATCATAGCATCGTTAAGTCAATTTTTCTAATTATTACAATCCTAAGCTTATTTTGAGAACTTTCGTTTTACGTGAGTTCATATTCATCTTCACGTATTAAAAAAATTCGGTCAATCAAAACGTTTTAAACGCGTTCACAAAGCGCCTGGATTTATTAAAATAAATAAATAAAATGTAACTTCACTCCAAATAATTACAATTTTAAGTATTTTCAAATTATAAACGGACGATTATAATTACTGGACGAAAAATGCGCCTCAAAAATGCGGATGAGTTAAATAATGACATCATCGTCATCCATCGTTTTATTTTTCGCATATTTCACCCTCACAAGTAATAAATTGCCTTCCCATTTCCTATTAAACTGGATTAAGATCAATTAAATTAAATAATGTAGTATTTCATCTACTGTTTGTACAGTTTAAAATCGGCCGCATTACGTAATCAAACTAGGGAGAATAAAATAGCTGTTAACTGATAATATAATGTGTTCACTACCAGTATGATTGATATTAATTCAATTATGAAATTCGGTCAAGCAAAGCATTTCCAAATTCCAAAATTTACTAATTGATTGATATCTTAAAGCAGTGACGGGCACGAGCTCGCCGAAAGCTCGACCCCCACCCTCAATTATTTGCGATGTATCCCGATGTTTCAGACAAACAAGCGCCGGCACATAACTGACTCAGTCTTATCAACGAAATCAAAAACAGAGAGCGCCGAGCGAGTTAGTTCATGTTGGTTTATTAGCGTTTAACAGTGTCGTACAAGTTCGAAACCATTTAAAATTGAAAAACAAACCTTTTTTAAACAATATTTATAATAATTTTCGGCTTAATTCGATATGAACAGCAGCCAAACGACTAGGCCGTCTACAATTTCATATTTTGTGGAACGAAGCAGACTCCGCCTAAAGTGCGCCGACTACCCCGTCGATACTTGCTTAGCGTAGTGGGGGATCATTTCCTCTCTAGCGCGCATCGCTGTCTTAAAGTATTCTCGCATGCATTTTATGAAGGTCGCAGTTTCGTATTTCTTTTGATGCCTTTTACCGCGGCAATTTTTTGCCCGTGTGGCGTCGCTGGCTGCCTCTTTGAGTGACGCGTTTAAGGTAGGTCAGCATTTAATACTGGCGTTGTGCAGTTACGAAAAAACAGAGGAAGGCGTCATTGACCTTGCTAAATATAACTTTTCTTTCTCGCACATTTCAGCAGTTCTAAACAAGTGTACCTCCGAAATTTTTTGGCTATGGTACAGGAGCCACCCGAAAATATGCGCAGAAGATAGCATTTCATGTACTTATACTGAGGTTTTTTTATTTGCACACTGTAAAAAAACACCCTGTATATTGTAATTTGCTACAGGGTGTTGCACCGGTGAACGTAACGAAGGAACTGTTTAGTTTAACTTTTCCGTTTTGCTTTCGATCTATTCTTGCGTACTGGTCTTACTAGTCCACCTTTGATAGCCCATTTTCTGCATTCATTCCCAACTACGGCAGCCTTCAAGTTTTTATTTTTCCTATTACATTATATCAGATTTTTAAATTACATTCTTTAGTTCTTCATTCATTCTTCGTTCCACGTGTCGTTTCCTCTCTTTCTATTCTACCAAAATATTTTTCCATATTTTCACCATTTTTTGCTCTGTCTTGTTCAATGTCAATCCAATTTTAAGTCATCCTTAGGTCTTCTGAGGAAGACTGAATCATATCACTTCATATTTTCAGTCTTTTGGAAATGATTTTAGTTTTTTAAATGATTGCTTATAGATAATGTATATTAAATGTACAGTGAGTGTCAAAAGTCTGGAATAAAATTCATTATTTCTTTACTCTTGACATTTCGAAAACGCCCGGACCGGTAAATTTTGTTTTTGAAAAGTACAAGTTTTTATGAGAAAATCAATTTTTGGCAGTCATTAGTTTTCAAGTAATGACGTCATCGGAATTTTTTTAAGTAGGAACCCCCAATTTTTTTCTTGATTTTGAATTCTCTATCCAACTACGTCAAACATTTATGACGTTTTATAGGAGAAATTTTGAGAAAAAAATATAGAGTTTAAGCCTAGCAGATCCTTGGAAGCCAAGAAACTTATGTTGAATAATTTGCAGACAATCAAAGGAATTTTTTCTGTCGGAATTTGCAAGTTGCCTGATCGTTTGGGATAAGTTTATACTAAAGAAAGGATATTATTTTGAAAAATTAAATTTGTTTAATTAAGTTTGTTATTATTGTTATCGCTGTATAAGAAAGTCCAAATCTATACTCCCCTCGTATTTGGTTATCGAACATGCACAAACGATTGGCATAAAAAGTTTTAAAAAAACCAATAACAATAACTTTCTCTATATTGTGCGAACATTCTGGTGATCGCTGTGTAACTTGACAGAATTCAAATTCAACAAGATATTAATTCGTAATTTGAAACAACATAATAAATGATGTTCTTGTTCTCTCTGTTCACATCCAGTTGTAACTTGAATTTGAAATTACAGACAAAAATTATCACAGCGTTTGTAAAACTAACAGTAACCGAATGGCAACAGTTTCTATTAATGTTGGCGAATAAATTTCATGGCAAACCTGCGTATACGATAACGGGAGAAGAAATTGTTACGATATATATATATATATATATGTATATAAGTAAACATAAACATCAGTCCACCCGGGGAATGTTTGGAGCCTGCGGCATCGAAGGACCTAGATCTTGCCAGAGAAATCGTCGAAAGAAAGTTGTGGCCTCTCCTTCTGCTCGGAGCTGTTTCTTGTCGCCTTGCGTATGACGGTAACAGAAAATCGAAATGAAAATTGCTCGAGAAAATATACCACCTCGACACAGGAAAAATACAAGCTTTTAAATGGAAGGCTGGTATTACATAATGAAACGGCGAGGTCGAAGGCGAAGAAATAACTGTGACATTGCAGCAGTAGTAGCAGTCTTTATTCTGTCAATCATTTTCAATGATATGAATATAATCAGCACAAAATCAGTACAAAACAGATCAGATAATGATAATAAAAAGTTACATATACAGAACAGAACACTAACAGAAATCACGTATTATCACAGGAAGATACTAGATCGACTCATAAAATTCAGTAATTGTATAATGAACACGTTGAAGCAAAAAATTTTTTAATTGTGACTTAAATTTTGTTTTGTTACAAATATTTTTTAATTCATTAGGGATGAGATTATAACATTTTAGTGACATTGTAACAAATGATTTCTGGTATAAAGTATTTCTAGGTAACGGCATTCTCAAGTTATTATTCGATCTAATATCATAGTTATGATTATCTGAAATAAGTTGAAAATGCGTACGATTTTTATGTATGTATAATATACATACATTGATATATGTATTCACTGATCACTGTCATTATCCTTAGTTCCATAAAAGCTTGTCTACAAGATTGTCTGGAATTCAGTCCTGCCAAGATTCGAATTGCTTCTTTTTTAATTAAAAGTATCTCTCACATATGAGTGGAGCTGCCCCAGAAAATAATTCCATAATTCATTACTGCATGAAAGTAACCAAAATAATTACTACGAAGTGTTTTTCTGTTGCAGAGCGGTTTATATCTTCGCAAACAAAATACCGCTTTGTTTAATCTCTTTTTTAACTCATTAATATGACTGTCCCATTTAAGGTTACTATCAATATTGAGACTTAAAAATTTACCAGATACGTGATCTTTTATATACTTATCATCAGAAATGTTTACGTCTAAACTGTCAATAGTTTTAAAAATTATTACTTCTGTTTTGTGTGTATTTATAATTAGTCTATTCGAATGATACCAAGCAGTTATCTCAGTTAAGGCCAGTTTTATATCTGTCAAAAAATTTTGCAAGTTGGTATTAGTTAAACAAATGCTAGTATCATCGGCATAAGAAATTAGTTTAAATTTAGAATTTTGTAGAATATCATTACAAAAGATAATGAATAGTATAGGGCCTAATATCGAACCCTGCGGTACACCACTTTTAATATATTCCAAGTTAGATATATACTCATTCATTTGACCTGAATCTGTTTTTTGTTTAATATATACAGCTTGACTGCGATTATTCAAGTAAGATCTAAAAAGTAATAATTGATTGCCACGAATACCGTATCCCTCTAGTTTTTTTAAAAGCAGGGAATGATCAACTAAATCAAAAGCCTTTGACAAATCGCAATTAACTAAAGCCAAAATTTTATTCAAATTTACATTTTCATAAACAAAAGCAAAAGTCTGCTACAAGGCAGTTATTGTAGATAAATTGAATCTGCACCCATGCTGTGACATGTTGAAGTAATTAAAATTTTCAAAATAATTTACTAGTCTTTTTTATGGCACTTTCGAAAATTTTTGAAAAAATTGTTAAAATTGAAATGGGTCTATAATTCTGAGTAAGTAATTTATTTTTTCCTTTATGTAGTGGAATTACTTTAGATATTTTTAAGTTTTCAGGATATTTGCCATTAGCAAAAGCTTCATTAATAGCGTACGCTAATGGTTTTGCTAATGTTAAAACTATTTTGTACTACAGGTAATTTGCTTAGCAAATTTTGCGAAATATTTAAAAAATAGTTATTAAATTGATCTGCTAAAATTTGTCCATCTGATACTAATTTATTTTCAAAAAAAAGTGTAGTATTTTCAAAGCCAGGGGAGTTATTGATTTCTTTCTTTACTAGATTTCAAGTAGTTTTCGGGATATTCGTAGTATTCTTGATTATACGTTCATTTTGCAAGTATTTAGCAGTATTAATGACTTGTTTAAATAACTTTTTATATCTTGAATAGTATTGACAGATGACAGGGTGTGGAAAATGCTTTTGGAAGTAGCACAGTTCACGTTTTGTCTTACTAGACTTCCTTATACCAGTTGCAATCCAACCATCCTTTCAAACCTTATCAATAACACGAGTCACAGGAAAACATTGATCAAAGACTGGATAAAATTTAGAATTAAAAAAGTCGAAACTATTCTCTGTGCATTTATATGATGAATCCCAACTTGCTGATTCCAGGCAATTTTTAAAATTTTTGACATTGACTTTACTGTATTTTCTGATAAATTTATATCAACAGAATTTTTAAAATAATTTAATTGAGAGAAACATGTAAGTTGCACATCATGATCGCTAAAATCAATAGAAATGTTGAATTTACATCTTTTGCACCTGCCAAGACAATTACATAATCGGAAGCACTATAATTTTTTATCCAACCTTCAATGTTATCAGTGGTTTTTTTGAAAGTAGCGCCAGGTTTAATCACACTTTCTATTATGAAGTTATTATTATTTAACGTTTTTTTTAGCACAGAATTTAAATTTCTACCGTAGCTGTCCGTTATTAAACAAATTTTGTTTCGCTTGTCTAATTGTTTATCTTCATTTTGTTTAAATAAACTAGTGCACTTTTCCTCATTAAGCTGATTTGATTCATAAATTTGAGTTGACATTGTGTTTAGTTTCGTTTTTAAAGCTATTAGTTCGATATTTAGTTTGTTTAGCTCATTGTTCAAACTGTTATTTAAATCACATAATTTACGTAACTGTTCTTTGTTTGTCCTTAATTCTAAATTTAATTCAGCGCAGAAATTGCACATTTATCGTGTATTATTAAAAGAGATATTATTTACATTTTTTAAAATATTCGGCTGAGTGTTTATCACTATTAGACCGCTTTTTAGTTTCCAGAGCAAGTCCGTGAGTTCAACCTTTTTTAAACTTTTTGTTTCTACATTAAATTTGGAAATTTCAGCCTTAAGGTCTGCTACTTTTAGTGCCTGAATTTCTTTTTTCATCATAACTTCTGAATGCTTCTATGAAATTTCATAGCTTTGTCTGTGTCATGTGCGCGCTAACTTAAGCTACCTTACAGTACTTGGGAAGGAAATGTTACAGTTGTTTATACCACTAAACTTTGTACTTATTCACAGCACTGTCTTAACGTGACCACTCGACCACTCCACTCGACTAACTTTTCATAGTAAAAATAAAAATTTAAATGAAATCTGATTTTTTAAAGAAATGAATAGAATGTAGGTATACCTATACGATTTCAGTACAGCAAATTGTACATATAATTGATAATTTTGAGAACACCGTCGTTCGCCAGTTGGTGGATATTATTTTTAATCTATTCAATAAATAATAAATTTTATACGCACTGTAAACTCTTGTAAACACATGCTAGGCGTGAAAGTATTAATAAATTATTTACATTGTGTGCAAACTGTTATTGAAAATTATGGACATTTTAAATGACAATAAACCTTCAATAATACATACTTACTTACTTATCCTTCCTCATTTACCTTACGCTGTAGAGGTACCTTCAATAATATAGCAAGTTATTTCTAAATGCATAAAAAAAATTAACCATTGATCGTTTATGTGAATTATTTTGAAAAACAGATATTTTCAGTTGCTTTTAAAAATCTGTGCTTTGTTTTAAATAAAAAATCTAGTTCGGCATTTTACTCAGTAGTTTTATTCTTGAATATACAATGTGACTGATAAATAATTGTTCCGTCAAAGAAAGACCACGATAAGAAGCAAAATCCAAGAGTATCGGAAAAATGTTAGAAACATTCTATATACTTTAGTTTTCGAGAAATAATTAATCAAAAAGTGTTTTATAGTTTTATGATCGTTACGGCGTCGGGCGTGAACTTGACCTTTAGACGGAAGTGACGTGATCAGTTGAAATACGAGCTCCAAATATTTACTTGACAAGAGCATGCAAATCACGTAAAGTAAATTATTCCGTATACCATTGCATATCATAAAGCATAAAGCAAACAGCAGTTTGTTTAAAACAAAGATAATAACTGTAAGTTTATATTTAAAAATGCTAATAACATTACAATACGTTTTAATGCAAAAGATATTCATATGTAACTAAAAATGTTTTTCATGGAGCACTTAATTATTAAATATTGTCAATCCGTATTGTACTGATGTTTGTATAATCACGTAATTGCAATATCCAATACGCCCCCACAATTCGTGTTCTGTACGGTGATTCTAGAATTCTTTAATTACAGTAATTCCAAGTCCAGCGCTGAGAGTAGCGTGTTTTCCGAAATTTAACGGTTTCGTCAGAATATCAGCAACCATCGATTCCGTAGGTAAATAATTTAGTTTAATGGGATGATTCTCCAGAACCTCACGTATAAAATGATGTCTGACGTCAATGTGTTTTGTTCTGGCATGAAATACAGGATTGCGAGCTAACTTTCCGGCGCTTTGATTATCATTTAGAAGCGTAACCGTAGAGAGTTGATCAGAACCCAGTTCCTGTAGAAATCTCATCAAGTACAATGCCTCCTTTGCTGCTTCTGATAAACCCATATATTCCGCTTCCGTAGAGGATAAGGTACGTCTTCTGTTTTCGTGAACTCCACGAAATTGCAGCTCCACTCAGGATCAAAGCGTAACCTGTATAAGATCGCCTATCGATGATGTTGTTTCCCCAATCAGCATCTACATAAGCGGTTAATGGAATTCCTCGTTTACTGAACATCAATCCATGTTGATCAGTTCCTTTTAGATAGCGAAGAATCCTTTTTGCAGCAATACAGTGTTTTCTTTCGTAACAGTGATTGAATTCACAGAGCATATTTACGACATGTGCAATGTCTGGTCGTGAGCCTGTACTCAGATACATTAAAGCACCCATCAGTTCTCTGTATGGAAAACTTTCATTGCCTTCTGGTTCCAATTTTTCTTTTTGATCGTCGAGTTCAAGTTTAGATCCAGTAGCAAAAGGTGTATTCACAGGTTTGCAATCAGTCATTCCAAACTTTTCTAGAATATTATGAATGTAACGTGTCTGTGATAAAAATAATCCGTCTGAAGTTCGCGTAACTTCCATACCCAAAATTTTCTTCGCTTGTCCGAGATTTTTGATTTCAAATTCTTTGGACAGCCCTTTGATAATATTATCGATACTGGAAGGGTTTTTAGATGCCACGAGAAAATCGTCTACATATACAAGTAAAATTGTTGATTTACCTTTGTCTACATAGACACAAGGATCTTCATTTGTTGGTTTCAAGTACAGTTTCTGCAACACTTGATTTAATTTATTGTACCACATGCGACCAGCCTGTTTGAGTCCGTATAACGACTTCTTCAGTTTACATACTTGATTCTTGCCTTTTCGCAGGTCATGTAACATACGTTTGACTTTGTTGAGTAGTACCTCATCCCTCTCATCTCGTAGAATTCGCACCAGCATTTTAGTTAAAAGTTTTGGTTTTTTCATGAATAGTTCCGTGTCAATGTCACCATTTAAATATGCCGTGGACACATCCAATTGAATTATGTCTAAATCATATTCAACAGATAAAGCTAGTAGTGTTCGAAGTGAGCTAAGCTTCGCTACGGGAGCAAAAATATCCTGAAAATCAATGCCAGGTCGCTGGGAAAAGCCTCGTGCAACAACTCTTGCCTTGCGTCTTTCCAAGCTTCCATCGTTTAAATATTTATTTCGGAGCACGGTTCGACAGCCAATGACATGAGATTCTGGCGGTCTACTGACGATTGACCAAGTATCATTGTTTACCAAGGATTTCATCTCGCTGTAAATTGCATCCTCCCACTCGTTGCGTTCTGGTCCTGTCGGAGGCTGTCATGGCGAAGTTCGCCTCGAGCCACTTGTTGTTGTTGCTAGAATCAAATGAATCCTGCAGATAATCAACATCATGTTGAGGATCTTGTATTGCAATGACAGCAGCAGGTTTCCTTTCGTTAGGTATCGTTTTGTATTGCTTAGTTGGTCGACCGGGTCTTCCCGTTAGGATGCGACGGGGCCTACCTGGACCACGTTTCAGTTCTACCTCAGGAACGACGACTTGTTCATCATGAGTAGTGGGATCATCTTGAATTACCACTTCGTCACGATCAATTGATGGATTTTGACCAATGTCAACTTCCAGGTTTTTGGAATTTTCAATGATTTCTTGAAATTCGTTTTCAGAATTGAACTCATTTAAGAATTTGACTTCTCGGGTTACGATGATCTTCTTATCTTCCGGTAGCCATATTCGATATCCTTTCGTAATATTAGAATAACCGACGAAAATACCCTCGTTAGCTTTTGCTTCAAATTTGCCTCGGTTTGGATTTTTGTTTAAGACGAACACCTTGCATCCGAATGTCTTGAAATATTTCACAGATGGACGTGTTCCTGCCCATTTTTCGAACGGTGTTCCATTTTTTAGGCATTAAAGGCGTTTTCGGAAAATAACTCTGATTGGAAAGATTAACCCTAGCGGGTTAGTAGTCAGGATGGTGAATTTTCGAACGCGAATGTGGTTGTCAGGTCAGTATCACAATAACCACATCTGTCCAAATTTGGCAAATCCATCATTTTGTCCAAAATCATTTACAAATAATTAAACACTTTAATTAAAACAAATCAAATTATATATTATTACATGTGATACATTTCAAATTACCCAAACTTCAAAAAAAGGTAACAGTTGAACATAACCTCATGACAGAACCTATGTAACTCTACTCAATAACCAGAGTCACTTGGGTCGCGTACCTGTACTAATTTTCGAATGCAGAACAAGTAACCAGGTTTAATAAACGAACGCTTTTCCCAGAACCTGACTGCTCCGACCGAATTTCCGAAAACGCCTTTAGTGACACAACGGTTTCGAATGTAACATGCAGTTGCTATGGCTTCAGCCCAAAAAGATGGCGGAAGTCCGGATTTCAGTAGCATGCAGCGTGCTGATTCAACCAATGTGCGGTTCATCCGTTCTGCAACGCCATTTTGTTGAGGAGTATTTACAGTTGTCACTCGTCGACAAATTCCAGAGTTCTTCAAAATTTTGTCCATTGTTGAATTAAGAAATTCTGTTCCATTATCAGATTGCAAATTTTTAATTTTGCAACCAGTATGATTTTCAGCCATTTCCTTGAACTCCTTGAAAACCTCAGCAACCTCATTTTTGTGACGAAGAAAGCGTACCTCGCACCAATTATTGTGGTCGTCGATGAATGTGACGAAATATCGAGCACCTCCTTTGGATTGTGTCCGCATCGGTCCACATACGTCCGTATGCACAATTTGAAGTAACTTCGAAGATCGTTCTTCTCTTTTAGGGAATGGTCGTCTGCTCAGTTTAGCGGCCAAATAAACTTTACAATCACGAACATCTTTGGTCTTGATACAATTTAATCCATCCACAGCTTTGCTTTTGCTCATCGTAAGTAAATCTTGAAAATTCAAATGTCCTAGGCGTTCGGGCCATTTTATTGATCTAATTTTCGAGCTGTACATGCTTCATGACTATCCTCACGTAAATAAAATAAATTACCAATGCGATCGGCAATTAATTTAGTATTACCATGAGTGTCTTTAACAATAGCGCAATTCTTCTTGAAAATAACTTCGTTATTTCTGTCAACAATTTTTGACACTGACATGAGATTAGTTCTCAAACTGGGTACGAACAATGTTTCTTCAAGTTTAATTGATTTATTTTTAGTACCATTTGTGGTTCTTATTTCAACATTTCCCTTAGCCTTTATAGCAGCAACCGCGTTACTTGCCAGCTTCAGATTGTTGTCTGTCTTCATCGATGTCTTGAATACATTTAGGTTGTTACACAAATGGGAAGTACAACCGCTGTCTAAGCACCACTTGGTATCCGTTTCTTTTATTGCAGCACTATAAGCTTCATCGACGAATCCTGCTTTGTGTTCGGCCTTCTTTTTGGTAAAGCACTTTGATGCTTTATGACCAATCTTACCACAATAGTTACATTTAATTTTATTTTTTACAGTGGAGAGTGATTTTTCATTTTTCGATAAGGTTTGATTAGTGTGAATATTAGTTTTCTTTTGGCTTGTATCACGACTTTGTTTTGCGAACATAACGTCACTTGAAACGTTAATTGTTTTCTGCTTCCTTAAATCATGTTCTTCCATAATTTTTATTTTTAATGCTTCTATATCAGGCAGTGTGTCCCTCGATGCAATAGCAATTCGAAAACTTTCATAACTATCCGCTAAACTGAATAATAATAAAATTGACAGGACTTCGTTACTGACGTCAACTTGCATATTTAATAACTTGTCAGCAGCGTCAAAAAATCTTGATAAATGTTCCCGAGCATCTTCATCTTCTTGCATTTTGTAGATCATAAGTTCTCGAAATAATTGTACTTTACGCGCTGGACCACGAGATGCATATATGGATTCCAACTTTTCCCATACATCCTTTGAAGTTTCGCACGTTCGAATTTGTTTCAGCTCTGCAGGGCTAATAGACAATATTAAGTCCGATTTTTCTTTGCGATCCATCCTCACCCAATCACAGTGCGCGGTTTGAGCCGCGACGAGTGTGTTACCTTCGCCGGTAATCATGGGTTGTGGAATTTCGCCGCTGACGTATCCCCACATGTCATTTTTGACTAGAAGAGCCTCTGCTTGAATTCGCCATGTATCATAATTTTCTTTGGTCAATGTTTCCAATCTAGTTGAATTGACGATGTTTGTATGTGCCATCGTATCAAATTTAATTGAAAAATAAGGCACAACAAAAATTAAGCACTAATTGTTCCTTTGAACTTGAGCTTACACTTTTCTTGATTCAAAGAGTCTTTTACAGCGTTTCATCTGGGCCCATAACCTTTAGGTTTATATTTAAAAATGCTAATAACATTACAATACGTTTTAATGCAAAAGATATTCATATGTAACAAAAAATGTTTTTCATGGAGCACTTAATTATTAAATATTGTCAATCCGTATTGTACTGATGTTTGTATAATCACGTAATTGCAATATCCACAACTTTGAACACCTGTTTTTTACACTTTGCTAATAACAGAAAATATTTATTCTTTTATTATTTTATGGTGATGACAACCAGATTTTAAAACAATATAATCAGTATTTGGTTTGTTAATTATTATAATTTCGTTTTGTGTGCGGCATTCGATGAGAAACAAAATAGCCCGCCATACACACAGCGTCTTATGGAAGGTTTTGGTACGTGGCACACTAAGTACTCGTTCCAAATTCCCAGCGCGCCGAGTACGCTATTGCCCACAAACTACCAAAAACAAATTAAAATATTCAGATAATAAATTTGGACAGAATTTGCAGATTCTGACTGCGTATTCGGAGCGCTAAGATGTTCTCCCTAAACACACGAGCAAGTCTGCGTGCCTTATATGTCACGAACCAAGAGCGATGGATAAATCCTTATGTGTATGGCGGGCTATTCTGTTATTATCGACAACAAATATATTAAAAGTGTAACAAAATTCAAGACGCGTTTATAACTTCCCTAAAGCACTGGATTGAATATTCCTCATTTTACCCGAAGCATTATTTTTACTTTGTATGACTTTTAGGCCCACTTGTACATTGTTAGTCTAAATTTAACCTGAAGCTTAAACCCATAACGACGATAATTTCAACTATTGTTGTTAAGGGTTTAAGCAAAGCTCACTAGAGAGTCTAAGATCCAGTTTTACAACTGTGGCTCAACTTTGAGATGAGGCTTAAACCCTTAGCAACGATTATTTCAACAATTGTTGTGAAGGGTTTAAGCTTCGGCTCAAAGTTAAACTGTTATTGTAAAACTGGGCCTAATAGGTACTGGTTTAAGCTTTGTTAAGTTAAAAACCGCGGTTTTAAAATGAACATGTTTACTCGTCGGACCGGATGCTAAATCGACCAGCGAGCAAAACGGGCGAGCCTTAAGTCAAGTGGTGCGCTTGACAGAAATATGTCGTGTTTCAATATGGAAGTTTTATGTATGTTGGGAGTATTAGTATAATTAAAAACTGCTGGCTCGCGCTTGCGGTGATGATCCACTAGCAGTGTTGTGGTACGACGAGTAAAATGACAAACCAAACTGACATGTCACGAGCCTGGCTCGTCGATTTTAAAACCGCGGTTTTGAGTTGACCGACGCACAATAATAACGACGAGCCTAGCTCGCGCACTAAAACCGCGGTTTTACTCGCACGTGGATCAGGCGCTTTAATAGCACATGATTTTAATTAATTTCATACACTATCAATAGTAACGCATTAGGGGCATTCAACAAACAAATCGATTTATTACAATTAGATTGAATCGATTTAAATTGATTCATGAACTATGACGTTACCTAAACGGTAACCCCAATTTCTAGATTATTTGGTATTTAGATTTTCAACAATAGCAATATCACAATATATTAGTGGTATGGTTAAGTTATTTCTCAAATAAATCCCTGAAATAAACAATACACTGTTATAAACAAGTCGCCCACATGACACAAACTGCAACGCCATATTTAATCGTAAATCGTAATCGTTGAATCGTAAAATGTATACGATGGACAATTTCACGATCGATATTGAATCGATTCAGATGCGTTGAACGCTAAACCGTTGCAATCATAAATCGATTGTGAATCGATTGGGTCCATTGAATGCCCATATCGCTTTTATCTACGACCACTATTGTAAATGACGAATTACGTACAACACATAAATTAAGTGAGCGGGTGTTCACAAACGTCGTGCGTAAAGTAAAAAAAAACGCACAGCGAGGGCATTTGCACCTACTTTACGCACGCTTGTAGTTAGATCTACGTAGCCGCATTACATTAGATTGACAGTCGTCGAAATTGTAAGTGTCATTGCCGATTATTTTGAACTTGAACAGTAAGGCCGGGTGTCCACCGGATCGGGCCGACCACAGTCGGCTCGATTGGGATCGTGCGATAAAGATCGTGCAAATGTATTTGTATTGTAGCCTGTCCAGCGTGTAATTAGACGCGACTGAAATCGTTTCAGTGGACAGGCTACAATACAAATACATTTGCACGATCTTTATCGCACGATCCCAATCGAGCCGACTGTGGTCGGCCCGATCCGGTGGACACCCGGCCTAAGGTAATTTTTGTGATCGTAGATAAAGTATAGGACAAAACTCGAGTTGTAAAGCAATTATGCACTTGTGGAATTACTTGCAACTTTTCCATAGTGCGTAATATGCTATTTACAACTCTCGTTATGTAATATACATCACTCATTTTATCAACGTAACGTATTATGATGGTATTTTGTGTCACGGTCAAGTCTGACAGCTTTTTATATCTTTGGTAAATCATAATGCATTTATAACCCACTTACAGTCGTGAATTTGGCGTTTTAAGGGGTCATTCTAATCGAAGTTGCAAGTTACAAGGTTGTATCTTGCTACTACCGAGCACTCTGCTCTGGTGGTACCACCTACTTATTTTGGCATTCTAATGCCCGATTTCTTCATCGCCTTATCTTGAAGTTAAATTTATCTGACAGTTAGAATGTGACACATAGTATTTATACGGCCACCTGTACGTCACATTCCAACTGTTAGATAAATTAACCTTAAGTTAAACATGGTGAAGAAATCGGCCATAATTTAGGGTGGTAGTTCAGTGGCAAAATTACATATGCAGCTAACTTCAGTGTCGTATTGTATGCTTGCGAGCGCACGTCTCCCGTTTTGCCGCGCTTTGTTACTTTGAAAATCATATACAATAAAGAAACAGAAAATCTGGTCCTTGTCCAACATTATTTAATTTTAAAAGTGTATTTACTTATATTGTGGTAATCTGGTAATACGTTATGCGCAATGAATGATTTGTGTAGTAGCAATACACAGAAAGTCTCACAATGGAAAACTAGTTTATTTAATTTATTTACTTATAGTTTGTTTTGTCAAAAAAGTTTTAAATTATTAACAAATTGTAAGTATATAATTATCAAGAAGGGTGTGTAAGATTGAGGTATGTATTAAAATGAGAGTGATTTTAGCCTACAAAAAAGAAGTAAATTTTTTTAAAAGGTTCTTTCACTGCCATTGCTGTTTTAATTGAACTCATAAGCTACTGCGTAACCTGACATTTCAATTAAAATTTTTATTAAAACGTTAATTCTTACATACTCATGCGCACACTGACGAGAGCAAGTTTACCACTGCTTTAAAATGGTTGCAATTTTAGACGCACTTTGCGACTGATGTGTCACAATTAGAATACCAAAACAACAGGGTTGCAACTAGTTACCACGTTACTAAGGAGGTACCACCGTCGTCAGGTTACAAGCATGAATTAGAATGACCCCCTTAGTCTACATACTCGTATACGGCGCAACATACTTTTTAGATAAATTTTTAATTAATTATAAACTCTTTCATAAAATTTTCTTTTCGTTTTTTTCTTGTTGGAACATTTATTGTCAGTCAAAATGAATTTTATTTAAAAGTTCTGATAAATAGAATAAACAATTACTTATCAGAAATTATAGCCTATTTATTGAGCTTTTGAATGTCCACAAACGTACATAATTTTTATTACTTCATTTTATTCAATCTTCTCTTTAAGAAATTTTCAAAGTTTATATTAATATTATCTACGTAACTTTTTAACGGAAACTGTGTAAATAAATTCTACAGATTTTAATGAAAAACAGAAGTGAATATACAGTATGTCCATGGATTGAGTTCCCTACAGGAAAAACTTTTTATTTTCGTGTTTTCGAAAAAAAAGTCATTTTTTATTAAAGTTTTTGATGCCTTGAGAACACCAAAAACGCTATAAATGTTATATTCTGCTTAATAACCGACAAATATTCAAAATTCTATTTTCACTTTCGGAAAAAATGGCAAAATGCAAAATTAAAAAAAAGGTATTCTTGTACAATTCCAGCTCAACTTTAAGCAAAGCTTAAACCCTTAGCAACAATTGTTGAAATAATCGTCGTTAAGAGTTTAAACTTCAGCTTAAATTTAAACTAGCATTATACAACTGGGCCTTAATGATGCGACGCTCAATTTTGGGCCAAAATGTTTCTACAATCTGTATTTTTAAAATATTCAACATGGCAAGAACGGAATAGTTTCATAAGCGGATTCAAATTATTTGATATTTAATACGTGGCAAATAATAATTAAATACACTAGTTTTATTTATTTAATCGATGTATTTGTAACTTTCAAGAAATCTTCTTTTGATGGCAGAAAAGAAAACGTTAGAGACAGGTTTCTTTCGTGTATAAAATAATATTTGAACAAGGCATTGTTAGGAATTCTATGTTTAAAGAAAATAATTGTTAAAATAATTTAATTGCCCGCAGTTGCCAAACATATTAAAACACTCAATCACGAACTGCAGCACTTCTCTAAATTTATGTAAAATCTTGGGCCGGTTTTGCTTTTATAGAAGTTCCCTCTTTCGGAAATCATTAAATTATATTCATTTATCACAGTACTTATTCTTCCAATCCGAAAACAACAAACTGACAATAGGTCCAGAGTACCTTTATAATAAACTGATTTACTTTTAAAGGCAAATCGATGTGGGCCATAATATACAGTATGTTCCTTTTAAAAAATCATAACTTTGGTGTGGCACAGCCGCACGAATCACCCTGTACAACTGTAATTAATTATAAATCATGGACCTATACCATAGGTAAGATAGTAATAGCGAAAACAGATTTAAAAAAATTGCAATAATAAAGACGCTACTTTCCGAATACTCACTACTGTAGTAAAAAAATGAACTGTACTTAATGTGTGCACATAAAACATAAATCTAATTTCAGTTTATCCAAAATTACTCCATGAAAATTAAAAAAAAATAGCAAGTGTGGCGTATTAATGAATTCAGAAAGAAATGTGCTTTATATCTAAAAAACAAAATCGCACCCTTAAGACAAAATGAAGTTGGGTCAGGAAAAATAAAAACTTCAGAAATAAAGTACGTTCAGCATTCACTCAAGTGGAAAAAAGTGCTTAGGGAATGTTTTCACAAATTTTGAAAAAAGTCATAAATAAAGAAGTTATGTTCGATTTTCGAAAGTCGCAATTTTTAGTCTTTTACCGATTGCGAAGAAACCGTTCGAAATTCAAATTTGACACTGATTTTTAAGTTACCTGGATACACATTTACAGCTGCACTAAAAGAAAACGGGAAACGAAATTTTTCCAATTGTGAATTTAGTTCTATTTGTCAAATAATTGTTTACTTGACAATACATACATACCTCAAAAAACTTAACCTATTTACCTATAAACTGACATACAGTCAAATAATTCTAACTTATTTTTAATAAATCCATTTTCACACTATGAAAATATTGAAAAGAACGTGTCAATTTTTTTTTGGCATTTCCAGATTTTTTTGATTTCAGCTGTACACAGTTGCAACATCCTCCCTGATTATAAAATGCAAAGAATTTGCTTTAGTAAAATTTAAATTAGAAATAAGAAAAGCAATGTATGGATTTTGTTTAGAAAATTTGTGGTTTTCGTACAAGCAAAAACTTTTATCTTTCTCTAAAGTTGAAAGTAAAAAAGTTTTTCTTCTTTTTGGGTAATTTAAAATATAATTGATGATAAAAAAAATTAAATGAAGGAAAAACAGCAAAATAATAAAACTTGTAAGTTTTTGCAAATAAATTAGCGTTACAGATTAAATAACAGCAAATCTAAGGAATCACGAAACAGTTAGATACTAGTTCCATTCTGAATCGAAACTCTTGAATATATGTCGCTGTTTATCGATTTTATGGACTACGTGTTGCTTTATGTTACACAAAAATCGATGTCACCGACACATTCCAAATATGAAATCCACGATCCAGCCACACAGTTAACCGTTGCTTTAAACTTTGAACCATCGTCCATTGTATCAACGTCTGATAGCAACGCAAACAAGTTCCTTGACATTCCTGACCAACTGACTTGGAGCTTCTAATTTGTTTGTAATCAGGTAAACGTACCGGTATAATGCAAATTTGTTGGTATAAAAATAGCACCGTTGATGATGGTAGAAAAGAATCAAGTGTCGTAGTAATTGAATTGGTTTACTGTAAAGAAAGTGAAGTAATTGCCTATGAATGCGTTAATTAGCTCTGAGATCAAGGTTAATGGCTTATAGCTAAGCAATTTTCTCTTATTTGTTAATAAAATAATTCTTTTATGTCATTTCGTACAATACACGAACATATGGAAAGCAGATAAGTAGAAATTTCTTCTGAGTTATGGATTACTTGAAATGTGTAATAAGATTTTTATGTGTTTTTGTAGATTTAAGTTCTCAATAAAACGGAGTTATAATTATTTGTGAGAATATGAATAGTAAAAATGTATAGTCCCTGGCCAAAATATTAGGAACATTACTGAATTTGAAAATTTAATGCAAATAATATGAATAACTACTAGATTTTCATGAAAATTTTATTAAAGTCTTGTAAATAAGAACACATACATACAATATAAAAGCTTTTTATTAATATTTTGATACCTCCCTTTTAACAATGCGGAAATTCTTGGCTTTTTCTCTACTGTTATGTCTTTTGTACGACCCATCGCCATCGTATAAAATTGTTTATAAAAATTTAACAATGTAAAATAAATCAATGTATGAATAAAACACTAAACGCACTACAATTTTCAAGTTTACCTAAAGATACAAACAGATATTCACGCTTTGAAGAATGAATTTACTGATCGATAATACAAATAAACCGGTCCGGTATTAGGGTGCAGGTAGAAGATTTACGTAAATTGCCGCGCTATAATAACTACTCAATTACTGTACTCATAAATACGTATACTTATAAGTAATCCCCTAATTCGAACATTTCCTTAATATTATTTAAAAAATTATAAACTTTCTCTCCAGAATAATAAAATATTTCAAGTTTTCATAGTGTTCCTAATATTTTGGCCAGGGACTGTATTTAAAAGAAGACCTTTGAAATGAAACGAAAATTTTTCTTAAAATTAAGTACTCTTTCCACTTGCAATGTAATTGATCCCTTTTCTATAACTGACATGTTCTAAAATTTAATTTGACTAATTCATACAAAAATCTGAACCAACACAAAGCTAAAATGTTAAGCTGACTTGTTTATGATGGTAAATCTTTTTACTCGAATTAGGCACAACATTTTAAAATGGAATTACATAAATGCTATAAAATGTATTAGTGCTATTTACAATATAGGACTACGCAAAAATATCGATACATCGATAATTATTATCGATAATCAAATCTATTATCGAATAACGATATTAAAAAAAATTATACATAAATCGATATATCGATATACAGGGTGTTTGTAAAATAAGTGCAGAAATTTTAACTGCATATGAGCACATATCACACGGAAAAATTTAAAAAAAAATCCTTCATAACAGGGGGAAAATTATTTTATCCGCCCCTTATAAGACGGTCATGACATAACAAAAAACTTACCGAGTCTGCTTCGCTGATCATAGGCAATAAACATTGCAGGCGTGACTAATATGCAAAGGCGACTCCCCGAATAATATGTGTGTGGAGGAACACATTCAAACAAACTACAGTAATTTAGGAATGTTTATAACAATTGTTGAAAGTGGCATCCATCATTAGCGACACACAGACGAACCCGGCTACATCACGGGCACGATTTGCACCTTGCGCTCGAAACGTTCCATAATCGCATAAATGCTGGGACATTAGCTGTAAATGTTCTTGCATTGGGAAGTTCTTGGTTTGGAAATCCATAAATCCGCCGTGCTTCTTCAGCATTTCCTCGAGCTTCACCGTAGATGAGAAGCATATCTGTTCTTTCGCCGTTCGTGATTTGCGGCATTTTAATAAGTAATACTAGGTACAAAAGATATTAATCGTATTTAGCTTTAACTCGTTCACCCACTTTTCACAAACTAAACTGTTGATCCCAAAGTATATGGAGCAATAAATTGTGTGTCGTAATCATAAAAAAATGAAGCAAATTCATTGACTACGATACGACTTATTGCGACGAGAAAAAAAAATGCTTTTATTGGCCTCCCGACTTCGGCAAAGGTCACTGCTCGATTGAAATTCTGTTTTTTGTTCCAACAGATGTTTTCTGTGGTCGCAATAAAATTTCATTTTCTTGACTACCTCAAAGACATAGACGTGCGATTAATTCTTGCCCGATTTTCAATTGCGATTTTCTCGAAATGTGTAAAACTTTTGTTAAGGACATATGAGTTCAATCATTGCCATTTATGGTGATGTATTACAGGTTTAAATATTTGCATACTGTAAAAAACAGGCTGTACACTAGGTATATACGAATTCGACCGACAAATTTCTAATGTACATTCTTCTCCTAATCTGAAGCATAAAAGGTTAGACAACACTGATCTTTATATGAAGAATAAATTCTGTACAAGATAAAACATTTTCAATAACTATCATGAATTTTTCATTAATCCTTTCATTAAATATTAAAAAAATCATGTAAAACTTCATCTGCTACTGCTGCAATGTTAGTAATACTTTTTTCGTTAACTGTAGTCTGTTTTCTTTGAAAACTTTAGAGCTTCTTAGATGCCCGTGAACATTAGTTCGAAATGTAAACAAAATTCATTCAATGACTTCAATGCCAGATTAGGAAACAAAAACAAAATAATGGGTCGTAACTTCTAAATGAAAGAAGGTAGATTAAAGTATATGAACAATTTAGGTACACCTTTAAGCAAAAAATATACCTTAGAAGTTTGTCGGTCGAAATCGTATACACCCTGTAGACAAAATTATCGGTAAATACGATATTTATCATATTATCGATATATCGATACATGGATACTATAATAGCAAAAAGGTAGTCGGTTTTTTCGTTGCTACTTTTAGTTTGGAGGTCCTTTTTTTTTGGTCATTTTTTGGTGATGCACGCTACTTCGTAGAGAAACTCTTCATCTCCTAACCAGACTAAATATACCCTGACACCTGACATCAGTGTTACTAACTGTGAAGATTTGATATCATTGTGATGATTTTTTTAAGTACTAATTTTAGGCTTTGTAGAAAAGAAAAAGAAGAACTGTCATTCGCCGTAATAATGAAAATAGCAGTAGCTAATGCCAGATCGTCGCGTCGTCGCTTTCCATTCCAAAACTGTTTTGAAAACGCGAATTTACCTAAAACATTTTAAACCGTAATCGCGAGCCAGTAGTGTGAATAGTGTGTAGATATTTTTCACTTCTGACGAAGCGGTCGAACGACTGCGAAATGTAAAGTGTAAAGTGCGCGATTTAGTGTCCGCTTAAAAGATTTTGTGATATAAATTAAATACGTTATTGACATACCTAGGTATGTACCATTAAATAGAGATTTTTTTTCTGTTTTCAAAATATATACTCTATTGACTCTTTTTAAATCAAACAAAGGCCGAAAAATACGTCGTAACTATGGATATAGTTAACTCTAACTGTCATTATTTTTCTTTCACATATTTGACACTGCAATTTGACATGCAGAGTATACCAAGTTGAGTGGCCTATTAAAAGTTTTCGGGGAAGGGAATATACAACTTTCAGATTAAAATATTTTCACTTTTATATCACTTCCGGTTATACCGGAAGTCGCCGTTAACGCTCTTATTTTAAATGGAATGGTATACTTTGTATTGCAAATTCTGATTCTACATATTATTTTAAATAAAGAATACCTATACCTAAATGTAACCGATTTTGAGATATCTTCAAATTTATTTAAAAAATAGTTTTGGTGATCTTTCATTTAAGAAAATGTATTTACGGCAATTTCAAATTTAAGGATTGAAACGGCATGTCGTTTGAAAGTATAATGTTCAGGCTTTCAAATCATTTCCTAATTATTAGAGGTGGGCGATACGGGAAATAGTGTATCGAATTTCGATACGTTTTTGTATCGATATATCGAATATCGATACGCATCGAGTATCGGCTACCGATACGTATCGATATGTATCGAAATATCAGATCGATATGTATCGATATATCGATACGTTTCGAAATATAAGATTGAAATATTAAACAGAGGTTTAAAAAATACGATTTGAAAAATAGAGCTGGATAATAACGCCGAATATTCGACCATATAAATACAAATAAATAAATAAATAAAATGTTTAGTTAGTCTGTAATTCGATATTTCAATACGTGTCGATATTCGATACGTCGATACAGCTGAAAATGTGTATCGATACAGCTGGCGTATCGATACGTATCGATATATCGATACATCGACCCAGCCCTACTAATTATACCTAAAATATTCACAGGCTGGTCACAATATAGTGTCGAAACTCATTATGTTTAACTGCCCAAAACTCAATTTTCGTATATGGAATATCCTGTATATTTTTACATTAGCATTCCCTATACCTATTTCTTTTAATTTTCTTGTTATCAATGATTGTTTATTTTATTCTGTTAATTAATGGAATGAATGCAGTTATTCGTAGCAATCTTTGAAAAAAGAAGCAGATATTGAACTGTTACTTTTTAAGAAATAAATAATTGCTAACCGTAACATTATTTAGACGTACATCATAGAATAAAGCTATTAGTAAGTTCACCATTTTCATAAACGAGCGTCTTTAAAAATTAAGCATGCTTTGAAAAACAATTTTCTTTGTCAATTTAACGTTTTTATTAAACAACAAAATCAAAACTTACAATTGGTAAAGTGGTAAAAATAATAATGAATAATTTTATTTATTCTAATAAACAATTTATTTTACATTCAAGGAGAGTGCAATAAAATGGTTACGAGAACGAGCAGAAAATTTAATGAAAAGTATCCGCAGTTACAGCCAATGACAGAAACAAAAAGTTTGCAGAGTGGTGATAAAGTCTCGCAACAAGCTCATAATTTGTTTATTTAATGTTTTTTCGCAAAATCCTGAAGCAGGTAAATTTTTACTTTTAAAAAGACACCTTTTAGTGCACAAATCTTTTCTCTATCGGCATTTGTTTTTCTGCTGTGACGTCATCATTAATTTTTTTAAATGGCAACCCTAATTTTTTTATGCAGATTTTGATAGACCTTCTTGTCAGCAAAACAGTAATGTAAAAAAGTTAGTACTTTCCATAACAAATTTTTCGAAAAAAATAGACATTACAATTCAAAAATACTACACACATAAAAATTTTTGGGATAAAATGTTCTCCTCATAATCGGTGTTAAAAAATACGGATAGAGTTTTACTTGAAAAGTTGTAAAGCTCATCTCATTTAGTGATATTAAAATCTTTTCGTGATGCGTCTAAAAATAGGTGTTAAAAAATTATATATATATATAATACATATATAGAAATAACTACCGCAAGGATTAAAATGCTACTTTTGTAGACAACGTTAACACTTTCTAAAGTTAAGCGTCCTAACTCCGTTTATTTTAACACCAAAAACGGATGGACGCGAGGAAACACCAGACGCGAGGGAACTCCAGATTTTTATCTGTGTATGTTATTTTATTTTATTTTAATGATTATCTTGAAATTGAAAACAAAAACAAATAAAAATTAACGAAAATATTGAAGCTGTTCTCCAGGAACCCATTGTTGAGATTTTCATTGCAGCAAAACATAAATCTTTCAAAAAAATTCCAGACGATAGTCTGGACTATGTCTATTTCTTTTTCGAAAAAATTGTTGCGTAAGGTACTATTTTTTATATCACCATTTTGCTGACAAGAAGGACTATCAAAACCTGCATAAAAAAGTTAGGGTTGCCATTTAAAAAAATTAATGATGACGTCACAGCGGAGAAACAAATGTCGATCGAGAAAAGATTTTTGCACTAAAAGGTGTCTTTTTAAAATTAAAAATTTACCTGTTTCAGGATTTTGCGAAAAAACATTAAATAAACAAATTATGAGCTTGTTGCGGGACTTTATCCGCACCCTATCTAGAAGATTTGAACGTATTTTTTTAAGAAGTCTGACTAAGAAAACTTCATCTGCTCCTGTAACTGGTAACGAAGCAAATGAATTTTCTGTATTAGCATTCGTCGAAACTTATTTATTTATTTGTACTTATCTGTTAATGGTATGACTCAATAAATATTTCTATTTTGTCGGCACTTACTGCGAAAAATTTCGATAATTCTAGCAAAATATGCTGTTATAATAATCTTTAAATTTGAAATTGGCGTAAATACATTGTCTTAAATGAAAGGTCACCAAAACAATTTTTTAAATAAATTTGAAGATATCTCAAAATCGGTTACACTTAGGTATATTGGAGCTTTAACATTTTCTATTTAGAATAATGTGTAGAATCAGAATTTGTAATAAAAAGTATTGCATTCCATTTAAAATAAGAAAGTTAACGGCGACTTCCGGTATAACCGGAAGTGAAGTGTTGAGAAGGTGTTTGTTTATCCTCTTCGGTGTGGTTGTTTCGATGGGTGGTTTAACGGTCTGTGATTTTGGGCGGTAGTGATCGCGTACATAACAACTTTTCTAGTTATGTTGACAGTTAAGAGATGTAGGTTGGCGGCTCTGGATTCAGGCTGTCCAACATTAGATTAAGTTGCCCTGATAGATTGCTCTAATTCCTTGACTATGAATAGATGCGCTGTGGTTCCAGCTTTTGTTTTAATGTTATCATTTTTTTCAAATTCTTGTTTTAATGTTATTTGTCTTTCTAACTTAGTTACCGCTTAAATATGTTTTTTTAAGTTTACTGCTACCTGTTCACTTGGAGGGGTTTTACGGACTTGTTTACAAGTTTTTCTGGATTTAGTTACTTTTGGAGGTACTACTTATTTGTCTACTTTTTTTCTAGTTGTACTTTTGAATTAGTTTTAGTTTTACTGGAGTAATCCCCAAGTATATAAGTAGTAGATGCGCTGTGGTGCCAGCTCTTTGTTTAATGTTTTGGTTTTTTTCAAACTCAATTACTGTTTAATTTTTTAATTTTAAGTTTATTGTTACCTGTTCACTTGGAGGAGTATTATTTTTTGGATTAGTTTCAGTTTTTCTGGAGTAATCCCCAAGTGCATAGTAGATGTGCTGTGGTGCCAGCTTTTGTCTATTGTTTTCGTTTTTTCTAACTTAATTACTGTTTTAATTTTTATTTTTTAAGTTTATTGTTACCTGTTCACTTGGAATTCACCTGATTTGCTTACAATATTATTACTATTTTCCCCAAGTGTATAGTAGGTACTACTATTGTAACTTTTGAAAGATATGTATCTAAATAAAATGAAAATTAATAATTAAATACAAAAAAAATAAATAAATAAAAGTGAAAATATTTTAATCTGAAAGATCGCTTTCCTTTAGGGCAGTGTACTAATTTTCAGAATTTTTGTATATTATACAGCGACCGCCAGATAAGTCGGGCCATATGGGAATTTTTTTTATTATTGATTTCTCAGAAAAATTTATTCTTTATGAAAGTTCCTGCATCTTCCCAAACTTAAAATGCACTTACCAGAATTTGAATACCTCTTATCATGTACCGAGGAGATCAAAATATTTGAAATCGACATAAGAGTAAAGTACCTTTATTTTTCAAGATATGTAAAAATATTATTTGGAAAAGTTATTAAGTCATTTGTTTTCCTGATGTTGCCATAAAGGAGAGGTCCTGAACTTTTCTAATTTAAGCTACCTCGTAAAAATTCAAAAAAAAGTCGTTCGACTGCGAAACGTTAAGTGTATAGTGCGCGATTTAGTGTCCGCTTAAAAGATTTTGTGATACAAATTTCATCGGACAAGAACCAGCTGTAAATTAGGATTTCAGTACAGTTCTAAGACATTAACACTGTCAGGTGCTAATATGGACGGAGTGTTATTTGAATAATCATATTATATTTGTTTTTAGTCAATAAATATGTAGATGGCGTTAACATTTTACAACTTTACTGAAATATTTATAATTTAATTAGTAATCTCCTTGCTGTCAAGTTAAACATGTAAAATTAATATCAGAGAATTTCCTCATTTCTAAGTCTTGCTTTGCCAATGCCATGAGTTTCTCATGGCCAACTCTGAAAAAATGGGCACTTCTCGAGGTTGAAAATTTTTAAAAGCTTATTGTTTAAGGATAGTCCCGTGAAAAGGGGGAATCAATGTACATTGGCTCACACATTATGTTCAAAGATATAAAAATCTCACGGTATGTGAAATAACGAAATGCTTGTCTCAAGATATTTTGGACTGGTATAGGACGAAATTGGACCCTATTTCTTTCTTTTGTATTGATCAGTGTAATTGTGAAGAGTTTTAAGTTTTCCTTCTTCCAATTGTGAAATTGTATACAATGAACCCACAGGCTCACCTTCAAAATGTCCAAATATCAAAGTTGCTGCGAATTTTGTGGACTTCTCCTGCAAGGTCTAATTTATTCCATAAAAACGCTTTTGGCGATAAGTCGGAAATCCCATACCGGTTACTATTTCTTTTTTCTTTTATACTTGAAAGGACTCGATATAGTTTGGAAGCATGTTTTGGATCATTATCTCGCTACAGAATGAAATTAGGCCATACTAATCTCTCTCCAGTTGGACGATGTAACCCTAAAGAATTTGATGGTGTTCTTTCAATTTTTTCTGTCAATTTTATTCAATGATCTCACTGCATCACCTCAGATGCTGCGAATTTCGTGGACTTCTCCGGCGTATGGTTTAAAAATTCTATTGGCAACAAGTCGAAAGATCCTGAAGGCCACGGTTAGTATTCTTTCTGCTTCGTTTTGCTTAGCAAATGTCGACACAGCTTGGAAGAATGTTTTGGACAATTATCTACCTGTAAAATGACATTAGGTCTTATTATTATTAAATTTGCTCCTCTTGGTACGGCGTAATTTAAAGAATTTGATAGTATTCTGCTTTTGTTAATTTTTTGTCTGCAAATCTTTCCCAAATTACGAAATTACCTCCATCGTGATTTAATCTTAGTATTCCCGAAGCTGTTCATCGTGCTGTCATTAAACAAATGTTTTTCGTTTTCTTGTGAAAACGAGACCATACTGGCCGCTATACTTTATTGAGATATAAAGCGGCCCACGCCTATCGGTTGTTATTTATTGTTTAAAATTCGATTTTTACTTATCTAATTTATTGTTGTCTAATTGTTTGCATTTTTTAAGGAGGTCGGTTCCACGGCACGAAAAGTTTGATTCGGGCGGATGTGTAAGCTGAGATGATTTTCACTTGTTAGTTTTTGCGCAAGTTAAAAATCAGTCACTTTTAAAGGTTTAGTTATTTATTAGGTTCTTCATGCTTTAACATCAAAAAGGTATCGAATTGCACGCAGTTTAAAAGGATTCTGTTTTGTTGCATAGTAATTCGGAGCTGGAAACAATAAATAACGCGTGTTCAATTGAAAAAGTCTATCAAGTCAAATTTGATTTTTAACGAAAGAAGAAGAGATAACTTCCTAAACCGATTGACGTTTGATGGATGACTTCGGCCGCGGTAAGTGAACAGTCAAACTGGTCGGACTAAACCACGTGTTCAATGTAGAAACACAAGTGAAAAGAATTAAAAGAAACAAACGAAAGGAACTGAATTTAATAGTTGCTTTACTGATTAATCAAGATACAATTTCACTCGAACGTATTTTATCGGTACAATTTAAATATGTACATAATTCCTTCTTGGCCTTGATCACGCAGTTCTAATTGGTTCAGAAAAATTTCTCAGCAATCAGGTCGGAAAATTCCGGAGATAATTATGGCGAAAAGCTTCTTAACATTTTTCTTCTTTGCTGGAATGGTGAGAGATGAGCGAAAGCGTCTGGCTTCGGAATTCTCACGTCGCTCTTGTTTGTTTTACGCAAATGGGTGTGAAAACCACTCGTTTCGTTTAAACTGTCCATGGGTGAGGCTGGCGTATGTAAAAGAAAGTGAAAAATAGTTGAAGACATAATTGAATATTGCTACTGTTAATGCATTTTTACTTTGCTTATCACTACACGGAGAAAAAAGAATAGGAATAGTAAAACGTAACACACTTGTAGCTCAAATAGTTCCAGAAACAAATTGTATGAGATATGCAGTTGTTTGATTTAACAACACTCTTGTACTAAAATTTCAATTCAATGTTTGTAATTTTACTACAAGAATATTGAAATTCCAAATAAGTGTGTGAATATCTCATACAATTTGTTTCTGGAGCTATTTGAGCTACAAGTGTGTTTCTTTTTCTCTGAGTACATTTTCTATTCTTTTAATTTTTAAAATTTTCAGATTTCTATTCGTAGAAAAAATTTCACGTTTTATTTTAGTGTTCGTTTATTTCCAATTTTCAAATCCGTTTTCTTCAATTATATACCCCTCTGTTGAAAATATCTTCCATCAGTTTTCTCTTTGGTACAATTACTGAAAATTTTCTGTTTCTTTAAAATTGTTGTGATCGCTTTTCTTGAGAAATTCCTTGAAAAATATGAAAAATACTGCGCTCCTAAGATATCGAGAATATAGTACATAGTTATAATACCTAGATAATAAGTATTGCTGGCAGAAACAGGAAAAAATTTAAACCGGTTAATCGATTTCTTTAAAAACCGGTTTCGGATATAACCGGTTATCCAAATAATGGTAAAAACCGACTATTCGAATATCCAAAATCCGATTATCCGGATAACTGGTTTTCGGTTTTCTTCAAAACCGCGAATATCCAAAACCGATTATCTAAAAAACCGGTTTGGGTTGCCAGCAAACGCGTCTATGACGAGACGCTTTGTACAAAGGCAGCCTTACTCTCATTAAAATTAAACGTGTTCGCCATAGGTTTTAGCCGCATTGAATTTTGCTAAACCTGCATAATCTCAAATACTGGGTATATTCCTGTTGCGAGACGACATATTTAGAAAATGCAGAAAATATCTAGGTACTGCAAGCACAGTCTACATACAGTCTTGTCACTGGCGCTAGTTTCGCGTACAAAATTCTTGGAAACTCGGGGAAGGATACGCAGTAGTCTCGCTGTTTCTATTCGTAGTTTGGTTTACCGGCTTGGTTCGGGCACGTTCGGGCAACTGCAAATACTGCAAGATTTTAAATTTAAATTGTTTGCGCCACGTAAGAATCAACGCACGGAGGAATGCGCAGTGGTTGCATTGAAGACACAAAGATCAAAGGTACCGACGCCAAGTGAACAGACTGTATGTAGACTGAGCTGCAAGTATTGTAATTATAGAATTCACTGAGATTAAATACACAAATACGTTATAATAAAAGCAATTAACTGAATAAATACGTAACTATGTACACGTACTTTTTTCCTAATAGGTACTAGATCATTAAATAAAAAAAAAAACTCATACTGATATCTGGTTATTCGAATTTCCAGTTATTGGGATATCTGGTTATCCGTTATCCGAATAACCGGTTATTCGAATATCCGCTTTTTCAAAAAACCGATAATATTCGAATTCCGGTTTTCCGAATAACTGAATATTCGAATAACCGATTATCCGGATAACCGGTTTTCGGTTTTCCTCAAAACCGCGAATATCCAAAACCGGTTAACCGATTATCCAAAACACCGGTTTCGGTTGCCAGCACTAATATAATAAGCAATATATTGATAGTAATTTCAAAATTCCGGAAACTTTCTAGACATAGTACGTAATTACGTACTTTTTTCGTAGCACACTTGTCTTTAATACTACTCATAGATTATTTATTACTAGTCGAATTTCTTTGAGCATATAAATCAAATGTTATTACGAGTGAAACACAGCAAGATGTAGGTAGGTACTTTTGATAATGTACATACGCTTTCTAAGTTGGAGAAAATTAATTAAAAAAATTCGTTTAATATTTATATTTAGCTACTTTGAATTGAATTTCTAGTCTGTCCGTCTGCTTTCTCGCCCCGGGAATGTAATTTCTTATCATGTTAATGGTATAGTTGAGGTGAAGTAACGAAGAAAGCGCATAAAATCTTCCTCTATGGCCTGTCAGGAATCTTAATGAAATCATTCGACTTAGCAAGTGTAAGTAAGCTGTGTCACTCTTTCGAAACGTTCTGTCTAATTGCCGCCTTTGTCCGGTGTTAAGTGAAAATAATGTGATATTCTTCGAAATGTACTTACAGAACAGCAAGACAGGTGCTACAAAGAAAACTGTTTCATTCAGTCAATTTTATTGTAAATACGGATTTATTAGCATAATTGCATAGCCGAGATGGTTGAGTCCACAACGAGTTTGATGCTTGGTTTGGCAACTATTAGGTACGGGTTCGAATTTAATCATAGTGTGTGGAGAGGCAGAATTCTTATCGCTCGAATCGTGTTTGGGTTCATACCGTTCCACTGAACTGAGTTTTCTACGTTTCGTCGGTTTGTAAAGCGAATGCCGAAAGAAATATTTGTAAACATCTGTAAGTCGGTCGCAGCCATTACGGGCAATATGAGATAACGAGCCATCACGCCTCCTCGACGAGCATAATCAGTTAGACAAGCTTGAAAACTTGGGAACATACGGTGTAAAAAGAAAAAAAAATGTAGACATATAGTTAAAACTTTATCTATTATTATTATTATTATTATTAATATTAGAGTTTAAATTTACAGGGTCAAATTAAAAGTAAATGTCAGTATCACTCATCAGCATCATAATAACAGTATCATTAACATATTTTGACCAATAAATCGTTTGTTGTGTTAAAATTATAATTGTTAATCATTTTGAGTGAAGATTACCTTTTAAGGTACTTAATGTCTAAATAACTCTTCATATATTTCTTTTGTCTTAAATGTTAAGGAAATATTCGTGCTAATAATTAAAGGTAAAGCTTCTGGTATGTAACCAAAAGACTCCAGTTCGAATCACGATTGCAGCAGAAAATTTTCTGCCCATATTTAGAAAAGAATATTGTTGTTGCAATTTATTTAGTAACGGGACACCGATATGCATTTACTTTATGGCGAAGCACGTTGTAGAGGCTGTTCGGCTATATTGTGAGCGTTTTCCTGAAAGGCACCTGCGTACTTTTATTGAGTTACATATGCGTTTACGGGAAACGGGATCTGTGGTCCCCCAAATGCGGGTTCGAGGTCGTCACCGTCCAAGGCTTTGTGGTGGATGCTGAACTGGCCATTCTAAATATCTTCGAAGAAAATCCCAGTGTCAGTACTCGACAATTCGCCTCACAAGTTGAATTCTCGAAAAGTTGTAATGCGAACGTTGCGAGAACAGTTATTATATCCTTATCATATCCAGCGTGTGCAAGCCTTGCTCCCTGAAGATCATCCAACACGGACTGCATTTTACCAATGGTTCCAGCAACATCAGCAACGTAATAATCTATTTCCTCGAAATATTTTGGCTTGTGGTGAGTCATTATTTACACGAGATGGTATAATGAATTACCACAATGCTCATGTGTGGGTGGATGCAAATCCCCATGCGATCCGTCAGGATCGGTTTCAAAGACGACTTTCCATAAGTTTGTGAGCTGGGATCTTGGATGAAAAGTTAATTGGTCCTTTTGAATTGCCCCGAATAATGAATGGAAGAAATTACCTTAGTTTCCTACGAAATGATCTTCCTCATTTATTACCGGACGTTGTGGAGGACATGATCTTACAAAAACATGACCAAGTTTGATTTTTACATGATGGGGCACCTCCTCATTACAATCGAAATGATTATTTAAATCGAATTTATCCTAATCGCTTCCTTCTAGATCACCGGACTTAATCCTTCTGGGGCCATATGAAAGAAATAGTGTATGAAGTTGAAATAAATACAGAGTATCAACTTCGCGAACGCATAGCAAACGCTGCGAACCAGATTCGCAATGACCCAGCACTGCTGAATTCTGTTTATGAGAATTGGGATAGATGTACTCAAATGTGTATAAATGCCAACGGAAGGCACTTTGAATATTTATTATAAATTGATTGTTTTATCCTAGTTTACAGTTATTTTTTTCAATATACGCGGGTTGAGTTTCATAAGTTATTATTTATACTTTTGGCTGGGTTTCTCAGTCCTAGTTTAACTTTAAAATCCTGTTTATTTCCATAGGAACAATTGTTTTTATAACTGCTATGGGAATAAACAGGAGTTTAAAGTTAAACTAGGACTGAGAAACCCAATCTCAGTACACTTTCACAAAGGTACTCTTCAGCTAAGGTAACTAAATGGGTACGGTAATTCGAATTGACATATTTAAAAAAGCAATTTGTCAGTATCACATCACGTAAACCAGTAACAAAACTATAAAATAATAAATTGGGGCTGTTAAATCATTAGGATATCAACGATAAGTTTACGCTTTTCATTTGACGTTTGTCATTGTGTTGCCGTAGCAACGTAGTAGTTAGCGTAGCTTACGTGATTTAATGACCTTAAATTAGTGGCTCTCAAACATTTTATTATCTTTAATTTTCTCTTAAATCGGATCTAAAAATTGTATTAGACTTTTCTACTCGTTTTGATGAGCTGAATTATAGAATTGCAGTTTGGCACATTTTATCGGGACCACTCTGTAAATAATACAATATATTCCATTTAAAAAAGCATAACTTTGGTGTGACACAGCTTCACGAATCACTCTGTACAATTGTAGCTAATTTTAAATCATACACTTATACCATACATAAGTAATAGCGAAAACAGATTTTAAGATTTGCAATATTAAAGATGCTATCTTCCGAATGCGCATTATTCGCTTACCTTGTACTATGTGTTTTTTTAAAAATGCCATAAGGGGTGGCTGTGGAAAAGAAAATTCATGTCTTAGCTCCATTCATTTACTCTAAATTTTCAGATTTGGCGTGTGTTATATGCCAAGCTACGACATGAGTTTTAATTTTCATAGCCAACCTTTATGGCATTTTTAAAAAAACACATGTTATAATTTTTGATCGTCTTGACTTGATCCAAGCTACCACCCTGTGAAATTGCTCTACTCAATTCGACAACACCTTGTATAATCGCCCCGATTATGGCTAGTCTAATTTAAGAATTAAATTTCTTGAACTTACCAAAGTTCAATTTTTCTATTGTACCTTTACACATCCTACGACCCCCTTGAAATGAAATACTGTATACTGTGTATTGAATTAGTAGTATAAATGTAAAAAGTTTATAATAACTAAAAAATTGTGAGGATTAGGAAACCTACATTACAACTGAAGAGGGACATGAATATTAGAATATGTTCATGAAAAGCGATAGACGTTCCATTAAAAAAAAGAAAACTTAAACTTGCAAATTTGACAATTGCACAGGCCTGAAAATTTGAAAAAATTATGTAATACAATTAAAATAGTATCACAAATTCTTTAAACGGACACTGAAAATGCGCACTATCACTTAATGTTTCACTATCGTTTGACAGCTTCATCAGAAGTGAAAAAATATAAATAAAGTTGTCAATGGAAACTAAAAGAAGTAAATTGAAGAACCTACTTTAATATTTATGCCTAAGTTATTCCTCGTACCTTAATTTACACTACGAATTTTTGTTGGCGGCTGACAAAAAATAAGTTTACATTAAATAATATTTGAACAAAAGTAGACTATCAGAATCAAAAAATAATAATTTACTCTAAATTTGTTAAGTAAAGAAATATTTTTATACTCTTGTTTAGATAATCAAATGTTACGTCTTTCTACGACAAAATACACAGGATATTCCGTTTAACAAATCATGCTGAGTGCTGCCACCATTTTGTAAAACTCAATACATATACGTCAAAATAATTTTAGGTTCTGTAACCTGAAATGGACAGAAACAAGCTGTGACAAGAGCTTCGTAACACCTGTATATTATCTAAAGGAATAATAATTTGAAAAAATAAATAATATGTAACCCACAAATTATTGATTATTAGTTGCAACAAAAGGTTGTTGGGTTGTTTCCATTATTTGTTATCCTTTGCCGCTGTTTTCAAGAGTAAAGACAAGCAGCTGCCAATTTATCTATTGATGAATGGCCTTGTATATCCACGTTTCTTTTTACCATTTGGTTGCTAAGAGAATCACAAGGCTACGAAAATTTTATTTAAAAAGAATTGAATAATTAAATAATTAAAATTGTATTATATTTATTATATTATATTTTTAATTTGAAAATTAAAAATCACAATTATGTGAAAAATCGGTTTAATAAACAGATAACCTACCCAAGTAACACCATTTCGTTTATTAGACGGTTTATATACGACAGACGGGGATATTTTTGGTAATGGTATATAGAATACCAAAAATATTCGTACTTTAATGGTACTAGTTACCCTAGGATATAAGTGATACGTTAATTAAACGTTTTCATTAAAATGTCGCGACTTGCAAAACACGTTTATCAAATTATTAAATTCCGCCTTATCATGTCGGCGTAGGCCCTTAACATAAACTTTTCTCATTAAAAATTTAAAACATAATCTGAAAAAGTATAATAAATATTTTGATGTAACGTGTTCAAAATATTTATCCAAATCGGTCTTGTGGCCCTTGTTACAATGTAAATTTTCCATAAAACTACTAACATTGTATGTATCACTAAGGCCCAGTTATACAGTGCCAGTTTAAATTTAAGCTGAAGTTTAAACCCATAACAACGATTATTGCTTCGGCTTAAAGTTAAGCTGGAATTATACCACTAAATGAGATCTAAATGAGATGAGAGCTTAAAATATGAGTAACTTATAAATTTCGCCGCGAGATGTCACGATCATAACGAAAATTTGTAACATATTTCATTGATTTTGTAAGATTTTCTTCTAGAGCGTGATCTCTTGTTCAAAATGAGTAGCTTCTGATACGAGATATATCTAAGGTTCTAAAGACTTCTCCTAAATATTAATTTTACTGAACAAAACAAAAGAAAGTCTACGGGAAGACGAGGAAACCAATGCCTTAACCTAAATTGTGATGCCTGTCATTGATTTTATGAAATTGTCTTCTAGAGCGCCATCTCTTGCTAGAAACTGATAGTTTCTGATGCGGAGGCATACTTAAGGTTTTTAGGTTCTCCTAAATAATAATTTTACAGAAAAAAACAAAAGAAAGTCGATTGGAAGACGCGAAAATTAACTTAAATTTTAACATCTCTGATGGATTTTGTAAAATCGTTTTCTAGAGCGCCATCTCTTGCAAAAACTAGTAGTTTCTGAATCGGAGGTGTAGTTAAGGATTTTAGGCTTCTCCTAAATATTGATTTTACGGAAAAAAACAAAAGAAAGTCGACTGGAAGACGCGGAAACAGACGCATTAACTTAAATTGTGACATCTCTGATGGATTTTGTAAAATCGTTTTCTAGAGCGCCATCTCTTGCCAAGAACTAGTAGCTTCTGAATCGGAGGTGTAGTTAAGGTTTTTAGGCTTCTTCTAAATATTGATTTTTCCAAACAAAACAAAAGAAAGTCGACGAGAACCCATGCCTTAACCTAAAGTGTGACGTCTCTGTTGGTTCTTGTAAGATTGTCTGCTAGAGCGTCATCTCTTGCCAGAAATTGGTAGTTTCTGATGCGGAAATACAGTCAAGCTTTTTAGACTTCTTTCTAGGTATTAATCTTGCGGAACAAAACAAAAGAAAATCGACGAGAAAATACGAAAGCCGTTGTCTTAACCTAAAATGTGACCTCTTTGATTTTGTAACATTATCTTTCACAGCGCCATCTCTTTCTGCTCAAAATGGTTGACCTAAATAGTTTCCACATGGTTCTCCTAAACTCATTTTGTTCATTTTGTTTTGTTCTCTAATAGTGTATAGTGGATCGCGGAATTATTACATTTTTAATTCCAGTTTTAAATAATTCCACGAATTCCTCTCGCATTTCTTGCGGTGCAGGACTTCCACGGGTCGTCTTGCAAGTAATTATTTTTAACAATCATAAATAACGGTGAAGAACTGTCAGAAATAAACAAAAGACTATGTTTGTTGCTAATCAACGTGTGTTTGTTTATAGTTTTTTGCTTAGATAGAAAAGTAGGCGAATTCTGTTGACACGCTATTATTAATGAAATCCGATAATATTTGCGATTTTTGAAATATACAATTATCCGATGAATGAATTAAATCATAAGAAATATTCCTGAAATATAAAAAAAGCAATTGCTATCCAACAGAAATTGGATATGCATTTATTTAACTGTCTCTTTCTTTACCAAAGAGAGGTAGGCGAATACTATTGATATTACGCGGGGCTCGTATATAATTGTATAGTTTCAATATACTATACGTCTAGTGTAAACCAAGTATAAACGTTGCGCGTACCCTATAAATATACATTTTGTGTAAACGTTATATTTATCCCATAAAGAGACGTTAGTTAGACTGTCACTCATATGTATAAATTCTAGTCTGTAATATTCTACATTTTAAACTAAATTCAAAACGTGTTTTTGACATATTCTACACCTGGTGTGTTGCATGGGTACTTGTTTACTTCACGTATCTAGTCATTTGAAATTTATTTGTGTTATAAAAATACTAATTATAAAAATAGTTTGCTTTCTTTATAATAAAATTAAATACAGAGTTTAAATGTAAAATAGTTCAGTTATATTCAGAAACTGAATTTATAACAACATTGACGTGTGGTGAATTTACTATTAATCAACGTCTTTAAATTTCAACTTGAAAATACATTATGTGACTCGTCTTCCAACAGTTAAGAAAACTTATTACGATGGGTTACTTCTTGTGTAGGCTATAACTAGTAAATTGAAGACTTTCCTTTCTAACCTAAATGATTAATCGGTTGAATTAATGAAGTGTATGCAAATTATTGTTACTTTTAATATTTAATTAGGCATACCTTATTGTCCGTGTTATTGTCTCAAGGCCGTTTTGCACTGCCATATTTCTTGTATGTACAAGATTTGGTTCAATTTCTCAAACAAATTAATTTGTACAGTAAGTTGTATGAAAGTTTTAATTGAATTAAAAACTACCTCCAAACCTATCTGCAGCCCAAAAATGTCTTGTTCTAAGTATTTATTGTAGAAATTGAATCAAATCTTGTACAAGAAATAGGATATTCTAAAACAGCTTTTGCAGAAATATTTTTTTAATTTTTAGTAATTTAAAATAATTAAACCTGAACAGTTGAACGTAGACGTAATCAATATTGTAGAAAATTAAAATGTTATTTCCTTTTTCTCGATTGTAGATACTTTTATAACAATTAAATCTACTGAAGCCACAAAATAAAATAAAAAAAAGTAAAATAAATGTTTACCTATAATCTCAACAAATTCTTAAATACATTCATAGCTAAAATAATTCGAGATAGTAATTTATCTATTAAAATTTTTCAGATTGTAAATTCTTTTAATGTATTACGTTGATTTGGATTTTGAGTTTTTAAAGTAAACAAATGTTCTCATTTTATTAGTAGCTGATTGATTATATGTACAAGGTGGATCAATTTCGATGTCTCTTAAGGGCATCTCTGTAACTATAAGAGATAGAAAAAAACTAGTGGCCAAGTCTCGATTTCTTTTTTAGAGATAAAGTCAAGTAAACGACAATTGGCTATTTTCTTTTGTTTTCGAGTTACAGACAAAAATTGACATTTTTGACTTTTCGTCAATCGCGTATATCTCGCTTATTTTTACAGATATTAAAAAACTGTTTTGACATTATTAGGACACTTTTTTGAATACAATTCAATGGTGTAGTTGGTTTCTTGATATGTAATAAAATTTCCGAGTTATAACATAAAGTTATATTTTTTTTAATGAAAATCAATGTCATCATTAAATAGAGATTTTTTTTTCTGTTTTCAAAACTATATACTTTGTTGGATTTATTTCTTATAATTAAATAAAACGCCTTTTTTATTATCCTTGGGTGCATTCTATTCTTAGTAGGCTGGTTTATACAAAGTTCGAAATTCTTTTTTGTATTTATTTAATATCAACAAAGATTTGATGATTAGGTAGATATCCACAAGAGTGAGAGGAATTGCGACGAATATAAGAGAGAAAACTAGCACCGATAAAGCTGGGTTGGGTCACATGGGTTGGCTGCGTGTTCTAGCGCGGCAGTGCTTAAATTGTGATTTTGTTATGGTATTATTTTCTCGGTTTTAAGTTACTTATTGTGATTTATCAAGGGTTGTGTTTATTATCTACTTACATTTCAATATTCTTTAATTTTGTAATTTTAATTTTTGCAATAAATTTCTTATTTTTAAGATGGTTTTAATTTATACATATAATTTAGTTCATTATTCGTTGAAATGCATATTTGATCGAAAAAAATGGGTTTTAAACTTAAATATTAAATAACGTATTTAATGAAGACATTGCCTACTACGATTTCCATTTAAAAAAATATAACTTTATGTTATAACTCAAAAATTTAACTAAATATCAAAAAAAATTGTTTACTCTATTGACTTTATCTCTAAAAAAGAGATCGAGACTTGGCCACTAGTTTTTTTCTATCTCTTATAGTTACAGAGATGCCCATAGGAGACATCGAAATTGATCCACCCTGTATGAGTTCCAACTAAGAATGTTTATAATTTTCTTAAAAGAAAATAATAAAATTTGCAGAATGTGCAACCCGAACATGCACTTAAGAATCTATTTAATATAATCTGAATGAAATGATTCTTTAATTTTTTTTCTATTTCTTGTAAATTTTTGGTGTATTATAAAATTAATTAGAAACAAAATAATTTTATAAAAAAGCCAAATTAGTTAAGTTTAAATCAAATTAAATTACTACTGACCTGCTTCTACAGCAGCAAAAAGATAATCGCAGAGCGGTCGGCACACTACAAAAAACGATTGTTTTTCACCGGTCAGGTAATAATACAATTACACAGTCACAACACGCTCGATTAATGGTTCAATTGTATAACTAAACAATAACAGTGAAGAATACGCGGACGAACTTTTTTCCTACGCTGGCGATTGCAAAACCGGAAACGGAGCGCGGAACTTCCGAGTTCCGGACGCTTCTTGGTCACGCTGCGCGTAGACAAGAAATGAGACGTTCAAAGCTGGAGATGATCGTGGTATCTCTTCTGAAAGTAAGTTTAGAGCTCACGTGTACCTTCTTCTCCAAGCTTGAGGTCACTCGACGTATCAATACTACCTCTTTCTTCAGCGAGATTTTCTGACCATGCCAATGACATTGGGATTTTTGTAGGTCACGCAAGTGGGGCGCGATGCCATAATTAAAATTGTGATTCAGATTAAAACTACAATTAGCGATTTTTTATACGCACGTTGAACATTTATGCCTGTGCGTACGTCCGTATAGCGGAATAATTGTAAATCTCGGTGGCATATGGCAGCCAAGTCTCCGACAGTTACTTTCTCAATTTTTATGATTTCCAAATCGAGGAGATAATTACAAATTGATCGGAAATTTCTATATTAAGAAAATGTAACCTGTACTAAATATGTATAAGAAAATATTTTACGTTATTTGAGTATTATAAAAATCCATTCCATTACTACAGAATCACTTGTTCCCTTTTAAAAAAAATGTGATGTTTGTGTTATTGTTAAGTTGTAATAAGTAAAGTAAAGTATTGTTACTTCTGTTCTTTAACTTCATTTATCTACGACCACTACTGTAAATGACGAATTACGTACAACACATAAACTAAGTAAGCCGGTGTTTACAAACGTCGTGCGTAAAGTAAGAAAAACGCACAGCGCACCTACTTTACGCACACTTATAGTTACTACGTAGCCGTATCACATTAAATTGACAGTCGTCGAAATTGCAAGTGATATTGCTGATTACTTTGAAGGTAATTTTTGTGGTCGTAGATAAAGTATAGCCTACAAAACTCGAGTTGGAAAGCAATTACGCACTTGTGGAATTACTTGCATTCGCCGCTGCGCGGCTCATGCTCAACTTTTCCACCGTGCATAATTTGCTATTTACAACTCTCGTTATGTAATATACTATTACATAAGGTCTTCACATATAGGTACAGGCTGAGTAAAAAAAAAACGCCTACGCGAATAGCGTCGTTGTTTATTGTCGTATTTGAGCGGTCAAAAAATCAAATGAAATGGCAGAAAAAACTCTACAAAATACTATACCTTGCGCCTTTAATACATTTAAGACAGTTGCATGACAGCTGTCAACTTTTGTTTTTTAAATGCAATGGTATGATTATTGTAATAAATTTCGAAAGAACTTTTTTTTCTGCGTTCAATGATGTGCTGCAACAAACACTTATTTTTCAAAACAATAGAAAAAAATAAAAAGAAATAAATTATGTAATTATTAACATGAAATGACGTAATAGTGAACAACTGGTGATACCTGTTTTACGGTAAATAGTGTAGTATATATAAATATTTCCTCATAGGCAAACAATTGACGATAACTACTGTCAACATTTTTTTGCTTCTGCTGACAACAAAAATTTTTTGACAGTTATCGTCTTTTGTTTGCCTATAAGGAAGTACTTATAGATACTACACTATTTACCGTAAAACAGGTATTACCAGTTGTTCACTAACTGTTTATTACGTCATTTCATGTTAATAATTAATTTATTTCTTTTTATTTTTTTCTATTGTTTTGAAAAATAAGTGTTTGTTACAGCACATCACTGAACGCAGAAAAAAAAGTTCTTTCGAAATTTATTACAGTAATCATACCATTGCATTTAAAAAACAAAAGTTGTCATGCAGCTATCTTAAATGTATTAAAGATGCAAGGTATGGTATTTTGTAGAGCTTTTTCTGCCATTTCATTCGATTTTTTGACCGCTCAAATACGACAATAAACACCGACGCTATTCGCGTAGGCGTTTTTTGGACTCAGCCTGTATATGCACTTTTGGACGTAAAATGTATATATAAATATATTACTTTTAATTAAAGAAGCCATATGAGATTAATCATTACTTAAACCATGCAGTTCTTCTGAAAAATAAACTAAAGTCGTTGAAAAGACACGCCGTGCTGCTCTGAGCAGCGCCAAACTGCACAAAACGGCGCGAAACTGCGTAGAACCGCGTAAATCGTATTTTATTATTAAAAAAAAATCTAAAGTTGTTCCACGTCGCGCGTACACATGCTAAAAATGTGTTATGATCAAACGTCGGGGACTTGGTGGGGTCCAAAGTCTAAACGCTTACTCAGGTGCGGCGCGCCTCGATCATACGTAAAGTTACGTGTGAATTATTTACTTTATTTCAGCTAGCGAGCGCCAGGCGACATCCGCCGCTGACTGTTGTTTACGTATTTTGTACAGTTTTTGCGCTCTAATTAGGTCATTCACCGTACAATCCCACCAAATCCCCTAGCTCTAGTTATGATGCATGCTCTATTCTTTATTGCTGTCTGCACAATAATACAGTCCAAACTAAACTCGCATAATCGCGCACGATCGTGCACTTTCTCTTTGATATACCGCCAGCGTACGGATCGTGTTCATCGATGCACGAAGTTGCACGTTCGTGCGCATTTTATCGTCCAAATCAAACGCGCATGAATACTTTGTGCGATTTTGCACGGTTTGGCGCAGCGCAGCGCGTTTGGTGTGGACGGCGCTTAATACCTCGCAGTTATCAAAATGTTGTAATTATGATGATAAAGTCTTGTTTTTAAAAACTACGAAATTTTTCCTATGTACCGAGACATTATTATTTTGGTCAAGGGTGGTCATGAAATGGAAAGCGACTGTCTTATAAGCGAAGAACACATATACGCGATCGCGACCACGATCACGTTCACGATAACGATGGCGATCAAACGCTCTTTAGTAAAGAAATGAGTCCGCACATACTGTTGCGACTTGTTGGCGAAAGATTGTAATTTTGCAGCGTTCGTTCGCAAAGTAATCTGCGTTCAGACGCTGCAGGTCGCTGTGATCGCGTGAAATACTTAAGTTAAAATATGGATAATTTCACAGAAAAATTAATTGAAAATATTAAAAAGCACAACATACTATTTGATCTGGCTCACCCTGATTATAAGAATGTTCGAATTAAAAATAAAATATGGGATGAAATTGCAAAGGACTTGAAATTAGGAATTACTGGCAATAAGTACTTTTATTTATACTAATTTTTTTTTATTTGTGCGAACCACTTCCTACTAAATAATAAACAATACTACTTCAAAAACGGGGCGATTATAGGTCGCTATCGCGTATACGTGTCCGCTTTCCAATGCAATCGCTATCGCCATCGCTATCGCTATCGTGATCGTGGTCGCGATCGCCTATATGTGTTCTTTGCTTTAAGCGGCGTCCACATCAAACGTACTGAGCTACGCCAAACCGCGCAGAACCGCACAAAGTGTTCAAGCGCGTTTGATTTGGACGATAAACCGCGCGTTTTATCGTCCAAATCGAACGCGCACAAATGTCACTGTTATGTTTTATTCTTGTTTAAACTAATGTTACAAAAATGTATTGTATCAAAAACAACTGATATTATCAAACATTCTTCTTATCAACGAAAACAGATTCTAAGCGGTCTGTGATTGTACCGTCCTAGATTATTTTATTAATAGACATATCATTCCTCCTCTCTTAAATGTTCAAGTTCCGGGAACATATCGGACTGGTGGACGCCGATAGCGACGTGAACGTCTTATAGTCTGTTCTGATGAGTCTGATGACGAACTAGGAGGTTCAGTTACAACTGTGGGAATGGCTTCAGTGGTTTCTTGTTGTAATGCATAACTGCTGCTGTCGGTATCAAATTTCTTCTGTTGTTTAACCACGGATGCTTCTCGTAGAATGGTAGCAAGATTGTAAGAATCCTCGTCGTTGTTCTCCGAGTTAGGGGACAGTACCGTCATTTGTGCCTTTTGCGCAACTGATTTTGATGTCGTCGATGTGTTCCGTTTCTGGCGGTGGACGAGGTACATCATCTTACCAATTTTTTGAATGATGCGACCTTTAACCCATATATGTGAATTGTTTGTATACAGTTTCACATAAATCGGATCATTGATTTTAAATTTTGTGGTCCAAATACCAGGCAAGGGTTTGTAGTCAGGTGCTTCCAGCATGATTGAAAGTTTTGTACGGTAACTACGACCATGCAGAAGCTCTGCAGGTGACTTACCAGTTTGTGGATTTGGTGTCGTGCGATAAGTATACAGTAGTTTTTCATATGCTGCTTTTGTAGTATTTCCTCCCCACATATTTTTCTTCATTGCCGTTTTAAATGTCCTGACAAAACGTTCAGCTTCGCCGTTTGAAGCGGTGAAAAGGTGCAGTTGTGATATGTGTGATGCTATTCGTTTCGCAAAATTTCTTGAATGTTTTCGAAGTAAATTGTGTTCCATTATCCGATACGATTGTTTCCGGTAGCCCCTCTAGGAGAAAATGTTTCGAAGAGCTTCAATTGTAGTTTGTGTCGTAATATCAGGAACAATTACAATGAATGGAAATTTTGAATAAGCGTCGATTACTATTAAATAGTAGTCACCTTGAAAGGTCCTGCAATCAATATGCAGGCGTTGCCATGGATGTGTAGGAATAGCCAACTTTCATATGTGCGAGTGGGATTTGTTGCATTATGTTGGCATGGATTACAGTCTTTGATGAGTTTTTCCACATCTTTTTCGATTTTCGGCCACCAACAATGTCGTCGAGCAAGTTGCCTATCTGAATAATTCCCCAGTGACCATCGTGAAGAAGTTTTAGCACCTTCGGGCGTAATAATTCTGGAATGATGATGCGAGTGTGATCTGTGAACCAAACAAGTGCTCCAGCTTTGAGACTGATTGTGTCCCGCCGAAGAAAAATGGTTTTAAATCGTCATGTTCCGATGGTAGCTTTTCTGGCCAACCATGTTCAACATAGTGTGTTACTGCACTGAGAATCTGATCCTGGTCTGTTGCATTTGCAATGCGCTCTAGATCGATTGGAAAATCAGTTTCTTCCGCAATATTTTCTAAGAACATACATGCTGTTTGTTCTTTATCAAATGAAGTGTCTGGACCAGATGGTAGCCGTGATAGTGCATCGCGTTTGCATGCTTGTCAGTTGATCGATAACGTATACCGATAAGCCATAAGGAAAAATAGCCCAGCGAGCAAGACGCTGAAGTGATGTTGCAGGTAATTTCATCTGGGTGAAAAATCGATACCAACGGTTTGTGATCCCGTAATAAGCTCAAAATTGCGGCCGTAAAGGTATTCATGAAATTTCTTTTATACCAAAAATGATGCCCAGAGCTTCTTTTCAATTTGACTGTGTTAATTCATGCTTGTTCATCGTTTTGGATGCAAATGCGATTGGATGTTCTTGTCCATATTCATCACGATGCGAGAGTACAGCACCAATACCGTATGAAGATGCATCAGTTGCTAGTATGAGCGGCGAGTTTGGCTTGTAGTGTACTAGTGTGGTGGCACCAATAATGTGTTGCTTCAGCTTTTCAAATGCTTTTTCTTGAACAGGTTCCCATGAAAACTTGGTGTTCTTCTTACGAAGTATGTTGAGTGGACCAGTTGATTTGAGAAAAGTTTGGGATAAACTTACTGTAGTAATTTACTTTCCCCAGAAATGATTGCAGTTCGCTGAGATCCTTTGGTTTAGGAAGATTCTTTATTGCTCTAATTCCAGATTCGGATGGACGAATACCTTGTGAGCTAATTATGTTTCCAAGATACTCGACTTCGGTTTTAAAAAAATCACATTTTGATAAATTACAGCGTAGACCATTTGTTTCCAATCGGGTGAATAATTCATTCAGTGTTTCAAGATGTTCAGCTTTGGTTGCACCAGTGACGATAATATCATCAAGGTAGGTTGCACAGCCGCGAAGTCCAGTTGTGAGCTGTTCAATGAACCGTTGAAAAATTGCGGGTGCACTCGCAATGCCAAATGTAAGTCTCTCATACTTGTAGAGTCCATGAGGTGTATTGACCTCTGTGAGCTGTTTTGACTGTTCATCAAGTTCAATCTGTAAATATGCGTCAGCCTAATCAATTTTGAGAACTGTTGCTCATTTTGAAGTTTGTGGAATAAATCTTCAACACGCATGGAATCGAAATTGTTCAATTTCAAGTTGTGGATTAACTGTTATTTTATAATCTCCACAGATTCGAACTTTTCCATTTGTTTTTGGTACCACAACAATAGGTGCGGCCCATTCGCTAAATCGTACAGGTGTAATGATGCCAGCAGCTTCGAGTCGTTGGAGCTCTTTCTTTAACTTTATCTTTAAGTACGAACGGAATTGGTCTCGTCTTGAAGAATTTTGGCACTGCGTTTGATTTTGGGACGAAATGAAGCTTTGAATGAGTTGCATTGGCCCAATTTTCTTTGAAAAGTTGTGAATGCTGCTTGCAAAGTTCATTGATGACCGTTGCGTTAACTGAAGATTCTGGAGATACTACAGATGTAGATGATACGTGGTACAAGTTCCAGTGCATTAATTAATTCGGGATCATGCGTGTCTCGTTGCGAAATGCTTGCAACCAAAAGCTCTGGAACCAATCAAGACCAAAAATATTCACTGTATCGTGAATCTACTACAAAGATTCGAAGTTTCCGGAGTTTTGACCCAATCTGTGCTTTGCATATAAATATCCTTGATTGGAAATGTTTGAGTTGCAATAACCTTTAATTTGAGTGCTTGCGGGTTTGAGCGGTGGAGAACCAATTGCTTCAAAGCCAGTAAGTCCAATTATAGATGCAGATGCTCCGGTATCCATTAGAAACTTGAGTTTGACACCATTGACTGTTGGAAACACGTTGTAAGCTGGTCCCGTATCCTCGATTGACATTCGTTCATTTATCGGCAATTCATGAATATGTTTTACCTGGTGCGATGTTCGAGATGATTTGAAATTCTTGCTTGTATTCTTCAACTCATGTGTTTTTCCGTCGAAATTTTCGTTTTATTGGCATTAGACATGCACACGGATGCGATGTGTCCACGTTTGTTGCATTTGTTGCAAGTAGCATTACGAAATCGACATTCGGAACGCTTGTGTTGGTAATTGCAGTGCGGACATGAAGGCAATTTTGAAATATAGGGTTGCTGTGTTCTGCCTTTGTTGTTCGATCGAGATGAGTCTGAGGTGAGATTAGGATTTTTACGACTTTTACGACAAGAATATTCGCTTGACATCTGATTTACTTCAACTTGGGTATTGTCTCCTACAATCGTCTGATTTGCAGCGAGAGTAGCTTCAAAATTTGTGCTTGACGTAGAACAGTTTCTAATGTAGGAGATTCCGTTTGTAATGCGGCAGTTCGGACTTGAGGATGAGGAGTATGTAAAATAATCATGTCGCGAATTTGTTCGTCAATCAGTTCATTTTGACATTGTCAGAACAATTAAATTGACATACACGAGCTAGACCTCGAAGTTCGGCGACCCATTCTGCATAGGACTGGTCCTTTGACATTAGCGTCTTGCGAAATTTGACTCGAGCGGTCATTGGATGCGTTTTTTCTTTAAAATGTTCGGTTAGAGCTGCAGTAAGTACACTAAAGGTTTGTTTGCTGATGTCAGATGAGCCAAATAATTTTTGTAAAAGTATAAAAGTTTCGTCGCCGACCCATGATAAAAAATATGCTCGTCTGCTTTCTTCTGATAACACATGATGAGCTTCGAAATGCTGCATGAGTCTTGAGTAATATGTTCGCCAATCTTCTTTAGGATTAAACGTTTGAAAAAGTGGGTATATTCAACGACGTTTGTATGAAAGTAGAGTCACCTCCTTCTAAATTGGAGTTTTGCCTTCCTGTGAGCATTTGGATTAATTCGCGATGCTGTTGATCACGTTGTGCCCGTTCTTCTCTCATCGATGCGAGTAGTGCTTTTACTAAATCATCCGTAGCCATTCTTATTAAAAATTAGTTTTTAGATCGAAATTCCTTACGAGACTGCGCCAAAAATGTTATGTTTTATTCTTGTTAAAACTAATGTTACAAAAATGTATTGTATCAAAAACAACTGATATTATCAAACATTCTTCTTATCAACGAAAACAGATTCTAAGCGGTCTGTGATTGTACCGTCCTAGATTATTTTATTAATAGACATATCAGTCACCGAATGTGTTGTAGTTCTAACTTCATTATTTTTTGATCTCTAGAATTAATATTGACTAGTTTGAAAAGTAAAATAGAAGAATTATAACACTTTTTCAACAAGAAAATACAAATTAAAGTAAGTGTTGAAACTGTCCTCCGTCTTGTTCAATGCATAAATTTACGCGCCTTCTCATGCTAGCAAAAACATTTTGCAGCATTTTTGGCGTTATGGTTGCACATTCTTCAACAATCCTTTGTTCTAGTTCTTGCAAATTCTCTATAGTAGTTTTGAAAATCCTATTTTTTAAGTAAGGAAACGCAATAGTTCATGACAGTCAAACAAGGTGATCTCGGAGGAAACTCAACTTGTGAATGTAAACTTATCAATCGGTCATCAAAGAGCTCGCGAAGAAAAACTATAGTGTCCCGTATCGCATGTGCCGTTGCACCGTCCTGCTGAAAACAGCCACACTGAATTTCATCATGATATAATTATTGTACAAATTACGTCAAAATATAGTTTCTCTCGGAATTGACAGTAAAATTGAAAGAGACGGATCCAATATTCTTCTGCGAGCGACTGCCATCCAGACACCAATTTTCTGAGCATCTAGTGGAGATTCAACAAAAATATGCGGATTGTCAGTACCCCACATTCGCGTATTTTGTGAATTAACGCTTGCATGGTATACCTTGATGACATAATCGTGGTTGGGAAGACGTTTGAAGATCACCTGAAGAACCTGTGTTCCAGCGATTACGTGGAGCTGGTTTAAAGCTCAGCCCCAAGAAATGCCATCTGTTTCGGAAGGAGGTCAATTATCTGAGTCATATCATCAGTGGTGACGGCATTGTCGTAGACCCAACGAAAATCCAAATAGTAAGACTGCCGGTCCCCCAAAACAAACATCAAATACGAAACTTTTTGGGATTTTGTACCTACCTATTATCGGCAGTACGTTCAAGATTTGCAAATGTGATCAAACCGCTAATGAAAGTAACAGAACAAGAACGGCCATTTGAATGGGACTGCCAGATTGCTTTTTAGCAATTGAAACAACACCTGATAAGTGCTCCGACTTTGAGCTACCCTCTTCCACAAGGAAAGTTTATCGTAGACATAGATGCTAGCGATATTGGTATTGGGGGAGTGCTCTCCCAAATCCAAGATGGGCAATAAAAGGTCATTGGTTACTTTAGTAAGGTGCTGTCAAAACCCGAGCGGAACTATTGTGTCACTCGAAAAGAACTCTTGGCCATGAAGTAGATCGAGCACTTTTATAAATACCTGTGTGGGAGACATTTCTAATTGAAAGCGGACCACGCGGCATTGAAGTGGCTCCTTCGATTCAAAAATCTCGAAGAACAAGTAGCATGTTGGATCGAGCGACTCCAGCATTACAACTTTGAAATTCAAAATCGGGCAGGCGTGAGTCACTGAAACGCTGATACCTTGTGAAGAAGACCTTGCTCAGAAGACTGTAGACATTGTAATCGTTTGGAAAAGAAAACTGGTTCAAATTGCAAGGACAGCCGTAGTAGACGAGCGATGGCAATCAGAAGAGCTACGTCAAGATCAGGAAAATGACCCGGACTTGAAGGTGATATTGGAATGGAAAAAGAAGGAATCACGACCAACTTGGGAACTCACCGAACGTAAAATCCTATTGGGCGCAGTGGGACTCTCTAGTAGTGGATAATGGCCTCCTGGAACGGAGACTAGAGAATCACGAGGGCACGGAAAGGAAAATGCAGTTGTTAGTTCCCAAGAACAGAATTCCAGAAGTTTTAAGAGAACTTCACGATGGGGTTTCGGGAGGACATTTTGGCATGAAGAAAACCACTGAGAAGGTATGCGAGCGATTGTACTGGGTGAATTGTAGGGAAGACATAAAGGACTGGTGTAGAAAATGTGGAATATGTGCCGCGAGTAATGGACCTCATAAGAAAGGCAAAGCACAAATGAAGCAGTACAATGTCGAAAGTCCTTTCGAAGGAATCGCCATAGACGTTGTCGGGCCATTCCCAGAAGCCAACGACGGGAATAAGTACCTCATGGTAATGATGGATTACTTTAGCAAATGGGTCGAAGCATACACCCTACAGCAGCGATTCTCAACCTTCTTAGCTCCGCGACCCTCAAATAGTAAATATAAATAAAATTAATATTTCGCAACCCCCTTCCTATAATTTTATGTCGCTGCGTTTATGGCGACGGGTATGAACATACATGTATGACGTCATAAAATGATTTCATTATTGTTTAGGCTAATTTCGCGACCCCCTTTAATATCACCGCGACCCCCAGGTTGAGAAACGATGCCCTACAGAATCAAGAGGCTGCGATTGTTGCAGGGAATGGATAAGTCGATTTGGTGTACCTACTCATGGAATTGCGTTCAGACCAAGGAAAAAATTTTGAGTCTGCTTTATTGCAAAAGATGTGCACCTTACTCGGCATTAGGAAAACCGGAACTATTGCGCTACACCCACAATCGGATGGAATGGTGGAAAGGGTGAACAGGACCATTAATTGATGCCTGTCCAAAGTTGTCCCCGACCATCAGAGAGATTGAGACAGTTATTTGCATCTGTTCCTTTTGACTTACCGATCATGCATCCATGAAACTACAATAATAATAATAATAATAGTTTTGTTCGCGGAACACATTCCGAACCGATTCAGAACGAGTACGGAACTAATTCAGAATTGTCGTAGAGCGCATGCTCGATTATGAACCGGTTCAGGATGTTTATTTACTGCGAACGATTTCGGAAGCAAGAACGTAAACTCTGAATTGTCAACTCTATAAATGACGATAAATGATCTGACATTAAGGCCGTACTCACTAAAAATATATTTTTTATTAAGTGAAAAGTAAAAACATTTTTTAATTTACTTACCAATTACAATTCTAATTAATATCAAATTAAAACCTAAATTAAACTATCACAAAAAAACTACAAGAGAAACCCAGAACAAAAACAATCGTGAATATAGTCCCGCAAGCTGTGAATATAGCCATGATATAGCCGTAGCATGCCCATTGTCGCTATACATAAAATTGCGCATGTCTCGAACTTACGGTTCTTGTTGAATCCCTAGAACTAGTAGAACTAGTTAAGAATCGATCTCGAACCGAACCTGGCTGACCCGCGAACACAGAATTGTAACTAGAAGTTTGGAATTTTGTGATCCGCGAACGTCATTATTTCAACTGCGCATGCGAATAGTCCCGAATCAGTTCTGAATCCTTACCGCGAACAAACCTAATAATAATAATAATAATAATAATAATAATTTTATTGGTCCCAAATTTACAATAATTGTAAAAGGACAAATCAGAAAAGACATTTAGGTAAGTATAACCAGCAATATACAAATTAATATAATTAAAATATAACATATAAAGTTGTACTTGAAACAAAGTAATAACAGAGAAAGACAAAATACATATTACGAAGATGCCATCAACAGGGAAATACCCGCAAGTGTGATACTTGGGCGTGAGTTGCGGTTACCATGCGACCTGAAGTTTGGTGTTAAACCTGGTGAATGTCTCGAAGATTAGGACTACATTAGTAACCTCCGTAAAAAAATGGACGGCATATACGACAGAGTGCGCCATACATCCAAACTCCCAACGACCGAATGAAAGATCGTTACGACATCAACGCCCAGAATGGAGAATACCAACCAGGAGAACTGGAGTTTGGTTACATAATCTTCAGCGACGACGAGGCCTCTCTCTAAAACTACAAACCTCCTGGGAGGGATCCTACAAAGTTGTCAAGCGAATCGATGATGTCGCCTATTGGATTAAGAAAATCCCAAATGGAAAACCCAAGGTGATTCATTTCAACCGGTTGGCTCCGTACGCTCGCGAAGAAAAGGAGGAGGGTGCCCGTTCAGTTCAGAAGTCTGAAGCAACATTTGAGAACTTCATGATTCATTACGCCACGGAACGCAAGGCACGATATGACATAACCACTGAAATATCCCAGGACTCTTCAAAATATTACCAGACTACTATTTAACCTACTGCGTGGCAGCCGACTTAAGAATGTCCAGAGGAATAGCCCAGGTATTCAAGGTAAAATATGACCAGATCGAAGAATTGTAAAGGTAGCAGCAAATGATAAAAAAGGTGTTGAGGACACCCAGAGAGAACGGAAAAGAAATCTCTATTACTTGGTAACGAAGCAAGTGTCCCAAGGAAAGCCTCATTACCACTCCATGTGGAAAACTGTATGGAACCGGAGAAGTCACCTGCCAGCGGACAAGGTGAACAAGTTAGCCATCCCAAAATTGGGTTGTGGTCTGGGTGGGCTAAATTGGAGAGTGATTCGAAGTATGATAGAAGCCATCTTTGATAGAACTGGGGTCCTAGTCTGCAGCTACAGCCCAAGAACCTTTGCCAAGAACGACAAGACCGTGGACTGTTTCTTCTTCATGACCACAGGTTGCAAAATAGGTTCAGCCTGTCGCTTCCGTCACGACCTATCAACTCAGAATCGTTCCGGGACGAAACGTCTTTAAGGAGGGGCTTTAGTGTTTATTTAATACTCTTTAAGATTAACATTTTTGTGCAACTTGTTAATGAATATTCTTTTTTTACTTAAACCGAATGTTCTTTTAATTTATACTTTTTAATAAAAACCTTACGTTACTTTTAATGTTTATTGTAAATTGTAATAATTCCGCAACTGACGACAATCCCTCATAAAAACAAAGATTTCTATTTTCTCAATTAATTATCTTCACATAATTTTGTAAGTTAAATCAATTGGATCTCTGTGGTGTTAGAAAGTGTAATAATTTCAAATTAGATTGTTAATGAAAGCTACTTATTTCCCAGGAGTGCACTAAAATGATTTATAGAAATTAACGCAGAAAATTTACTTGTTTACTTATTCATAAAAAATAGTACCTTACACAATAATTTTTTCGAAAAGAAAGCAGACATGATCCAGACCATCGGCATCGTCTGGATTTTTTTTGAAGAATTTGTGTTATACTTCAATGAAAATCTGAACAATTGGTCCCTGGGGAACAGCTTCAATATTTTTGTTAACTTTTACTTGTTTTTGTGTTCAATTTCAAGATGATCATTAAAATAAAATAAAATAAATTTTTTAATTGTAATGCCTACTTTTCTTTCGAAAAACTTGTGGAAAATACTAACTTTTTACATCACTATTTTGCTAACAAGAAGGACTATCAAAATCTACATAAAAAAGTTAGGGTTCCCTTTTAAAAAATTAATGATGACGACAAATGCCGATCAAGCAAAGATTTTTACACTCAAGTGTGTCCTTTTAAAATTAAGAATTTTGCAAAAAGAATTAATAAACAAATTATGACCTTGGTGCGGGACGTGCATAAATAATTAATAACGGCTTGCATAAACGGAGTATTATGTTGATATCTCGTGACACTATTTTTCCCAAAGACAAAGCCACGATCTACTCATAGAAGGCCAAAAATAATGTCGAGAGATCACTCTCAATTGTAATAAAAATAAAGTGAAAGAACGAAATGTAGGTATGTGGGACGAGTTTTAATGACAGATGAACGTCGAATGCTTTTATTATGCGACTTTCATAACGACAGTCCTTCGGCAAACATACAATAAGAAGAAAATTAACACTTGATTTGTTTGCGCACGTAGCTTCCTAAAAACAAACTCTGCGGTCGTGTAAAGGCAACATTATTATGCAAATAAAAACAGAATTCTTTTCGATTTAAAACCATCCATCACTTTCCTAGATTACTATAATTTTATCTCAAAACAATGATTGATAAATACTGCTTAAAATTAATATTTGCATCTGATTTGAGTTTATGTTGCAAAAGGTTTACACAAAATTAACCGACTATATTATTTAAATTGCTGATTTGATTTTAATTGACTTTCAACTAATTAACTTTTACTTTACAAGTTTTAAAACATAATTTATGAACTCATCGCCCTCTAGTTACTGTTTTACGCACGAAGTAGTCAACCGGGAAACACTGTTTCCCGGTCGCGTAGACCAGGAAACAACGTCAAAAACACTGGCCCTTTGGAGCATTCTTAAATAAATCAGTGTTTGATTAAAATCTAGTTTATAAAATCCCATTTTACAACAACTTTCATTCATTAACAGGCCCAGAAAAGGGAGAAATCGTCAAAAAATTCCAATAAATCGGTCGCGCTTCAAAACTGCGCTCACGCGGGAAAAATGTGTTCCCGCACTCGGTTCATAAATAACTATTGTATAATAAATTAGTTAGGTTTAGTAAAAATACTCACCTTTCTTCTTTAATAAATCTGTAATTTCCTTGCAACTTCTCGAACAAAAACCAGTTCGTATGTTCTACAACGTACTTCAAAACGAGTAAATCGTCCAAAATCATCTCGTCTGGGGGTTTCAAGTTAATGAGCGAATTGACCATCCTTTTTAGGTTCCAGCACTTTGGATTTATCAGCCGGAAAAAAGGTGTTCTTTTTGTATCACCTCCGATCAACTGGAATTTCATTTTTATCATTCGGCCATTTCGCTTTACGGTAAACGCGCAAGTATTGTCACTCTTTATGAAATGTCCCATTTGTGCGATGCTCTTTTTGGAAGATGCAGCCCATTACTGTCGACTGGTTTTGGCGGTAAAGTATTGAAAATTCTGATATTTAATGAGGGGAGGATGTTGGGTGACACAATCTGTGCAGAAAATTATCGGTTCTCGCAATTTATTGTCATTAGTTTTTAATAATGAATGTGTTTAACGCGTCCGACTTTCGACGAGTTGTTGAAGTAATGATGGTTTCAATGTTTACGTAACACAAAGCATTTGTATACGAACATCGATTGCAAATAGCAAATCATTAAAATATGTTGAATGTAATTGTAAAATTAACTAAAAATTAAAACTAATGTTCTATGCGGTTACCGAATTTATTTAATAATAAATATTATGTTTCTTCGACAGCATTAATATGTTTATTTTATGCTAAACCGTTTGAATTTTTAAATATTGTTTTGAAGGGCGTGAAGAAAAATTTCAAATTTTCCCCCAGCTTTTACTGTAAAATTTTGGTTACATCACAAGTACACTGCTTTCAGCTTTTCAGCTACTATTTTCTTTTCATATTTAAGTATTATGAGTTATTCAATAAACATTTTGTATGATTAATGATTATTTATTAACAAGAATGCTGACTAAGGGATAACTGATTTATTTGAAGAAATGGCAAATGTGTCCTATCGATATACGATTGATATTTTTCAGGAAAAGTTTCCTAACACAGTTGGTATCTTGTGAAGAATCCGATTATTTAAAAAAAGTGATTAATCTGGATCAGTATCGGTTGTGAAGAGACCGAAAAAAAATTATAAGGAAGACATTATAAGGAAGACGATGCAGCTACATTATTAGCAATATTAAATATAAAATAATATACAGGGTGTCCCAACAGTGTGTTCTCGGTCCATAACTCCATAATCACTGAAGATACAAAAAAATTTTCAACAATTTCTTTTTTAATTAAGAGGTCTACAACACAAAATTATTTTCATCTATTCAGAGTGAATCAAAACAGTGGTGCCGGACACAACTTTTTTATTTCAAATGGCATGCCCTATATATGAAACCAAATTTGGATTGCCTATAAAATTCTAAACATTTTCTCTATACCATTGTCTATACCTAAACCTAACCCTCCTTGAGATATTTATCATTTTGTCTAGAAACTGCCATTTGCAGCCACTGTTTTATTTATTCATATTTTATTTATTTTTAAGTGTAAGAAAGAGATTTTTGGTACAGGTGTAGTTGATACATAAGCTTATCATAAACCACTATTAAATATACTTTTATCGCTACAGGGTGGTCATGGTAATAAACAAAATCTCAGAAATTTCAAAATGACAGAACTCAATTTTCTTAAATAGCGTGCCCTATATTTTTCTATCCTAAATTCTTCGTTTAATAAAGTACTTTCATTTTTGTTAAGTATGTCTTATATCTATCTGAGATATTTTCTGAGATTTTTAGATTTATTTGAATTATTTCGTTTAAAATGAGTTATTGTCCAAGGTGGCCGTGGAAAACGGCAAACAAATGAAGCTGTTGACTTTAATAATTAATTTTCAAGCGACAATAATGTACAGGCATTAGTTAGTTCAAGTACGTGACTCCTTTAAACAGTTATACATTTTTTTGTACTTACGTCATACATGCCTCAAGTTCTCTATGAGCTTGTCAGGGATGAGTTAGGCTGTCTATTGTAATATTGCCCGCTACGGCTGCGACCGACCTATTAGGTGTTTTCCATCGGCATTCGTCTTACAAACCGGGAAAACGCAGAAAACCTAGTTCGAAGGGGCCGAAATGAATCCTGAACACAATCCGACACATAAGTGTTCTATTTCTCACATAGGATCCATATCTACCAGCAGGGGATTCGAACACACCTGTGCCCGACCAAGCGTCAAGCCCGTTGCCAGCGGATCCAACCAACTTTGGCTATGCAAGCATTTAGTAAAGAAATAATTCAATAAATCTAATAATTCATGTCTTAACAAGTTCCCAACAGTGTAACACTTTGAAAAATAATTATTATTGTCAACCGGTCCATTGTTTGCCGGTTTTCCACAGCCACCTTAGACAAGTGTTCGTTTTAAAAGAAATAATTCCAATAGATCTGAAAATCTCGAAAAATATCTCAGATAGGTATAAGACATACTTAATAAAAATGAAAGTACTTTATTAAACGAAGAATTTAGGTTAGAAAAATATGGGACATGTTATTTAAGAAAATTGAGTTTTGCCATTTTGAATTTTCTGATGTTTTGTTTATTACCATGGCCACCCTGTAGCGATAAAAGTACATTTAATAATGGCTTATGATAAGCTTATGTATCAACTACATCTGTACCAAAAATTTTTTTCTTAGAGTTAAAAATAAATAAAATATGAATAAATAAAACAGTGGCTGCAAATGGCAGTTTCTAGACAAAATGATAAATATCTCAAGGAGGGTTAGGTTTAGGTATAGACAATGGTATACAGAAAATGTTTAGAATTTTATAGGCAATCCAAATTTTTAGACTTTTAAAAAACATCTGAAAAAATTTTTAAAAGCACGTTGACCAGGTTATTGCAGAACACGTTACATTGCATGTTCATGATTTGTTTTGTTTTCTTATTAGAAATTTTTTTTTATATATATATATATATAATTAGCTCATTTTCGAATCGTAATTTTAAGTTTAACCCAGAGGTTAAGTGGAAGAGCAGGCAAAGCTAAGGCTTTGACTGAACTTCGCCTCTTATTTTGCGAATCACATATATTTCTTTGTATTCTATATTTAATAAAGACATTATTATTATTATTATTATATACAGAGTGAGTTATTAAGCTCCCTTTCTTCCATAACTCATTTATAGAACGAGATAGAATTTTTTTTCTTTTACAAGGACATTCTACCTATTGAGCACTATAACCTAAAATTATTTTGATACGTACAGAGTGTTACATAAAATAATGGCAGCATGCAGCGGGATTTTTTTAAATGGAACACCCTGTGTATTTTCCTATAGAAAGATATAACACTCGATCCTCTAAACAGCAGCATATAAAATATTTATATTTATTTAACCAATTAAGAGTAAATTAATATTTTATTGAAAACGGTCTGATTTTCAACTTCTCTTAAAATACTAACTGTAAACATATCGTTTGTCGTACGGAAATAAAAATAGGTTAGTGTTATAAAGTAAAGTATAGGGAATAACCCAGATATAAACTGATTTAGTTTCATTTGTTTTTTCAAGTGTTCAAGCCTGTGTAATTGTCAGATTTTCAAATTGCCGTTATTCAATTTTTTTTAAATGCAACCCCCCTATCTCTTTTCACGAATAGATAGTGTTCATATTCCTCTTCAATTCTGTTATAGGTTTTCTGCATCTAATCCTTACAGTTTTTTTGCTACAAGAAATTTTTTACATTTTTACTCTAAAATCAATATTAAAAATTTATTTAACGTACCGTATTTTAATTTGTTTAAGACAGCGTCCTCTATTTCATAAAACAGATGGATAATATCAAGTTTACAATTGGTTACAAACTCTTATTACATAATGATCATCGTATTTTTATTGTAATACAGTTCTTTCACCTTGTTGTAATTATCGTCTTAAAATTGATTCGATGTGGTTTACAACAAAAGAAAACATCAGTGTTTGCAAATAATTACCTTAATGTAAAAATTGTTGTACTTCAAAAAAAATATACAAATAATAAATTAATAATCTAACAAATAAATGAAAATTGGTGAATTTCTTTTGTTCAAGTATTCAGATTTTATTAAATCAAATGTTAATGAAGACAACTGAAGCTTAGGAATTACATCGAATCAATTTTAAAGCATTCTTAATTAAAACAAAGTAAAAGAATTGTATTATAACAAAAATACGATTATTATAATGTAATAAGAGTCTGTAATCAATTGTAAACATGATATTATCCATCTGTTTTATGACGTTGTCTTAAAGAAATTAAAATACGGTACATTAAATAACTTTTTAATATTGATTTCAGAGTAAAAATGTAAAAAGTTTATTATAGCAAAAGAACTGTAAGGATTAGATACAGAACACCTATAACAAAATTGAAGAGGAACATGAACACTATCTATTCGTGAAAAGAGATAGGGGGGGTTGCATTTAAAAAAATTGAATAACGGCAGTTTGAAATTCTGACAATTACACAGGCTTGAACATTTGAAAAAACAAGTAAGACTAAAAGACTTTATATCTAGTTTATTCCTTACACTTTAATTTATAACACTACCGATTTTTATTGCCGTACGACAAACAATACGTTTACAGTTAGTATTTCAAGAGAAGTTGAAAATTAGACCGTTCAATAAAATATTAATTTACTCTTTGTTGCTTAATTAAATGTAAATATTTTAAGCGCTACTGTTTAGAGGATCGAGTGTTATGTCTTCCTATAAGAAAATACACAGGGTATTCCATTTAAAAAAATCCTGCTACATGCTGCCATTACTTTACGTAACACTCTGTATGTACCAAAATAATTTTAGGATATAGTGCTCAATAGGTAGAACCTCCTTGTGAAAGAAAAAAATTCTATATCGTTCTATAAATAAGCTATGGAAAAAAGGGCGCTTAATAACTCACCCTGTATAGGGCATGCCATTTGAAATAAAAAAGTTGTGTCCTGCAACACTGTTTTGATTCATTCTGTATAGATGAAAATAATTTTGTGTTGTAAACCTCTTAAATTAAAAAAGAAATTGTCTTGAAAATTTTTTTGTATCTTCAGTAGTTAAGGAGATATGGCCCGAGAACACACTGTTGGGACAGCCTGTATATTCGGTAATAGAGAACTTGAAGTTATCTTTTTATCTTTATAAAAACGCTCACAAACGCTGCATATGCATGAGTAAAAGTTTACAACAGAAAATTTATAAGAAAAACGAGATTTGCTTGTTAAAATCTCAAGAGCAGAATTTTTGTAACAAATACATTTTTGTATAAAATTAACAATAAAGAGTTTAGTTGTTTGAAAAAGTTGTTTGCTTCGTTTTTATAAATTAAATAAAAAAATATGGATTTTATGGACATTCTTCATTCCGTGGCTCAAATTTGAGTATAGTTTCTGAGGTTTTCCGAGAAGATGAATGTTTTTATACAGAATGTACATAATTGCGTAAAATCGATAATAAAAAAGTTTCTTTGGTTATTTGAATTTCAATATTTCAGACACCCTGTAGTCAAAAAACTTAAATTAATTTTCTAAAGTTGCTCGAACGGTAGTTTTTTTGTAAAGGATACATTTTTTGCGTAAAATCAATAATAAAAACGTATCCAAGTAACGTTTATCTGCAACATGACATTAAGAAATTTGAATTTTTTAAAGAGAGTGTAATTCAAAATTTAAATTTAGCCATTACCTTATCTTATCTTATTTAGCCATTATCTTACCTTTGCTGCTCCGATGCTCTCTTTTGAACATGTACACAACTGCTTCCGCCATAACTTTTATCAGAACTTGATTCATATTTTGTTGATATATCCTTACTCGGATTTTCAAAGAAGACGAAATCTGGATAGTATGAACTGCATTTTGCGTCGAGTATATTTTCATAAGTCCTAAAATTCGCTGCTGATTTGAGTTTGTACGCGTGACTTTTAAGCTTCTGTTCATGAGACACATGTAGTCTTAATAATTCCAAAATACACATGATAAAAATTTTAGAATCTACGTCCTCAAATATTTGCAATAGGCTAACAATTATTAATTTTATTGAAGACGAAATATATACAAATTTGATGATCTTGTTAAATCAGAGTTTAGATTTTTTGTGAAATCTATCACGCCTAGTAATTCTGAATGTTGCACTATTACATAATTTAAAACTTCCAATTAATGTTTTAAATCCATTTATTTAACTACGAAATTTAATTACATTAGATACGTAACCCGCACTCACTTCTTTTAAAGTCTGTTAAAACAAATCATAATGAAGACACTTCTTCACCAACAGAAAGTCTTTGTTTGACTACGACGATGGCAAAGCAAAGAAAATGTAATTATTTACGCACGAAAAATTCTGTTTGCAAAATAATAGCGCCCCATGAATGGAAAGTGGCTATAAGTCTTCAACTAATCTTTAGGTTCTAGGTAGGTTGGTAGTTAGGTATCTGGAGCGATTGCAAGAAAGTAAAAAGTAAAATCTGATAGCGTGGTTATTTAATAAGAAATTTGTTCGGTTACACTTGAATTAACTGAAACTGTGTCCGAGTCGAACGCCCCAGGTTTAAAGCGATACCAATCTCAAATTATACGTTAAATTAGCAGACAATTAATAACTCGACCGGACGTTGTTTTAAAGTAAGATTTTAGTTGCGGAACAATACTGTTTAGAATGAGTCCTTTTTTTGACTAATCAAATATCGCGCTTGGTGGCGCGCGAAAAACTAATTTTCGTTTTTTCCAAATGCGTAGATAAGTTTTAAATACAGTTCTTTTATCAAGTTGCGTATATCTAACAGAACTGCATGTTTATAGAAGAAATATTTCAAGTAGACTTTTCTTTGATTTTCGAATATGAAGTGATACTTAAATCTAGGGAATACAACCCCGGACCATACATACGAGGGCAATTTGAAACGTTCGCGGTCTAAGAATGAAAGACTGTATTCTATGGTTTGAAATAGTTTTTATTTTTAAATATGGTCTCCCTGAACTTCTATACACTTGGTCCAGCGATGCTTCAGTGATGTTATCCCATCCCGGAAATGGGATTCTTCAAGCTCTTCAAAATAACTGTTAGGCTGTGCTCATACTGATGAAGCAAAAACGTTTTCGCACAAAACATTTTTGACTAATTTTGTTAGAAAGCGTTTTTTTTTTCAATGCTTTAAATAGGATCAGGCACACACTGATAAATCAAAACAAAAAACAGTTTAAAACACGCTAAAACGGTTACTGTAAAGTTTAAAGCACGCTAAAACAGTTACTGTTTTAGCGTGTTTTTTATCCGAAAACGTTTTGCTTCATCAGTGTGAGCGCAGCCTTAACTGCTACTTTCAGCTCATCATCTGTCGAAAAGCGCTTACCGCCAAGGAATTTTTGCAATTTCGGGAAGAGGTGGAAGTCTGACGGAGCCAAATCCGGTGAATAAGCCGGATGGGGCAACAAATCATACTTCAGCTCGGCGATTTTGGCCTTAGCAATCGCACTTGTACAGATGAGTGACAGTGACATCCGAAATTTTTTGTCCGCAACCGTACATATTCGTCCATAAACATGAATTTTTTTTAGGTCAGTGCGTAACCTTTCTTTTTTGTATTAACTTAAAATCTTTGAACGCTTTTGGTCTTTTGCACGCTCCTAGATCATTTCTTCTGCTCATAAATAAATTAAAAATAACTGCTCAAATTAAAATTCTTTATTAACAATTTCTTTAAAATTTAAATGCAACAAGAGTGACTTTTTGTTAGTTTAGTTGAATTTAATGTAAACTAAGTTCATGTAATGGCCATTTGGTTGAATACTGTTAAGGTGCAGATAGACATGCGAGAAAACTTGCGCGAGTTACTGTCCGACACTGATGTCGCGAGTTACTTGCGACAAATTTCGCGTAAGTTACTCGACTCGCAACTCTATTTATATCACCGACATCAGTGTCGGACAGTAACTCGCGCAAGTTTTCTCGCATGTCTATCTGCACCTTTACAGCACAGTATAAGCAATTACTCAGTAGCGTCACTTAAACGTCAGTGTCAAAAAAAGCGGCCATACTATTTGATAGGTACCCTTAGGGAAATGTAATGTATGGGTCGATTCTGCTCATACATATGTAGGAACCGTAAGATCTGCAAGCCTGTAAGTCAATGATTAAAAGGTGGAATTTTGAAGTTCTCAGCATGATACGTGTTGGTGTTAGCTGTGAGCAGTTCATAGTGTTTCATTTTTATGAAATTTTAAATATCGTGTACATGCGGTGTTTTTTGTTAATAATAACAATTATTTTTTTTGACATGTAATGTTTTTGTCAGATTAAAAAATATATAAGAAATCTTGTTGAAGAAAGTAGCAGTTAATTTAAAGTTTATTGAAATTCCACTGCAAGAGAGATTAAACGCGAACAATACGATTTCTTGTAAGTCTATAAGATAATATCACAGAGACTTACTAGTAATCCTAGAGACTTAGAAGTAATCATATCTTCCACAGAATTTCAAAATTCCATATTTTAATAATTGAGTTACAGGTTTACAGATCGTATGGTTGCTACAGATACGAGCAGAATCGACACATTAATTTGCAAATCGTTAAGTATCAAACAAAATGACAAATATGACAGTTATACTCGAGTGACGCTACTGTGTGATTCTTATAAGGCGTTTTCGGAAATTCAGTCGGAGCAGTCAGGTTCTTGGAAAAGCGTTCGTTTATTAAACCTGGTTACTTGTTCTGCATTCGAAAATTAGTACAGGTACGCGACCCAAGTAACTCTGGTCATTGAGTAGAGTTACATAGGTTCTGTTATGAGGTTATGCTAATCTGTTTCCTTTTTTGAAGTTTGGGCAATTTGAAATGTGTGACACGTACTAACGAATAATTTGATCTGTTCTAATTAAAGCATTTAATTATTTGTGAATTATTTTGCACAAAATGACGCGTTTGCCAAATTTGGCCAGATGTGGTTATTGTGATACTGACCTGACAACCACATTCGCGTTTGAAAATTCACCAACCTGACTATTAACCCGTTAGGGTTAATCTTTCCAATCAGAGTTATTTTCCGAAAACGCCTATAGGCGCCATGCACATCTCTGCGTTCAGCGCCGCCTGGCGTGGTGATTTATGAATTAGTGATATGAAAATATTTCTTCAGACTCATTGCATGGGAATAATATCACACTTATGACAATTTACGATTGTAGTGCATAATACCTGAGCTTCCTGGTATTGAAATACATTACAATATTCAAGTTCAAATGTAAACTAATAATTTTAAACAACTCGTATTTTCATACCACTAATGCAGAATATGGTCATTGGTGGCGCTGGCTTTGCATGTGCATGGTCCCTATACTGTGGTTACAGTCCGTGGAGTAAATTCTATTTTTAGACGAGTCGCCCCACCTATGGATGCAGACAAGATTCTACTGTATTCCAGTATCACACCGAATGGTAGTAGAATTTACTGGAATGTTCTCTTTGTTCGCCGCTATTCTAGAATAACGTGACTTGCTATACACGGTGATTCAGAATTGTCTCCCGATATTTTCAGGGCGAATAGGAAATTAAAAAATAAAGTGAATTTTTTTCCAAAAGTGAATAATAAGGGAGTTATAAGCCCTGAAAGGAGGGTGAAAAACGTTGTTTTATTGGCAATATCTTCTGGATCCTTTAAGTTATTAAACTAATATTTTAAACTCAAGTATAAGGCACCTAACTACGCATTTACAACGTATTTGTTAGATCCTCCCTCCTTTTTAAAGGATAGTTTTAGGGGGTAACTTTTCTGTATTTTATCCCTAATTTTTTATTTTTTACATATTTCATCAAAAATTTACGAAGAGCATATTCTTTAGATTTGGCACAAAAAGGCTCTCTTGTTGCATTTCGATAAACCGAACCGTTTTCGAATAATTGAAGTTTAAAAGTTAGCATACACCTATTGCATTACGTTACTATACAGTACCGAAGATCATCCCCTCAAACTACCCCTTAAAAAGGCGGGAAGATCTGACAAATACGTTGTAAATACCCAGTTAGGTGCCTTATATCTGAGTATCAAATATTAGTTTGACAACTTAAAGGATCCAAAAGATACTGCCAAAAGAAAAATACGTTTCATCCCTCTTTCAGGGGATTTTAACTCCCATATTATTGATTTTTGGAAAAAAAAATTATATAAAAAGGTGACCTTATTTTTTGATGTTGTATTCACCCTGAAGATATCGGGAGACAATTCTGAATCGCCGTGTATAACCCTAAGGCAGCGGGATATTTAAATCAGTTTTATTTAGAAAGCGATATGTGTAGCAAGCGAATTAATATTACAATTAAGTGTTCTTTTGTTAGACAAGTGTACAGCTCCATAATATTGTCCTTTCATTGTGTTAAATGATCATAGACATTAAAGTGTTTTTAAAATAAACGATTACAATTTGTGAACCTCGAAGTCGTAACAAATTGGTGTCAGAAGCGGAAATTTTCAAAAATCGAAAATGAAGCTAGTTGAATTGAAAGTGAAGGAGCTGCGTGATGAATTGGACAAGAGAGGGCTGGAAACTTCTGGAAAGAAAACTGTTTTACAAGAACGGCTTGAACGAGCTCTCAGAGAAGAAGGAAAAGATCCGGAATTATTTGAATTCGAAATTGAAAATACCGCAGCTCTACTTAAAAATATGAAGGAAGAAATGACTCAACAGATGGAACTTTCTAGAAAACAAGTAGAAAGCTTGGAGATAAAAATTTAAACACCGACCTGAAAATACAGGATGTGAAAAATCAAATCAATGAAAAGACTGAAGATCTTAAAACACAATTCGATGAGGAAACTGATCGAAAAATTGAAAATGTAAAGAAATACAATTTTCGATCAAACTGAAGAAGTAAAAACACATATTAGTGATATAAAAACTGAATTTGACTACAAACTTGATGAGAAAATCGGAGAAATAATAATATCAGTTCCGCGATAAGTTTGAAGACTTACAATCGTGGAATAAGGACGGAATAACTGTTCGCCGAATATCCTTTAACCTTCCTCCATATCTACGTCATAGCTACGTCACGTTATTCTAAGAATAATGCTTATCCGACGATTGTAAAATCGGACCTTAACCAAACAACTGCATAAAGTAGGACTTGGTCGTTCTATTACAACACCATCTGCGTCGTCAAGCCACAAACTGAAACCACCCAAATATGAAGGGGACTTACCATGGTCTACTTTTATTAGACAATTCGAAATCGCAGCTGATGTAAATGGCTGGAATGACTGCGATAAAGCTGCAGCCCTCGTGTTGGTTTTGCGGGGCCCAGCATTGAGTGCGAAATCAATTCCCGAAGAAATTCAGAACAACTCTGATCAGCTGGTAGAACACTTGGACATGCTCCAACTCTACAGTTGGAGCGCAGATGACTATGCTGACCACAGTTCCAGCAAGTCATTATTTGCTTGACATTGCTTGTGTTTTTCTTTTCTTCTAACTGTTTTAGTCTATCCAAAATTTCTGTCAGTGCATTGTCGTCGGCAGCTTTCACCTCTCGCACTCGTACTAGGCTTCTAGAGGTTTGCTTGGCTGCCTCGAACTCCAGAATACGGGCCAGTACATCTGTGCACTAGAAGTTACTCAGTCGCAATACTTGCTGAATCTCTTGGTCTCTAAAACCGCGATAAATGCTTGTATGGCCAGCCGGTGGAAAACAGGTTCAGGCAGGAAGTCTCCGTACGCCATTCGAACCAATCTCTTAACATCGAGTTCAAATTCCTGTAATGACTCACCATTCTTCTGGGTACGAGTTTTCAATTGGATAGTATGGAGCTGCTTCATGTGTGCATCACCAAATCGCATATCCAAGTGTTCTACCAGTTGATCAAAGTTGTTCTGAATTTCTTCGGGAATTGATTGTAATGCACTCAATGGTGGGCCCCGCAAAGCCAAGACGAGGGCTGCAGCCTTATCGCAATCATTCCAGCCATTTACATCAGCTGCGATTTTAAATTTTCTAATTAAAGTAGACCCTTTGAATTTGGGTGGTTTCAGTTTTTGGCTTGACGACGCAGATCATAGACGCAGATGATGGTGTAATAGAACGAGCGACCGCGCCACTACGACGATAGTGATTCGCTAAAACTAATTCCAGTCAGTAAGAAAGGGTGCATGTTGACCGATTCTACGGATAGCCCCAATATTGTCTCTATTTCTAGAATAAAAAATAATGAAAATAGTTTGATAGCAGACGGACAAATTGGCAAAAGATCCTTCCAATTCACAATCGATACTGGAGCAAATGCGTGCATAATAAGAACAGATCTTTTACCAAAATGGAAATTAATAAATACTGGGAGAAGATATCTCATCCAGGCAGCTACTGGAGAGGTTACTCCTATTTGTGGGGAAGCCGAAATTGAGATGAAGATTGGAACTATGAAATTTAGTCACAGGGTTTTAGTGGCTGATTCGTTGATGATTTCATACTTGGAATGGATTTCATGAAGAAAAGTGGCTTGGTCGTAGATCTAAAGGATAAAGTTTTACGCATTGGAACAAAAGAGATACCTCTCCATATCCCTGGAAATTTACCTACCGTATTGATAATAAAGCTGAAAGAAAGTGTGAACATTCCAGCCTTAACTGACAAGATAATCTTAGCAAAAATGGAAGGTAATCTTGGTAGCTATCCTGCTGGGATCATCGAACCAACTGAAACCAACTGCGCCAAGAAGGGAATTTTACTGGCCTGGAACTCTGGTGAAGATTCAAGATACAGTTCCTATCCGTCTTACGACTGTCAACAGTTACCCAGTTACCATACCCAGCGGAACTGTAGTGGGCAAATGTGAAGCAATTGCTTCTGTAAACCATATTTATTCAAGTGAACGATGAACGTTTTGCGAAAAGGTCTGCAGCCCAATAACCGCAGTTCAAAACCTGAGGAAGCCCAACGTTATCGCCTATCGCAAAGACGAAAAAATCTTCGCAAATAAAGAATGAGTGGCCCAATTTGCGATAAACTGCAGCATCTGGCAACCCTATTGAACTAAAAAGAAAACTTATTTTTACGTGGGAAAGAATCCGCCCCCTAATTTCAACGTTATCGAAACACGATTTGATATCGGAAGAACTATTAACATCAAAACTCACTTTAGATTTTGTGATTATATACAAATATCAGGGATGTACAGGGATTTTGTTTATATTTTGAACGGTACCTGTACATTTTATTATTAGACATACAAAAAAAAATGTTAAATACAAAAGGTTTAGGAATTTACCTGAACCGCCAGAATTTATTAAAAAAAGAAACAAATGACGGTTGGACACTTAACAAATGAGCATCAACTTTGTTATTTTAAATGGAATACTATGTATATTTTCTCGAATTAAGAAAGATATTTATTTTCTATTTCCAAAAATATATAGTTTGTCTATATTTAGTTTCATACTTCTTGCGATAATTAAATTAAAAAAAAAATGCATTTATTTGGATTAATAAAAATTCTATTATGTGTGACAAGTGTTAAACTAATTAAAAGACGTTTTAGAAGTCAAAACGCTAATATTTAAGACAAATTAACATATTATATGAAATAAATTAATAAAAATATAAGAATTTCAAACTTAAATATCGTAAAAAGTATGAAACCAAATATAGACAAAGTACATATTTTTGGAATTAGGAGAAAAATATCTTTCTTAATTCTAGAAAATATACTGAGTGTTCCATTTAAACTAACAAAGTTGATACTCATTTGTTAGGTTTCCGATTGTCATTTGTTTCTTTTTAAAGTAAATTCTGGTGGTTCAGGTAAGTCCCTAAAACTTTTGTATTTAACATTTTTTGATATGTCTAATAATAAAATGCGTAGGTACCGTTCAAAATATAAACAAAAACCCTGTAAACGCATGTCTTAAAAGGTTAGGTTAAGGTTTGAATTTTAAGTTGATTTCGGTTAAGACTTTCCATGAATTTGGGTTAGGGTATTTTAGGTTTTCGAGGGAAAAGACGAGTAAATACATTTTGAAAAAATAAAGCTTACATTTTTAAAAATAACAAACAAAATTTTGAAAAAAGTAAATTTCATCGTTCGAAGTCTTCAATAGCTATACTTTACTTCAGAAAATACCTGAAAAATTATCTAAATTAAATTAGTTTTTATAAATTATTCTGTAAATATTTAGAATACATCATTATTTCTAAACTTTATATTTAAAAATTCCATTCATACGAAGTTAGGTATTTGTCCTCTCCAGGGACTTCTATCGGTATGAGAAATACCTGTATTATACCGGTATTTTTAGTTACTTTCACCGAAATTATTTTGACACCGGTATTTGTAAACATCACTAATACTCATATCCTTAAACCGAAATTATATTTCGATAACGGTATTTAAATACCTGTAAGTATTCGGTTATATCGGTAGCCGATTACCGAAATAAATACTGGTATTTTATCGGTAAATGTCAAATCATACATGTAAGATTTTGGGTAATGAAAAAATCCTCTTTTGTTTTTAATCATCATCTTTATCAAGGGAAAAAACTCATACAGACCACTTACTGGCAACGTATTTTTGATTAGGGTATGCTCGGCCATATTAGATGTCATCAGCACCTTTGATCACTGTGCAATCAAATTTGGCCTTCGACCAATGCGGCATGGATTACACGCATGGTGAAGTGAATATACAAGGGGATATAAATAAGTTATGGCAGAACCCGGATTGATGCATATGTCGCCGGAATGTATTAGGAAAATAGTTTTGTGTTTATTTTGCTACATAATATAAAAACCGACATGTATTGTCAAAACTATAAACACCAACGAAACTAGTCATTTTTTTAGAGCATTGTTAAGGCACATTTTTATGAGGAATATGCCATTGTCTTTGTCATATCGTCAAAAATTATGAAGAAACCACAGTGAACTTTTTATTTTCTTATGGACACCATCTTGGACTTTTACACTATTAAAGGAAGTCTTTTTCTCTGATTACCATTATGTATCACACTTGATGGTTTGAGTTAGATTCAGGACAAAATTTCTAAATCTTTTGTCCTGCAAAGGATGCTTTGGCAACAAAAGTAATTTTTTGTTTCTAAAGAAAATTTGACAGTTCTCTATATTTGCACCTATTATTGAACATAATTTATAACAAAATAAAATCTAATACAATAAAAACAATTGAAACAACTTCGTATTTCTTAAGATAAGTTCAGGTACTAAGTAGCGGGTTTTCAATTTAAAAACTTCTCGCAGTATGCCATGAAATGACAAAGACCGAAAAAGGCGTGTCTTAGCTTATAACACGTTTGCGTTGTCAACTGCCAGATACATCTTGACGTTGTTAAAATTTAATTTCTGCAGTACTGTCCTGTGAAATGATTTTCATGTTAAAGCAGAAATCGTTTTTGTTTAAATCCTGTTTTCGTAATGAACATTTTCACATCTTTTATAAATGTAACATATGAAATATCTGGTCTTCTTTCTTCAAAAATAAGGTTATATTTCCCTATTACTTGTGGGACATGCGCAGACGTACGTTTTCGACATCATATTTTCCATGGCAGTTTTTTATTTGAAAGCCCTTTACATAATTGGAAGTTTTGGGACAGTTTTATTGCAAGTTGATTAACCAATGGCGTGTTCAGATTTCCAGTTAAGTTTAGTTGTCATCACAATTGAAAATTACCATCATCGCATCGTTGAGCTTTATTGGCAAATAATGTAATCTTACTCTAGTGTGTTGCTCTAAATTTATTAAATAAATTTATCTGGGTAAATTAATTTGCCGCCTTCCCCCAGTAAAGTTTTTAAATGTCTTTTTCCAACACGTGAATGTCCCTTAAGCCCTAAGACACCACCAAAAGAAAAGTTTGCACTCCTTCAGGAGAGAAACCACATACAGGTATGGAGACGGCCATTTATTGCCGTTAATATTCATTTTAGGAAATTATGTCCTTTATGAAAGTTTTTTAGGAAATTTTTATCTACAATTGAGAATACTCTCCCCTGTGAACATTTCCGAAATTTTTCTGTTGCAGCCCTAACGCATCCTTATGCATCACCATTTTTAACTTTTGCATCCTCCCCATGGTTAGGCTCCAAAAAAATTAAATAGAAACCTAGCTAGCCCCTCATTGAAAATTTTGTGTAAAATGTAAAAATGATGGTGCATAAGGGCGCATTAGGGGAACGACAAAGCATAACAGCATAAACTAGATAAGTCAATTCGTCTAAATAAGAATTACCGGTAAAATACCGATATATTAGCTGCATTCGATTCCCCGATTAGGATCGATTTAAATCAATCCAAAAAGAATTTATGTGTTCGATTCGTGCAGGATTCACCATAAGCCAAACGTAAAGAAACTGATCTAGATCACTTCTAAGCGATCTACTGATAAAAACGAATTGATTTCGGCTGCGAATCGAATGCAGCTATAATTGCGGTATGAGAATTACGAAATCAAAATATTATTTCGGTATGATAATATCGGTAATATAACGATAACGGTTTGTGGACGTGTAACAAATACCGGTATTGAAATTAATTTCGGTAAAAATATTCCTTCATTTACCGGTATTTTTATTATTTCGGTTTCAAGTCCCTGGCTCTAACAATAAAGGCGACACCTTATTTCTTAAAGGTGATAGTTAAAGCACGGATTTAGGTGCAGTTTTAGTTTATGAATCATATTTTTCGTCGGGCCTGTGATGACTCATGACCTGAAAATGCATTTAAATCCGTGCTTTCATGATAATATAAATTTTACACCTGGAAACAATCTTTCAACTCTAACTTGCGTTGTTGGAACCATGTGAACAATAACAGCTGATTTGAATAGTCTCTTGTCATTTTTCCACAATTGGAAAATATTATATTTCCGAGGTATTTTCCTTTGACGATTATTATGTTCCAACAAAATATGTCTAATTTTTATACTTTCATTTACATTATCAGAAAATTTTCACTTTCTTTTTGTGTCAATAATTCGTCAAATTCATTATCAGTGTCACTAACATTTCCCAAGTATCTTGAATTCTATTGGAAAAATCTACGATCAGAGTCAAATTACAAAATATGTAAACACAGTTTCTCCAAGTACCGAAATACGAGTAGTTTCTTCAATTTGCGAAACAAATAATAAAATTTTATATCAACGCTCTAAAAAACACTGCTGATACAAACACTTCATAGTACAGAACACAGTAAAACTCATGACAATATAAAAATATTGTGGTCAGTATACCGAAATTAACCGAGAATTAATAAATTTATATAATATCGATTAGGGTTACTTCTTTTATCTAAATCATGCTCTTGATTCAATATACAACAATGTGCATAAAATTGAACTGTATCTTTTGTAAGTAAACTTGAACAGGATCGACATGGTAATTCGTTGTTCGCAGAAGCGCGTTAAATTATTTAACGATTGCTTATCCAGATTAACTCAGGAAAGTCTACGTCTTTTGGAAAACTTTAGATGTTTAGTGTTTCTGTAAGATTATTGTCGCTAGAATGAATTTGCTAATATTTCAGATAATTTATGTACCGAACAAAAAGAACTATATTTAATTTTTGTGTAATCATTATTATTAATTATTTTTTATTTATTATTATTTTATATTTATTCTTTGATATTTTACAATGGATTACATAAGAATTTTACCTAGGAATTTATTGCAAATAACAGTATGAGCAAAAACAACTGCAGTACCTGCTAAAATTAAAAAAAAAGTTATTTATTTGATGTTTATAACTTGGTTGAAAGATTGTGTGGATTTATAAATATTTTGTTACACCTGTGACCTGTCGATCAAAATATGCAACTAATAAAAGTTGGAATACATTTCATCAAATAAGTGTTTAGATTTGTATGAAGTATATCTGGGTTATACAGTCTAGTCGCTTCACACAACATCTATTAAAGAAAAAGCAATTACAAAAAATCACAACTTTATAATGTAATAAATATTTTAGATTTAATTGTAAGTCATATATCTGGGAGTTGCAGAGAATTTCGCATAGGATTTGATAACCTTATTGACTGCTTCTAAGAAATCTTTTTCAGTTGCAACCTTCCTTCTAGCCCTAATAGCAAACATGCCAGCCTCAGTGCACACACTCCTAATTTCCGCTCCTGTAGAATTAGGGCAAAGCCGAGCTAATAATTCAAAGCGAATATCTCTTTCCACCGACATAGATCTAGCATGGATTTTGAAAATGTGAGTTCTACCTTCTAGGTCAGGTAAGCCAAACTCAACCTTCCTATCTAAACGGCCAGGTCTCATCAGAGCTGGATCAAGAGTGTCAGGGCGATTTGTTGCCATTAATACTTTAATGTTGCCTCGAGGATCAAATCCATCTAATTGATTGATTAATTCGAGCATAGTACGTTGTACCTGCAAACAAAAATTATTTAAATACGGATTATTCTTTTTTACTGTATGCCGATCATAGAAAATATAAGTTACGAAAATATACGAGGAAATGACGTGACTTGACAAAAGCCACAAGGTTGTTTTACTAAAGTTAGGAGGTAGCTACATAAAAATTCTTTGACTTATCTATCGATCAATCGGCATATGATGAACTGTAAATTTTGTGGGAGATCTATCTGAGGAAATTAACTATTTTGTGATTATTTTCTAATTCAATTCTATTAACTAATTAAAAAGTTTTCTTCATTTTCTCTTAATTTGAATTTAAAAAATTCAAAAGTGAAAAAAATTTCTTCACTATCTCTGAATCTCTGTTAAGTTCCTAGTTCAACAAAGTTTTATTGCGATAATAAAAAAAAGATATTTTACCTCATTATCTCCACCTGCTCCATCATCAAAGCGAGCTCCACCAATAGCATCAATTTCATCAAAGAAAATCAAACATGCTTTTTTTGAACGAGCCATTTCAAACAATTCTCTCACCATTCTTGCACCTTCTCCCACATACTTTTGCACAAGCTCTGAACCGATTACACGAATGAAACAAGCATCAGTTCGATTTGCTACAGCTCGAGCGCAAAGTGTTTTGCCAGTTCCAGGCGGACCGAACAGCAAAACTCCTTTTGGAGGCTCAATGCCAAGTTTAACGAATTTCTCAGGCTAGCAAAGAGATATTAAGTGAGTGAGCAACAGATTTTATAGTATATTTCTTACATGCAACAACGGAGTTTCAACAACTTCCCTCAACTTTTCAATCTGTTCTTTACATCCTCCAACATCGCTGTAAGTCACATCAGGCTTTTCCTCTACTTGCATCATAGTAACCGTAGGATCAATTTTTGGGGGTAAGGGTATATGAATTTGATATTTATTACGGTCCACCCTAAATTGTAATTGTTTAAAAACAGTGTGGAAAATAATTATATAAATTTATTACCCAACTCTCATGCCTTCTTCGATATCTGTAGGTGCCACAGAGTCAGCAAGATCAACGACAAACTTTGCAAATTGCTTGACGTTTATGATGTACTTAGGATCATCGGTGTCAGCATTTATGATTTTTGTACATCGTGCTACTTGCAGAGGTTGTTCGTTCTGCAAAGTTTGTTTATCAGCTGCCAAATCCCATAATGCAGGCGGAGCTAAACCAGTGTCTGATTCTTTTATCCCTGTCAGTTCATTGACGCGTTTAATAATCGTTTGTATGTCATCTTCCACAGTTTTAATACTTTTTGTGTATTGACCCTGGCCCTGCAAGTAACATAACCTCAAATCATTAAAGTGCTCCTATTAACTCTAACGCAAGGTTTGAGACTCACGTAAGTTTTCAATAGAGCTATATCACCTTCGTCTAAAGCTGCAAACAATTCAAATTTCGCAAAGTTAGAACTTTATAACAATACAAGGGAATTACAAAGCAGAGAAAATTTTTATTAAATTTAATTTACTTACCTTTGATTTCCTTTTCTTCTTCTTTGTCTTCTTTAGGTTTTCGCATGTCTTCTCCTAAATGGTCAGGCATTTTAGTGAATTTATTGAATACGAGAATACGACTTCTTTAAGAAGGAATTACTGGCAATTTTATCTGTCAAAATTGCTAATTACCAACAATGCAACAAAAATATCACCAATCATTGTAAATGTATAAACCCTGAAAAACGAATTTATATTTCAGTGATACCAGTCGTTGAAAAATACTGGCACTAGAGGTGGGAACATCGAATAGAAAACATCGATATGGCAAAAATTACATCGATCTTCGATATACAATCTTTTTCTCCTGCTTTGCGCAGCTATGCTGCAATTATTGTCTTTCAGCCTTAAGCCATTCCAGACAGTCACGAAGATTATATGTATAGCTGGGTCTAACAGTCACAACACAAACATCCATGGCCATGATGAGATTCGAATTCACACCGACCGAGCGACACGATTTTCAAGTCGGCTAGGCTAAACCGCTGAGCCACTCGGCGACCTGATCTTCGATATATCGGATGAAAATATCGATTTGAGAAAGCATCGGAAAAAAACAAAAATAAATAACTTTATTTTTAAAATTTAAAAAATAAACTCAATTCTAAATAAGTAATCAATAGAAAAATAGAGTTTTAGTTTCAGCCTTACTTTAAAATTTAGAAAATAAACTCAATTCTAAATAAATAAACAATAGAAAAATGCTGTTTAATTTCAGTCTTATTTCAAATTCTCTTTATTTAAACAACTTAAAAATGCCATTTTGTTAAGTTAAGGTTTAATGCTGCATCTTCTATCGTTCATAATATGTCCCACCTTCAAAAACAAACGTTCGGCGAGTACTGATGTCGTTATATTTTGAAATTGTATCGAAACATTGAACATCGGTTTTCGACGATACATCGAACATACGAATTATCGATGTAAAAAATCGATGTTAATTGTTCAACATCGATGTTTCGAAAAAATCGATGTAAAAATCCCAGGTCTAACTGGCACCTTAAAAGCAGTCAACAGCCTAGTTGTGTTAGTTCTCATTACATCCGACATCCGATGTACGAATCGGATATCTCAAACGGACGTAAAAAATTGTTTGTTCACGTACCTACGTTCGAATTTCGTTTAAAATTGTAGTCCTTATCTGAAAGACTTATTTTTTGTAGTAAATTATGAAAATCTCCTTGCTACCATCTATTCTTAATAAATGTCAATAATCCAATATTTTCATGGTTTCTTTTCGTTTTTATTTTTAATTAGCAATATAATTAGCATTAAATTCGCGTTTAATAAGAACTTTCTTTAAGAATAATTGAAATATTCACTTAATTCACTTTCTATTTTCGATAAACATATAAACACAACACTTGTGAGATTACAATCTCGTCCGATATGGGAAAAAGTTGAAAATAGTTTAACTTTTTCCAACATCGCGTCGCGTCGGACAGAAGTTGAGAATTTTCGGATACATTTTAGCGGTAAAATATTTAAAAAAGAATTGGCCAATAGGAACGCGTTCTAGCCGTCGTATATCGGACATTCGATGTAATGAGAACTAGGCTTAAAAGGGTCCCACAGACTTCGTTCAATTCGCGCGAATTGGACCGGCGAACCTGTCCGAACGTGCTAAACACGTAGTGTGTGGAGAAAAAAACGGTACGGTTTAATCGTCGTGCAAAATCTGTTTTGGTTAGATTTTCTGAACGTACGGACAGGAGTGTACATTCCTAAATTGTAGTGTGTATGCTGTTCGTTCCACTCAGTACGTACTGCATAGGCGCACTAGCTACAGCGATGACTTTTAAAGAATTCTTATTCGTCCATACGCAAATAATTATGCCAATCTCCTGGTTCAAACTGTAATTCGCTTAACAGATTGATATGAGAAAACGTCCTTCTTCTCAAAATCCAATTCTTGCACCATTTTATACGATTTTTCTACCTTTTCTTTTTTACAGCTATTACCGCCACCACTGCTAGGAGACACTTTCGTGGTACCATTGTTCACGCATTAAATACAGCTGAACGAACTGTACTAAAAGTTCGTAGTGTGTGAGTAAAAAAATAATACGATCTTGTTTCGCGCGATTTGGTCCGCACGGTCCAATTCGCGCGAATCGAACGAAGTCTGTGGGCCCCTTTTTATTCGTGACTTAATTGTCAGCGCGAGAGGTCTCTGTTAATCGCAAAATGGCCGATAAAAGGGTGAACAACATTGCAGTTGCAAAGTTTGATTGGTGTATGTTTTCAATAGGTTATTTCCAACAGCAGGCAGATTTCGTTCCCCAATTCGAGTCGAATTAGACAGTGGTAAGAATAGCGAATTCGACTCGAATTGAGGAACGGAATCTACCTGCAGAACAGCGAATTAGTTCGGAACCGTTAAAAACAGTTGCCCATCGAAATAATGACCTCTTTTAACGGCGCCGTCAAATGTACAACTTTCATGACTGCCTGCTTTTAACAGTTCCGAACGAGTTAGCTGTTCTGTTGGAAATAACCTAATGTTAAACCAATCCGTGAAATGTTGTTCACCCTTTCAGGTCGCCTCCTTTGTTTAATTTCGCGAATACAGTGACCGCCAGAGAAGTCGGGCATATGGTTTTTTTCTTAATTAGTAGCAGTAGGAATATTTTGGTATTCTATAAATACGTGGCATCATCTCAAACTAAAATTATACTGTGAAAGTTGGAACAATGCCCAAAGGTATACAGGGGAGGTGCTAAAAATGATGTTCAGACAAGAGTAAAGTGTGGCTTTACTGGCTTTATTTTAAAAGATACAGGAAAAAGTTATTAGAAAAAGTCTTACATGGTAGTCAAATTATTAACAAAAAACATTAATTTAAAAAAAAATCAGTGTCGCGCTCTCTTCGTTCGATACACAAGCTGCGTTCGTTTATTCAACTCCGTTCACTCTATTTACTCTTCTCACACTTTTGTCTCACTCTTACTTGTATTAAAACTTATTCGCTCTCACTTTTTACAATGCGAAAAGAGTAAATAGAGTGAACGGAGTTGAATAAACGAACGCAGTTACAATATGGTTCTATCGTGAAGAGCTCTTGCAACATTTCCCAGCAAATTAATGTTGTTTGTTAATAATTTGACTACCATGTAAGACTCTTTCTAATAAATTTTTCCTGTATCTTTTAAAATAAAGCCAGTAAAGCCACACTTTACTCTTGTCTGAACTTCATTTTTAGCACCTCCCCTGTATACCTTTGGGCATTGTTCCAACTTTCACAGTATAATTTTAGTTTGAGATGATGCCACCCACGTATTTATAGAATACCAAAATATTCCTACTGCTATTAATAAAAAAATAACCCATATGGCCCGACTTATCTGGCGGTCACTGTATAAGGTTTGTTCGGGTTCTCCGGTTCTCGCCAGGACAGTCCTAGAACCATCCTAGAACGTCCATGAGCATACACACAATAAAAAAAGTGCGTTTTTTTTGTTATGCGCATGCTCTTGACGGTTCTGGACCTGTCCTCACAGGAACCCGAACAAGCCTATAGAAACGTGCTGGAAAGGTGCGTATACGTATCTACATAATATCTGTAACACAGTAGGCGTTTACGAAAATTAACCCGGTGGATACACCGTACTCTATTTTTCTCACTCTTACATGCACTAAGTCTCTTAATGTTGTCTCTCACACTTCTCAACCGGGTGAATTTTCGTAAACGCCTAGAGTGTGTTCGTAAACTCTCTTCGGTTCTCCTGAGTAATATTCTTTCTCTCTCATATAAATGATTTTGTGTATTTTGCTTTTCATTTTATTCACCCATAGCGTTACCCATGGAGACTTTACGAACCCGCCCTTAGAGTGTGTTCGTAAACTCTCTTGGGTACTCCAGGATAAGATTCTTTCTCTCTCATATAAATGATTTTGTGTATTTTGTTTTTCATTTTATTCACTCCCAGCATTACCCATGGAGACTTTACGAACCCAGCCCTAGTGTGTCTGTAAATGACCGTACACCATTTAAGTTGGGATGCCTGCAGTTTTATGAACTTGTAGTGGTAGCCATGCCGTTTGCGTCAATATAAATTTTGACAGAGCATATTGGCACAGTCTACATACAGTCTGTTCACTTGGCGTTGGTACCTTTGATCTTTGTGTCTTCAACGCAACCACTGCGCATTCCTCCGTGCGTTGATTCTTACGTGGCGCAAACAATTTAAATTTAAAATCTTGCAGTATTTGCAGTTGCCCGAACGTGCCCGAACTAAGCCGGTAAACCAAACTACGAATAGAAACAGCGAGACTACTGCGCATTCATCCCCGAGTTTCCAAGAATTTTGTACGCGAAACTAGCGCCAGTGACAAGACTGTATGTAGACTGTGATATTGGCGTACGTTAATTGTAGCGAGAAGTTATCAGTAAAAATGGCCAGCAGTATTTTTCAGTGCGCAGGCGCGAGGCGGTGACTGCGAGCCTCACTTACAATGCATTCCGTGGCGACTTTGGAATTTCACCTGTAGCGCGATGAGTAGTTCTATCGACTAAGGTGGCTGTTTATATTATTATTTAAAAAAAAGTAGGTTTGTTTATAAGATGTTATGTAATTTTTGACAGAGAAAATATATAGAAGTTTTCTCCTTAAAAGTATTATTTTACTTTATCACACATTTGAAATTGCTCGAATAACTTTTATAACTGTGTGTTATAAATTGGCGCCCAACTTAAGGACCAGTGCGTGTGATAAAGTGTAAGAAAAAAAAACAGTTATAACGTCGTTGTCAAAAGGGAAAAAATTTCCGCGACGCAGTGAACGCGTACGAGAAAAATGGCGGCTCCAATTCAAATGACGCAAGAACAGTTACAAATGTTGATAATGTCCATGAAAGCAATATGGCAAGATCAAGAGAGTACAAGACAAATTATTCCCATGCCCTCTTCAGGCAATTTTGTTAAATGTACGACGAGGTTTGATGGTTTACCAGAGTCAGACATTGAAGCATTTATATCAGCGGTGGAAATTTATAAAGATTGCGCAAACGTCAATGATGAAAATGCATTACGCGGTTTACCAATGTTATTGGAAGGCATTGCTGCGACATGGTGGCAAGGTGTTAAAGCGACAATTGACAATTGGGATGCAGCTATTAACTTAATGAGACACATGTATGGTCCAAAGAAGCCCGCTTTCCGAATATACCGAGAGATTTTTAACGAAGAGCAAAAAGAAGACATCCCAACAGATTTATTTGTTTGCAATAAAAGGTCTTTGTTTGCTAAATTGAGTAAACCTCCTGATGAGGAGATACAGCTAGATATGGTGTATGGATTGTTACATAGACGAATCAGACAACGCGTTTCACGAAATGAGGTAACCACATTTAAAGAATTGTTGGATAAGACAAGAATTGCTGAAGAATCTCTGAGAGAGACAGATGAAGATAAAGGGAAAAACATTTCTACACATGTAGAGAACGCGATAAGATGTAAATTCTGTCGTCGTAAAGGACATATGGAAAGTGAATGTCGCAAGAAAAAGGAGAAGCTGGATTCACCGCAAATCCAGGGCAGTAAAACTGTTAGTTGTTACGGCTGTGGAAAGCCCGGCTACATTCGCAGTAATTGCCCGGATTGTAGGACAAAGAGCGACGTCAAGAAAACTGCCCAAGCGGACAGTCTTGATTTTTACAGTATTTACACGAAATCGATAACTCCAAAAAGATTTAGACCACACGTGAAAATACGAATCGGAAATTTAGTTGGTTTGGCTTGCATCGACACAGGAGCGAAACAGTGCATTGCAGGATACAAACTGTATCAGAAACTGTTGCTAGCTGGTGCAAAGTTCACCAAACAAAACATTTGGTTGACACTTGCTGACGGTCAAAAACATCAACGTGAAGTGCTAATTACAGATGTAGAGGTAAATATCTGTGATCGAATCATACCCACAACATTTATGGTGTTATTGGGTTTTGAAAATACCAAAACGCTTTTGGGAAATGATTTTCTAATCGCTGCTGGTATTATTATGAATTTACGAAAACAAAAGTGGTGGTTCGAAGATGATAAAACAAACATTTCGTACATGTTTGAACCAGAACCGATTGTAGAGGCAACTGTGGCACTATCCACGATGGATGTCAAACTAAGAGACGGTGAAGCTGCACATCTGAAACAAAGTGAACGACAACTAATTAATGAGCTACTTGAAAATAATAATGATATCTTTGAAGCAGGGGGAGAACCTACTCCGTTTGCTGAACATCATATCGATACGGGTAATCATCATCCCTTAACTACTGCACCGTATCGAGTGTCTCAGACAAAGAAAGATCTTCTACACCGCAAATTAAATAAAATGTGTGGAAGAGAACTTCGGGCACCAGATGATATGAGTCGGGATATGAGGGCTATCATTGAAACAAAAAGTTTCGCTCCAGAAATAACTCCGTATCTACTCCGCATGGTGAATACAATGCGAGATGTTCGAGACACAGTAGAGAAGGAACAAACCAGAAGGAAGAGTTTCGCGGATAAGAAGCGAAGAGATCCAGGAACCTATCATGTAGGAGAATTTGTATGGGTAGCGACGCATACTAAAAGAGATGGAACTATGAGAACATCTAAATTTGATCCTAGACGCGATGGACCATACCTAATTGCGAAGGTATTCTCTCCAACCAGTTATGGAATTGCAGAAATAGCAACACCTAATGTGATACTGGGAAAGCAGCATGTATCAGCACTTACGCCCTACCATGGACCAGATCTCAAGAAAGCCAGTCCGACGGTACCAATTAGGAAAAGAGGACGCCCTAAGAAAGGAGATGTTTAGTATACGAAAACTAGACATCATCGTATACTAAAGGGGGAGAACTGTAGCGCGATGAGTAGTTCTATCGACTAAGGTGGCTGTTTATATTATTATTAAAAAAAAGTAGGTTTGTTTATAAGATGTTATGTAATTTTTGACAGAGAAAATATATAGAAGTTTTCTCCTTAAAAGTATTATTTTACTTTATCACACATTTGAAATTGCTCGAATAACTTTTATAACTGTGTGTTATAACCTATATTTAAGGAAATACTAGCTCATGCGATATAAAATCATCACAAATACTTAAAATAATCTTATATAAATAACGTAGCAATCACGAAAACCAAAGAAATATCGAGTTTTATGCTCCGGAATTTGCACCGATGACATCATCCTGCGGTGAGCGGGAACGCCGGGAATAGGCCCAGAGATTTACGAAAAATTGTATTTATTCTTTTATTCGGTAACGTACATATTTCAAATTCCACAAGCACTTACATCTGTACATGTGAATTGATAATACTACATTAAGAAAGTTTGCGCCCTTTACGTTTTTTAATTATATCGTAAAATCGAAAACTCTAATCGCGGTACGTGTTCATATAAATCACCCTAACTTTTTTAAAAAGCAACGCAAAAATCTGAAATTTTGCAGGGAGTTAGAGGAAATATCACGCTTTAAGAAAATGCTGGCTAAAAAGTTTGCTCCGCCCCTAACTTTTGAATTATTTCGCGAAATTTAACCCCGCAACGGCGCGCATTTTCCTTAGAGCTCCCCGACTTTTTTAAAAAGTAACGCAGAAATTTGAAATTTTGCAGGTAGATAGAGGAAACATCACGCTTTAAGAAAATGACGGTCAAAAAGTTTGCTCCCCGCCTAATTTTTGAATTATTTAGAAAAATCGAAAAAATATTAATTTTGTTATTGTTGGGAACAGCGGTTGCGCATCACACGTAAGGCGGATTGCCTAATTTTAAATGCTAGTATTATTCAGGGTTCTGAATTTATAAACTTTTAGGCAGCTTACCGCGGGGAAATTTTATTTTTACATGTAACAATATATTTATATCCTTTGCTCGCATGAATAACTAGATTGTAATAATTTATAAGTTGTACAGATAATTTTTAGTTAGCAATAGACATAATTGAGCGTTTGTGTGTCTCGAATTCAAATCCTTGGAAGAAGATTTTGTTGGTTCTAAAAAGAACCGATTTTCTCCAACGTGTAGGGTCGGTCCAGTTGCGATGTTCCTGGAAACAAAAATAAATTATAAATTGCGGACTCTCACGATTAATATACAGTTGATTCTCTATAACACGTAGCTCATTTATTATACAATTCAATTAAAAATTACTTTACCTTCAGCTTAGCAATGGCTTCTGAAGAAATTATACAGATCGCGCAGGCATCGTCTGTTCAAGTGGATTCTGTCCCTGAAATAATGATTTGTTAATGACAAATTATATTAGACATCATTGGCAGACTTACTTTTCAAAAATATGGTAGGACCGCTGTGATGCAAATGAATGTACGTCCAGGAACGGGGTGTTACTCTCCTTTGCAATTTTTCGTATTCCAGCATTAACACCCACTATTTTCCTGCAGGGAATAAATTTCCAGTGGCGGAATACTGCATAGGAAAACAGGACACTGAAGTTTTTTGGCCACCGCAAAAGCCACTTCATGTGGTAAAATATTTTGCCTGGTTCAAAATGCTGCAAAATATCGTTTGTTCCTACCATAATAATAATTTGGAACTCCCTTTTTCTTATACTCCACAAGGAGTGTTCTTTTCCTCCACTTTTTAGACGACGCATTAATTGTCTCACTGTTTGTCCTCCAACACACAGTTGACAGGACAATTTGCCATTGCCGCTGCGAAAACAGGTTTCCCCTAAAAAAATTGTGGATTAGATTTACATATACAGTGTGTTCACGGGAAGCCGCTACAATAGCTAACTTTTTTCATTTGAATTTTTACGAGGTGCCACCAATAACCATATTGTGCATTAGTGGTATGAAAATACGAGTTGTTTCAAATTATTAGTGTACATTTGAACTTGAATATTGTAATGCATTTCAATACCAGGAAGCTCAAGTATTATGTACTACAATCGTTAATTGTCATAAGAGTGATATTATTCCCATGCAATGAGTCTCAAGAAATATTTTCATATCACTAATTCACAAATCACCACGCCAGGCGGCGCTGAACGCAAGGATGTGCATGGCGCCTATACGACAAATAATACGTTTACAGTAAGTATTTCAAGAGAAGTAGAAAATCAGACCGTTTTCAACAAAATATTAATTTACTCTTATTTGGTTAAATAAATATTAATATTTTATGTGCTACTGTTTAAAGGATCAAGTGTTATGTCTTTCTATAAGAAAATACACAGGCTGTTCCATTGAAAAAAATTCCATTGCGCGTTGCCATTATTTTACGTAACACTCTGTATGTATCAAAATAATTTTAGGTTAGCACTAGCTCAATAGGTAGCATGTCCATGTGAAAGAAAACATCTATCTCGTTCTGTAAGTGAACTATGGAAGAAAGGGCGCTTAAAAACTCATCCTGTATATCAAATACGACTAATCAGTAATCATTCCAAATAACACAGTTTGAAAATGTTTCAAAAACATCTTCAAAATTTAATAGCAGATGTAAAAGATGTAATTCAAAGTAATTGTGAAAAATGTCAAACAAAGACGGAATGTCATAAATCCTGGAAAATTTTAGAACTGACGTAAATATTATAATTATTCATATCGAAAGATATACTTGGAATGGAAAAGCGGTGGAGAGAATAGACAAAATCGTAAAGCTACCGACAAATAAAATGTATCTAAGGCCCGATTTCTTCATCGCCTTATCTTGAGGTTAAATTTATCTGTCAGTTAGAATGTGACACATAGTATGTGTACGGCCAAATGTACGTCACATTCCAACTGTTAGATAAATTAACTTTAGGTTAAACATGGTGAAGAAATCCGCCATAAATCAAAACACATTAAATCATGTTGGTAACTGTAAAAACGGGCATTATTTCGCTCAAGTTAGAGATAAGAGAAAATGTCAGGTTAACATACAGGCTGTTCACGGGAAGCCGCTACAATAGCTAACTTTTTTATTTGAATTTTTACGAGTTAGCTTAAATTAGAAAAGTTTCAGGGCCTCTCCTGCTGGATTTTATGGCAACATCAGAAAAACAAATGACTGTCAGGTTTTCGAGATTTTCAATTGTTTTCAACTTTTTTAAATGAAACGTTATATTTTTTAACATTGCATCGCGTTCAAGGTGTCAAATTAATTATGTCTCTAAAATATTACCTTCCAAGGCCTACTATTTTATGAATTATTTAGTAAATAAACATTGGTATTCGCGGGAAGTGCATAGCAACAACAGCTTTTTTGTTGGCGAACACAATATTGTGTGCGTTGAAACAAGAAAACATCGAAATTGTTTTCAAATTGTCAGTTTTGTTAACTATTCTGATTAATCAGTTCTTGAAATTTAGTTCATATTAAAAATGTCAAATAGTAGGCCTTGGAAGGTAGTATTTTAGAGATATAATTAATTTGACGCCTTGAACGCGATACGATGTTAAGAAATATAACGTTCCATTTAAAAAAGTTGAAAACAATTGAAAATCTCGAAAACCTGACAGGCATTTGTTTTTCTGATGTTGCCATAAAATCCAGCAGGTGAAACTGAAACTTTTCTAATTTAAGCTACCTCGTAAAAATTCTAATAAAAAAGTTAGCTATTGTAGCGGCTTCCCGTGAACACCCTGCTTTCTTTCGCCGAAAAGTTTGAATCGTGATTAGAATAGTTTGAATCGTGATTCGAAGAGTTTTTGGTTGCCCGCTCTGGATCTAGATTATTGCAACAGAACACACCAGAGCCGAATGCATTTGAATCCAAATGAATCGTGAAAATAAGAAGATTGAAAAGGGAAAGGGGATTACCGATCCGGATTCAAATTTCACGTAGAGTGGGGATTGATCCATTTGCAAGAAAACATCCATCTTTGAATCTAAACGCGTAATGTTGTGTTTGGATCAAACGAAAGAAAGCACCTAATAAAATAACAGATATGTAGCCAGAAGAAATAGACACAAATAATTTTTTTGAACTCATCGCCCTCTATTTACTGTTTTACGCACGAAATAGTCGACCGGGAAACAGTGTTTCCCAGGAAACCAGGAAACAACGTCAAAAACACTCGCCCTTTGGAACATTCTTAAATAAATCAGTGTTGGTAATAATAAAATCTAGTTTATAAAATACCATTTTACAACAACTTTCATTCATTAGCAGGCCCAGAAAAGGGAGAAATTGTCAAAAAATTCCAATAAATTTGACAGCATCATCTATTCATCTATTGAATACTGAAGCATGGCTTGCTTAATTTTACATTTTTGGTTTGCCATGACATGAAATTATATGAAAGTATTTCCAATTAAATTTTTATATTCGTTTCAAAATAGTGTCTTATAATACAAGTGCATAAGAAAGCCTTTAAAGCAAGCGCGATGGGTTTAAAAGCGCGACGCCCAGCGGAGCGCTTTTAACGGCGCAAGTGCTTTAAAGACTCTTATGCACGTGTATTATGGTATACGATATTTTTTATTATACCTGCGCTAAAATATGAAAATTAGAAAGATATTAAAATTTAAATTCATTTTGCAAAGTTGCCTGTGAATCGCATTTTTAATCGATAACATGGAAATTGTATATGTTGTTCCCTAGGCAACTTTAAAAAACGGCGTGCTTTAATCGCCTTTTTTTCGCACGCTTTTTAGTTTTAAAAACAGAGATTTTGATGCAGGTATAATAAAAAATATAATACGAAATTCTTGCGGGAATCATTATCCCGCGTTCGCGCATATTCAAAACTGCGCTCACGCGGGAAAAATGTGTTCCCGCACTCGGTTCGTAAATAACTATTACTTATTGTCTTATGAAAAAACAAAATAATAAATCCTGTAAATAATAACTATAAATAGGGTACAATTAGAATAGACGGTAAGATTAAGAAAATGCTAGAAGAGAACAGAATTATTGCTATCCATTAGTTATCACTTACATGTAAAACAAATGATTTTATAGTATACAATATGATAAGCTAACTCGATTCATAGGAGTCATATACAACCATTAATGTATTTTTTATAGGTGCTCACGGAAATCAATCGTATCTATTAGAAGAAAGACAGAAAATAAGACATTTAACATAACTCACTTCAAAATAAAAATTACAATTTTTAGGCGGTTGCAGAAATTCCAAATTATGGTGAATGTCCAGAAAATATTACTATGGATACTAATAACGAATTCAGTCGGACAATATTGGAAGGAACAGAAGAATTCTATACTATCCAGCTATTTCATAACACGTCAGGGCTTTAATACGAAGAAGAATCTAATCTAATTTTAACAACTATTTTTTGGAAATTACTGACTTTTATTGACTTAGGCCCAGTTGTACCTAAAATGCTAGTTTAAATTTAGTCTGAAGCTTAAACCCATAGCAACGATTACTTCAACAGTTGTTGTTAAGGGTTTAAGCTTTACCTTAAAGTTAAACTGGCATTGTGCAACTGGGCCGTAGAAATATACGAACAAAAATTTAGTCAGATAAAAAATGTATATAATAATAATAATAATAATAATAATAACAATATTAAGCATGAACAGCACAACAATATAAGAACATACCTAAATATACAAAAAAAAATTATCATGCTTAATAGGTGCGAGGTCAGATGAACTAGCAACAAGTTACTGTTCCCTGATCTTCCCCCCTCACCGCCAATACAAAGCAAGAAAATAATAATGCATCATTTGATTAACGCGAAAAAGAAGAGAAAAAAAAAACAAAAATGAAGAAGTGAATACATGAGATACATGATACATGACAAATACCTGCTCAATAAGTAAACTTACAAAAATTTAATTCAAAGAGTCACATTAGCTTAATAAAGGAAATGCATACCCGAAGAAATATCTTCAAAGTTAAAAAATGTGAAAATGTAAATCGCTCAACTCTGACCATTAAAAAGCATACGATTTAGCGTTGTTTTAAAAGTGAATGGCGACAGTAGCAGAGATCCTGTAGGTAAAGAGTTCACAACGTTAACAATTTTATACTTGTAGCATTTTTTAAATAATTCAGAATTATGGCTAGGAATTGTTAAGAGTCCTTTACGTCTTATATTAACGTTATGAACATCTGTTCTAAACCGAATCTTATTGTAGAGATAAGGAGGACATTTGTGCAAAATGATTTTATGAATAAAGATTGCACTATGTAGAAATCGTCTATTTTTCATATTAAGCCATTGCAGTTCATTCAGTTTGTGAGAGATGTGGCATCTACGTCTTATGCCGCATATAAGTCTCATGCAACTATTCTGAACTCTTTGTATACGAGCAGCATCTGAAGTCAACAGACAAGGGCCATACACACTATCGCAGAAGTTAAAATACGACAGGACCAATGACTCACAGAGCAGACGTTTAATAGGCTGAGAGAAGTAATGCCGATTAACAAAAATTAATTTAAGATTTAAGAAGGCACGTTGAATCATTTTGGTGACATGATAATTAAATTTAAGATCAGAATTCAGATATAAAGCTAAACTACGACAAGAGTCGGAAAATCACAGGTCAGTATCATCCAATCGCAGTTTAATTGAGGGAGAAATATGAGAGCGGCATTTTTTCCTACCGAACAGCATAGCGTTAGTTTTAGCGGCATTAAGACGAAGACCATGACTATTTGATATTGTCACAAGATTTTTTAAATCATCATTGATCCTGTCGCACGCATCATCAACCTCTCCGATACTGAAAGCATAATACAATTGTGTGTCGTCGGCATATAGGTGAAATTTGCAATATTTAAGAGATGATAATAACTGGGAGGTATAGATAGAGTATAACAAGGGTCCCAGGATAGAACCCTGCGGAACTCCACAATAAACGCTTAAGGCGTCAGATAAAACATTGTTACAAAATACTCTTTGAGTTCGACCGTCCAGGTAATTATGAAAAAAACTTAATGCAGAATGACCCAAGCCAATGAACTTTAAAATAGCCAGCAATACCTTGTGGTTAATGAGGTCAAACGCTTTGGAGTAATGAAGTAATATTAAAATAACCAACTTGTTATCATCGACCTCAGTAATTATATCATCAATGACATTATGCATCGCACTGCAACAACTATGACCTGGACGAAATCCAGACTGCATCACGGGAAGAATGTTATGAACTGTGAGAAATTCTCTAAGTTGTTTATCTAAGATTTTTTCAAGAACTTTGGATGAAACAGGTAGAATGCTTATTGAACGCAAATCTCGATATGACTTAGGGTTTTTATTTTTGGGTAACGGTATGATACGGGCCTCTTTCCATTTCGCTGGAAAGACACTGTTAACTATGCAAAAATTAATAATATGTGTAAACATTGGCAACAAGAAAGGACAACAAAAAGTCAACAAGTCTATATTCACGTTATCTGTGCCGCTAGCTTTACTGGAAAAACCCAAAAGAAGTTTAGCAATAACGTCCTCTGTTACAGGTGAGAATTCAAAACTTTGTCAGTTTAGAGCATTATTAGAGTAGAAATCTACGGTAACAGGAAATTCAATACCCAAGTTATTTAATGATTCCAAAAGAAATTCATTAATTTTATTAACATCGTTAATATTGAAAAAGAAAATTATTTATTTACATAAAGCTTGAACCATCACCACCATAAATTGATGAAATTATTATAAAAGTATATAAAAAGCATTATAAAAGTAAGGTATATTTATTTTCATTCTGGATTTTTATTATTTTAACCTTCTCACTATTTAATGTGCCAGATCTACGAATGTAAGTTAACTTCACTAAAAATAGCCCAAATAAGAATTTGAACGTGTAAAATATCTACTTATAAATATCTAATCTTGAGTTTTGCGTTCATGGGTCTATTTAATAAAATTTATCACATCAACATTTTTATTTAGAAACAGCCAGAAATATTTACAAGAAACAACATTATCTACGCAAATGTGTATTTTGGCACCTCTCTAAATTAATCAATTTGCTTGAAATTCAATTCATTATAGGCGGCTCCTGTGTTCCATGTAAACATTTATTCCGAATGTTTATTTTGGCCACTGAATTAATAGGAATTTTTGTAGAATTAAGTTAGAAGTGCATTTTTACCGCAATGTAGAACAATGGTGTGAATATAAATAAAGAATTTATATGTTGCTTAACAACCAATATTTGTGGCGTTAATTCAGCGATAAAAAGTAAGAATTGACGTTGATGTTTGATTCCACAGTCACCCATGACAATAATTGTTGGACACATGTTACATTTTGTTCTGTTTTTTTACATTATTTTAATCTACTTTTAGGTTATAAAATGCTTTGAAAACATTAATGAAACCTATTTTGCATTTTACTTTTTATGCCCTAGTATGTAAATAGTTACTTGTATACCAAGGCCGCGAAATCATTCTTTAACGTTCCGAGAGGAGTTAAAGGATTTCGCGGGCAAGGTATAAACAACATTTTTTGGGTAACCGTATAAAGTTTTCAATTTTTAGAATTAAAAAACCTGTACTTTTAATTTTCGTCGTAAATAGAATGACGCCTCTCATGTTACCATAGAAATGAGATAAATTTTGTCAGTTCAATGTGTGGAAGCGTGCCCTTTAGTTTAACGGCCCTTAGTAAATACTACTAACGGCCGCGAGATTCGATTTCGCGGGCTGCGTTGCGTAGAATACGAGAAATGATTACTTCGCGTACGGTTCCTCCAAAAAACCTTTTATGTACCGGTTTTTAAAAAGTAACGCTTTATAAACTAAAATTAACCTACTTTATATACTTTAGACACGGTTGTAGAAAAAATAGTTTTTTTTTCTATAGCGAACGTTAAAGTGTGCTTTGTCCAACACAAAACAGTCGATAAAACGGAATTTTAACAGCAAGGGTAGATAAAGTAACAATTTTCGTATTAACCATACCAACAACCCACACTAATTACTGGGATCATGATCATACAACGCGATTTTGAGACGTGATTGCTCTCTTTATTTCTCTGCGAAATTGTTCGCTATAGAAAAAAATAGAATGTTACACACGATGGCAAAATTTAATTATCGACTCGTGAAAATTAATTCACTCGCTCCTTCATCACTCGTGAATTAAACGTTTTCACTCATCGAAAAAGAATAATTTTATTGTCTTGTATAACAAGTAACTATTTGTATAAGTTTATTGCTACTTGCTGTTTTATAGTGTTAGGCGAGAATGTTTTTCAGAAATAAATAAAATTGTGGAAACTTTATCCGGCTTGTAACGAATCTGACAGATGTTTATAAACCCATAAATCTATGTCAATTTAGAATAATTGAGTATCTTTCAAATAAAGTAGGTTTAGCAGTGGGCGTGCATAAAACAGCCGTAAAAATAACTATTTCTTGATTCAGAAATAACGTCTATAGCCGTTTGCAACTATTTATAAAGTTCGCGTCCATTCTTATCCATAGTTGATTAACATCTGTTTTCGATTTACAGGCAAAACTGCAATAAAAAATCTCATCAATTTCGTTTTCAGGATGTTAGCATACCACGACTAATACATTTTATATGTTGCGTTTGACACTGCACATTAATTTTCATATAAAAATGCGATTAGTGGTAGAGATTTGTGTAAACGTTTCGTCAAACGTACTCTGCCAAAATACACGCAAGATTTGGAATTTCATTTAGTAATTTTTTGGCAACTCAATTGCCATAGTCAACTAGGACACATGCTCCGGAATTTCATAACTATAAATGATTCATTTTGGCATTTGTGTGGAAAGTTGACGAGCGTAAAAAGAGTACTAAAATAAAATTGTAATTTCAACATGATGTAGTTTTCTATGAAATTATTGTTGGTTGACATACAGTTACAAATTCGGAAATTATCTTCGTTTAATTTAAAAACAGTTTAATGTCCACAGTTGTTTAACACAATATAAACACCAGAATAACGAGCTGCGGTACTTGTATAACAAATGAAACTTCTATAATTTAAACGTTTTACTAATCGCTAAATTCACACTTATCGCTTTCGAAATTATAACTGATTCAAACAGCCCGAGAGGTTCGGTCTCCACAGCAGAGATCCTTTCCTTCTCGAAGTTTCTAGCAAACATCTCAAACCATTTAGCCTTTCACTCGAGAGTCACCGGAATAATCGAGAAGAATAATCGGTTAAGATTGAATCATCAGCGGCTCGGACGTAACAATACTAATATCTTAATCCGATTATAAAAATTTCAGAATCCGTTCTACTATATCAAAATAGGTATGGTTGGACTAATGATTAAGAATAGATAATGTAATAATTTGTTGTAATTAATGTATACAATTATAGAGGGTCTCCCAAATAGAGTGGCCTATTAAAAGTTTTCGGGGAAGGGAATATAAAAATTTTGAAAATGAGTACACTGTCCTAAGGGAAAGCGATCTTTCAGATTAAAATATTTTCACTTTTATATCACTTCCGGTTATACCGGAAGTCGCCGTTAACTTTCTTATTTTAAATGGAATGCTATACTTTTTATTACAAATTCTGATTCTACACATTATTTTAAATAAAAAATGTTAAGGCTTCCCTATACCTAAATGTAACCGATTTTGAGATATCTTCAAATTTATTTAAAAAATTGTTTTGGTGACCTTTCATTTAATACAATGTATTTACGCCAATTTCAAATTTAAAGATTGAAGTGACATGTCGTTTAAAAGTATAATGTTCAGACTTTCAAATCATATCCTAATTATCCCTGAAAAATTCATAGGGTGGTCACAATATGGTGTCAAAAGTCATTATGTTTAATTGCCCAAGACTCAATTTTCGTAAATGGAACACCCTGTATATTTTTATATCATGAGATACAGAATCAAATTCTACAGCGATTGGTATTGGCATTCCCTATACCTATATCTTTTAGTTTTCTTGTTATCAATGATTGTTTATTTTATTTCGTTAATTAATGGAATGAATGCACTTATTCGTAGCAAGCTTTGAAAAAAGAAGCAGATATTGAACTGTTACTTTTTAAGAAATAAATAATTGCTAACCGTAACATTATTTTGATGTACATCATAGAATAAAGCTATTAGGTAAATACCTACCGTAAGTTTACTATTTTCATAAACGAGCGTCTTTAAAAATTAAGCATGCTTTGAAAAACAATTTTTTTTGTCAATTTAATATTTTTCACAACAACAAAAGCAAAACTTACAATTGGTAAAGTGGTAAAAACAATAATGAATAATTTTATTTATTCTAACAAACAGTTTATTTGACATTCAAGGAGAGTGGAATAAAATGGTTACGAGAACGAGCAGAAAATTTAATGAAAAGTATCCGCAATTACCGCCAATGACAGAAAAAAAAATAATAGAAGATTTGAACGTATTTTTAAGAAGTGGCACTGTCTGACCAAAGAAAACTTTATCTGCTCCTGTAAATGGCAATGAAGCAAATGAAATTTCTGTATTAGCATTCGTCGAAACTTATTTATTTATTTCTACTTATCTGTTAATGATATAACTCAATAAATATTTTTATTTTGTCGACGCTTACTGCGAAAAATTTCGATAATTCTAGCGAGATATGCCGTTATAATAAACAATTATTGATAACAAGGAAACTAAAAGAAATAGGTATAGGGAATGGTAATATCAATCGATGTAGAATTTGATTCTGTATTTCATGATGTAAAAATATACAGGGTGTTCCATTTACGAAAATTGAGTTTTGGGAAGTTAAACATAATGACCTTCGACCCGTATTGTGACCACCCTATGAATTTTTCAGTGATAATTAGGATATGATTTGAAAGTCTGAATATTATACTTTGAAACGACATGTCGCTTCAATCTTTAAATTTGAAATTGGCGTTAATACATTGTTTTAAATGAAAGATCATCAAAACAATTTTTTAAATAAATTTCAAGATATTTCAAAATCAGTTACATTTAGGTATAGGGAAGCCTTAACATTTTTTATTTAAAATAATGTTTAGAATCAGAATTTGTAATAAAAAGTATAGCATTCTATTTAAAATAAGAAAGTTAATGGCGACTTCCGGTATAACCGGAAGTGATATAAAAGTGAAAATATTTTTATCTGAAAGATCGCTTTCCCTTAGGGCAGTGTGCTAATTTTCAGAATTTTTGTATATTCCCTTCCCAGAAAACTTTTAATAGGCCACTGTGTTTGGGAGACCTTGTATATTGTAACGTTTTTATTAAAAAGTATAAATTAAAAAAAAACATTCAACATTAAAAAAAAATATTCAGTAACGAGTTGCACAAAAAATGTTAATCTCAAAGTCTATTAAATAAACACTAACACTACCTATAACTAATTTATATGCCTAGAATAATTTATGTCCGCAATATTTATACGGCGGTAGCCTTGTTTGCGAGAAATTGTGACTGTCTTCCCCGTTTGATGGGGCGAGCTTTATATTCCCGTAGACATTCTGGAGACAACTCGAATGTAGCGGATTCTTCATTGTCTTGCCAGGCCCGGCCGTCACACTACCCCCTCCTTAAAGACGTTTCGTCTGGGAATGTATTCCGAGTCACTCCTGACAGGTCGTGACGGAAGCGACAACCTGAACCCATTTTACAACCTGTGGTCTTGTAGAAGAAACAGTCCACGGTCTTGTTGTTCTTGACAAAGGTTGTAGCTGCAGACTAGAACTTCGATCCCAGTTCCATCAAAGATGACTTCTACCATACTCTGCATCACTGTCTAATTTAGCCTATTCAGGCGACAACTCAATTTTGAGATGGCTGATTGTCCACCTTGTCTGCTAGCAGATGACTTCTCAGGTTCCATAAGGTTTTCTACATGGAGTGGTAATTATGATCGATCGATCGGTATATAGCAAAAAATTTAATTGTACTTAAAAATTAATGATATCGTAGGTGTTAGAATAAAAATATTTTAATACTATTTTTATGATTAAAGCTGGTTCTTGTCCGATGAAAATTGTATCACAAACTCTTTTAAACGGACACTAAATGGCGCACAAACACTTAACGTTTCGCAGTCGTTCGACAGCTTCGTCAGAAGTGAAAAATATAAACGTGTTTATTTTGACAACATGTTTATTTTGACAATATGTTTATTTTGACAACATGTTTATATTTTTCACTTCTGACGAAGCTGTCGAACGACTGCGAAACGTTAAGTGTTTGTGCGCCATTTAGTGTCTGTTTAAAAGAGTTTGTGATACTATTTTTATGCTATGGAGTAGGGAGTAGTCGGAATAATATTTAAATTTTAATTTATATTTCCAAAAAAGGTGTTTTATGTTTTCAAACAATATGTTGAAACTACTGACACAAATATGAAACACTAAATTGTTAACATGAGTAGTGATCTAGAAATACTTTATGATGCAGCACATATTGCAATTTACTCTGCAAGAGGGGTGGAAGTTGCAACAGTAACAGTTTTATGTTCATAACTTATTTAGTCTGAATTATTTGTTAAGTTTTCTTTATCGACATGACTGCAATAGTCTACGTCTACACGTACAAAATATGTTTAGTATAAAATTCCAATTTTCTTTTTGTGCTAATCGTAGTTTCTCCTTTTCCTTTCCTGTTCTTCTCTTTCTCTCTCTAGAGTTGCCTCCTCGGGATGTTTGTAAGAACAACGCATTTTCTTATCTTACTTCACTATTCTGCTGCTCTGCTTCTGAGGCCCTGCATTCGAATAATTTCTGGAGAAAATACTTTTTCGGTTGAAGGGCCATGGGCTGCTTCCATATCAAGTCTAGATCTCGCCTCTGGGCCTGGGTGCCGATTCCAATTCAACATTTCGACTCGAAAACTGTTTCGATGTCGAAATCTTGTATTGCTTTTGAATGATTTCGAGGTTAACAGTTTTCAAATCAAAATGCTGAATTAGAATCTGCACCCAGAGTTCTGTTCCGGACCAATACATCCTACTACTGGTTCATCTCGAATTAAGTGATCTCTAAAATGCTCTAGAGGGAATATTAACATAGGTGGAATGAAAGCTCTTTGGGTACATACTGCAACTTCCATGGTAACTAATTCATCTTGTTCGACAGAGACCAAAATCCCTTTGCCAACAATTATTTTGTATAGCTTAGAGCATGTTTACAATGACCAAACGTTGCTATTAAAGAGTTTAAATTTGATTTAATATAATCGTCTTTACTTATATTTTATCGTAATTTCTGTTTTCGTGTCTTAATGCAAGATGTCCTTTATCTCGAAAATAACGGGTGTTCAACAATTAGTGTAGTCCTGGGTGGCTGTAGAGTCAAACATTTTTAACTAATTATTGTTCCAAATGGCATTAAAACATTAAATACGTAAAGAAACATTTATTTGTTGTCTAACTACAATAATTGTTGGACGCATGATAGATAGCATACTGTAACTTTGCTTTTTAAGTTATCTTTTAGTAGTTACCTGTATTTAAGAAACGGATAAATTTCTACGCCTTAAACCGACTATAAACGACTGAAATTCCACCTTCAAATCTATTTCTGAGCTCGGTTTATTTTTTACGCGTCAGTAAATTTTATACGATTTATAGCCGCAAAACGACTTTACACGTAATTAAGTTTGTCATATTAGGGCGCATATATTTGCTCGGGTGTTTTGAAGTTATAAATAAAAAACGCTCCGGTTTACCGAAAACTTTCGTAAACATGAGCGCACGCACTCTTTAAAGATTCAGGAAATAGCTCGTTCACTATTTACAAGTCGGTTACGGATGGGGTTACTAAGATCTGAAGATTTCGAAGAGCTCGTAAACGTCTTAAAATATAAACAAGGAGAGATATTCATTCGGTTTTCTGGACGGCATAGACTGCCAAAATCAGATAAGGTGTAGATTTCTGTTGGTGATGATTTAGTTGACAAATTTTATTACAGTTATTTATCACATGTGATTGTCGTAAACCACGTTGTCATTAACTAAGATGTACTAAGCGCTGAAAAATTGGTGGATCTACGCCACTTTGCACTATCTATTCAGTGACACCACTGAGTAAGAGATAATTAACAAAATGTACACAGTTGGTCTGACTAAGACTAGGTATACGGTTAATTGTGAGTAAATGAAGGAGAGGCTCATTGAAACTTGTGTGGAAATGAAATAGAGATATTAAAATGTTGCGTGCGAAGGTAGGAATGCTGCGGCCGGAGCGTGGCCCGCGTTATCAATCGGCAACGTCGATTGATGTAGCTAATTCGTTTACTCATGCGCTTTCTACTATTCTATCCTTCATTTACTCATGATAAACGCATAGCCAGTGGTGGTCAGGCCGACGCGGTATATAAATAATAAAATTGCAAAAAGACAACTAAAAATGCCAAAATACACAATCTACCAAAACAATTTCAATTCATTATTTGACATTAGATAATTACTTTGTTGAGTTTATTTTTGAGCTGCGTTATAAAAAGTGTAAAATAACAAAATTAAAACTTCAAACTTGATCGCCAATAAAATGCTCCAAGATTTTTAAAATTATTTTTGTAACATATAAAGTTTAATTCTCTACAGCGTGTCATAGAGTTGATCCGACATAAAAAGGTTATGATGCTACAACTTTTCATTCAAAGTTTAACAACGCTTATGTTTTAATCAGAATTTGGAAAACCAATTGCAATTGCTTCACATTTGCCCACTACTGTTCCGCTGGGAGGGTAACTGGATAGATGTTAACAGTTAACATTTGCAAGACGGATAGGAATGTAAACTTCATACTTTTAATCTTCAGATCAATTTAAGCTTCACCACTAACAGATGTAGCCTCTCCAGTAGATGTCTTGTCAGTTTCCATTATGATAAAAGATCTGTTCTCATAATGGACACATTTCCTCCACTATCAATCATCAATTGGAAGGATCTTTTACCAATTTCGCCGAAATAGACATATTGCCGTGTTTATAAGCAGAACGAAATATTTTTTTTATTTTCATAAAGAAATAATTTTGTAAATATTAGAGAAAAATTCAGAGTAATGTATTATTTATGTTTTACAGGAACTTATTTGCATAATTATTAAATTAAAGTGTGTTTTTCTGATATATTAAGTTTAAGTAAATATTTTTAGAAATAGGTGATTTAAAATTACATGTTTATTATAAATAAAATATTTAGAATTTTTAAAATGTAAGTACGTAAGATTCAAGCTCAGAATCGTAATATTTAGAATAATTGATTTAATAACGTTATGCCGACCCGACGTTTGAAGGAAACTGTAAGCGGCAGTGAGGAGTTCGGAAAGTGAATCAGTGAGGGCGCCGCGTATAGCTATTGTAAACTAGAGCGACCGGCACAAGTATCATTACCCCATGCCTTCGGTTTATGGGCATTCACGTTAGGAACGAAATTCAATTTGGATCTAATGTAAGTAATCGCTGGTTTTGCAAAAAAACATGCGAACAAATAAAACTTCGACTCTCTGAACTCCTTTACGATAGGTATTTGTTTGTACGATTATTCAGAATTTGAAATTAATAAACCGTTGTTTTCTGTCACCTTCTACGAGTATTCTTCTTTATTTATACACACACACGATACGTATACTGACGCAGATAATTTTGAATGTGACGGCTCGCGAGTGACATTTACATCCAAAATTTATCACATAACAAATATACTCCCCGAAGGAAGGATCTAGCATACGAGATACACTACAAAATACATCAGCAGAGCAGGAGTCGTCACCGACATCAACAAATTAAGAATAGCAATAAATAAGATTTTAACTATAAACAAAACAAAGATTTAGAAAATATTGACAAAAAATTACTCTGAGAGAAGCAATGAACGCTAGAATCTGTAAGAGTCCAGAAAAAACAGCATAAAATTAGCTTCACAAACGGGCAGGCAAATTACAGAGCAATATGTCATCCATATCAGTCTCTCGATATCGAGTTCAAATTCTTGAAATGAGACTCATCATTCTTCTGGATTCACGTTTTCAATTGGAGAGTATGCATGTGCGTATCGCCAAAACGCATGCCTAGATTTTCCACTAACCTGTCAAAGTTATTCTAAATATCTTCAGGAATTGATTGTAACGCACTCAACGCTGGATCTCGCAGAGCCAATACGATTAGTCATCTTTAAACTTCGACGTTTTGAGCTACTAGCTTGACGTCGCAGATGATGGTGCAATAGATCGGTCAAGTTTCACTTCATGTAGTTGTTTTGCCAAGTCTTAAAATTCATCCCGAAACTGAATCCAAATTCCGCCAAATTTTTCATCAAGTTTGTCGTGAAGTTCAGTTTTTATATTGTTACGACTTCGGGGTTCAAAAATTATAATCGTTGTGTATTTTAAAAACTCTTTAAAGTCTGCGATCGTTCAACACAATGAAAGCACAATAATAACGAGCTACAACACTTGTCTAACAAATAACACTTCTATAATGTAACAGTTTTATCAATTGCTAGACTCGCACTTATCGTTTACAGAAAATAACTGATTTAAATATCCCACCGCCCCTGGCTTATACACTAATTCCCTCTTTCGAGAACAGCGTGGAAAAAGTAGCGAACGTTCCAGCAAATTCGACCGCCATCTAGAGCGAGTCTGGAAATTACTAGAATTTTTGACTAGCTCTGTAGACAGCGTGAGCAGTCTCAAAATAGAACTTGCAATTTGCATCACGGAACGTAACACTGTCCCCTCCTTAATTCTATTCGTCCCGAACAGAATATGGAGCCAAACGGTCTATGTGGATCACTTTCATCTTCCCACGGGGTAGTTTCCTTATTCTGTACACCACGTCATTAATTCTTTTGATTACTTCCTGTATGTTTTCATTCATTTTTTTCCATTTTTTCTTTAGTCATTTTTGTTTTTTCTTCATTAATTTTTTTCTTTCATTTCTTTCATAGGGCTGTCGTATTTTCAATTTCGAATTCAAATGTTTCCGGATCTTTTCCTTCTTCTGTATAAGAGCTTGTTTGAGCCGTGCTGGTAATACGGTTTTCTTTCCAGAAGTTTTCAGATCTCTCTCGTCTCATTCATTTCGCAACTCCTTCATTTTCAGCTCAAAAAGCTACATTTTCGATTTTTGAAAGTCCCCGCTTCTGACATCAATTTGTTACGAATTCGGGGTTCGCAGAAAAAAAATTATTGTTGTTTAAATTTAAGCTCTTTAATTGTCCTTAGTCGCTTAACACAAAAAATGAGCCTCAACACTTTTCTAATAAATAACACTTCTTACTTCTTAACGCTCTTTTAATCGCTATTAGTTGCTCTGTAAATAATAATTGATTCAAATCTGTGACCTGTTTATGTTTATGGAACAGAGGTCCTTCCATTCCGGAACATTCTCGCACAATCTATTCGCGTCTTTAAATGAAAGAGTCGCCGCGCGGCGGAATTATGTGGAACTTGTCAAATGGTCATGTGTGTTTGATCGTTTTTGGCGCGAACTGGTAAAAAGGTAGTAAAATCAGTGAAAAAGTGTTGTATTTGCTATTATGGCTGCGTATAAAAGTACTAAAAGTACTATACTAGAATGTGTTCCGTACCGCAGTATGAAAATCGCAAAAGCCAGAAATGTATCCCTACATTCCGCCAAATAAAATACTTGGAAATGGTAGGTTTTTCTTAAAATTGGAAAACCGATTACAAAAAATACGTTTGTGTGCAGTGAACACTTCAGTGAAGACAGTTTCTTTCATTTTGGTAGGTTTAATAATATTTATTTTTAGGTTAGATTAGGTGAATATTTTTGCCCGTTTAAGATAGAAAATGGACCGACATGTAATGGTGGGTCTATCAGTAGTGTTTAATATCGATAGTGCTATTAATAGCAAAAACTATTGTAACAGAAGAAAGAATCATGTAAGATCCGTCCCTGGCTCATCCGTACATCGCAAGCAAACCTTGGCCTATATTCATATATCAACATAATCACGGAAGCTGGCAATAGAGAAAAATGAGTCATCGGGATGTCTCAAGAACAATCGACACCTCCACAGCCTTCGCAAGTGGATAGTAGGTCAAGTCAACTCATTTAAATAGTTCGACGAGATCCTTATCGAAGTGTGTGAACTCATGTCATCTAAGTAAAGTGCCTCTACAATTGGTCATGTAAGCATATTTGCAACTCCAGTAAATTTACCTTATGTATTTTGTGCTGTCTTAATTCTGACTACGCCCTGCAACCCCTTAAGTATACGTTACTTCTTGGTACAAACTTGATTACTAAAAAGAAACGTTACACTATCGATAGTACTATCGATAATTCTGTCGATAGGAGACTAGCAAAATAGCAAAAACTATCAAGTAATTTCTAGTAATGGTTTTGTTATCGGGCGAGTAATGTTTAAGTACTTTTATAAAGAATAAGGCTCGTATGCATAGTCAGAACTCAAGCATAAGCACGTGCTTATGCATGCATCGAGTAGCAATTGGCATAGGCAAATTGCTACCCAGTGCTTGCTTAAGCACGTGCTCAAGCTTGAGCTCCGACTTTGCATACAGGCATAACAGCTCTTAACAAAGTTCATATTTAGCGAGATATTACCCGAGTCTCGGATATCGATAGTCCTAGTACTGCTCCTAGTTCTAGTTTTTGCTCTCGATAGTACTACCGATCTTTATTTTATATATTTAATTACTTACACTGACGTTTCGCAAACCACTTTGCTTACTTTGATAAAAATCTGTTTTCTTTTTCATGAAAAATATTTACGAAACTGAGAGTTGATCTATGTGTAATTCTTTTGTTGGTTGACAGATCATTAATACAACACGGCGTTTGAAACCACATGCCCTACCTTCAAGAAACTTGCCTGTTCGAATATTGCGGAAGTTTCTAATTTTATTGCAACTATACAACACTGCGTATTGCTGCAAACGTAACTCGCGCGCTTTTTAAGACCATTTCTCCGCCATATTGGCACAATTACCTGGAGGAGATGAAAAATGCGAATTACTATCTGGCGTATGATTCGAAAGTTCTCGAATCATCGAGAAGATAGATAGCGTCACAATTATAAAAATACTTAAAAGATACACTTGTTGTCGCACGGGATATCAATATTCAATCACAATTGATTATTCTACGTTTACTAATACTTGAGACGACTACTTTAATATTCTATCATATTTTCTGTGTAGTTATTCATGACAACCAGGTATTTAAAATTAAGGAGGGTATACCTTGTGTCCATGTGACAATTAAGTATAGGGATTAACATGAGAAAACAGAAATTGCTCTATATTATCTGCCTGATGATGTCCAATTTCTTTATCGCCTTATCCTAAGGTTAAATTTATCTGCCAGTAGAATGTGACACATAGTTTGTGTAGGTAGAGTAGCGGACAATAAAATCCGGGCAAGTCACTTGCACAATGTAAACCTCACTTTAATATTTTTGACGTTTAATGCATGTCACTAGTAATTCTGACGTTTAATTCAAATTTTATTTATTTATTTTGACAGAAATATAACCTCAATAAAAGCCTGATTTACCAAATTTGTCGAAATACGCACGACATGTCAAATTCTTGTCCGGATTTTTTTGTACATGTGTGTACAGTCAAATGTACAACACATTTTATCTGACAGATAAATTAACCTTAGGATACACACGGTGAAGAAATCGGCCTTAAGTAACTTTTTATGAAATTGTAGTTTAAATTGTTTTGATACTAAATTTCTGATATTTTAGTTGTTAATTAATTAGAACTTAAAAAAAGTAGGAATACTTATTTTTTCTGTATAAGCTTAATAGCTAAATAATGGATAGTTATAAATGGTTTTCGTGGTCTAAATTATTTGCTCCTGTTTCGCAAATGTAAGATCATGAGATCAAATCTGAGGGCGGTATTCGTGGTTATGACTTAAGCAAGTGCTTAACACCGGCTTTCGTAAGTTCGTCTTATACGTTTAAGACCCAGTTTTACAATGCCAGTTTAAATTTAAGGGGAAGCTTTAACCCACAGCAACGATTATTTCAACAATCGTCGTTAAGGGTTTAAGTTTCGGTTTAAATTTAAACTGGCATTGTAAAACTGGGCCTTAGAATCTAAGCTGTCGTTAGTTGCTATGTATTCATAGCCCTGAACTTAGATAAGTCAATGTCAGTATTTTCAATTTCAATGTCATCAATATCTCACATGTTCTGCGTTGTACGTAATTCGTCTTTTACAGTAGTGGTTGTAGATAAAAGAATTTAACTTGAAGGCTTCTGCGGCCATCTAAGACATTACATAGGATTTTCTTAAGCGTTAGAACTGACTATGAATACTGTGAAAAAGTCTTGATCCCCCGTGACTCCAGAATTCCCAGACTTTACGGTCTCCCTAAAATCCACAAACCCGATACATCTTTACGTCGCATAGTTAGCGCAATTAACTCACCAACCTACAAAGTTTCCAAATATCTAGCACAGAGTCTCAAACCGTTTGCAGGTAAAAGTGAAACCTTTATCCTCAACTCTCAGCATTTCGTCCAAAAAATTCACGAAATTTCCTTAGATATTCAGGACATTCTGGTCAGCTTCGATGTAGAATCTCTTTTCACCAAAGTCCCAATTCCCGACACCATCACTCATCCAACAATTGCTCACAGCCCATAACCAACCCGAAGACTCAATTCCCTTAATAGAATGTTGTTTAACCTTGTAACGTTCACATTTTTCGCTGTCCGTTACATTATTTTTTTACGCATTTTCTCGTTATTTTGCAGTTGAAATTCAAATAAACACCGTTTCGTTCTTAATTTCGTATTTATGACTTTCACGCCTCTATCTCTCAAGATTTGTGTTTTAATTTTAGATAGTAATTCGGATTTCTATTTCTTCTTAAAGCCATTTATTTTGTTTCGGAAATTAATCTGTAGATGTCGTACATGGTCCTTTAGTCGATTTTATTGATCGATGTTTCTTGACGACGTATGCGGAAATTGCATGTAAAATCTTTGACGAGTTTCCTCCCTCTTCGATGATCGTGCGATTACTTGGGTGTGTGCTCGTACGCCACTGGACGGCTTCGAGATATTCCAGTTTGGCAAATATTTACGTCTCTAAGTTTCGTAGCCCCTACTGTGTCATTTTTGCCGTCTGCTTTTCCTCAACTGCTACCGTTTCATTTTTTTAATTTTCTGCTGCGATTAAAGACTAATTTCTTAAAAATCTGTTTCGAGTTCATTAGTTTTGTTCCGGACTGTTTTAGTAATTACAGTTTAAGGAGATTACTTGGCGCTCAACAGCTTTCGTTTTTGTCACCTAACGCTTATTTTTTTTTTTTATGAATTACGCAAGTTATTTTTTAAAGAATATAGTTCGAAGAATTGTCCTTCCGAATCCACCTCAGCCTCCGACTAAACTGAGCTATGGCAACCAAACAGGTGAGAATCTACTTACAAAAAAGTATGTCACAACCTCAACATCTAAATTCTCAACATCCTGACATTCACTTCACTTTGGAATATGAAACTGACGGCCACTTACCTTTCCTTGATATCTTAGTAAGCCGCCTCCCTAACGGTAGATTAGGACACTCTGTGTATCGCAAGCCAACCCATACTGATCGCTATATGAATGCACATTCACACCATCATTCTTCTCAAAAACAGTCAGTAATTAACTCACTAGTCAGCCGTGCCTTTGCTCTATCAGAACCCTCTTCACTTCAAACTGAACTAAACCACGTAACAAAAGTCGTACTCAATAACAACTACAAAAAGCACGACATCCAAAGATCCATTTCTCGTCATCTCACCCCAATTCCTCCACGTTCCGAACCTGATACACTTCCAGTCGCTACAGCTTACCTACCTTACATTCACACCATAACAGATCGAATCGGCAAAATACTCAAACAACAGAACATCAAATCAATTTACTTACCCATGACGAAACTTTCAGACTGCCTACCCTCCACAAAAAATCACATCCCCTTACAATCCGAAGGTGTGTACCGAATTCCTTGTTGCTGTGGACGTGTATACAAAACGGTCTGTTAGTACTCGTGTTTTTGAACACGAACGCTGTACTAGACTACTACAAACAACTGGCTCGGCCCTAGCTGAACACAAACCAGAAACCGGTCACCAAATCCTATTCTCCGACGCAAAACTTCTAGCCCGCTCATCTCATTTTTTCAATCGTAAAATCCGTGAATCCATAGAAATCCTCAAACATCCCAATAACCTAAACCGTGATACTGGCTTTTACCTCCACAATGCCTGGAAACATCTCATTAACGATCCGTCACGCCCCAACAGACCAATCCCCGGTCACCGTTCCGACCCACTACCCTGATCACTATAAATACCACGATAACAGACGTACCCACTCAGTCTCAACGACTAACGAGAAGCAGCAGCAACACCACCAGCAGCAGCAGCCCTGAGGAAATTCTTCTGCAATGCAGAACGAAACGTCGGCAGTAGAAGAAGTCAACGTGACGCGGTTCCAACCGGAAGCCAATTCAAACAGACTTTGAATTAATTTTTCCTTAATTTTTAAACAATTAATGCTTAAAATATCATAAGTTCAACATCAAAATGCTTTAAAAATAAAAATTTTTCAGATTACGATCTACAAATGCATATGAATTTACTCAAGCAGATAATGTAAAATAATTTCAGTTTTTCCATAGGAAATTCTTATATCTTATATATTCATTGTCAAATGGACAGCCGGTATTATTGCGGGTAATCAAATTTGTGGGTAAAAGTGGATATTTCTGTATTCTCACATGAAAATTAGATTTCCAACATGAAAGCGTTTTACAGGATAGATGCAATGTAGAAATTCTGTGTCCAATTTCGCATTTCCATCTTGTTTCCGGTTTTCCCTTTCTCTTATTTAGAGAAAACTAAAGGAAAACTGTAATTTGTGACCAGTGATTCAAAAAAGGTTTCATCTAAGTGTGTCACGATAAATAAAGATAGATATAACGTACATGTCTGAGATACCACAATTTTTGGTGACATTTTAAAATTACATTTGTCAATTCTGTCACATTTAAGCTTTGATTATGCTCTCACATTTCAACATTATGGCTTTCGCTGATCACCAAAAATGCTGTATGTTAGAAATATATTTAATATATATATTGATGGTTTGTGAATATTTTTAACACGTAATGAATTTGAAGATTTGGTATAGTTCCAACATTCAAACATTATATCGTCGTTGTGCATGCAAATTGCGCTAAGTGCTAACATTTAAATTTTACAGTGGGAACAAAAAACTGTATGAAATATTAAATCATATCTTTTTGTGGTAAAAAGGACTGTCCTCTACTTTTTTAAGATATTATCCAATTATTAAAAATACCCAATTAAATAGAAATGTCTTCAATAAATTATTTAATGGCCAAAAATATACTTTTGTTACTCATTTTGAAAAGTGCACATAGCGCATTTTGCATGCACAACGATGATACTCAGACATACGATTTTTTTCATGGCACACATTGATAAAACATTTTTTGAATCATAGGTTATGTCCGTTCAGTTATTTGTCGGTTCGAATTGAAAACCTGTCATACTAATGTCAGTTTTCTGTCAATTCAAATATCAACCCCCGATATTCACTGCGTTCGTAAAGTTTCGGATAAACTCATTTATTAAGCTCAATTTAGACAGGGCGATTTTTCTTACAATTATTTTTTTCGCAGCGCAATTTTACAAAATGTTAACGTGTAATATGCAATTATTTTTCTCACTGACATATTACACGTAAGATTTTGTAAAATTGCGCTGTGAAAAAACTAATTGTAAGAAAAATCGCAACGTCCAAATTGAGCTTTAGTTACAATGAACATGGATTATGTTACGTTTGTGCTATTGTCAAGAATAAACGGTTGCCAGTTCGAGCATGTGATTGAAACTATTGATGTAAAACTGTGAAAGAATTGTTAAAGTATCTTTAAAAAATAACCAAATTATAAGAGCTCAAAGTTGCGTTTGTGACGTGCGGCGTGACGTCATTTTTCCTATTCGACAAATTATCACTTTGACCCTTTAAATCCATTTTAATTCAAATAAACAACAAATCTGTAAAACACGTGTCAAATACAGGATGGTCCCGAAAGAAAGTGCCAAAAAGAAGTCAGTTATAGGAGATGATGAGTAAAACTCAGATACAAAAACTTTTTCTAATAAAAGTCTTCGTTTTTGAGATAAAAATAATTGAGAATTTGTTGAAAATTTCCTGTACGCTAATGAGTTAATCGGGATTGAAGGTGTTGCAGGTACCGTTACTAAAAAAAATGCAAATATTGTTGCCATACAACAAGAATTACCTTTTCAATCCCGATTAACTCATTAGCAACCCTATTCAAGGATCTTCAAACATTTCATCCAGCATTTTAAAAGTGCTTATTAATAAATGGATAACGTCGTGAAGAAAACAATGAAAAATCAGCTAAACCAGTTCCGTTTATAATAAAAAACTGCATTTTTGTAATGTCAGTATTTAACAAGAAATAAATTTTACATAAATATTTATCTTGAAAGCCATTAAAGATAAACATAATACTGTTTATACAAGATCGTAAGAAAATTACATTTCGCGTCAAATGACACAGAAAAAAGTTAGTTAATACAAAAGATGTAGAACTGAACGGGAATCCAAAAATAACAATATATGGGGCGTTCCATTTAAAATAAGAGAGTTAGTATTGACTTCCGGTAGAACTGGAAGTACGCCATGACTGATTTTGTAATATTTAAATAGTTCCTCATCGATTATTACCATGTGCAAATTTTCAACGTTCTGTACGGCGTAGTTTCCATATTTTAATACGCCATTCGCTGTGAATATCCCTGTAGAAATCGCAAATATTAACATAACATAAAGTTCAGGGAATAAAATAAAAATGCTTAAATTAGCGTGAAGGCAACAAAAATTCGACAAAGGATTACTTTCACGCTACAGACTCAAAGTGTTTGGTTAATTAAAAACATTAATGGGCATAATTAACTTTGCGTTCATCTACAGTGGCATTTGGTTTCAAGCTCTGAAGATGAAAGGGAAAACGCAGATTTAATTCGTAATATAAATTTATTTGCGAAAATAATTATTACGAAAATATTTCATAACAGATTCTGTGATTTACTTTTAAATATTTGAATTTTACACAAAATGGCCTTGGTTACTATTTCAAGCTTGGGTCATGTGCCATGCTGCTTGAAGAAGAAACTGTATACAAGAACTACCATTTACGTCTGTATTTCGTAAAAATATTCAATATGTGAACATCCTTGGTAATTTTTGTTTTGCCTAAAATTTACGGCCTCTTTATTATTTCTGTTTAGTGTGAAAATATAAAACGTAAAATTTAATGAAAAAGAAAAATGACTTATTGGTATTATTTTATCCTGAATTGAGAATGTTTACAAAAAAATGAAGACAAAACAATGGAGAAACTTGAGGAAAGGAAAAAGTTTTAAGATTAAATAAATTTAAAATTTAAATTCAACTTTCAGCACTTACATACTTAATATTTATTTATGCACCTTTCAAACTTTACATAATATATAAATTTTACTTTGTCTTCTCCTTTCCTTTTTCGTGCTGCTTCATATTGATGGATTTCTTACATATTTACATTTAGAATAAAACCTTCATGAAAGTGGAATGCTGCGTATTGGGTGAAAAATAGATGCCTATGTGAATACGCAAACAAGATTTCTGGTTGTCTTGAAATCTCTGAACCCTAGTATACGATTTCACGTTACTTTAGTAATGGAATATATCAGAGAAATGTATTACGAATAATAGTAATAAAACAGATGCGCTTTTGATAGTACAAATAAATCTAATTATTTATTCCAGTAAACTGCCCTCGTGTTACTATTATTTTAGTAAAATCAAGGTTCGTTCAAGTTTTTTTTTGTCCCTTTTTTACTTTTCGGTATAATTTCAATTTATTTAGAAAAGAAAAATGCCTTGACCTTCTACCACTCAATAAAAACTACATAGAAATGTCGATTCACGTGCAAATAATTTTTAATAAGGTGAATTATGGCATTCGTGTCTTGATCGCTTTTACTTGGTTTTCATATTAATCTCCGATACTCTACAATTTGTTTTTAATGAAATCCAATTACTTCTAGTATTTTGTTATTTCACTGTATCACTGGGTCTTATTATGCAAGAAATGAAGAAGGCAAATGCCTGGGGTAACAATTTCGCCAGAAACAGGATTTGGATGATACTATGTGTTTTTTTAAAAATGCCATAAGGGGTGGCTGTGGAAAAGAAAATTCATGTCTTAGCTCCATTCATTTACTTTAAATTGTCAGATTTGGCATGTGTTAGATGCCAAGCTACGACATGAGTTTTAATTTTCATGGCCAACCTTTAAGGCATTTAAAAAAAAATACATTGTAGAATCATGTAAGAGTTTCTGTATGGTACGCTAATGAAGATTGGCTAATGGATACATGAGCACACAGAAGGTCCGATGGTTCCGAAGTAGGAAGTACCTTAAAGGGGAAGATTTATTTGAAAACAACCTTTGAAAGAAAAACAAAATAGATGAAAAGTTGCATAACGTGTTTTGGATTTAATCATAGGGCCAGTAACTCTGGTGCAGGAAAATTTATAAACCTTAGCCCAGCACTCCAGTTCCCAGAATTGATCCGAAAGCCAATCTTCTATAGTCTGTTTATTCAACAGATATACAGTGGTTTGCACCGCCTAAAATTAACTTTTGGATTAACTAATCCTGAGTTATGTTTAATTAGTAGTTAAATAAATTTATCATTGCACCGAACAATATTAACTATTAATTAGTTAACTAAGGAAATTGTCAAATATGGGTAAGGTTGGTACTTAAAAATATAGATATTTTCATTGCCACTGGCAAATATATTGGGCACACTGTCTCAATTAAGTAAAAATGCATGTGATCCTAACCTAAAATTATGCCTAAAATCAACAAATAACAGTAACAATAAAATTGTTTATTGGACTTTCTTTTGCAGAATTCTATTTTATAATGTCAAAGTGACATTTCAGGGTGGGAACTCTCAATGTCAGTTGTAATCCAGTTATTTATTATAATTTTAAAGGAAATTCTTTTGAAGATAAATTGGTGAGTAATTTAATTGTTTAATTTTGTAATGTATGTGTAAAATTCTGAAGAAATAAAGGTAATCCCTCGTTTGCCAAGTGTTGCTACCTGTTACGAACAATCGCGAAACAAGCGATAAGACTCCTATGATACTTTAGAACTTTATAACGTTTATATGTAGTGTGATGTTGAATTAGAATTTTTATATTATTATTATAGATAGAGCCTTATTTGCCAAGTGTTGCTACCTGTTACGCCCTATCGCGAAACAAACAATAACTCTTCTATAATAATAAAAATATAGATATTTTCATTGCCACTGGCAAATATATTGGGCACACTGTCTCAATTAAGTAAAAATGCATGTGATCCTAACCTAAAATTATGCCTAAAATCAACAAATAACAGTAACAGTAAAATTGTTTATTGGACTTTCTTTTGCAGAAAACGATAAAAATAAGTCTTCCTGAAACGTAGTATGCGGTTTTTATTGTTCTCATGCCGGTACGTTAGCAGAATTTGACCTTTTTCTGTTTTTTTTTTTTGTAAGATTACATGTTAATTTTATTTAAAACCAAGTTTTTTAAGGCCTATTTTGGGTTTCCGATGTGTAATCAAGACAAACCTTGGGCTCACATAAGTAGTGATACTTATCGCTTAACTTTAGAAGGGTGGATGCCAGGTGACCGAAATGCCTTTGCAATTCTTAGAATTTGGAGAGAACCTACCAACTATGGTGACAATTGCTATTTTTGTTTAATTGACAATTCACATTTTAAAAAGCGAAAAAATTTTGTACTTGGCTGCAAAATGTTAATAAAACAACAATTTCCTATTGGGATTTTTTTTAGATCAAATTTGGGATTAGTTAGTGAAGAACACTATGAGCGTTTCATCAGGATATCAAAAATATGGAAAAGCTATATCAAAGACGCTGGTATGTTGTAATGGTGGGAGACTACATTTGGAGCTTCATTTTCAATCACAACAGTTAATTTCATAGCGCTTAACCAATCCAAAACCAGTTTTGAAGTTATTTCTTAAGTTTACTCCTATAATCTTTCAATTCATTATTTGTTAATACAATTTTGTTTTTCTTTTGTTTACAGTTAAAATTAAATCTCTCTAAATTAAATCTAGAAGTATGAACTTACAAATTTTAAGATACGAAAATTTGTGAAATTTAAATTCAGAAATTCTAAGAAACGCTCCATTTCCACCTGAAATATTCAGAAAAACTTGTTTCTAAAGGTAACGTCGTTATTGTTCCAAAATAATTCTCTTTCATACATGTGCCTAGGAATTCCAAACTAAATAAAATTGAACATGATTTGAACACAAATCATTATCATTAAGTTTTTCTATTTCCTAGACATATAGACATTTCACGTTATTAATTTCAGTCGTTTTTGCAGTGTTTGATGATAGATATGCGTACGCAAATTTTAACAAACAACTTAAACCCTACCCGAAGTACGGCTTAACAATAATTAATAATTAAACGTTTAATCCTTAATTATTTGACCTGTGCAAAGAAATTTCACCTTTAATTATAGTTAAATTTTAACTATAACTTAACGACAAGCGGTGCGAATGGCCGATAGTAATAAAATCAAGTAAATGACACGTAGCGGACGCGTAGTGGCGTGGCGTGATTTTCTTTCTTCTCCATTGTGATACTGCCTCACTCGTTTTCCGCCCGAAGTCAAATTAAGCAATACCAGTTCGTTATGTAAGTCGTTATTTACAATACCAATTCGTTATTTACTATATCTCTTGAATAAACAGAGTATAGAGGCAAAAGACAGTCTGAAGGCTAAAAAAAAAGAGAAATACGTATTATCTAATCCTTCGAGTGACGGTTTATTTTAAAGATTATTAAGAGCGGAAAAAAAAAAAGAGTTAACTATCATTAATTTGATTTCCTTTGCACAGTGGCACATTGTAAGAATTTAAAATTGCACGTGTAATTTGACGAGTTTCCGTAATTGAGATTAAAACGAATGGACAGGCTCTGGGCACAAGCGGGCTTTTTATCGAATTCCATAAGTTTATTTTTACAACTTCTTACGTATGCGTTGAACTGCTTTTTGAAAGAAGTAATACTTTTCCAAATGAAAAAACCTCCGCAGAAAATGGTAAAACTTATTTGATTTTGGTTGTTGGTTGAGAGAAAATTAGATAAAAGTGAAACTCAAATGCTTAACATTCTAGAGATTATAGTATAAATAGACCATAACCAAGACCATGATAAATAAAAATTCCAGAAATAGGTACGACGTCTTCTTTCGCGGAGTAAAGTGCAAGGCATTCTGATGTGTTTTCAAGTGACATAAAAATAGATCAGTAGACCATAATAATTGCCGACGTCTGTGGAGCAAGGTAAAGAAAACATCTCCGCGTTCAATTTTTGAAGTTCCCAAAATAACTCGGATATGTAAGCGCGAAAGCAGTCGCCGTGTGCGTGAATTAAATGCACTTGACATTCCACCTCGTTCGAAATCACTATAAAATTTATCCACGAGCGCGGCAAGATCAAGCAACCCGTTTATTTTATCTCGCACGAAAATATTTATTTAATTTTATTCTAGAATTCTCCTTTTATTATTAACTGGCACGCGTCCGACTTTTGAAAACAGACAGTGAAATGAATATGAATGAAATACATATGTTTACACTTTCATCTAGAACTGATTATTACGCTCGTAAGATGAGTGTTGACATAAATTTTGCTGACAGGAAAATGAGCATATCGGACAACTTATTGCTATAAAAAACACAATAAATATTTACTTCAAAGCCAAGCAATTTGTAGTAAGTAATATTAGAAGTAGTAGGCATTGATATAAAATAAATTAGACTATTCAATTCACCTGTCATTTTTCAAATAGTAACCAATAAAATAGCAGATATGTACCTTCGTAGCCTAGCAACCAGTGGCGGCTCGTCGGGGTGGGCAGGGTGGGCACTGCCCACCCTGTTAAAGTTTATCAATGCAATTTAATCTTTAAAATAATTTATTAATTTAATAATTTTTCAAATGTTGCCCACCCTCTGCATATCTTGAAGAGCCGCCACTGCTAGCAACAGCAAATTCCAGCGAGTATTTCACTACTGAAAATATAACTGGGTAGGTATTCCACTAGTGGTTGCAGGGAATACTTTAAACTGTTTTCCGAAATAAATTCAAATAACATAAATTTAGTTACCGGTTGCTATAAAAATGAAATTTTGTGTAACGCAGATTTGCGAACTAGCTTTTGAAATATTTTATTTTAATCATTGATTTGATTCATTGAATAGTCCCTCGAATACCAATCGTAGTCAAAGTTAAGTAGAATATTTTTGTGGTGGTCTCACTCATGTTTCTCACGCTTGTGAATACTACTCGTGCTGCGGACTCGTAGTATTCAAATGCAAGCGTGAGAGACATTCGTGAGAGCACCACAAAAATATTCGACATAACTTTGACTACTCATGGTATTATAAGTGATTATTCTTCAATATTTGACTTTTCAAAGAAGTTTGTATTTTTACGTTATAGTTAATAAATTGGCTCCATTTTGGCGATGAGGATCACCGAAACACGTTGGAACGTTTACGGGTAAAACATGAGTGAAGCAACAAAACATATTCATTTTGATAAATTTGCACCAGAAATGGAACGGTGGGAGTATTATCTACAAAGATTTGAAGTAGAATTTAACGATCAAACGAACTTACCTGTGAAGTTCGATCGTAATTATACGATGTGTTCAGTTTGAAGATATCACTCTGTATAAGAAGTAGTCCGCTGTTAAGGACGTACAAGCCACCGTATTCAAAGCAAATCGAGTCCCCTCCTTCCCCTTGCTCTCCATAGGCACTGCGCTATTGACTCGTTCTTTTAAATTAATTCTGTTGTATCAATGTATTTTGCGTTGAAGATAAATTATAAGGGAGGGAGGGTGAGTGATATTTTCGAACTGAACACATCGTATAATTACGATCGAACTTCACAGGTAAGTTCGTTTGATCGTTAAATTATACTTCAGTGTTCAGTTCTCGATATCACTCTGTATAAGACGTAGTTGTTTAAAGCAAACATTGACACGAAGTACGAGAACAAGAACTGTAACCTATTTTCTGCATGGAAAAAGGGGTATAACATGGAAATAATAACAGTTACTTTTCTATGGAAAAAGAGCCAGTTTTATTTAGATTTATAAATTCAACAAGAAATTAAATTAGAACTTTTTTTTTGAGACCTCAATTTGTGTGCAATCTAAACATAAGTTACAGAATCTAAGGCGCTAAGCTAAGAATAGATTTGGCAAAAGCAGTCTCGTTATGTAGAGGTTGATTGTAAAAGTTAGCAAATATCGAAGAGTTTTCGGACCATCCAGCTGTTCTACATATGGTTTCTACAGATAAACCTTGTCTCAGGGCCGCGGAAGAAGAGGAGTGACGGATTGAGTGAGGTTTGAACAGTGAAGTGTCAACGTCCGCCATCTTAAGAAACTCTTTAACCCATCTACTTAAGGTCTGTTTGCTGGCCCTATCGTGCGGAGCCTTGATAGTTACGAACAAAAGATCTTGATCCGTCTTTGTAATGTCTTTAGTGATATTTATGTAGTGCCTCAGAGTTGTGGCGACACATAACTTTGGCTTTTCCTTAAAAAAGAAGGGTATTTGTAAACAAGGCTGTTTTTATTTGGTGCAGTTGTTTTAATTGGATCTTTAATTTCTTCTTCCTCAATGATACCAGAAAGTCTTATTAGGGAGATTGTCTGTAATCTTCCTCCGGTTACTAAAGCTAGTAAGGTTATTAACTTTTGTGACAGATTTTTTAGATTTAAATCTTCTGGCAAGTTAATAATGTATTTCAATACAATTTGGAGGTTCCAGGTTGAATCATACCTAGGTTTGGGTGGCTTAAGCCGAAAAATTCCCTTTAGAAATCTTTTTAGGATTGGATTGATAAAGCTGACCTATAAGAGTTAGCTGAACCATAGTTTAATTTTCCTTTTTGCAGAAGACCATTCAGGAAAAGAATAACCTGAAGGGGGTTAGCTTCGAACTTATCGAAATTGTTTTGTAAACAAAATTCCCACCAATGCTTATAAGTGACTTCATATTGCTTGAGTGTAGCCGTTGAAATAGATGCTAACAAGGTGTTAATAGCATCTTCTGGTACGCCTTTTCTCATAAAGGCTTGGCTGATAATCTGGCGGCCACCAGGGTAAGCGATTTTTCCAGCGGGTGACGATTCCCGAAAGGAGAAGACAATAAATTAGGATCTGGGCCCAAGGACACCCACTGAGATATTGCAAGTCTCTTAAAGAGAGGGTACCATGGCTGTGTAGGCCACAAGGGTACTACCACCAGTCCTACTGCCTTATCCTGGATGATCTTTTCTAATACTCGTAGTATTAGAGCAAAGGGAGGGAAAGCATAAAAATTTTACTTTTTTCCATGAGAAGGTAAAAGCATCTACCCCAATGGGATTGGGATCTTTGACCCAAGAAAAGTATTTAGTACATTTTGTGTTGATATTTGAGGCAAACAGATCCACCTTTGGAAGACCTAGGTATTTGGTTATAGTTAAAAAAATGGTTGGTAGACAAAGACCATTCTGTTTCCTCTTTGAGAGTCCGAGATTCTCTGTCTGCCTGCCAATTGTCTTTCGATGTTATATAGGAAGCGAATATCCAAATATTCTTCCTCTCACACCACTGCCATATTTCTTTACTTACTGTATATAAAGAAGGATACTTAATACTACCCATCCTGTTGATATATGACACCGCAGTAGTATTAGTATTGTCACATCTTAATAAAATATTGCAATCCTGAACGTGTGATGCGAAGCACTTGAGTCCGTTACCGATTGCTTTTAGTTCTGAAGAGTTGATATGTTGTTTCTGATCTAAGGGTGACCAAAAACCATGAGTGTTTTCTCCTTGACAACATGCTCCCCAACCTGTGATACATGCGTCAGTATAAATTGTAAGCTTATAATCATTTATGCATAAATGGTGTTTAGCAGAAGATATGGATGTCTCCCACCAAAGTAGATCCTCCCCAATAAAAGATGGTAAGACCATTTCAGCATTATAATTAATGTTGCATTAAGTGCTAGACACTTAGCCCTCTCAAAGCTCTTTGTGTAGAGCCATCCATATTTAACTGCAGGACAAGCCGAAATAAGTGTACCAATAAATTTGGCGAAAGATCTAATTGAGCATTTCTTCTTGCCCCGGAAAAAACTTGCCCATTTTTTAATAGAGCATTTCTTCTCTTGCGGTAATTCCACCGAGAGAGACTCACTATCATAAATAAAACCTAAAAATTGTATTCGTTTGGCAGGAATTAAATTACTCTTTTTGTAATTAATAACCAAAGCCCAGGGAAGTCAAAAGATTTGTAGTGTAAGAAACATTTTTAGAACAGACTTCGTAGGACTCTCCCAATATTAAAAATCATCCAAGTAATTGACCGATACAATGCCTCTTTCTCGTAAATGAGAGACAATTGGTTTTAAAAGTTTAGTGTAACAAAAAGGGGCTGATGATAACCCAAATGGTAAGCACGTAAATTCCCACAGTTTTGATTCATAAGTGAATCGTAAGTATTTCCTGAAGTCTTTATGAATAGGGATTAAATAATAGGCGTCTTTAAGATCAATGTGGGCTAGAAAATAAGATTTCTGAATGATATCGAGATACTACTTTATGGTCCTCCATTTTGAAATAGGGAGAAACTACATAATCGTTCAAATTTTTTAGATTAAGTATAAACCGTTTCTTACCATTTGGTTTATTAATAATAAATTTATTTGAGATGTACTGATCTGGACAAGGGGTGCCGTGCTCGACTGCACCCAGGTCTTTCAAATCTTGGATCGCCAGAGCCATATATTCATGTTCCTTTCCAGGTAGTCTTATATCTCTAGGGACAGTTTGTTGAATGGGTCTTTTACGAAGAGGTATTTTGTAACCCTTTACCCAGGATAAGATAGTAGGATTATGAGATAACTTTTTCCATTCTTGATAAAAAAGGCTAAGCCTACCGGCTAAGCAGTTAATACTCACCCCTAGTGTTAGTTCCTGTTGCGGTAGTGTTTCTTGTCCGTCTTCGAGGGATAGCTGCCCCTGCGAGACTTCACTTCCCCCTGATAGTGAGTCAGGCGTTTTCTGTTTAAAGAATTGCCTGTAGGAAATTGTTCATGTTTTGATGGGTTGAGCCGGCCTGACGTAGGCCGACCGGCTAGTGATTGCCCCCCTTCTTTTTGGAAAGCTAGTAGATGGTAAATGATTAGTGGGACGTAAGTCATTCCCTATTTTCTCGAGCTGCTTTGCTGCTTTTATTTTTTCATTTAAATCGGCTGCAAACAGAAAATCTTCTGGGGGTGTCTTGCTTACAATTTCAGCTACAGATTTACTTAGCATTGGAGAAACCAAAGAGTGTCTCACATAAGAAAGATTGCACAAGATGCGACTTGAATCAACAATACTTGTTAATAATTTTTCTTTTGTTATAATACGAATATTTTCACCTGCTTCGAAAATTGTATTTAACGTGACCCCTAGGGCCGATAATCCACTTCCCAACTGTTCTTGATAGTGGTAGTGGGTTGTGTCTCTCGAAATATGTGGAGCAGTCATAACGGATCTTATTTCGGGATTAATAAGAGGGGCCATCAGAATTTTACAATTATCGGGACATATATATTTTTCTAAAAAACGACGCTTTTCCTCCTTGTCTAAACCATTTTGAATTATGTGAGACCATCTATTTACCATTTGTGGATGTAAAAAAAAGGAATTATTTTTAGGTTTTTGGGGGGTCATCACCCAAAATATTTAAAGCGGCCCCTAGACTGTCAATAATATTGCACGATATTTCATATTGCGCAATATTATTGATAGTCTGTGAATGATATTGAAACATTGTGCGGTATATTGAGCAGATCAAGAAAGGTTTGATATTTATTGCGCAATCTGCAAAAAGGATGCAGTGTGTGGTTAATATTGTACGATATTATTCAGTATTTCCTCGAGTGCGCAAGTCATGCAACGAAAGAGGAGGAAAGGCGGTTCATTTTAGAGTGCATCGAGGTGTATAGAAATTTGCCTGGCTGTATATTGTGCAATCGTAGTCGGCTGTCTAGAGCAAATCACAATTTTATTGTAACATGTGTTTTTTTAAAAATGCCATAAGGGGTGGCTGTGAAAAAGAAAATTCATGTCTTAGCTCCATTCATTTACTTGAAATTTTCAGATTTGGCATGTGTTAGATGCCAAGCTACGACATGAGTTTTAATTTTCATGGCCAACCTTTATGGCATTTTTAAAAAAACACATAGTACAATATTATTGCGCAATATTATTGACAGTCTAGGGGCCGCTTAAAACATCTTCGGGTAATTCGATCTCGTTGCGAATCGATAACACCGGAGAGCTAATGTTGACGTTTTCGATCGAGCCTTGGTTATCGTTTGACTCCAAATCGCGCAGAATTTGGCCGTCTTGTTCCAAGTCAACAGATAAGTGCGAATTCGGACCACGCAGGTCTCGACCTTCGCTAGGTCCATTACACGCGATAAATGGCCCTTGCGCCTCTCCTCCGCCATATACTGCCGCGATGAAGAAGAAAAACTAGCCCCGTGAGTGCGGGCCTCTGTGTTATTCTGATAACGGCTTTCACAGCTTCTCGCGGGGGAGGCTGAAAATCTAGAACGAGACCTCGATCTAGAATGGCGGGCGTCGTTTTCCAGTTTTCTGAGTCGTTTTAATAATTCCTTTTTAGATATTTTGGGTGAATGTTCCCTTTTCCTAGATTTTCCCATGCTAAAAAAGTTTTTAATCTACTTACGAAAAAATCGCTGCGTGAGTCAACCGGCGACTTCGACACCAAAACAACGAACGAGTCAATGGCGCAGCGCCTGTGATGAGCGAGAGGAAGGAGGGGACTCGATTTGCTTTGAATACGGTGGCTTGTACGTCCTTAACAGCGGACTACGTCTTATACAGAGTGATATCGAGAACTGAACACTGAAGTATAATTGGCGATATATGAATGCGACACTCAAGCAACAGCAATAACAAGACGTAATTTACTTTTGACGAAGATAGGACCGGATTCAAGACATTGGAGGATCATTTTAAACCAGATGTGATTACAACGAAAACACACGCTGAAATTGTTTTGAACAAATATAATATACGAACGTTTACGCGATCAATTAGTGTTTGGAATAAATGATTCAAATTGGCAGCAAGAAATAATTAGACAGTATCCCACTAACACAGCCGCCTTATGGCCGTATGCACCGAACGCTTAACTTTAAGCGTCACTAATGCCCGATTGCACCAACTTTTTAAGCAGAACTTAAATTTAAGTTATGTTTAGAATGTGACATTTACGTATGGTCAGTATAATGTCAAATATATTCTGATTGACATTTAAACTTCAACTTAAGTATCAATTAGATTGTGACTCACATGTTGTTAAATCTATAAATAATGTCATAGTCTAAACACCACTTAAATTTAAGCTCTGCTTAAAAAGTTGGTGCAACTGGGCATTAGAATATGACTACACAATGGGCACTTTTCAGAATTAATCGGTTACTCCACCGGTAGACATTTTAAAATTCTAAAATCCACTGTAAAGCTATAATATGTTACTATACCTATAATAAGCATATAATAATAATACAGTTATATTAAATTAATAACTTATTATAGCTAAAATAACATATTATAGCTTTACAGAGGATTTTAGAATTTTAAAATGTCTACCGGTGGAGTAACCGGTTAATTCTGAAAAGTGCCCAATGTTATGAAACCTTAAATGACACAACATAAACGTCACTCAAATTTAAGCTCGATTAAAGTGTTTGGTGCATATGGCCCTGAGGCCCGATTTCTTCACCTCCTGTTAACTTTATCTGTCGATTGATTCCCATAGTAACGATTGTGACCACAATTGTTACTATGGGAATAAACCGTTAGATAAAGTTAACAGGAGGTGAAAAAATCGGACCTAAGGGCCGTATGCACCGCTCATAGTTAATCGAGATTAAGAGCTAATTGGGTTTAGTTATTTTATATCGTATGCACCGTCAATCTGTTTCGCTTTAAACCGGTTTAACTTTAATCCTGTAATTTTGTCAGTTTAAGCTCTAATGTCAACCTAAAAAATATAAGGTGTTCTTAAAGCTGTTATAAACTCGATTGTGGTTTTTAAAATGCATGTTGAAATTGAGGACGAAATATTTTTAGAAGATGATGGCGATATTCTGGATGTTATAGAATACGGGTTTCCAAGACGGTTATATGAAAGAACAGATCATTCCATGATATGGACAACTTAAGTTTTTTCCGCAGATTTCGTCTTAGGAAAGAAACAGTCCTGATGCTATTGGAAAGAATAGAAGATCAACTAGAATTTGATAATAATTTAAACAACAGTGTGTCACCAATAAATCAAATTCTGACCGCTCTAGGTTTTCTGCTACAAATTCCACCAGAATTTCGTAGGTGATTTTATGGGTTTACATCAATCCATTGCTTCCCGTATTATAAATAAGGTGTCAAGAGTTATAGCTGGTCTTTCAAATCAATACATAAAATGCCCAAAGATGATGAAATGGTGCAAGTACAAAATGGTTTTATTCTGTAGCCCGATTTCCTCGGATAATTGGTTGCATAGACTGTACTCATATCAAATTACAATCTCCTGGTGGAGATGATGGGGAAGTGTATCGTAACAGAAAATCTTATTTTCTATAAATACTCAAGTAGTATGTGATGGAAATTTAAAATTGAGACCTTGTGGCTAGATGGCCAGGATCTGCAAATGATATAACAATCTTTAATAGTAGCCGTCTTCGAGCACGTTTTGAGTTAGGCGAATTCCTAAATGTTCTTCTATTAGGTGACGGTGGTTATCAATCAAAACCTTATTTGATGACCCCATTAGCCAATCCAGAAACTAGAGCAGAACACTTATATAATGAGTCACAAATAAGAACAAGGAATGCAATAGAAAGAACATTTGGAATTTGGAAACGAAGGTTTTCCATCTTAGCATATGGTCTTCGTTGTCCAGTGGACACAGTACTAACAATGATAGTCGCGTCTGCTGTTCTACACAATATTGCAATTGAAGCAAAAGAGGATTTACCACCACCTCCTGAAGAATTAAATGCTGAACAATTAAATTACTTAATTCTTCAGGGAGATAGGTATTCCCCGAATTCCAAATAACAACCATTGTCTTATAAATTTTTCGCCACTTGTAAAAGTCGGTACTCTTTTAAGTTCGGTGGCCATTTCGAAATTGAAAATTGTTTGGGTTTCACAAGCCAAATTCAAAACTCATAAGAAAATATTCAAAAATTCTAAAATCCTCTGTAATATTGGCGGCTGTCTAGTTTTGACAGTTCTGATTTCACGTACATTTTGCAGTATTGCCAAGTTTATTTTACGTTTATCTAATCCTGATAGTGGAGGAGACGGTGCATATGAACTTAATCTCAGGGCCGATTTCACCAAACTAGGTTAAATTTTTTCTAACACGGGATTAAGAAAACGCGATTAAAACTTAATCTTACATTTTAAACGAGTTTAATGCGCTCGTGTTTCACCAGTGATATTACTGGCGACGCTAATCGAGATTAGTTAAGCGAGTTTTAGTTTCACGATCTCGTCGAAATCGCACGAAAGCAATCGAAATGTGTACAGTGTAGGTACCTGTTGTCGTTTTGAAAAGAGCTGTCAGTGGAAAAGGTGCCTATTATTTTTTATAGATAATTTTGTAATCATGGTAAGTACATCTGTTGTTGAAATGGAAAAGAGGAAAAGGAAAAGAAGTCCTAATATGACGACAGGAAAGAATTTTTTTTAGTAGATTTAGTTATAGATCATTTTAATGTGATTTACCAATGAGCGGATGCAGACAGTAACCGGTACCGGCAGCGGACCAGTTTTGCAAAAGAACCCACCTGTTGGAGGAAAACTCCAACTGCTCCTCAATTTGTTCAAGAACTACAAGGGCAGATTGTTTGGAAAGCCTGAAACGAGTTTGAAAATCCACATCGTCGTAGTCACCAAAATAATTGTTTCTTTCACGAATCCATCTTGGCCGACGTCTAAGAATAAATTCTTCTTCATCGCTATCATCATCAAAAACCAGATCATACAACTGTTGAGCCATTTTTACTATTTTCGCCATGAAAATTTGACGCATCAAATGGTTAACCCAGATTAACTGCACTCGTAATCGAGTTTAAAATAGTAAACTAGATTGGTGAAACCGGCCCTAAGAATCTAACGGTGCATATGGGCCTTAGCCACAGATTAATATTATAGCAGATACGAAACTTGCCGATTTGGTTATTTTTAACAAGCCACCTTTGTAGAAAGGTGTGTCAGTTTGACGTTAACTTTTAATGTGATATTTTTACATGCTATGCAGTAATAAACGATGGGACAAATTGAAAAGAAGAAACGACTTCGTTATTCAGTTTTCCGAAAGGTAATAGTCCTATTATGACGATTTCTGCGCTTTTGTGCTCATTTCCGTGCGCAAACTGGGTAACGGGAAAGTGGCTAATACGCATTCCCAAAACAGATTTATTGAAAATCGGTAAACTTTACCTTATGAGCTTATGCAAAATATTTTCAATCAAAAGGTAGCACACCCTTTTCAAAACGCAATTATTGAGGAGAAACAAGTTGAAATGTTGTATGATCCCGGAGCAGCACATGCAGAGGTAGGAAAACCACTATGGAAAAAAAATCGTAAACCAGCTTTAAAAAAAATGCAAGAACTTAATTGCGTATACCGATTTAGAGATTAAAACGTTGGACATAGCACAGGTACAGGTAGAAGCTTTTAATGTTAAAAAAAATTGCTATTACATATTGTCAGCACCGATGATATATCTCTATTTGGTTTAGATTGGTGTATTGCATTCAAGTTACCTTTGCCTCCAGGTGCAAGATTGTTTACGATTGGAACAAATAATTCAAGAAATAAAAAAAGAAATTGATCAGAACTCAGCGGATAAAGCAGTTAACAGAATAAATATTCATACGCCGGAATACCAAAAATTGAAGAAACTTCTTATGGAATATGAAGAATTATTTGACGGGAAGATGGGCAGGATAAAAGGTCACATGGCAAAAATTCGCATAGGCAGTACCGATTGCATTATAACATATGTCCAAATAAATTTCTGATAAAGGTAGGTCATGGAAGATAAATTATTACATTATTTACACTAAAATATTGTCCAGTTCTTGAGTAGTTAAGTAAAATTGAAGTTTAATTGGCCACATCTTACTGCTTGATATGTCACTAACTTCAAAAACTGCTTGGTGTTGTAGATTTTTACACTCCATGACCTACCTTTATCAGAAATTTATTTGGACATATGGTATGATCAAGTATAGGCAGAAATAAATCGGCTGATCAACGAAGGAGATTTAGAAGTAGTGAACACAACGATTACACCGATACAGTGGGTCATATCGATTGTAGTAACGGTGAAATCAAACAGTAACGTAAAAATTTGTGGAGATTTTAGAATGACTATTAACTCTCATGTATAAATTGACGATTGTCCGCTACCTAGATTTGATGACAAAACAGCAAAATTGAGTGGAGGACGACAGTTCTCTCGGATTGACCTTAAAGATGCATATCTACAGTTACAAGTTCTTCCAGATTCTCGAAAATATTTGGTAATAGCGACCCATCGCGGATGTTTTTCGTACAAAAGGTTGTTGTTTGGTATTTCTTTTGCAGCGTTATTTCAGCGCATAATGGATCAGCTTTTAAATGGATTAGATGGAGTGATATGTTATTTAGATGACATTTTAATTATGGCTCCTAGCGAAGAATTACACTTAAAAAGAATAGAATAAGTGCTAGACAGACTTAAGGTAGCGGGAATAAAAACATAGAAAAACATGTGGATGAAGGATAGCGTTTCGTTTTTAGGTTACATCATAGATTGTAGAGGATTACATCCAACGGAGGAAGATATAAAAGCGATACGCGAAATGGAAACACCTCGAAATGTAAAGGAACTTAAATCATTTCTAGGTTTCATCACCTTTCTTTTTTGTTGAGAGGTTTGGAGAAATCTCATAAGACGTCATCAACGGAAATCCAAGTATCAGACGTGTTGGATTCACCCGGTCATAGCCTTTCTAAAGGTCTTTCTAGACGCAGGCACCTACCAACTAAAACTCCTACTCCTTTCTTGCAGCTGCTAATTCCTGGAATCCACCGTTAGGCATTGCGTCAGGAATTCCGCACTGTCAGATGCTAATATTCGCTGCTACCTGCTAGTTAATGGAGTCCAGCAACTTCACGCGCTGTCAAATTGGCTTTGTCTGTTCAATCAATTTCTATAGTTTGAAGAGGGCGCGCCAATTGTTTTCAAAATAAAATCGATTGTTACATGTCTAATTTCAAATAACAAACACATGGCCTGATTCTCGGAGTTTGCAGCGGTATTTTTGCGAGCGGTAGGCCAACAATTCGAGGCGCCACGTTTTTCCTTTCAGATTGGACCACCCTCGGCTAGTTGTAAATCTGTCAGAATAACCTTTATCTGGGTATTTCGAAGTTCTGTACAAAATTTAGTCACGCGGTAATCGCAGGCGCCAGGCAGAGGCAGAGGCATTAGGGTGGCACGGACGTCATAAAACAAATCGACTCGACGTTTAGATGTGTTTTCTTAGATTTTGTATACAGTCTGTCGCGTTAAAATCACGGGTACATGTACATTAACGGAAAAGGCAGATCGAATTACGCTCGAGTTGAAGTGTTTTGTTTTTGTCTGTTGCTGTTCCAATTCTGGCGTCATATTTCTGTGTCAACTCAAGAGGCTTTTGAAATGAAGTTAGAGAAACCAAATCGCAGACATCGGGAGACAGACGCATTCCTTATGACAGTTTGGAGCGCATAATTTATAGGTGTTTGTGAGAAAATGCAATCAAGGGCGTGGGCTAGAATTCAAATCAACGGTTACCATTGGTCGAAGTGATTTCAGAATTTCGCTTCAAAGTCCGAGGGGGTGTGTTTTAATTGTTTTCGTGGGAATAGGAGCCGCGAAGAAACGGACAGATAGCATTGAAGCTTTAGCGAGAACGGTTGATTTCCTTTCTAATTTGGCTTAGTTGTGTTTTTCCTTAGGCGCTTATAGTCTTTATTCATTTTTTTTGTTAAATCATTTATTTCGGTACGGTTAAAATACAGTGTTTTAAGATAGGCAATTAAACTAAACACGCGCACGTCGCGACGCGAGTGATTTAATCAGAGTGGTAGTGAGCGGAAGTGGGACACGGATTATACGGCTTGGGTAATTGACATTTATTTGTATTCCTTCAGCGAACCCTTGGTGGTAACAATTGCGTAGGGATAATTTGATTTGCATTAATTAGACTGAAGGGCAGTCAGGTTCATATTGACATTGCATTTAGATAACTTAATCAAACTATTTTATTTGCATTCCAGCGAGTATTAAAACTCACTAGTGACATTCATCTCAGAAAAATTTATTGGTCACTTTCTTTAGTTATTAGACCAATTCTGTAATTTAATCATTCAACAACTATTAACTATTCCCCGCATCTACCTGGGAATTCCATACAGTGTTCTTTTAGAAAACATTCTACCCTTGGGGATTTTCTCCGGAAATTTGAAACACTAAAGGTTGTTTTTTGATTTGTACAGGGAAGTCGCCAATCCCAATCACTGGCGTGAGGCAAGTTATATCTGCCGCTGAAATCACGTGTGCTAGCACAATTTAGCTCAGAAATCAAGACAATTAATTGTCATTACGAATTTCGTGGAATCACGAAACCAAACTATTTGCACTACATATTCCTAGCCATTTTTTTAACAAAGTTTCTTTTCACCCTGTATATGTGTGGGTCAAACTGTGGTCTTTGCCGAGAGATTTGTCGGTTAATTAGAAGCGATTGCCTAGAGATTGCAATGCCAAAACCACCCATAGTGGAGTGCAAACACAGTCAAACGAATTTCTTGCGCTATAAATTAATTAGCTAGGTTAGACGGCGAAAGAGCGACAGACAGAGGCTTCTGGAAAACAGGCAAGTGAGTAGAGAGTACTGTCCTCAAAGCAATTAATTAACGCTCTGGTGGCGTAGTAGAAGAAGTTCGACTCACTACACGTCACCGTTATTAATCAGGTTAGCTAGAGATAGGTATCCAACACTTCCCACGGGAGTCCCTGAAAAACAGGTGATTGCTACTGATTTACTTGCAAATTGATCGCTGAAGGCGGCATTTGTATCACATACTTCTCCAAAACATCTGATTAATTCACTAATTAACTCCATTAATTAAGTACACTGTGGTCCCACTGTGACACATTGTGCGTTGGTTTATTAAACAGAACAAGTCTTTGAGTACGATCAGAAGTGACGAACACTTGTACCAAGACACGAGTTAATTTGAAATTCAATTAATTATTAATCTAATTAAGGAGCAGAGCTCTCCAACAAATACCTGTGTAGACATTAAACCACCAACGGTGTGAATCGAAAGAAAATCGATCGCCTCGATATTCGAAGATGAAAGTTGTTAAACGAGTTATACTGTACTTTCTGAAAATCGTAATTTTTGTTTATTTGTATTGATTTCAAACGCCAGGGTTTTTCGCTCACGATATCAGATCCCACAGAGGCTGATATCAGGAGTTTTTCCCATTTTTTTGCAATAAATAATTAATTAAAGTTAATTGTTGCGTTTTATTTAAGGTGTCAAATTCCTTTTCTAAAGAGTTACGTACTGCTTCACCAAAAGAATCAGGTTATTGTTATTACGACGTAATTATTTACATTGTTTAATTACATTGACGGTCGGGCCAAAATTAGGAAATACTAGAACGATTAGCAACTTATCGCACGAGTTCCGAAGGGACATTCAACCCTAAATATAATCTAGGTCATTAGGACAGATAATAGCAGCCGGCCGGCAATAAAACCTTTGTCTCGAGTAGGTAGAATAGACAAAGGCCAGACGAAGGCATGTTAGTGGTAGTTTAACATTTGGTGGTCCTTCCCGGAACTCTTGGAAGATAAGTGCGCACCACCATTACCTAAGGGAACAATAAATTTCAATTGTTGTGTTTGTTTGGACAGTTTTAGTGTCTATTTACTTGTACGTAACAGTCAATAAACAGGGCTTAGTGGGCGCGTCACAAGTTCTGCCTTTGGTTCTCGTCCTTTGCCTTAGTTAACATAATGGTTCTTAACATGTCAGTCGCATGTTTCCAATCGTTCTCGCTCACAACCTCACAAGCACTATGTCGGGTACGTTCTCGGTAGAGATAATTGTCCTACATTTCCTGCTAGCCTCATTCCTTATTTCTTGCCATCTCTCACAGACAAAGACTGTATGTTCCGGCGAGTCTACGTCGTGGCAATGCCAGCAGGCATCGCTTTGTATTTTCCCGATTTTGTGGAGGTATGTCGCGAATATGCCATGACCCGTCAGTGCTTGCGTGATGTGATGGTCGACATCATCAAATTTCCTACTGCACGATTTGCGCAGATCCCTAATGAATGTCTTAGTCCAACCACGGTATACGTCCCAGGATCCTTGCCATGCTTCCATGAGCATCTCTCGAGTCTCTACAGCGGTTACTGTCCCTAGGTACTGTTGTGTCCTTTTCTCTGCTTTCAGCTTCACAGGTGGTAGAGCTGCTATCGCCAGAATGGCCTGAGTGGCGACGGTTCTGTAGGCAGAGGTAATACGAATAGCCATTTTCCTATTTACAGACTCGAGGAGACCCTCGTATTGCTTATATTTTAAGACCGGTAACCAGATGGGTGTCGCGTAAAAGATCGTCGAAAGTACGACTCCAGCCAGCACCTTCCTTTTCTTTGCACGGGGGCCGCCAATGTTTGGCAAGGGTCTTGCAAGTGCCATTAGGGATTCGTTTGCTTCCTCCTTTGTTCTATTTACGTGGACGGTCATTTTTAATTTATTGTGGCCAGGTCGTTCGCATATGCCAGCGATGCGCGCCAGTCTTTTGGCTGCTGTTCATATCGAATTAAGCTGAAAATTATTATAAATATTGTTTAAAAAAGGTTTGTTTTTCAATGTTAAATGGTCTCGAACTTGTACGACACTGTTAAACGCTAATAAATCAACATGAACTAACTCGCTCGGCGCTCTCTGTTTTTGATTTCGTTGATACGACTAAGTCAGTTATGTGCCGGCGCTTGTTTGTCTGAAACATCGGGATCGTCGCAAATAATTGAGAGTGGGGGTCGAGCTTTCGGCGAGCTCGTGCCCGTCACTGGCATATGCGATCAGCGTCACACCCTGTTCCACGCACCCGGTCCAAGGACCGAACCCTGCGGAACACCCCAGGTCATCGGCTTTTCGTCGGCCCTTGGCGTTCCAAGTAAGATTGCAGAATCCTTATTAAGTATTTTGAGATCCCTGCTCTGTTGAAGGCATTCACTATCTCCGACCAGGAGGTCGAATTTAAGGCATTTTCAATATCTAACGCTAGCATTAGGCAGAAGTGTCTGTGCTGGCATGCCGTGTTTTTGGTATCTTTTACGATGTTCGAGATCTTAAACAGGGTATCCGTAGTAGATCAGCCCGCTCTGAACCCATATTGGTGGTCGTGCAGGATCTCTCCGTTGTCTAACTTCTCCACTAGTCGCTGTTTGATGAGCGATTCCAAAAGTTTCATCACCTACTACGGCAAATATATACCAAATCTACAAGTAAAATGCGCAAAAAATTGCAAAAAATGGGAATGAACACGTCGAGAAGAGGTACTCTTTCAAAATAAAAAAAAAATTTGACTTCAAAAATACTCGTATACTTCAAAATACTCAAATACTTCAAGTATACTCTCGTATACTATGACGAGAAATTGCCCATTCACGTAACAAGCGATGTCTCCAACAATGGAATAGGTGCAGTTCTATGTCATAAATATCCAGATAATAAGTACTTTAAGGCCCATAGCATATGCATCCAGAACTTTCAATAAGGCTGAAAGGAACTACTCAACTATTGATAAGGAAGCTTTAGCAATCACCTATGCCGTACCAAAATTCAATCAGTATTTATAATATGGGAGGCATTTTACACTGCTTACCGAGCACAAACCACTGGAGCGAATTTTCAGCGAAAATCGAGAAACCCTAAAAATAGCCAGCAATCGTTTATTGAGGTGGACAATGCTTTTAAACAGTTAAGGCCGCTTTACAGTGCGCAATTTTCATTGCCTACAATAAATAATTGCAGGCGATTTGTATTGCACGCATGCGCAGTATTTGTATTTTGATCAACTGTGGCAATTTTTCATTGCATTGCAGAAAATAGCTCCGGATCTATTTCTCTTGCCTTGCAACGGCGATTCTGGTAAATTTGTTGGTAATTTGTGAAATACCAACTTCATAAAAATAAATAGCATATGTGACAACGATTAGATCGATTTTCTACCATTAACGCCGAACTTACAATAAGTATGCACAAAGCAGCACTTATTTTTTTCCGACAATTGTTGAAATACACTGCTACTTTAACACAAACAAATTTAATAAAATGATTGCTTTTTGGTAAGTTGTAAACTTGATGCTTGATTCATCAGCAATCTTTATTGCCATCTGTAAAGTGTTCCGCAATAAAAATTGCTCAATTCTTCATTGCTGCAATTATTTATTGCCGGCAATGAAAATTACGAACTGTAAAGCGGCCTTTATAATTATACGATAAATTATCATCCAGGACGAGAAAACGCAACAGCAGATGTATTATCACGTTTACCATTGCCAAGTACGAAGATGACAGATATTGAAGTGGGATTACCAGGAAGAGGACAACTGTTACACTTAAGAATAAGAAAGCTACCAATCACGAAACGGCGTCTGCGCGATAAAACGGAGATTGATGAAAATCTCAAACAAGTGAGTCACTACGTTCAAACTTACTGGCTGATAAAAAAACAGTTAACAGCAGAGCTATTAGCATTTTATGAAAAGAGAATAGAATTACCATTAGAAGAAGGTATTTTGTTTTGGAAAGGTAGGATATGTATCCAACCTTACAAAACCATCCTTGAAATGTTACATGACGGACATGTAGGCATGTCGGCTATGCAATCAATAGCCAAATTGCACGTATTTGGCATCATCTTGACAAAGAAATTATCACATTTGTTAAATAATATACGCTCTGCCAACAATCCAAACAGAATGACAAGAGTGTTGCATTGTATCCATGGACCGCATCTCCAGAACCATGGTGCAGAATATATCTAAATTTTGCAGGACCCTACAAAAGTAAGGTATGGTTAATAATTATTGATACTTACAATCGTTGGCTAGAGGTGATTCCTTTCAAGTACACAACTGCCAGCATAACTGTACGCGTTCTACAAGATGTGTTCGCGAGATTTTGGTTACCTAAGTTTATAGTTTCTGATAACGGACCTCAATTTATACCACAAGAATTCAAAGAATTGTATATGAAACAAGGAATAACGCACATAAAAGTAACACCATATCATCCTAAATCCAATGGATTTGCAGAACGTTTAGTGAAAACATTTAAAACTCGCATGGATGCTAGTGATCCAACAGAGAATCAAACGTTATAACTACAAAAACTCTTATTCTCATACCGAAATACATTTCAACGATCAATAAGAAGAACTTCGAATGAATAATGTTTGGAAGAACATTAAGAACGATTTTCGATCAATTGAGACCAGATGTATAACGTAATAGGGAACAAGCAAAATTAAACCTGTTTAAAAAACAGGACCCTATTCATATATGTACAGTAGATGTGGATGATATTTCAAAACGCAAACACGCAGATCAGTTATGTCCACGTATAACAGATTCAAAAATATTAACAGGAAGTGAAGAAAATACTGAATGTACATGTCCCTATTAGCAATATGGACCATACAGAAACAGGTTCAAAAACACCAGATATTCCTATTAGTGGCATGGACCATACAGAGAGAGGCTCAAAAACTCTGGAAGTGAACGGTGCTGACGAAGATAAGCACAGCGTACAAGAAAATGACAGGACAGCACATCAGGCAAAGGTAATGGTGCGAAGAAATCCACCAAGAGAGAGGCAACTTTGTTACAGTTCATTTCTTTCATTCCTGTTCTGAATACCCCCTGTATATGCATCGCCACCGCCCAGCCTTCATTTCTGTTCCGAACACGCCCTGTATATGCGAAATTCGACGTGTCGGATCATTCCTTGGACCGCGTCGTTGTACACATTGCAGTCAGTGTAGGAATACCCGTATTTCGCCGGCGTAATTTTCTTAAACTTTCGTTTTAGCATATTTCTATTAACAGGACCTTCATTTATTTAAACAAATTCATTTTATATAGGTAATCCCTCCTTAATTGAGTTCAAAATCGCGTGTATGTGAGGAATTGAACGAATTATAGCGAAGTTCTACTTCTGGACGCGTATTATGCGTGACCTTTGTCCTTTCAGCCGATTGGTTCCCGCTATTACTAAGAAAGTTCCCCGGAGGAAGGAATAGACGGTGTCTCGCTTGTTTAGAGTCCTTCCTTGTTTGTCAAACGAGAAATGTTGCGCCATTGTCAGAACGAAACTTGCCGTCTCTTGGGTCACACTCTTTTTTTCGTAAATATTTTTATGTGTGCGTGCCATTACATCGAAGGGATGTTAGTGCATATCTACGGCTAATTGCCGACTCTGATTAGACCCAGGTGTAAGACAGGAAAACCGCGTATCCCGTGGGTGTCACAGCTTCGCAATAGACCGAGGTAAGTTCCATACGCAGCAACTCTCGGTTTGACTTATGTGTTCGTTTTATTTCATTTCTTATAGGCTTTTCTCGTGAGCTTTTAGCGTAAGCTTTTATCGTGAGCTTTTATCAAAAGCTATCATCAATCGTAGGCTTTAATCTGGAACCTACATCAAGAGGTATTTCTCGTTTCTCTACGCGGAAGCCGGCACATTACAAAGTGCCGCGGCGGCATCGCCGCAAAGACACCGACAAACACGCCGAACATCAAAGGAATAAAGGTCGGAGCGTTTTGATTTCTTCTCGTAGTTTTGAGCGATATTTCGCGGATTTTATTTCCGATCCATTGCTTTAATTTTGTCGCAATAAAACTTGCAACTTATTGCATTCTCTTGCATTTTGTGGCATTAGTGACGATTTGAATTATTTTAAGATAGATATGTAGCGATTTCGGATCCGAAAAGTTAGGTAATAACGTATTATGTCTATGGTCTTGTTGTGTGCTTAGATCGATCGACTTGCGTTGAATTTGTTTTATTTTATTTTTATTTGTGTTTCTAGCAATAAAAGTGTTCATGTTTTGGACGTAACGTGTTTTCTTAATTTTTCACGCGTTTCCTTTCACAAAAAATTAAGTGGCGCCTGTTTTGGTTTGGCCTTCGCGTTTTGGTTAGAGAACCCCCCCCCCCCCCGTCCCACTGTGCTGGCTGGCAACATTGGAGTAAAGTTTCGCTCCAATGTAAAACTTCTGCCTATCTACGCAGGTAGGTAGCAACTTCCATAACGTTTTCAAGACTTTTTCATGGAAAACAGGAAATGTAGTAATATGAGAAGTAGTAGCCACTGATATAAACTAAATTAGATTTTTCTTCAATACTTGACTTGTCAAAGAAATTTGTATTTTTACGTTATTGTTAATAAATTGGCTACACAATTAAGTACCGTGCCTTCAAATGAATTCCTAATTAAAGTAAGCTGTGATTTTTTTATAAAGTTGGTGGTACGCAGTACAAGAGTGTCAATAACTGTCAATATCATATTATCTGATCATAACATCACATAAAAATGTGCAAGGTAAGCGCAAAACACTTAATTAATTTATTTCAAAACAACACTAAAGCTTAAAGCAGATGCTGAAATTGCTGTCCTTCAGCTTGAATGCACAAACGTACCCTGCGCTTCATGTTTTCAAAGTTCAAATGCGTTTGTCAAGTGTTGGGAGGTTATGTTAGCACGAAAAAATAATTTGACAACTGTCAGTGTTACAAACCTTTAGGAGAAAAAAGAACATTGAAATCAGAGCCTATTTTAATTTGGAATTTAATTGAATGCATGATAAAACTAACTATGATAGGTCAAAAAGCGATCGCAGGATGTCGCGGTTAAAACTTTTTATAACTAAATAGGAATACACCCTGAAGTTTTGATATTCTATTTAATTCAAAACCACTTAAGTTTATATTCTTAAACGTGTATTAATCAAAACGCTATTCCTTTAATATATTCTTGGTATTGTAAGAGCTTTCTGGAAATTCATATAATTGCCATTGTACCGCTCTAAAAAATAGTGCTTCTCTTGTTTACTTTCTTCTTCTTTTGAAGAATTATCTTATTTATTTTATTTGATTTCACCTTCGCTATTTTAATACAGAAAATTTTCAAATTGGTAACATTTTAAATATATTTAAAATGTAATAAGGCTTGGTTCATAAACAACAGAAAATTAACGATATTTTTCAGATTTGTGCAAACCGTAAAAATTTGACTATTTGGACGATATTTCTGTACCGATTCTTATTACTTGGCGCACAAATAATAGTTATTTATGTACCAAGGTGGCACTTTGTCGATAGAGTTTGTAAATTGCGAGCCAAGGCGAAGCCGCGGCGAGGAAGCAAACGAATTCGACAAAGACACTTTGCTGCCGTGGTGTATACAACATTTTTTCGACTTAACCATTTATTTTGAAGTGTTCAAAATTTGCAGATTTTGTATATCTATGTTTATAACTTCATAAATTTTTGAAAAATATATTTCATTTATTTTATAATACGTTAGGGTACGGTTACATCTGACATTTATTGCATGACATTTATGTCGGAGAGTAATGTAAACAGCGAAGACTTTCTGTCGGACATATATGTCTTCATTCTGAAAATATGTATCGACACATCTGCACGGCTATATGTAAACACTTTTTGAAAACACAAAGAATTTCTGTCTGATATTTATGTCGCTAGAGCTAGACACTTTATCGCCCTGCTGTGCGATTTAACAAATTAATGTAAACGTTGTTTTAGCAAGTTGTAATACTCTGAGACAAATTGCTCGAACTGACCAGTCGTCTACTTTTCCGTTCAGTATCTGACATATTGAAGTGTATAATGATTGTTTTTAAATCACGGGCACAACATGCGTCTGTTTCCTTTCGCAGCAATTTACAAGTTAAATGACATTTGAATGTCTAATTTTGGTCTAATTTCTCCGACAAAAATATGATTACTTATTATAACGAGCCCTGATATAAGGTCTGTTCCAATAACGCTTTCTGACGGTTTCGAAACCGTCAAAAGCATGCACTCATCAAAGTTTTACACTTGACAATGTTGTCAAAATTGATCATCATTTCGGTGGGCAACTGATTATGACGGTTTCGAAACGGTCAGAAAGTGATGTTGGAACAGAGCTCTAATACTATTTACGACGCGAACGGATGACTAATAAGTAATAATAACGCGGCGGCACGACATCGATTCTTTTCAAAATTGTTTCCTGTTTTCGAACTTGTTTCTTTCTATTTTTAACATATTAAAAAAAACTTCTTTTTTAGGTTTCCAATGATATTTGCTCTAGTAAATTATATATACATAGAATAAATCGACAAAGAAAAAATGTTGGAATCACAGAACATGGGAAAGTTTTTTTATATATTTCAGTTTTCATTATACACTGCGTTCGTAAAGTATGGAATAAATTCATTTTCTACGAAATAAACGATTTTTATGTAAAATCCTGAAACAGGTCGATTTTTAATTAATAAATGACATTATTTCAGTGGAATTTTGTATCTCCCCCTCCAACCCCCTCCGAGTGACAGTTGCACCTTTAAAATTTTTAAATGGAATGGGGGGTCATGTGATACCTCATTTGGAAGAGCTTTTCATTCTCTATTCAGCAGTAGAAGAATTTTTTTTAAATTCCTATTTTTTCTAAAAAGAATAATACATTGATGCAAAATTCTGCTAAAATAGTGTCACTTTTTAATTAAAAATCGACCTGTTTCAGGATTTTACATAAAAATCGTTTATTTCGTAGAAAATGAATTTATTCCATACTTTACGAACGCAGTGTATAACTAGTGTTATAATAAGTCTCATTATACAACCCAAATGAGTTACATAATATGTATAGCTATCATGAAACAGGTGTAGATAATAGTATATTATTATACAAGTTTCACAAGAAGGATTATTGTAACACGAGTGGGGTTGGGGTACGACTAGCGAAGCGTAGCGAGCTAGGAGTGCCCCAACGGAACGAGTGTTACAATGCCTCTTGTGAAACGTGTATAATATACTATTTTTTCTATTTTTCGTCACTTATTGAACAAAAATATGAAAAATACTGTCAAAAATTGGATCTCCTTAGTATATGGGGAATTTTAGTTGTAATGCGTGGCAACACTGAAAACCTTTCGTTTTAATCAAAAGTCACATTAACCAGTTATTAATTTGTCTTATCCAGCTTCATTGTGAGTATTCTGTTAAATAACAAATAAATAATGAGTTATTTTGTAAAATCTATTAAATATTTTCAATTAAAAATTGACTAAAATTTCCCCAAAAACAGTTTCACAAAGAGCTTCATTGTGAAACTGTTTTTGGTGTCACAATGAATTCATTGTGAACGCAAAGTAGAAAAATACAGTTATTTTTTGTATTATTTTGAATCATTATTATAATACAAGCAGCAGCCTTTCTATTTGATATTTTCATGATCACAGATGTAAATGCAAAACGTTGGTAGATATACACTTATCAATCATGAAATGAAAAGGTGAAGCTGAAATTTATGTCTGATGTTAATGTTTCTATGTAGATGTAGACTATTCATACATTTATCGTAATTTTCGGCGTTTGGCAATGTCTGTACATATATCTGTGATACATATATCGAGTAATTTCTGTAGTAATTTAAACCCTCAAACTAACTTTTTCGCCTAGCATATGTGAAGGTAACTCATATTAACCCTAAAAATGTGACGGAAAGTAAAATTTATCTGCCCTTGGGCTGCTAAACTCATAACAACACAATTTATAGTTCGTAACCTAGCGACACATTGACTTTCATTTGCGCGCTTTGACATTTCACAAAATTTTTCATTAAACGTCAGTTTTAAACAAAGTTTGAATTTGGTTTAGTGCTAGGCGAAAAACAGTTGTGTGTCACACATGCAGAAACGCATTAGCAGCCCTTAGCTATGAGCTGCTAGTGCCTAGTGCTCACTTTCTGCCCTTGTGACACAAGTACAAAGTTAAAACGCGAAGTTATAACTAAAAGTAACTTAAGTGACATCTCTACAGTTGCAACATTAAGTTGTCGTGAAAACGAAAATCGTTATTACTTGGGGCTAATTTCATAATCAAATTTAAAGGAGACTTTAAAATTAAAGTCACATTCAGATGTGTCAACAAATGTGGTTTCATATTTGTTTTGACATTTGAAAGTGACTTTAAATTTAAAGTATCCTTTAAATTCGATTATGAAACTGGCCCTAAGAGTAGGCAGGAATATGAATCAATTAAGAATGCTTTCACCAGCTACCCAGGTAAGTGTAAAAATGATCATTGTAAAATACCTCAGAAATTTTGTCTTTCAGGGGTGATAGGGGTAGTTGATGGGACGCACATTACTATTAAAGTTTCAAAGTTGCAACAGGACAGTTATGTAGACCGCTACCAAAATTATGCTATCAATGTTATGGCCATTTGTAACTTTCATAAAATTTTTACATACGTGTTTGCAGGCTTCCCTGGCTCAGCTCATGATTCACGTGTAAGTGTATAAACATAAACAAACAGAATTACAAGTGAAGAGAACTTAAAAATACATTTTAGGTGTTTGATGCCTCTTTATTTGTCAAAAATATCCAACGAAATGGAGCGCAATATTATTTTCCAAACAGGGACATGCACATCTTAGGAGATAAAGCATTTCCTCTTAGAGAATGGCTTATCATTCCATATAGAGACACACCGAACATAAACCAGAGAGAAGACACGCCATAATTACATGTTGAGTAAGAGTCGTATATGCATAGAACATGCTTTCGGTTTAGTGAAGGGTCGTTGGAGACGACTGCAATATATAAATTCTTACTCCATGGCAAATACTGTGGAAATAGCTAACGCAGCATTTGTATTACATAACTTCTGTTATGTCTTCAGGGATGAATAGGATGATCCAATTGTGGAAGTCGATAGGAGGGAAATTTTATATGTTGATCGAGACAGAGAAAGGAGACATCTGGGAGAAATAAAAAGAGACCGTATTTGCCAGATGCTTAACAGAGCATAATCGTTTATTTATGATTTATAACAAGAAAATAAATGTGAATTCCAAAATATCTGTTTCAATGTTAAACTATTAAAACCAAAACAAAACCTTAATTCTAAATCAAACAAATTTCTACGAATATTCTAATTGAAATTTATCAGTATAAAAAAAAAAGTTAGTCTGACCCTTCAGATGAATCTGATGGAAGACGATGTCTTTTTCTTCCTCTTTTCGCTAGGTTCTACATAACAGTTAAAAAAATTTCCCTTTGACTATGGGTTCGCTCAAACTGTTCTCTATTTAGATCATAAAGCCTGTTCATGTGGTCATTCATTTGCAGCCTCGATGTTTGAATTTTGTTTGAGAGATTTGCTAATATGAGAGATGTTTTACTTGATGGTTTAGTCTCTGTGCGCTTCTGAAACCGCTCTTTAATCAACTTCTTAGAGGGTTGACTGCTTTCAGACTTTTCCTTTATTTCCTCTTCTGTGGATAGCACTTCACGCGAGTTCTCATTTTTCTCCTGCTTCTGAGTATTTTCCTCGTCTCCTGAGGGCTTTCAGAATCCAATAAATTTGCTGGGCTACATTTATCTTTACTTCCTAAAAACGACATTAATAATTCCAACATGATAGATACGTGAAAATAACTTACTTGCCTAGCAATGAATGCAACAGCTCATAAAAAGGGGGAGATTCCTTATATTCTGCTCCTGTTATATTTACGTGGTTCTTGTAGGTAATGTATGTTTTTTGCAAATTATTGAATTTATTCAAACATTTTTTTCCCGGGTCTGGACCTAAATTGTAGCCTTTTTGCATCAATTCTTTTGCTATTTTATTAAAGATCACAGCATGTGACTTTTTCTTGTTAACAAACAAGGGATTGTGGTATGGTCGAGTGATAAGACACAAAGTGGTTAGAAATATTAGTCTTTATTTGCTTTAGTATAAACTTTCAAAATTCAACTCAAAAATTGAACATAAACAAATTGTCACTTGTTTTTGTATATACATACACACAGTGTCGCCGACCTGACCTAACTCAGTCATACCACATTTCCCCCTCGTCTATGGAAAACTTCGTCTCTTAGCCTGATAGGTGGTCTTCTAGTCCTTGGTGGATTTCTTCTAACTTCAGGAGTAGGTGTTTTAGAAATACTAGGACCTTGCAACAATCTTTCATCTTGTCCTTCTGGCATCGGTGTGGATGAAGTTGAAGTTGATGGAATGTCTGTTGGGGATTTGTCTGGTATGGTTATTGCTGGTGGGGTATGATGTAGAACTGGAGTTTCTGCCTCTGGTGTGATGAAACGCTCTGTCGTAATCTTGCGAGGTCTCATTTGATCAGCGTGTTTCCGCTTGGGTGTTCCATTCACATCCACAATGTATGGCGACGTAGGTGCAGTTTGTTCTATAATTCTTCCGGGAGATGAGCCTTTTGTAAGGGATTATTTACCCAAACTGGATCGCCTTTAGTATAGGTGATGTCTCTACTTCCTTTGTCATGAATTCGCTTTTGATTTAATTGAGCTTTTTCAATGTTTCGAAATAAATCGGGTTTTAACTGGTCAAATATGGAACGTAATGGTCTGCCAAAAATGAGCTCGGCTGGTGTACGTCCTGTTGAACTTTGGAATGTATATCTGTAAGAGAACAAGAATTATTGCAAACGATGTTCTTGATTTAATTTGAAGTCACTCGCGCACATTCTATCTTTTAAAATCTTTACAGCGCGTTCCGCAAGTCCATTAGTTTTGGGTGATACGGTGTAATTTTAATGTGTGTAATGCCATTTCGGTCACAAAACTGTTCAAACTCGTTAGACGTTAACTGCGGTCCGTTGTCAGACACTATGAATTTTGGAAGTCCGAATCGCGCGAACACTTCACGTAATGCCGTTATAGTTGTATCGGATGTAATGTTTTTCATAGCGAATAACTTCTAACCACCGACTGTACCCGTCAATGATTATTAACCACATTCTTCTTTCGTAAGGTCCACGCAAAGTCTATGTGTAGACGCGACCACAGGTTCTGGCGGTGCACTCATGAATAAAGTGGCATGTTTCTATCATTTTGCTTCGATTCTGGCAAAATGAACATGTCACATGGTCCACTATGTCAGCGTCGATGTTTGGCCAATATACATGAATCCGTGCCATGGATTGCATTGCTGTAATTCCTGGGTGACCATTATGCAGCATCATCAGAATATCTTGACGTAATGTTGATGGTATGCACAATCTTCCTTTCCATAATAGAATATTCTCCTCGACTGAGAGCTCTTCTCGTTTTTCATAAAATGACAACATTTGTTCTGGTATTTCCTTTTTCTCTGGCCAATAGGTGTTGATGTGTTTGATAACAGTCCGAAAAATTTTATCAGAGAGAGTTTCTTCTTTTAATTTTCTTTTCCTTATTGGCAAATGATGTAGTCGTAAATGCAATAATTGACCTCGATGTGGTAATCCAATTTCTTCCTTTGATGATGTTCCGGTGTCTTTTAGAGGTAATCTAGACAAAACATCTGCTGGAATATTCTCTTTTCCTGGTTGATACTCGATCGTGTATAAGTAACTATTCAAAGTCATTGCCCATCGAATAAGTCTATTACTTGCAATTTTGAGCGTTTCCTGTGTTGTCGAAAATTCTTTCTAACGGTTTATGGTCTGTTAATAAGGTAAATGTCGACCATAGAGGTATTGATGGAACTTCGTTACTGCGAATACAATTCCCAATGCTTCCTTGTCAATAGTCGAATACCTCGTTTCTGTTTCGTTAAAAGTTCTTGATGCATAACAAAGCGGTCTTCTTTCTCCATTAGGTAACTCATGGAAAAGGACTGCTCCTGCACCTTTATCGCTTGCGTCACTTGATACTATTATCGGTAAATTTGGGTCATAATGAACAAGGGTGTCAGATGACGTTAACATATTCTTCAATGTCGTAAAGATATGTTCGTCTTCTTTCGACCAATTCCATTTAATTCCTTTTTTCAGATGTTGATATAAAGGTACACATTTCACATGTAAGTTTTGAATAAATCGTCCATAATATGTAATAGATCCTAAAAATGATCTTAGTTCTGTCACATTTTTAGGTGAAGGCATTTCTTTTAAAGCTTTTATGTGTTCTTGTGTCTTCGTTGTCTATAACATGACCTAAAAAAGTGATACTCTTTTGAAACCATTTGCATTTGGATTCTTGTGTTCGTAATCCTGATCCTTGTAGACGATTCAGAACTTCTTTGACACGTTGTAGATGTGTTTCTTTGTTTGGAGCTGTTATTAAAATGTCGTCTAGATAGCAGACTACACCGTCAAGTCCGAATAGTATTTGGTCCATTGTCCTTTGGAATAGGGCAGGTGCGAAAGATACTCCAAAAGGCAATCTTTTGTAAGTAAAGTAACCGCGATGTGTTGCAATTACTAAATATTTTCGCGAATCGGGGTGTACTTGCAGCTGTAAGTATGCATCTTTCAAGTCGATTTTGAAAATATTTTCCCCCACTTAGTTTTGCCGTAATGTCTTCAAAACGCGGAAGAGGATAATTATCCGTTTAAACGTATGAGTTAATTTGTTACACGAAAATCACCGCAAATTCAGATGCTTCCGTTTGATTTTATGGCTACAACTATGGGCGAAGCCCATTCAATTGGTGTATCAGTGGTATTTACAGGTTCAAGAACATTTTCAGATACAAGTCTGTTTAGTTCCGCTGTCACTTGATCCTGTAGCGCTAATGGAACATTTCTGGGCCTGCAAGCTTTTGGTGTTACTGCGGCGGGTATATGAAATTTTGCCACGTGTCCGTTTATACTTCCAATATTTCCCTGAAATAATTCTTTGTATTCCTCAAGTAATTTTATCAGATTGTCGGTATCTGGTGTGTTCACGTCTGCTCGTACTGTTTTAGTTGGAATAGCTTTTTCCTTAATGTTACATAATCTTGCGCCTGGTGGTAGGGGGTACATTGAATTTTAGACACCAGTCTAATCCAAATAATGGTATGTCGTCTGACTTAACAATGTAAAGAGGTAGTTTCAATTGTTTATTGAAAACTATTTGTACTTCAGCAATACCTAACGTTTCAATTTCTACGTCAGTGTATGCGATTAAATTTGTTGTCTTTTGAATCGGGGTTTTCCCAATTTCGCCAAATAGTTGTCCCTACTACGGAATGTGCGGCTCCTGGATCATATAGCATATCTATTTTGATGTTGTTTATGCGTCAGCAGTAATCATAACTCTATTTTCGGATTTAATTTTTCCGAATGTTTGTTGTGTTAGTGGACGAATAACCATCCGAATCGTTATCGCTTAGGTTTTCGCCTTCCCGCACGTTACATGCTTTCATTTGCTTCGTCCGTTCGTTCCGTTTTCGAACTTGTGCTTTACCGGTTGTAATGCAAACTTTCGCAAAATGATTCAATTGCTTACATGCAGAACAGGATTTACCTTTCGCCGGACAATCGTTTTGGTTTTTATGTGACTGATTTCCGCAATTTAAACAAACTTTGTTTGGATCCAACTGTCGTGTTATGGATTTGTAAATTAAATTGGGCGTATTTTTGTTTGGTTTTCGGTTTCCTTTGAATCGCGTTTGTATTTGGATGTGTGGGTGTATGCTTATATGTCGATAAACGTTGTGTCGCTAAGTCTGTTTGTTCTAAGACCAAGGCTGATGCTTTCACATCTTCTAATGTTGTAGCGTTTGTTTGATGTAACTGAATAAGTTCTTTTGCCAGCTTGTTACCTAAACCAATGACTAGTTGATCTCTAAGTCGTTCATTTAAATTATTACCGAAATCGCATCCTCCTGCTAAACTTCGTAAAGCCGTTAAAACTGCGTAACTGTTTCGTTGTCTTGTTTCCAACGAGCAGCAAAAGCAACTCTTTCTGAAAGAATGTATGTTTGTTTCCGTAATTTCTCTGTAGTACGGTTACGATTTCTGCATAAAGACTTATCAGTAATATTGCTGGGTTTGTAATAATCAATAAGCATTTTAAATGGTTCTGGGCCTACCTTTGACAGCAGCAAATTGCGTCTCATAGTACCTGTCTCCGGTGTGTCTAATCCATGTATTGCTAATTCCATCTCGAAACGTTGTATGTAATATTCCCATTCCTCCTTATCTTGTTCAAATTTGTCAAATTTGAAATTCCTTACGTCGTTTGCCATTTCTTTCACATACGGAGCACCCGTACTTCGTCAGCACTTTTTTCTTCAATGTATCAAATTGTATTTATTTACAGTAGCACTTTTATCTCGTCGCCAAATATGTGGTATGGTCGAGTGATAAGACACAAAGTGGTTAGAAATATTAGTCTTTATTTGCTTTAGTATAAACTTTCAAAATTCAACTCAAAAATTGAACATAAACAAATTGTCACTTGTTTTTGTATATACATACACACAGTGTCGCCGACCTGACCTAACTCAGTCATACCACAGGGATCATATTTAATTCGTAACTGTAAGAAATCTTCAGTCGCTTTTGTGTCTATATGATCGAGTCTTCTTTTTGACCAGATGATTTCTGTTGCAGATATACATGTAGAGCTTAGATTCTGTTGCACAAAACCTTGTTCTTTCAGGATGTTTTCAACGACCTCATACCCTTTTACTGGATCTTAAAGAAGATAGAGCCTACCATAACACATTCATGCAACCATTAGCAAAAATAATTACTTACCGTTTAAAATAATGTTCGCGTTATTAATGTCAACGATTATTTTATAATCATGCCCTTCGTGGACCACATCTAATTCCACTAGGTTCTCCATTAAATCGGACCAAATTTAAATTTGAATTTAAACCTCAGATTTAAATAGTGACAGTTCTATGACGTCTATAACGTTGCTCTTGACCAATGTTATTACTTGACTGAAACTGAACATGGCAGCACTTCCGGTTAAAGTTAAAACTTTATCCGCGAAAACGACTTTTTGCTATCAAAGTTATAACAAAGTTACAACTTTACTATCGCGAAAACTCGCCTACAATATACTACTGTGTCCGACATCTGACACTTATGTCTAGATAAAAATGTCAGATCTAACCGTACCTTTATAGACGACGTTGGCGTTTCGTTGACACCAAAAGATGCGGCGCGAGCGCAAAAATGTTGTTACTTTTGAGTTGATTTGAATAACAAATTAATTTGACATTTAATTGGATTCGACGATAATGCAGGCCATGATGCAGGTAATGCTTTTTACAAATTACCTAAAAGGAATTAAAAATCATACCTACTAATTGATCCAAAATAAAAAGATTTCAACAGCATTATTGAAAAATAATCAAATGTAAAACAATTAATTGGTCATCATTTATAGATTAACAATAATATTAATTAAAATCGATTAATGTCACTTCAGAATAGATCGAAGTAGGCTTTGCCAGAGTCAGGTAAAATATTTTACCTGCCTAGGCAGGTAAAGTACCGCTTTCTCTACTTGAATGGGTATGGTAAAATTGTACATTCGAATGTGGTCGAAAAAATAATTTTTCTTTGAAAATTCATTCCATTTTGGAAGTATGTACATATAATAATATTTTTATTGATTTTGAATCATTCGTGATTTATTTCTGAATGAGATGGGATTAGCATTCACCGGATATTTATGTTTATTTCAATGGAACGATTGAAATAACTCAGGACGGTGGCAAAAACCAAAACTGTAGAAGTAAAATTAGTTTTTCGAAAGCAATCATGTATATAGAAGAGAAATACAAATACGTTTTATAAATTTGCATCCGGATGTCAATTTAAGGCGATTTAGCAGTTAAGTTTTGCAACTGTCCTGAGACGTTCTTTCTCACTTCATCTAAAATTGTTCGACCGAAAAAAAAAGTGCACGAGTTTACAGATTGCCGCTTCCAGTTTAATTTGGCAGTAACGAAACCAGTCGTTATTATTAAATGAATTGTAAAACTTAGACAAATTATAGGTCCGAACGAAAAAAAGCGCACCTGTTTTTCGCTGACGCAATGTATTTTCCTGGCAGAACGCAATGCCCTCTGCTTTAAGGCTCCGCAAATCTTAATTAAAATGAAGGAGTCGACATATATTTCACTTTTATGTGCAGATTTCCAAAATACAATTCGCGCCAGTGATTTATTGAAGACAAGAATTATGTTTACAAAAATTGTTGCGTTATCGGTAATTATTTGAAAATGTTGATTATTATATTGCCAATAAATTAAGGAAAAAGAACTGAAAATTTGATTTTAGAATACCTACGCCTGAAAATAAATTATGATTAAAAAAATGTTTGACTGGGCAAGTATTTACACGAAATATATCGTGAGTCTTTTATACAGAGTGATTCGTGAGGAACCCTCCATATTTAAATAATGTGTTTAGGAGACCACAACAAACAAAAAATGTCTAGTAAACATATGGTCAAATGTCAATCCGTACTGAGGTATTGTTCAAAATTGTATTTAATCAATTGAAAACATAAAAAACATCTTTACAACAGAAATTACGTTTTCACTAAATTTAGCAATATTTTAAGAGAATTTAACTAGAAAATAACTGTTACATTTATTTTAGCGTTCATTAGTTAAAACAATTATTTTCTAGTTAAATTCTCTTAAAATATTGCTAAATTTAGTGAAAACGTAATTTCTGTTGTAAGGATGTGTTTTATCTTTTCAATTGATTAAATACAATTTTGAACAATACCTCAGTAAGGGTTGACATTTGACCATATGTTTACTAGACTTTTTTTGTTTGTTGTGGTCTCCTAAACATATTATTTAAATATGGAGGGTTCCTCACGAATCACCCGGTATATCTGAACTGAACATATATAAATATTCCTAATATCCATTCACTCTTTTTCCTCGTCTCAGTAGGCCGTGTTCTCGTTTCGTTAAGTTGCTGGCCTGAATTTTGATAGATGCCAGAATCTGACATTAAAAATATTAATGACAATTCCACACCACTAATCTGACTATGTTGCCAAATATTATACGAAGGAGCACCGACTCTGGCACCGTGAAATATACACTACAGTCGAGCTGGCAACAATGTCTCCGTCAGTGGACTCAAATTATAACCATGAAATTAAAAATAAACATAACCGTTTCATCTGACGTCTATGTTTCATTGTGATACCAACAAAAATGTCACCCTAACTCGCTTACTGGGACGAGGAAAAAGAGTGATTGGATAATATGTTCAGTTTAAAAAAAACATGTCAATGCTTTGCAGGATATGGAAGTAATCTCCTAGCAATTTTCAACAAAATAGATGTGCTGTCAGTGTTAATTATCACAGTGCAACAATGTGAGGGTCAATTTTTCTGACTGGCCTCATTCCAAAAAAAATGAATAATTCGGAAGTAAAACAAAATACATTTCACGGGATTTACTGAGTTTGGCTCATTTAAGCCATTTTTTAAAGATAGAAGTTAGCCATTTTTCCTTGGGATTGAACACTTAACGGTAGAATTTTTTGTTTTCGAAAAAGTATTTGTAAAGTACTTTTGGTACGAGAAATTCATTTTTCACATTATTTTGTCAAAAAGAATATTTTTGAGAAGTAAATGTTCATTTTCTTTAAATTTATTTATCAAAAATACTATAAAAACATTAGGAAATTAAAATAATTAGAGGAAATCATAAATAAATTTTTCCGACGGCTCTCTAAAGCGACTTTTACACTATTTGATTTTCCATTTAATTTTTGATTTCACAAAAAAATTGCACCTAATTACTATTACATTTCTGAAATCAAATTAAAAATCAGATAGTGTAAAGCGGCTTTAAGAAAGTGCCCAATGTGCCCATAATCCATATCATTTAATCTAGCAGTTAGCAATTTTGAACGTATGATTCAATTCCTAACACACACGAATATTAGGAATATAAAAGAGGTTGTAGAGGTGTCTGGCATATTGGATGCGATAGTCCTGTAAAGGTGCAAAGAAAACGTATGTCGTGATTAACACACAACTTTAAATTAGCATCTGCTATATGGTTGGAAATTTATTTTGAAATGCTGCTAAACTGTTTGACATATACTGCAGGACAAAATTATAACCGCACTAAAATTCTTGTCATAATTCGCCTTATGTGGGAGAATTTAGCTGGGAATTTTTTTGTTGAAAAAAATTTTTAAGAGAGCTTATCATTTCAACGTTAACAAACACAACTACAAAAATAAATGAAAAATTGAGAGAAAATTTGAAAAATGTACTTTTTTCGGTGAGACTAAACTCTAAGTGCGGTTATAATTTTGTCCCGCACTGTATTATGCAATAATACGACTTAACAATAAAAGCTTCTTGATTTGCAGTGTATGTTATTTTAAGGGCCGATCTTTCCATCTGCTAATAAAGTTCTCAATAACGTTATTTGCCGAATAACTCGATTTTTATGAATTGTTTCCATGCTTTCCATTGTTAAAAAATTCCTAGTTTTCACTTTAATATCGATAAAATTGACCGCGCAATTGGCTAACGCTTCATACTGATTAAAACTCCTGTCATTAGACAATATTTCGACAACATACAAAATAGGGGGGCATACTCTTTAATCTAGAATTTTTATTTTTGATAAATATAGTGACTTTCAAAAAGTGTGCTACAAATGGGAATTTTTTTTATTATCGGTTTTTATAAAAATTTATTGACGCAGAACGCTTCTGCATCCCTTAAAGTCAAATTGGAAAATGTCAGATGAAATTTATCTTGAACGGTATACACCGTGGATACCGAGAAACGAAGACGGCTTAAGAGTAAAGTACCCTTATTTTACAAGGTACAGCAAAATATTATAAGAATAAGTTGTTCAGAATTAAAAGTTATAGCTAAATATAATTACAGCCTTCTATCTCAAAAATAAAAAATCACAATTTATTGTGAACCACTCTTTATTCACACTACATTAGGAAATACTGGTTGGATTAAAGTGTCCGCCAAAGTAATATGAATAGGATAACACGAAATTTGTTCTTATTTCTCAATTATTTCATTTGGTTCTGAGCAATTATTTGAATGCGTTCCGAAACCTTGTGCTTTCTTGTAGTGTTCAATTTCAAGGAAAAATGGCCAACTTCTATCTTAAAAAAAAAACGCTTAAATGAGCCAAACTCTCCAAATCCCGCGAAATGTATTTTGTTTTACTTCCGAATTATTCATTTTTTTCGGAATAAGGCCAGTCAGAAAAATTGACTCTCACACTGAGAAAAATGGGACTAAAGAGTACGTTTATATTATGAAGAATTCCGAACATTTTATTCGGATTCGCGTTAAAAAGCGACCCAGCGTACTACTGCAAAATTAACACTATGTGGTTTGTTGTTTAGAGTATCATTTCCTGTCATGATAAAATTACCGGAGTAACTAACAAAAAGTCAGACATGACACTTTATTACTAATTTATTCAGCATAATATTTCAATATGGTTTATTATATTTTAACACTACGTATTATGTAGAATGATAATTTTACGTTCTTAAACTTAAACAGTTTCATTGTGCTAAGAATCATGATTAATTTAGAGTAAGATGGATCTTATAACATGACAGCATTATACTTTTACATTATACTTTTATTTTATCGATGTGGAGTGATGTTTTATCAAAATCGCAAAATTCCATTTTTCTCAGTGCACATTGTTGCACTGTGTTATGAAATGTCATGATTTAAATCCCAAAATCTTACGAAAATCTTTGTAAGTATAAGATAATTGCTTAACACATTGTTTAAAACGTGAACATTTCGAACATTTATTACAGTGTTTTTGTTAACAAAATAAATCTTAAAATTACTTTACTGAAACTCGTTTTCTTTCATCATAGGTAGCTGGTATATCCTTACAATGCATTGACTCGTTTTCATTAACACTATATGATGTATAACTTCATTATTTTAAATGGAACACCCTATGTTTTATAACGAATTTGAGCTTGTCAGGTTATTTTAGGGTAAGTTTGATAACTTTTATAATTAATATCTCTTTATAATTCATATCTACTGCGGTAGATACCTTCCACTTAGCTTGTAACAGTACCGCAATATCTGCTTTCTAACTTTATTTTTAAAAAAATTGCATTGAAATCCCTATGGTGCATAATCAAAGTGAACCGTTATATTGTGAGATAGTCGATATTCTTATTCATTTATTAAAAACTTCAATTTTGTACAGATTGTTATGCAAAATAGTTATTGTTTATGCCACTTCTATCGAATACAATTTTTAGCATCAAAATAGATCTCAGCCGGGATCATTTTTCTGCTATGATATATGTATTAAGCAGTTACTAGTCAAAGATTTATGGACAGAACTTATTTAAATCAATTCCTACATCTAAAAGGCTCATAAATGTCTTGCGCATGATACTCGCAGTATTGGAGCCACTTTTCATTGTCATTTTAAAAAGATCTTTTTCGAAATCCGTGTGAAAGACTTTTTGCTTTTAGCAGGCGCTTGTCGTTTCCCGTATTCGCTTTTACTTAAGTCAAAATTCCTTCAATAGGTAGTGCTTGAGGTACATTTGGAGCACTAATTGTTTCTTCCACAAATTAGATATTTTGAGGCTTCTTCTGCAGTAAAATGACAGGTAGCCATGTCCGGCGAGAAGACAACATCAGGTCCAGAAATAAAGGAAACAAACCTCTCTTTGACATATTCTTTTAAATAAGTTTTTTATTTATGGTACCTTCAGAAATGGACGGCTCTAAAACATTCCCTTTTTCGTCTATGGCTTGTCACACTCTGTATTTCTTTAAAAAATTCTTAAATTTCAGGGTACATTTAATTCAATTTTCAACAATTCTTCGAGAAGCCGTTTTGACTCTCGACTTTTGATCCTTCTTATAATGAAGAACTGACTTTCTTAAATAACTTTTATGCCCGATTGCACTAACTTTTTAAGTAGAGCTTAAATTTAAGTGATGTTTAGACTATGACATTATTTATAAATTTAACAAAATGTTAGCCACATTCTAATCGAGAGTTAAGTTGAAGTTTAAATGTCAATCAGAATGTATTTGACATTATACTGACCATACGTAAATGTCATATTCTAAACGTAACTTAAATTTAAGCTCTGCTTAAACAGTTGGTGCAACCAGGCATTAATGTTTTTACTTTAATTTGGTGTAAGTAGCAGCTGCATTTTTTTCTGAAATATTTAGGTCCTTGGAAATCTTTCGAATTCGACGTTCCAAGCTCTTCGATTTTCAAAAACTGAACGACTTGCAGCAACGAAATGCAGCATCCCGCTTAGTTCAAACTTTGCCGCTAGACCATATAAACTTGACTCTGATAGTCCCTCGCCAGCATAATAAGAAACGGTATCCAAAGGTTTTATAGTAACGAAACCCTTTCAGTGAACTCTTCCTTTTTTTCCCGCAACATTTCGCAAACGATTTTTAAGCAGTATATTATTAAAACAAACCACGAACAAGTTGTTGTTGTATCTTGATTTTTTAAAAATATCTGTCATTAATTAATTACTACTTACCGACCGAAATTTGATATGGTAACGTGTGCCATGATAGAAGAGTCCCTTGGTATTGGATATGAGTCAGTTTCAAGAATTTTGCATCAAGAATTCAAATTGTATAAAGTTTTGAAAAGCTTAAGTCGCGACATCGTGCGATCGCTTTTTGGCCTAACATTGCATTAGGATTGACAAAATGTAAAAAGTTTATTGCTGAGTGTCACATAAACTTACTGAGGAACAAAAGGCCAAGTGTTTGCAAATCACCGTGAAACCCTTACATTTTTATCAGAAGTGATGAGACTTATCCCGTTTTACGATCATCCAACCCGTCAGGAGACTAAAGTTTGAAAAAAGTGATGCTTGCTGTGTTATTTAGAAACGATATTGGTAAAAGCTGTCAGACTAGCAGATCAGAAGGCAGTAATTGCAAGTTGATACACGATTTGTCTTCATCAGGTCCTCCAGGAACTTACGGTGAAAGGGTTACTAGCACATCACAATAAAACGTCTGCCCATACCCATCGTATTCTCCGGATTTAGCTATGGGTGACTTCTGGCTTTTCTTTAAACCGAAAAGTCATTTAAGAAACAATCGCGTCACGTTGCTTCAATTCGAAGGAAGAAGTGTGATTTTATGTACCTTAGAAAGAACAGACTGACATTTTTCATTCGAGGAGTGGAAACGAAGATTACAAAAGTGGATTGATTCACTCTGAAGGAGACTATTGAACTTGAATAAGAAACGTTTGAATTGTCACTGTACAGGCTGTTACAAATTTGAAGCTCACTATTGGGATCTCGAAACGGCAAGAGATACGAAGTCGGTTAAATTAGGGCTAAGATACGTATTTTGGTGCTGAACAATAATCCGTTTTAAAAATCCATCTACGATTTGTAGTTTCAGAAATATTTTCAAAAAGCTGAAAAACGTAATTTTGTTTTTTTCTGAAGTTAGTACTGAAGGGATCACAACAAAATTAATACATTCTACAGGCACCTTTTTCAACTTTTTTTGATGATATCATTAGATTTTACTTAAAACTTTTCGTCTCTTTCTGACTAACGGGTGGAACGAAAGTTTCGGGACTTTCCCAAAAACGAAATGTTACGCTTTAGAAAAACTTTAATTAATTCAATTCTTTGCATAATAATTAACAAGGTCTAAACTTCTTAAACATGACTCAAAATAACATTCAAAGGTCTAAATTGTTCAATTCGATGCAATTTTGCTCGGACGCCTCGCATAAGAAGTTGGCAAGATTCAACGTCAATGTCTCTAAGTTTAGTTCGGATTCTATTTCTTAACTGATCCCCAGTTTGGGCTTCCCAACCATTCTCGTAAACTTTCTGAGTCAATAAAGCCCAAAATGTTTCAAATGGCCTAACTTGAGGCACGTTTGGTGGATTTTGCGCGCGAGGCACAAAAGGTATGTTGTGCACTTCCAACCACTGCATTGTTTCTCGGGCATAATGACTTGAAGCTAAGTCTGACCAATACATGATTTCATCGTTTTGGTGATGCAGATTGATAAAGTCAACCAATTTTGGCAAGCAACGTTCTCAACAAAGACTGGCGATTGCCGCTTCTCCTCTTACATTCCCTATGTAGGGGCTAGAAACACTTGCCTCGGAAATAGCGCACCGGAGTAATACTTTCTCTGGAAATTTGGTTTTTGTCTTATATTTTACTTCGTCAGGAGCTTCATCAATATTTCTTGTGTAAAAACCAGAATCACCAGGAATTTCCGCATGAGAAAGTGGAAAATGTTTTTCATCATCCATAATGATGATTTTGTTTCCAGCAAAATGAATATTTTGCAACATTTTGCAACAACTTTAAGGAACAATGGTATGTGATATAAATAAACAAAGTAACCACGGTAACGCTTGGCCATAGTTTACTCTTCAAAATTGTTTGTCAAATACACAGCCGATAAAAATGTTTTGTCCCAAAACTTTCGTTCCACCCGTTATCATCAATTTCATTTTTTCTTATTGGTGCCACATTGGCTTCTAAAACCATTAAATAGACCTATTTTTTCTGATGCTTTTCCATATATCACACGTCCCTATTTAATAGAGTGAAAGAGTTATAAATGCAAAAATTGTTGAAAATAACAGTGCAAAGAAAGATATGTTATGCTGTGAAGACAAAAACAAAAAAGTTAATTACAATGTAATTAAGAGCTAATAAATCTATCTGTTGTTCGTTTTTTGCATCGTAATTTTATTTCTGTTGAATTGCTCTATTATAGAGGATTGTATTAAAAGTAATAAAATTCTTAAACATAAATTATAGTGAGAGTCTGAACTAATAAGTTAACTTATTATTAAACATAGGAGTAAACTTTCTTACTCAAGAAAGACATAAGCTGGATGGAATTAATAATAAAAATGAGATTTTTTCGTGAATTTACACAACGTGACTCAGTCTAAAAACTCGCGAAATTAATTCAGCAACATAAAATCTCTATCCACGCAAAAATTGCTTGGTACGACCAGGGCGGCAAAGTTTATTTTTATTAGTTGAAACCTCTCTCTGGAAGTTTTCTATTCGTTGCAAGTCGAGGCGCGCCAGTGTTTGACGTCTTACACCTAACAATATCCCAATTTCTAGCCGTTTAAATATTTCTCACTTCTCGGGCTATAATTTTTGTTTGAGATCTTACGAGTGGGGGGGCCGTATATAATTAGATCTTTTCAGTAATTTTAACAGTGTCAGTTAGTTTTCAATCTCCTCGGTCATCCCACCTGCAACCAAAATGGTAAGTCATTTTTGAAATTATTTTCTAATTTTCTACGTTCTTTATTCAAAGTAATTATTTATTTATGTGATTTATTTGAAAAATATTTCCAAGTTATGGTAAATTAAGCACAAGATTTACTTTTTAAAGTTTCTTTCTTGATTCGTTTCTAACTAAAACCAGTTGTACTCAAAAATATTTAATCACTGATTTTTATTAACTAAGGAGGAACAAGATGCTCAGAAGATGGCCATAATGCGAAAAGCATTCCAAATGTTCGATACGACCAAGAGTGGCTTCATCGATACATTGAAAATTTCTACGATTCTCAACACAATGGGCCAATTATTTGATGATAGTGAACTCAACAGGTTGATATCTGAAAATGATCCAGATAAATCTGGAAAAGTTAATTTCGATGGCTTTTGTATGATTGCCTCACATTTCTTAGAAGAAGACGATGATGAATCTACTCAGCAAGAACTGAAAGAAGCATTCAGGTACTAATATAAAAATGTATTAATGTATACTAATAAATTTTGCAAGTGATTTAATTTCTATTGAAAACATGCAGAAAATTATTACAACAGTCATAATTATGCGTTTTAGATTGTATGATAGAGAAGGAAACGGTTATATCACCACCGGAACTTTAAAAGAAATTTTGGCTGCTCTTGATGATAATTTATCAAGCAGAGATTTAGATGGCATCATTGCAGAAATCGATACTGATGGCTCTGGGACGGTTGACTTTGATGGTGAGTGATGATTAGTTCCTTGGCTTTTGGATTTAATTTTTAATTTCGTCTTGTGTTCGTTTTGCAGAATTTATGGAAATGATGACTGGTGATTAAAGAAGCTTTATTAGCATAGTGAAATTTTAACGTCCTAACACAAACACATTACCAGTTAACGTAGTCATAAATAATTAGGTATTATTTAATATATCAGATGTATAAACTTATACACATATAAATATATAGAACAATAAAGTATTATTATTATTAAGAGTATACATATTTACATTGTTTTAAATTATTTAATTTGCAATCCTAGTTACCTACTTGAAAATTGTTAATAATTTTTTTTTTGAAGTCTATAAATTAAGAAAAAGTTACGCAATATTTTACGCTTTTTGACGTAGGTTTTTAGGGAACAAAGGAAACACATTTTCTAAGTTTGTCTTGTACATTAATTATAAATTAGGTTCAGCATTCAGCATAATTAATTAGTAACAGTGTTGCGTTTTATTTATTTTTGGTACACGCTCCGCAAAATGTCGCTTAGGGGACTATTTTCAGAACGAAAAACGTATCTTTAGCAACCTCAATCGTCATAGCAACACTTAGAATCCGCTAAAAATTTTTAGCGACCTAATACTTAAAGCTGCCATGGCAACACTTTAGCGGATTATTTTTGAGCAAGTTTCAATGGAATAAATCCAGTAACTAAATTTCAACTCGTTGCTATGATTACCGATCATTGCCAGGTCTGATGAGAGGGACAATTTAAACTTGCTAATTCGAAATTCGAGCATTTTAACATTAATGTTGGCGATTTGACTAGCGTGTACCAAAAAATATTGTATGTACCACGTACGCAAAATGGTTTTAGGGGACTCATCTCATTAATTCAGTTAATTACGATTCGTCCCCTAAAACATTATTTTGCGTACTTGATACATAAACTACTATTATATTATAGCGGCAGAAAATATTTTTTTTACATATTGTTTTCTATACGTCGCGTCGCGTCGATATGATGCAGGTACACTAATTAAAAAGTTTAATTACCTTATAAAAAGTGATCAAAAAATCAGATTATGGCTATTTCGGGTAATCCGATTTTTCTTTCAAAGATACTGGAATTTGGTAGATCTCCTTAATTTTCTCCTAAATTTAAAAGGAAGACAACTTTTCCTACACAAATTTATTTCTTCTTGCATTAATTCCATCACCTTGAAGATCTTCGGCGTCAAATCTGGCACAAATTCATTTCACGCTAGGCAGACCTGAACTGCAAATCGCGGTGTCTGAATTCAAAAATTCTTGCTCCATTATAAGTAACGCAAAGTCATCCGGGACACGTTGTAGTGTTTCTTTTCGATTTATAAAGCCTGTTTAAATTTGTTAGTGCCTATTTTAGTGCTTATTTCTAACATTTTTGATGCTTAGATGCCTGCCTATATTGCCTTTGTTGAGTGCCTAAAAATCTGCTGTTTAATTATTAAAATAAAGATTGATTACAATAGGTGTTAAAATCTATCGTTTTAAGTTCAGTTCATTCAGTAGCGATTATGTCCGGATCGGTCGCTTGCCTGCAGACGGCTAGGCTGGTATTTTTCTTTTTTTCACCCACTTTTAACCCTAAGCTCAAAGCTTGTCGGGGAGGGGTGGCGGCTGCGATCGACTTAGATGGTAAATTCTCCTTCGGCATTCGCCTTACAAACTGGGTAACGCAGAAAACCCAATTCGAAGGAGCCGGTATAAATCCAAAACACAATCCGACACATAAGTAGGGGAGAGGTGGGAGGTTTGGAACATTAAAAATAAAAATCGCATTTGTCTGAAAGCTATATGATTTAAGGGGACCAAATATGCGTCTGAAAAACAACTAACATCTGTTAATAGAAACGTAAACTTTATTCTTTACACATCCTTGGTAAACGCAAGAAATCTTACATTTTTTAAAATAAGAAAAATGTCCCAAACCTCCCTACCATTGGGACGTTCGGTCCAGTAGGTAGGAAGGTTTGGTACAACAGCGTAAATTCGCATACATGTGCAAATTTTCTGTAAAATGTAAAAATTTGCCCTTTCTTTTACTTGAACCTTGACATGTGGGTGATTTTAATTTACCCATAACTTGAGTTAAAGAGACTGTATCTCTATCTTCTTCATTTGGAAAGTAAAACACGTTTGTCTTCGAACTTTTACGCAGGTACGTCAAAGTCAAGTCCGAACAATTAACGTGTATTACTTTCCCGATGTAGTGAACAAAAACTTCTTTATTTTCGACTTTTAATTTAACTAAAAGATAGTCTCCTTCCTGGTACCTTTTGTCTTTTGTGTTTACAAGGAAATCATCTTCTTCACTTGTTAATTCTAATTCGGAGCTGCTATCTTTGCATAGTGTGGCTTCATCGCAAGAACTCTCATCAGAAGAACTTTCCCTTTTCTTAGACATTTTTAATTTTCTCACTGTGGTTTTTTTCTGTTTCAATTCCGTTTTTCTCATTTTTACTAGGTGGTGTTCTTCGATTTCATTTTTTTCTGGAGTCTCAGTTATTATTCTTGATTTTCCCGTTTTTCTACCACCGCTCTTTATTACGCGTGGAGCCGCCTTTGGAAATGGCAAAATTCTTTCAGGTGTTAATATCTTATTGTCTGGATCCTTGGAACAAGAAGCTTCAGCAAGATCAGCTTGATTTTCAATATGATTTGCGCCATCATTTTTCCTGGATAAGGAGGTTTCAATTTGAGAGGTTTCTTTATCCCTATCTGTGACGTAAGCTCCCAAAAAGTCATCGTCATTAAAAGTATTCTCGTTGAAGGGGTAAATCCCAGTACGTTTGAATCCACTAATAATATTCGACGGAGTAAATGCTTTTTCAAATGCCTCTTTAGATAATTCAGGAATGTCATATATTTGAATCGGCTTTCCTGGTTGCCTGAGCATTAAACTCTCAGCGGCAGAATTAAATTAAACTCTTGAACGGTCCGTAAACAGCCACATCCATGGGCTGTAACTTATGACTGCAATGCGGGGGGAGTGTAAGTAGAATAACATTCTTCGATCTGGCCATAATTATTAAATCGATTTGGATGTGGCTGTCATGGTTGTCAAATATTACCAAAATATGCCTATCTTCTGATGGCTTGGCATAGTTCAAGAAATGTTTGAAAAATTCTAGGAAGTTTGCGCTTGTCATCCATTCGCTGGGATGTGCTGCTCCACGATATCCAGTTGGTCCACCTAAAAAAATAATTTCATAAAATAAAGCCTTAAATATTATTTGCTATAATTAACACCTACCTTTCAACATAATTTCCCTGAAATTAACTCTTGGGAATATATAAAAGGGAGGAATGGATTGCCCAATACCATTAATACTACAGCAAACAGTGACTAGGGTTCCTCGTTCCCCTGATGTCATTTGGCCAACTTGCTTGGTTCCTTTCTTGGTAAGAACTTTTTTAGGCTTGTGAACTGTCGTGAGGCCAGTCTCGTCGATGTTCCAAGTGTCTTCAGGGTGTATATTTTTTTCTTCCAAAATGTGTTTTAAATGTTGATAAAATTTTTGCACATTATTTTTATTAAAACTGGTGGAACGACTTAAGCTTGTAGACTCTGGCTTTCTTAAAGAAATGTTCGAATTGCGTGAGTAAAACCCTCGAAGCCAGTCTTTACTGGCAGACTCTGTAGTATCCCAGGATTTTGGATAAGATATATTGTTGCTTTTTGCAAAATTAAATGCTAACTTCAATGCTGCTTTTCGATTTAATCCATAATGCAACTTTGATGCTTGTATGAAATAGTCAGCAAGCATTTTTTCCTGTTCTTTTGAAAAACTTGTTTACTTGAGTGCTGTGTAGAGTAATTTTGCCGGTTATACACATTATCTCTAGACAATCTAAGCAAAGTACTCTTAGGAACACTATATTTTCTTGAAGTGGCTCTTATTCCCCCACCTTGTCTAACTTCGTTAAAAGCTTCATCTATTTTTGGGGATTATTTCCCGAATTTTCTTGCTCACGTACTTATGCGGCATAACTCGCAATATTAATCTAAAAAGAATAAAACATATATATTATGATTTAATAACATCGGTAATTAATTTAGTTATGGGGGGAGGTCTGGGACACTGTCCCGATCCTCTCCAAGATGATTGGCCCAAACCTCCCACCAGGCAATAAATTTGTGAAACGTGAAATTAAAATTGTAAGGTTATGCCATTGCAAAGATGGTATTTGGCATTAAAAGCCTATATTGATGCATAACAACGCCACATCACTTGACTCATCAAATATCGGTTTGTTTAAAGTTAATTAAGAACAACTATCAGTGCGAATTATTTATGAAAATAATTGGAAAATATTCTCTTACCTGGATAAAAACAACACGGGCCACTGTTACAGCGTTTTAATAGTTACACCAATGGCCGACTTCTGGCGTATTGTAACGACCGCACGTTTTATTTTAAGCGCTAAATTTGAAAGTATCCCAAACCATAACCGTCCCAAACCTCCCACCTCTCCCTTACTCTATCTCTCACATAGAGCCCATATGCACCAGGATGGGATTCGAACCCACACCTAATAATTACGGACTCAACCACTCGGCTAATAACTACCTATTATTGTATCTAATATCTAACTAATTGTAAATAAATAGTTAAGTTTTGAGTTTTTAAGTTTCACTTTATTTTTAATTTCATACTAGCGACAAGTTTTAGTAATTAGCAGGGAACGGACATGGGAGAACAATGTTTTGTCTTAATACGTATATGCTTTTAATTTTCGTTTCTTTTAAAGAATTTTATTGTTACAATAAATTATTTTTTATTTTTATCCTTATTTTTAGGGAAAATTCATAGATGATTTTTAGAAAATCGTCTTTTGTCATAGCATCGATTCTAGACAATCATAGATACAAAAATGCATCGATTCATGGAATCGAACATTTGAATTGTACAGTAACGTACTTTGCGGACTTGCCAATTCGTGGCAAACTTTTATAAACTTTTGTACAACTAATTATGCTTTTCTTCAGTGTTTATTCAACGGAAAAAGAGGAACTCTTAGATGCAAATTAAGTCCTACTACACAGAAGCAGTAGAAAAATGGAATTCAATATTTTGTATATTATTTTTGCTATCGATCTTATTTTACTCTACAGCAGTTTTGAAAATTGTAAAGGGTTCTCCATGATGTTAGTGATTATATAAATTTTATTTAATTGTTGAAGTATTTGCCTTATCACTAAAATAACAATAAAAGTTGGTAGTAGATAACTAGTTTCGGATTACATCCATTATCAAATCTAAAAAGACTTAAATTAACACTTAAAATGATATAATAGAAAATTAACTAACCTAAACGTTAATACGCCAAGATGGTTGCCCTCGCCTTGGCGTTTAGGGTAGTTAATTTTCTATTATTTCATTTTAAGTGTTAATTTAAGTCTTTTTAGATTTGATAATGGATGCAATCCGAAACTAGTCATCTACTTCCAACTTTTACATAAAAATTCTGATTTATCTAGTTGGACTTTTAGATTGCGATTATTTGTTGTTATTTTTGAAAAATTAATTTTCGATGAACTATGTAAATGTTCGTGAAGGATTTTAAAAATATGACAACATCGTCTATGTAGACGAAACAGAATTTATGTATGTATTCTCTTAGAACATTACATAACATGCTGAAATGTACTAGCTGCGTTTTTAAGCCCAAATGGCATCCTGACATATTCAGAGTGTCCATTGTTTACAGTAAAGGCGGTCTTTTCGATTGAATAGGGGTCCATTTCAATCTGATGAAATCCTTGTGCTAAATCAAGCGTGGAGAAATACATATATTTTTCTAAATTGTCTAGTATTTCATCAATTCTAGGAAGTGGGTACTTATCTTCTACTGTTTTTTCGTAAAGTTTTCTATTACTAATCTAAATTTTGTTTTTCCGCTTGAATCTAGTTTTTTTGGGCACAATCCGTACGGGTGAGCTGTAAGGAGATATGCTCGGTCTTATAATCTTATTGTCTAATAACTAAAGCCCGGATTTTTAGGCACTTAAAAAGACTGAATTAGGCAGGCAAATAGGCAGTTAATATCTAAGAAATAGACACATTTTTAGGCAGCCTAAAAACATTTAGGCGTTTAATAATTGCTCCTCTTTTGTCGTTTTATAATAAAAAAAAATATTAATGCTTATTTTAGTTATATGGTCATTAATTAAAAAATCGGAGGGAGGTTTTTAGGGGCTTATGGAATTGCACACTTGAATCAAACCCTACCACGCGACGCTGAAACGATATAATACTGTGCTTCACTCTCTTCATGGTGAATTTAATGTTTATTGTATTACGTTGATAATTTTGGATCACTTATAACTCTGCCCCCCCCGCGTCACGAGGTCTAGCGCATTGTAGTTCCGCCACTGAATTCGCCGTACGGAATGTATTGTAAAGAGTAAAGACACGCTTTAAATAGGGGCCATAAATCGGCGTTTAAGTAAAAAATTCAGAGAGTACCTAAGATGGTTTCCTTCCTGATCGAGTAGTTCAAGGACTTAGTAACAGAGGACCTCTTTACAGTTTTTCCTTTCGGGGCTTTTCTATTTGTCTATGGGCGAAGGGTCTTGTTTTCGTATACTATCGAATAACCCATATCGGGAATATTGACACTGAAATACCCACTCGCAAAAAGGTATCGATGATAAAGTTAATGAAGAAGAAAAAATGGCAATTTTTAAATTTGAATAAAAATAAAAAAATGGATTCAGCGAACGATTTATAAAAATTATATGAATTGTGAATATGAAAATTGGAAACGGAATCGTTCGCAAAAATGATTCGGTGAACATGAATTAATTTTCGAATTTTCTCTTCCTGCGGAACCATATTGTTTACATTTTCAAAGCCCGAGCCCTTTTTGTAATTTGCGGCTGCGAGGTGGCGACATCTGTGCGAGTCCTCCTTTCAGTCCCACCCATTTAAGTCACTGGAGTGACTTTAGTTGCCTATCCTCAAGGAATTGCGAGATGTTTTTGAACCGGCTCCTCCTCCTTGCGTGGGTGAGATTCTCACTCGATCAAAGTCTTTATCGCATAGCCTATTTATTTTAACGTATCGTAATGGCCACTTGTCCTAAGAAGAGTCAGTATTTTGGCTAAAGTTTATCGCTTGGGCTTTATTCCCTAAGATTGTTTATATTAACAATTAAAGCGTGAAATTCTTTCGTGAATAATTTTGAAATAAATATATTTAAGTTAAAAAATTTTGAATTTCAATTTTCAGCTGTTTACAAAAACGTAGCAGCGTTGAGTTTAGCTGAACACGTACAATGTTTTTAAAATGTTTTGACAAGAAAATGCATACTTCCACACACACGGAGAAAATAATTCATAAAAATTAATTATACAATAATTGGCAACAAAAAATTTTATAGGCGCTTAAGCTATAAAACTAGGCAAATACTTAAAATAGTGTAAAAAATAGGCACTTAGGCACGAAAAAGTATACATCTCATTCTAATCAAAATTGTAATCCAAATGTTTAAAACTTAATTGCCTATGTTTTTTGTTAAATAAAATTTTAGGCAACTGCCTAAAAATCTGGGCTCTGCTAATAACTTTTGAACCTGATTTTGAATGTCTACATTTGAGTGATGTGGATGTCGAAAATATTTACAGTAAATCGGTTCTTCGTTTGTGATTGTAATTTTGTGCTTAACTGCATTTACAAAAGTTAAATCGATATTTTTGTTGTAAAAGGTGTCCCAAAATGGTTTTTTGAAGAGGTAATTTTGAAAATATTTATTAGCAGTTTAGCATGGTAGCAACTATAGAAACAATTGATTTTATCACTTAAGGATTAAACTTAATCCATGAATTACAATTTGAGATTACAAGTGCACCGCGAGCAGCACCGATTAATTTGGAACAGCAAATTTCAAATAACAATTTATTTAAAGCACTATGTTCTTGTTGGGGTTGTTATTCCATACAAATATAAATTTTTTACATTGTTGTGAATAAAAGGAGAGATTCTTGCTTCCACCTTCGTAAAGAGGAACGATTTCTTTTGCTAAATTTATTTCCATATAATTAGCCATTTCAAGAGAATTACTTCTCAAAGGCGAGCGATGTCTAAAATTGTTCATGAACTACACGTATAATAAAAGGACAATAAAGTGAAAATACAATATACAGGAAACAGGAGTGAGTGCTTATTGTCACAGCGTCCAGAAGAAACGAACAACAGGCGAAGTTTCTGGAACGTGAAACTTGACGAAGTTTTACCTGGTGTTGATTCTCCAACGTTGTCCTGACGGTCTATCTTCGATTTCGCTATGTGACTATGACGGAGTCGGAATGATATAGGATTTCACGTTGAAAATTGTTGTAGCAATATTATTTATATTTATGATTTTGATGTATTAATTATAATTTAGTTCATGATTCTTCATACATCAATTAAATTTTATTTGCACATTAAAGAAAATTGTGATCCCAAGGTATTTCAACATAAATGTTCTATTACCGAAACATAAATTTTTGATAAGATAAACAAACATGAGGGGAATGATTAAAGATGCAGGCGCCATCCCAGACTGACACACACATACCAGCCTAAAAGCAAACCGACCTGTCCTAGATAACTCGTAATTACGATGCACTAGTAATGAATATGGGGTACATACATAATTTTCGTACCTCAACCAAACAGCAAGCTAATTTTTGAAAATGAATTCGAACTGGTTGATTTAGCTAGAAGAATAGTCACTTCTCGTAACATTTTCCAAAGTCTTCGAAAAACTCAAAAAAAAATAAAACCCGCTTCCTAAATATCATTGATATAATTTGTTTAAAAATAAATTAATGCTTAATAAAAAAGTTCCATGTCGTGCAAAAATATACTAATTGTCACACGCGAATTCAAAAGTCCATAATTATGACATAATTTGACCTCGAAATATACATTTCATTCGTTTATTATATTTTTTGAAATTATTATTCAGCAATCACCCCAACACGCAACCTTTTTAGAACTGATGTCTATTTACAAGAGATATATAAGGCTGTCGCAAAGCGTCAAAAATTATAATTTAGCTGAATTACTTTAACAAGTTAAAGACAAAACTTTCAGAAATGAAGTTCTACCTGGAAATCTTGTTACTCTTAGGTAAGTTCGTATTGCACGAAAGTTAAATTAAAGTTTAGTGAATTTTTAAGCGTTAATTTTTAAAAATTTCGAAATACTTGCCGCATATTTTGAGTTGATACTTGTCACGTTTTATATTTATTTTATATTTAAACAGGAGTGATTTATTTGAACGCTTCAGGAGCGCAGGATCCTTGTGACCGCATCTGTTTCTTCATATATATTCCCATATGTGCGCAAAATACCGCCCTTGGAATTTATAATCAAACCTTTGCTAATACCTGCTACTTGGATATTTATAATTGTCAAAACCCGGACGGTGAGTATTTTAAACAGTGCCAGTGCAAAAATTTTTAATGGTAATTATTATGAAGGACAATGAATATTTCTTTTTGTTTTAGCTCAACTTGAAGTTGTTCCTTGTTCTTAAATTTTTTTTTTGGTGATCGAATGTACGCAATAATTTAACTGATAAAGAATCTATGCAGCATATAATCTGACTTTTATTTAATCTAATAAATATTAATTTCAAATGATATTTAAGAAAATTGATATATTTGTAGATAAATGATTGAGGATATATATTTGTGAATTTGGTGAATGAGATATAATTATATTACTCATTCTTGCATCACAAGCAATGAGATTTTTGGAATTTGACAAAGCAGACAAAAACCACGCCGTAAGACTTGGCTATGCGGCTATTCTTTCGTTTACCTTCTTTAATTTTGATTGGACCGAAGTAGTCAACGCCAGTATTCTGGAAAGCGGGTGTTACACGATTTTTGGACAAGTTTCCCATAATTTGGTGATTGTGGGGAGGATTAGCTTTGAAACAAGCATTTTCTCAACATTTTCTTGACTGTGCTTCGTGCTGCTAACGGCCAATATTTTTCTCGGACATAATGCACTGTCGCTTGAACAACTGCATGCAAATGTTTAAGATGCTCTTTCCCAATGATGAGCTCTACATAGAGAAAAAACAATGGTATTTCTTAACACAATTGTAGAATTTATATCTACAAATTGTTACAAAAATAAAGGCTTCTTCAATAAATAGAAAATGTTTACATTTCATAAGTAGTAAAATATTACACATTTTTAAGAAAATCGTGAAACACAAATAATAGCAAATGTGTTACCATAAATTTGTAAATTAATTTTATAGACAAAATGTAAACATGTTATATAAATTGCTACGCGTCCCAAAAGGGTTCGCGCAACAACCACTTGTGCGCGGGGGGAATTCGGTCGAGCCGGTCGGACCTACCTGTGTGGCTCTCTTTTGCAAGGATACGCTGTCGTCCCAGAAGCTCAGTGGAGACGGTCGTGCAGTGCGACAATTAAAACGCACAAGTGTCAACCCGCTCAATGGGGGAACGATCCCGATGTTACGATATATGAGGGCGCCACCTAGCTGTCATACAGCGTTCCTTAAGGTCATGGACCGTCGCTAGGAGAGGGTCCAAAATATCAACACTGGGTAGAGCTCCAACACCGAAGGGCTCGCCAGAAGGGCAAAACAAAATGAGAACAACCCCAAACCCCACCAAGGTAAAAGAAAAACCCCAGCGAAAGAGTTAACAAACGGTATATTAATAATCATAGGAAGAGCGCAAAAGAAACAAAAATAAAATTCAGCCAGCGCTCAGCGATCAGTTGACGTCAAAAGTAAACTAACAATAAAAAAAAATTAAATGTCTTAACAAAAAAACGTCACGCCTAAAGGGCGTAATAGCTGTACATGAGTAACATTCAAATTACGAACACGTATATTATCCGTTCGCGTACGGGCCCATTCGCGTCGTTTACAGCTGAATTCAAAAAAATCGGGAAATGTCAAAAAAAATCGACACGTTTTTTTCAATATTTTCATAGCGTGAAAACGGATTTATTAGAAATAGGTTAGAATTATTTGACGGTACGTCACTCTATAAGTAAACAGGTTAATTTTTTGAAAGGCATGTATGTATTGTCAAGTAGACCATTAATTGACAAATAGAACCAAATTTACAATTGGAAAAATTTCATTTCCCGATTTTTTTGAATTCAGCTGTACAATAAATTTTTACCCAACCGGGTGTATCAATTAAACAAAACAAATTTCCAAAACAAAAAAAAAACAGACTGTTTGTCTGAAATACGGTTAAGAGAGGTTAAATTAGAACTTGAAAAGTACTAAACAGAAAAAAAAAGCAATTAAAGCTTTCGCGAATGGTTTACGGAGAGACCGGGAGCTCGGCACATGCGCTGTGCGATCCGCCAGGTTCGTGCGAAGTTATTCGATGTCACGGAAACGCAGTTGGTGACAGAACAAAACCCAAAAGGAGGAAAAGAAATGATGGTGTCAACGACACCAATCACTCCCTGTATACTTCGGTCCGGTGGTCGACGAGTTGTAAGCGGCGTCACGTGGTCATCCAACCCCAGGAGTCGGTCCGAGTCCGTGCAAAGAACCGGGGGTCAGAAACTACCGGTCAATCAGGGCCCCAGCGAGGTCTGTGTGGCGATTTAAAACGATGGAAAGGTCGGCCACGTGCCACTTGCTATTCAAGGAAGAAAAGACAAAAGAAAACGCAAACGCAAATAACCGAAAGACGAATCCACAAAAGAAAAATATAATTACACTTACCCCGTATAAAATACGAGCTGAGAAGCCGTAGAAAAGAAGCTTGTCTACGGTGTGCCAAAAAAAATTCGGTGTTCGCAGTAATTAAATCCGCATCAGCGAAAGGCTTGTATAATAGGGTGGGTCGAAAAACCAAACTTTGAGATAATTTTACCTAATAGCAAAATTATGTTGTCTTTTAGTGATATTATGACACCTACGAAATATTTTTGAATTTAATTAATATTTAGAGGGTGCGCCTTACGTTTGAATTTTTGAAATTATACAAGAAAGGCCATATAGTATGCCATGAAAAGTTTGTATTTGCAATAATAATAATAACAGAGTTATGATCAAAACTGTTTACTAAAAGGGCAAGAGAAGGTGGATAAAATTAAAACTCGAATCTCGCAGCAATGCCTAAATTCGATAGCAAGAAAGATTTCAATATTGAATGATTTTCATTAAATTTTCTGTTGTATTATTTTTTTAATTATTAATAAATGATTATTTTATTCTAAAAACCCTATTTTCCTTGAGACATTTATGTTATATGACTACCAGAATATATTCAAGTTATTCGTATTTCCAAGGCAAAGCGCAACCTGAAGATGAGGTGCTATTTACTTTAAATTTTAGCATTACACTGTTTTCATGTAAAGGCAATATAATTTTGCTATTAAAAATCAAAAGCGCAATATTCGTTTTTTTCCATACAAAAATGACCCACCCTATTGTATAATTACCAACGGCCCATCAACCTCCGTGGACACAATCCTCAACGAGTCCCCTTGCGTATACGAAATTAGCAAATCTTCTAAAAAGGGACGTCCAACGGAGCTGAACACACGAGGCACACGTGAAACGCACGGGAAAAATGAATGCGACCAAAGATGGCCTCCAGTCGCACCCACGGAAAAATGTGACGTAGACGAAAATTCTAGAATTCAGGGAAACCAACCGAAAATCACACCATAACAAAATTCTCTACAAGATAAATCGACAGAAAATCCTTTCCTAAGTGAGAAAGGGGGAAATGCAACGCGATTAAATTTTAGCGAGGAGACTCCATGCTTCGTGCGGGAAAAGAACACGACATGGCATACACGTAAGTCGGTAAATCGGCGTTTGGCAACACTGTCTAACCTTGTGTTGACAAAATTAAATGTAAACAAACGTTTGCCGTTATTTACCGGGCCCCAAAGCCGTACGGAATTGGGCTCGGTGGCAGGCGCAATCCACTCAGTGAAGCATCCAACGTGCATCAGGAGGTAAACCAAGTAGTCGTGGAAAATACCAACACACGACACGCGCGTAAACGAACGGGGCTCCCAGCGAAATTAGGTATGAAAATTAAAAGCATCCAAAAAAAACGTAACAAATTTATTGAATTAAATACTATTTCATATAGAAGATTTTTCCATTTATTTAGTAAGAATTGACAAATATACATATAGTACTATTTAACACAGTGTTTGGAAACTAATACAGCAAAGTATAGTAAATTTTTACCTAACTGTAGTATATTTTTATTGATATCGTGTGCGCGAATTAGACACTTTGTGTTAACAATCACTCAAATTGTGTTACTGGTTCCATATATCGTGTGAAAATTTTACAGTTTAATGGTGTGATTCTGTACACATCTCTAAATAAGAAGATCGCAGCCGAGTGCTCGGAGCCGTTGATAACGAATTTTGACTCTTGATCGGGCAATTAAAGATGTAGGTTTGACCTTGTCTTGATACGTGTATATCTTGCGAAGAAATTCACAGGCTGGAATATGGTAGAATTCATTCTGACAAGTTCTGGCGTGGGTCATCTATAGATGTTAAGAAATAAGGAAAAGGAATATTTACTTTAGAAACATTCATATTTACCTTCAAATGATTTCTATAGCACTGTACTGAATTTACGTTCAGACGGTTTATTTTTCATAAATTCATTCCTTATAAATAAACCAGGCGACAGTCAAACACAGATAAGTGTTTTGTGTTCTTGTTTATTCGCAGAACCACGTACGCCATCTAATCGTCATTCGCATTAAACGGGAAATAAGAAGACGCAAATAATCACGTGATTACATCCCACTTCAATATTACTCAACAATTTGTGTAAGATAATTTTTTCTAACGAGTTAATATAATTTAATCATTTTTAAATTGTAGAAAATTCTTTTCATTGCGATTCAGTTTTACACAATGTGTAACATTTATACAACAAAATGTGAAAATAAAATCTTCACAGTCTGTTGTAGTAAAATTTTTACGTAAATTGTAGAATTTTATACAACAAAGTGTTGAAACTTTATCTTCACACTTACGAGAATTTATTGCAGTACAAAAGTCAAGTAAATTTTTAATCCAAAATGGAGCAATAATTTTGCTACAAACGTAAACTTTTTAAGATAGTGCTGGAAATATATATTATCTGAATTTTTTTAAAAATTTTCTACAGTTGTGTTAATAATTTCTCCACCTCTATTTTACACAATATTGTGTAAAATCTCACTTTGTCATTTTTCTCTGTGTGTCAATGGATGTTTGGACGTTAGAAGGATTTGATGCTTTTGCTGATACGGTATATCGGATTGTACCGAACGCCCACCTACTCTAATTAAACCATCTTTATCATAAAAGGGTTTACAGAGACTATGCTATAGTTTGCTTCCAACATTTCGTGTTTTTTCAACTGTTTCGTAAAAGGCTCTTGTTGTGCTACCTTGATTAATATAGTCAAAGCGAGATTTAATTCGTCGACCTTTAGTGATCCTTTTCGACAGAGGATATTGTTTAAAGTGATGCGGGCTTTTATGTTATGCTGCAATCGTAAACAATACGCAATTATTATTAGCTTGTTGATGTCCGAGTATTTCGTGAACAAGTCTTCGAAGAAGAGATTGGCTCTTTCTGTTTGCGTCTGCTGTTGAAAGAATAGTTCGTCTCTGGAGCACCTCATTATCATGCTGCGGGAAGTCACTGCTGCTTGGCCAATCGATTTTGGATTGTTGAAGCCATTCAGGGCCATTCCACCAAATGGGACTGTCTTGCAAAATGATTGGTGAAGTGCTTCGGGAAACTATGTCGGCTGGGTTATCATGAGTGTGAACATGCTGCCAGTCGGAGACTCGGGTTAGTTAATGAATTTCGCTTATTCGGTTGGCTACGAATGTTTTCCAAGTTTTGGATGATGCTTGTAACCATGACAGTACAATCGTCGAATTCGTCCACTAGTGGATTTTATCGATACCTAACGTTATTCAATTTACTATTTTATTCATCAATTGCGCTAATAGTAGACCACCGCAGAGTTTCAATCTGGGTAACAAAGTCGCCTTCAGGAGAGCTGTTTGCTAATCGCCCTGACGTAAACACAAGTTCCATGTGCTTGCTCACTAGCATCACAAAATCCATGCGTCTCGACAACTTCTGGTTCATCAATACCGGTGACACGACGAGAAATCTTAAGATGTTTTATATCCAATAACTGAGATTCATACTGGGACTACTCTGCATGTAGATCATGAGGTAACGACTCATCCCAATCTACTGACAGTGTCCACAATTTTTGCATAAATAATTTAGCAGTTACGGTAAAGGGTGAAATTGAGGACAACACGCTTCGTTTCGAAGCACACCTTTGCATGTTGGGAAAATGCACCAAAAATTGCAATGCATCGATAGTTTAACAGTAGCCAGTTCAAAGTTTTTGATTCGGTTCTGACCGATCTTCTCGCCATAAAATTCTTTGAAGAGCTGTTTCTAAATTTGACACAAGCGCCTGCCGATACATTTTTGCTATGTCGGCTGTTAATGCCATTTTAAACGTTCGAAATCTTGCAACTGTTTTAAACAGGTCTTGCTGCAGTTTCGGACCGACTGCTAATGTGTCATTTGACGAGACTCCGGAGGATGATTTCGCGGAGCCATCAAATACAACTCGTACTCTTGTGGTAGAACTGTCTTCCTTTACGACAGTGTGATGAGGCAAACAAAATATTGAATTGATGTTTTGGTATTATTTCATATTGAATGATGATAATGAATTTGTTATTTATAGTGATATTTGCCTCACAATGTAAAAAATATGGCCCATTTGTAGATTTTTGATTTTTAGTTCTCTATTTCGGGGAATTCAAAATTAATTCAGTGGGAGGCGCATTTTTAAAATTATATTCTTCGTTTGTTTATTTCTGATTCCTTTTGTAATAAGCGATTTATTTACTTTTCTTGTGACATTCTGACTTACTTTAATGTTTAACGATTCACTATTCAAATTCCAAGCTCGATGAGCTTGTCGGGGAGGTGTTAAGGCTGGTTATTTTTATATCACAAGCTGTGGCTGCGACCGACTTACTAGAACTTTTTTCCTTCGGCATTCGCCTTATTTTTATAAGGCGTTTCCCTTCTTTAAGGATAACGCAGAAAACCGGTTTGAAGGAGCCGGTATGAAACACATAAAACCCATAAGCAGCAGGAGGGAAATTGAATCGACACCTATAGTTGCCGGCCAAGAGTTAAATCCGTTGCCAGCGGATCCAACCAACTTGGCTATGTATTCTTAAAGTGACTGTATGATTTACGTTGAGTTGATTAAGAGAACGAGTGAAAAGAATTGGATTTTATTTCCTTTAACTCATTGATATAAGTAACTCTCTTTTTCTAATCAATGCCTACTGCTCACATTACATCTCCCCCCTTTACACAACTCATCCCTAAGCTTTATAGTTTATAAATTCAAATATAAAGTCATAAATTTAATCTATCTGGAGGCTTCACAACTCTTCCAGAACGAGTGCGGTGTCCTACTTTAGAATTTGACTGGACATCTGGTTCTCGCTCTGCATGTTCCTTTTGATGTTCTGGTCATCTATTCATAACATTTCATCTGGCAGTTCATCTTCCTCTTTTTCATAGCGGTGTGGTATTAAATGATACCGATTTCTTCTTATTTCTCGCTCTCCGGATTTTATTATATAAGAACGAGGCGCCTTGTCTTTATGCTTGACAATTCCCGTTCTTCTAAGGTCTGTTATCCATACTTTATTACCTGATTTGAGTTCTTTCAGATCTCGTACTCCATGACGTTTATCATAGTGATATTTTTGATGTTCTCGTTGATTGAATTCATTCTTGAAGAGTTTCTTTTCGTCAGGTAATTTTGGTTTCAGTTTAGAAGGTGCAATGGGAACAGACGTTCTTATTTTTCTGCCCATCAGTAGTTCAGTTGGCGAAAACCCATTGGCTAAAGGAGTAGCACGGTAGCTCTGCATTGCCTTATACGGATCGTCACTCTTCTTAAGACTTCTTTTAATTATTTTTACGCAAGATTCAACAAAACCATTGCTTTGTGGAAATCTCGGGCTTGATGTCCCTAGTCCTTCGAAAATTTGTGAAATTCTGATTTCAGCATAGGACCAAAATGTATGCCATTGTCACTAAAAATGATTTCTGGTGTTCCATGACGTGAGAAAATTGATTTCAAATGTTTAATTATCTCCTCTTCTCTCAAACTAGACAGTAAGGCAACTTCAGGAAATCGTGAGTAATAATCATACCTCTTATGATTCAAATGAAATAAATCAATTGCAATTTTCTGCCATGGACGACTTGGTAATTCTGAAAATAGAAGTGGTTCATGACGATTTATACCTTCTTGAATACATTCACGACACTGCTTCACTAATGTCTCGATATCGGAAGTTAATCCTGGCCACCAAACTGCTTCACGCGCTCGTGCTCGACATTTTGTGATTCCTTGATGACCCTCACGCAACTTTTCAAGGATGTCTCTGCGTAACGAAGCTGGTACTAAAATTCTTGATGATTTCATCAAGATGCCTTCTTCAACAGCAATTTCAGAGCGATATTGCCAATATTTTTTCATTATAGATGGAATCCTCGTTTTTTCAGGCCATCCATTTCGACTGTATTGTATAATTTGCTGGCAAATTGGATCATTCAGTGATAATCTGACTAAGGCGTTCGTTCGTTGCTGGCAAATTCTGCAAGATTTCCTGCACATATGACACAACTTGTTTCTCTAAGTGATCATCGTTGACTTCCTGCTTCAATGGTCTTCTGGAAAGAATGTCTGCTGCGCCTAATTCTTTTCCTGGGATGTTTGATTTCAAAATTAAAACACATTATACGAAGTCTCATTCTTTGGAGTTTTGGTGTCAATTCATCTAATGGCTTCGTTGAGAATAATGGTACGAGGGGTTTATGATCGGTTTCAAGTTTTATTTTAATTCCAGTAATGTAGTCGTTGAAACGTTCACATGCCCAAACCATAGCATAGCCTTCTTTTTCAATTTGCGCCCAGTTTCGTTGTGCTGTCGAAAGCGTTTTTGAAGTGTAGGCTACTGGACGGAAACTTCCATCTTCTTGCCGTTGTTTCAATACTGCACCAACGCCATACGATGATGCATCAGCTGTAATTACAGTTTCACGACTTGAATCGAACCAAACTAAAACAGGTTTTTGAGATAATTCTCTCTTCAAATTCTTGAAGGACTTCTCCTGCGCTGAGCTCCAACAGAACTCATTTTTCGGACTTAGTAGTGCATTTAACGGACCTGCTTTGGTAGCTAGAGAGATAATTTATAGTTCCAAGAAGACTGCGTAATTCTGAAATATTCTGTGGTGCTTCCATATCACGAATGGCTTCAATTCTCTTGTCATCTATATGTATTCCATTTTCATCAATTATATGACCAAGAAAAGTTACATTTTTTACCCCAAAGACACATTTCTCTTTATTTAACGTAACACCTGCTTTTTGTAAACGCTGAAGGACTTCATGCAAACGACGGTCATGCTCCTCAATCGTTTCTCCATATACTAGAATGTCGTCAATGTTACATAGTACACCCTGCAATTTCTCGAGAAGCTGGTGCATTCTCTTCTGGAAATACTCTGGCTGAAATTGCAAATGGAAGTCGTTTAAATTTGTAACGTCCAAAAGGAGTAATAAACGTAGTCAGTAACTGCGATTCTTCATCTAGTTGGCATTGCCAAAATCCATTATTTGCATCCATTTTAGAGAAGTATTTCGCTTAGAGAAGTATTTCGTATTAGCTGTCCCAATACTGTTTCAGTATTTGGCATGGGATGGATTTCTCGTTTCACATAGGAATTTAATTTTTGCATAATCGACACACATTCGCATTGTTCCATTCTTCTTTGGAACCAAAACTAACCCAGAACACCAATCTGTTGGTTCTTCAACCGGTTCTATCACACTCATTGAGACCATATTGTCTAAATTCTTCTTTATTTCATTCATCATGGGGATTGGAATTTTTCTAGGAGTTGTTAATGCATGTGGAACTACTCCATCGCGTAAGCGAATCTTATATGGAATTTGGACCTTCCCTAATCTTTCGAACACTTTTGAATAGTGCTTTACCGGGTCGAACGTTGTCTTGCTTACCACAGCAACGACACGCTTCACAATATCCAAAGCTTCACAGGTATCCCCGTCAGTCCCCGTCAAGCAATGAATTTTCTAAATTCTTTATCACATATATGTCTTTTGACTTTGATTTTCCACGGTAATAAAAATATCCTACAGTACACAATTGCCTTTTGTCGGCATTATACACTGAACGCTCGGTTTTCTGAAGACGAACGTCAGAAAAATACCTTGCATACGTAATATCAGAAATACACGTGATATCAGCACCCGTATCTACTTTGAAGGGAAGCTTAACTGACCTAATGTCAACCGACACTTTCCACCGACCTTTTTCTGTGTTTTTACTTGCGTTTTCTCCAACAACTTCGTCCTTTTGATTTAAATGAATTGTTCCGATATACGCTTCTGAACTTTCAGCTACTTCATTTACATAAGACGTTTTCTTACTTCTGCATACTTTTGAGTAGAGACCTTTTCGTTTACATTTGTTACAAATTGCGGTTATAGCTGGACATGCTTTTTCTGGATGGTTATGTCCACATCTGGTACAACATTTGTTAATCTTCTCCGTGTCACCTCCACAAGTGTTTGTTTGGTTTTTAAATTGTCGAACCTTATCAAATTTTTGCTTTTGAGCTTTAATGCGATCGATTTCAGCATGTTTTATTGTTTGTAGAGTTTCTGTCATCTGCTTTTTTACCTGCTCAGATTACCTCGCTTTTCTAACGTCAAATCTGACGTCAATTGCAATCGCTCAGATAATTTCTGATCTCGGAGTCCTGCGACAATTCGATCTCATATCAATTCATCTCTTAGCACTCCAAATCGCAGTATTGTACAAGAGAATGGATCGATGTGATAAATTTATCTACTGTTTCATTTCCCTTTTGACAACGACGGTTGAACATTGTTCGCTCATAAAGAATATTTCTTTTTGGAATGAAGTGACTTTCGAATGCATTTATAACAGCGTTGTACTCCTTCTTATCACTTGAAGATAATTTTGAGGACAATAATACATCAGCTTGTTCACCCATACAATATATCAACGTGGAAACTTGTTCTTAATCTGAATTTTTGTGTAAACCGGAGGCCATACGAAGATGTTCGAATCGACGTCTCCATCTTGGCCACTCTTCAGGCTTTGAAAAATTCATTGGACCTGGTGTTTGCCAATTTTGTAGTTGAAAAGCCATATCAAATGATTTTCCAATTACTCGTAGTTTCCGCTACTACCATGTGGTGTGATTTACGTTGAGTTGATTAAGAGAACGAGTGAAAAGAATTGGATTTTATTTCCTTTAACTCATTGACATAACTAACTCTGTTTTTCTAATCAATGCCTACTGCTCACATTACAGTGACAATTATCAGCGACAATCCTTTGTTTAGTAGTAATATTAATAAAATTGCTTACAATTAGGAGGTTTGTAAATCATTCAATTTTTCCCATTAATCTTAACTTTATGATTTATTAAATTTTTAATTTTTATATTTTTATGTAAATAAAGCAAAAATTTTGGGAAAATAAAAATAACATAAAATGCTGCAAGATTTTTATTCAACAGACATTCAAAAACTGCTTAAATATTACAAAAGATCTTCTATAGAACAAGGTACTGCTTCAAGTTGTTCTAGAACAAGACGGAATATGTACAATTTACCTACTCAGGGTGCTTAAAGAATGGCGAAATAGCGCCATTCTGCACTATTTAGGGACAGCCTCTGAGCATGGGAGGAGAAATGTTGAAAAAATTCTACCTTATGTTTATGTATGTGTCAACTCACATTAAACAATACATTATTCAGTCAATGTAACTTCATAGGAAACTAAATGCAATTACTTACCAAATTAATAGCTTGGTTGCCAGATCATTTTTATAATAATTTTTGTGCAAAACATGTACTACTTATTGATTTTAAATAAAAGTAATTGTTGAACATCATTTTAAATATGTCTTCCACTATAAAAATTGTTGAAATATTCAGAAATGGTAAATAATAAAAATTTCAAATTCCAATCTTGTAGGCTCCATATCTTTAAGGAATCACGAGATAGAATTTTTTTAACATTTTCCCATGCTCAGAGACTGTCCCTGAATAGTGCAGAATGGCGCTGTTTCGCCATTTTTTAAGAACCCAGTATAATTGCTACGTATTTCGAAAGTCACAACTTACCATCAGGATGTTGGCAATTGTAAACGTTTAAGTAGCAGTCGTTAGAGAAAAAGTGATTATAAATTCCTAGAGTTGCATTCTCTCCACATATAGGACTGTATAAAGCATAACAAATTGTTGGACAATCATTTTGCGCATCTGTAGTATCCAAACATGCCACAGCTATGTATAAACAAAAACAGCAATTTATCAAATTTTTAATTGATAGCGGATTTTATTTTCTTTCATAAATACTCATGAACTTACAATATTTGTCTATAAAATTAAAAATTTATTAGACTGGGATAGTCGTTTATTTTAGCACTCACCCAAAAATAAGAGAAATCCCACGTAGAATTTCATTTCAGAGAATTTTCTATTACCTATTGCTTGCGCTCAAAATAACTCGATTACACCAAACTGATTTCCGGTGTAGAATTAGGGACTTAGGTATGCATATTTTTGAAGTTCCGCTCGGGTTTTATATTACATGTCCGTTTGCATGTTCGAGAGCAAAATTACGACTCTTCCGGTGATTGTTTAATAATTTCGTATAAACCACAAAAAAAGAGTAGAATACAATTTTTCCAAAATTAAATATGCTGTCACGCATAGCCTACCGCTGGAATTTTTTATCATCATGGTTTTTATTGCAGTATAAACTGCTTTAAAAACATTTAGGCCCAGTTTTACAATTGAGGAATAAGAAGAGAATAACTAGCCGCCGAATATTCTTTTAACTTCCTCCATATTTACGTCACATTGTTCCAAGAATAGTATTATACTCAGTTTATTCGACGATTGTAAACTCGGACCTTAGTGCCTGATGAAAAATAAAAAAATCAATGTTATGAAATCTTGTAATTAATATTATATCATTTCTTCCTTTACTTGTGTGTGTTGCGTATTAAGTCCACTTAGAAAGAATATAGAATTTATTAATCTTCTGAACCAGTTCATCGAGACCAATTTCGTCTGGTACCTATTTCCTCGTCGGTCGTTGATATTAATATCTCATCGTTAGTTTATTTTCTCAAAGCATCATTACTCATGATTATGTTCTTATAAAATTCCTAACATTGACAACGGTTTCAATTGCTCCTCAGTTTTAGATTAAAATTGCAATCATGTGGGATTCAATTTCTCCGACGCACCAAACGCTTCACAGAAAATCGAATTCTCCATAATCACATAAGAAATAAAAGATGATGATAAGTATAAAATGAATGAGTAATAGATTTCTGAAAATAGTGAATGATTGTAGAACACGAGGAAAAAGAGATATAGAAGATCGAAAAAAAGATGATCTTATCTTAATCTTGTGTTTGCGGACATCGAAAAGAGCGAAGAGTTATAATTTACAGAAAAGGATTCCTTAAATACAGGGTTTTTGTAAAATAAGTGCAAAAATTTTAACCACATTACCGTGAGAGCACATAGAACACGGAAAAATTAAAAAGAAAAATTTTCATAACAGGGGGGAAAATTATTTTATCCGCCCCTTATACGACGGTCATGAAACAACAAAAAACTTACGGAACCTGATTCGCTGATCGTAGATAATAAACATCGCAGGCGTGACTAATATGCAAAGGCGCACTCATTCACCGAATAATATCTGTGTGGAAGAACACATTCAAATGTTCACTACAGTAATTTATGAATGTTTATAACAGCTGATCAAAGTGGCATCCATCATTAGCGTCACACACACGAAACGTTCCATAATCGCGTAAATGCTGAGACATTAGCTGTAAATGTTCTTGTATTGATTTGGAAATGTGTTTCCATAAATCCGCCGTGCTTCTTTAGTTCCTCGAGCTTCGCCGTAGATGAGGAGCATCTGTTCTCTCGTCGTTCGTGAATTGCGGCATTTTAATAACTAATACTAAGCACAAAACATAGTAATCGTATTTAGCTTTAACTCGTTCAACCACTTTTCACAAACTAAACTGTTGATCCCAAAGGATACGGAGCAATAAATTATGTGACATGATAATAAAAAATGAAGCAAATTCCTTGGCTACGATACGACTTACTGCGACGTGAAAAAAAATGCTTTTATTGGCCGGCCGACTTCGGCAAAGGTCACTGGGTCACTGCTCGATTGCAGTTCTGTTTCTTGTTCCAACAGATGTTTTCTGTGGTCGCAATAAAATTTCCTTTTCTTGACCTACCTCAAAGACATAGACGTGCGATTAATTCTTGCCCGATTTTCAACTGCGATTTTCTCGAAATGTGTAAAACTTTTGTTAAGAACATTTGAGTTCAGTCGTTGCCATTTATGGTAATGTGTTATAGGTTTAAATATTTGCATACCGTAAATGAACCCTGTATTTTAATTGATGATTGTAGAAAGCCGCCATATAAGGTTTGAAAATAATTATTATTGTGTAGGGTGGAGCACACCGGTACATGAGGCAATTCGAAACAATTCATATTAACCGCCTTAGGTCCAGTTGTACAATGCCAGTTTAAATTTAAGCTGAAGCTTAAACCCCTGATTATTTCAACAATTATTGTCGTTAAGGATTAAAGCTTTTGCTTAACGTTAAGCTGGAATTGTACAATTGTGCCTTAAGGCTTATCTAACTTGCTGCCAATTTGTTGAGCATTACGTAACGATCGTCAATAGTAAGTGTTGGGGCTTGAGCGTACTGGTTTCTTGTGGAATAACTTCAAAAACTTGGCTCTCCAAAGTAAGTATTGTGACATTTCAATCATAAGATCATAATATCTACTATGTGTTTTTTTAAAAATGCCATAAGGGGTGGCTGTGGAAAAGAAAATTCATGTCTTAGCTCCATTCATTTACTTTAAATTTTCAGATTTGGCATGTGTTGGGTACCAAGCTACGACATGAGTTTTAATTTTCATGGCCAACCTTTATGGCATTTTTAAAAAAACACATGCTATAATTGAACCTTATATTTGTGCTTTTGCGGTATAAATATAATGGGCAATAGGTTGTCTAATAAGACAACCGACTTTAGTTCAATAAACCGTAAAAGATATTGAAAAAGAAGAAAATCCAAGAACTCATACCAAATACGAATCGAGACAGATACATATTTTGAATTTGGAAGAAGCCCAATTAGAGAAATATTTTCGTAAATCTTCGGCTATGAACTTCGGCCACCAATGCCAAACCCCTGATTTATCAATATGCTTTAACATTCAACAAATCATTACCTTTTTTTAAACTGTGCAAGCACTTTTCTCCAGTTCGAATCATTAATGTCGACGAAACGGGAATCATAACAGTATTACATAGCTTCCTCCAAAGACGACAATAACAAGACAGTCAATGTGTATCTGCTGAAAGAGGCATTTTTATGTCTTTCTGTGGAATTATTATTTTCAATTTTCTGAAAGATGGATAAGTATCTGAACTGCAGATTTTGCGTCTATGAATGTTGCATTGGAAGGGCTATCAGGTGGCTTAACGGTTAACATAGCCGGCTTTATAAAGTCGTGCCGCTCGGAGGTATGAGTTCGAATCTCACCAGGGCCATGGATGTTTGTTGTCTCGATTTAGAGTATTTAGACCTAGTTTCAAACATACAATTATATGTTATTTTGCCAGTCACTAAGGAATTACTTAGTGACTGGAAAAATGAGCTCCAATGAGCTCGGCCAATAAATGCAGCATTGGTGCGAAAAGCGAAGAAGAATACTGGATGACGTCAGAGATATTTGTGAAAGTATTAGAGCATATAAAAAAAATTGTCGACAATCATGAAACTCATATATCTCTAAATGCAATAAATTATTGAAGAGGGAATGGGATTACAATGCTGTTGTTCCCGCCACACTGCACTCGTAGGAGGCAATCTTTCGATATCTGACGTCTATGGACTTTTCAAAAGTCGGTGCAAATCTTTCATTAACGACTTCACTTTGAGCAACAGGCACTTTTGACTGCATAATTAACAGCACAGCCATATTTGTTTACTTTTACTCCGCTTAGGCCCGGTTTTTCAATTGCAAGTTAACCTTAACCTTCAGTTTATTCCCATAAGAATACAATTGTTACTATGGAAATAAACTGAAAGTAATAGATTAACTTGTCATTGAAAAATCGGGCCATAATGTAACTAGTAAATTCCGTTAACCGAGAATCTGGCCGATCAACTCTCTGGCATTTAGTAACTCAGATTTAATTGGTATTCTCCATCTCTAGAATGAGACATTGAAGATTCGTTTTCATCTCAAGGAAGAGCAAAATCAAACCTGAAACAACATCGTCCGATTTAAATGCTTCTGCTCATTCAAGCAACGTCAACATAATCACTAATCAGTAATGAGGTTATGGTTCCCACTAGAAAGAATGAGATTGATAATACGGACCAGGATTTTTTTTTTTTTTTTATCTGGTGATTGCCCAACGGAGTCCTAAGTCAAAGACTTGTCAGGACCTCAGGACCGGGAGTGTATTTGAGTGTGTGTAAAGTGTTCCATGGCTTTGTTACTTCCAACCTTCTCGCCGTTTAAGGGGAAGCAGTGTCGAATTTTATCCCCAACACTAAAGGGTACCTGAAGTCGATATCGACCACCCCCGAGAAAAATCCCGAGTGCGGTTCGAACCGACGACCATGCGATTGCAAGGCCGGTCCTCTTACCACTGGACCGTTCAGGCGTTTAAAAGAACTATTGATAACTTTTCTGATAAAGTGATGAATATTTCTACCATGATTCTTGATCCAATACTTGTATGACCGACCAGTGCCGGTGCGAGGTTATTTTGCGCCCTAAAGTTTATTGGAGCCCGTCTTCTTTCACAAATTGTTACCCTTCATTTTAATTCGAAATAACGAAAAATCAATATTTGTTGATTACAAAATCTAATTTTAATTTTTCCCTTCTGTTCCTTTGCAAAATTTTCGTCTTACGTCTTCAAATCCAGTCCAGTATCGAAGCTTCAATTGAAATTGTTGCCAAGTCTGCGAATCTGTTTCGCGACATCTTTGATCGCAAGTAAGTCTTAGTAAGTTTCAATTTTGGAAAGGTGACTGATTTTGCGTCCCCTTATGGCTTGCGCCCTACGCGGTTGCTTAGTTTGCCTTAATGTAGCGCCGGGTCTTGATCATCGTACCCTGAACTTATTGCTAAGTCTGCGAGGAAGCCTCATCAGCAAGGATAATCCCGGATTTATAGAAATATCCGGGAAAAAGAAATGTTCTTGTTTACAGCCCGTTATAAGTTTCTTTTTTTAATATCGGTCTTCCAAATGTTCCATAAAATCAAAGGTGGGTTAATAAAAGAACTAGTAACATTTATCTGTACTTTTAATTTTATTCAACTATAAAAATTAATATGTCTACAATTGAAAGGTGTACTTTAATTCTTAAAAGTTCAATAAATTAACTTAAAATATCATTATATATTACATAATAGTTATTAAGGTACCAAGGGCGTTATAAGGTTTATAACGCCTGAGGTCGGCAGTGTACGCCAACCAAGGACGTATACTTTTAACACCTGTGATGCCTTCAACGTTTAATGTCCGACTAGTTTTATATTTCGTCAGATTTATTAGAATTTGATTAAAACCATCAAGTCACTAGAAATCATAGATTTTTTTGGAAATGTCGTATCATCGCAACATATTTTGTTTGTCAATAGGCGCCCATACATTGACAGTATTTCTGAACGTCTTTGACTGTGAAGGGATTTGCCTGTTGATAATATTGCTGGTTAATGCGTAACGTGCACGTCAAGCTTTTCCATGCTGCTTATGGCCAACGAAGGGATTGGGCGTGCTGGACCCAGTACTGTCAGTCCAGTCCAGTCAGGCCTGTGAGTAATCCCGCTAATGTGTGGATAGCTAATGTGACTTTTCATTTAAGTGCTGTCAGTTAGGTAACTAAAATGGAAAAGGAAGAGTTTAATCTCTCAAAGAAACTACTGGTGAAGGCTGCAAAGGCAGCGGAAGCCCTTGTACAAAAAAAAAAAACTGCACGAGAAAGAATATTTCCGTTTTCAAGAATGGTTGCGTTAATAAAGATTACTTAGAATTTATATTGTTATTTTCCAATAATAGAGTGCCTTGAAAATTTATTTATTTATTTTAAAATAACGCCATAGGGCATTATTTCAATGATAACGTGACTTAAAACTGATCCATTATTTTGTTATAATAGTCTAGTCGGACATTAAATACAATAACGCTACCTAACTCGATTGCAAAATAATAACGACATTTTATTGTACTGCTCAAAAGTCAGTAGGTATGTAATGGTGTATTGTACTAAATTTTGATACTTATGATAAAATTTGGCAAATATTGGTTTCATGTTTTTTTATTTTCAAAAAAGAAAGCAAGTTTAGAAAGTAAAGTTAATAATATGAGAATAATGTACCTAAATATCATTTGCAACAAATGCTATTACGAACCGCTAAGCTACCATGTGGAAAAAATAGGGCCACATCTTCAACTTACTTTTACTCTAAAATGGCAAGTGTTTAATTAATCGATTAAAATTTGTTCTTACCTAAAATATAAAAATGTAGCTCTTTCAAAATACTCTATGGCACAATTTATTTTGTATTTATTTCATTAGAAAATAAAGGAAAAAATAAATTTGGTTTAGTTTTCATTTTTTCTTGCAGAAATTAAAACGAGGAAAGTAAGTTTATCGCATTATAGTAAGTAAATCACGTTTTCATTAAATTAATTTTGATAATAATTGTATACTTGCTATTTAGTGGATCTCCATGCAACCGAACATACGACAGTGACTAGAAACAAATCTATGTGCTTTCATTTAATGGGTGTAACATTATTCACTTAAAGTGTGCCACTGTTGACACTGTTCCATGGGATTTGCGATGGCTGTATTCCATTGTATTAGAGCTCTTCCCCTCGCAAACATGTAGGATCCAAGAACACACTTTCCAATCAGTTTATCTGGAACAAAGAAGAGTAACCTTTCGTGTTTTATCTCGGGATTCTTAAGAATGACTTTCTTTTCGTTATTTACATCAAATTTATTTAAAGTCAAGCTTTCTTTTTTAACACGGAAATTTTGATATAATTCTCAGTAATACTTTATTAATTTAAGTTTCCGTTCTGAAAAAGGTAAAATTTAATATTTTGAACTCAACTTGTTCAATTTAAATTAACAGCAGCAGAAATGATGCAAATTTGAAACTCTTATCAAAAACAAAGTACGTCATTGCACTCCTTGATGCTGTTTTACAGTAAAGCTATCACATGCCGTCCAAATTCTGTGGCAAGAGTTGATAAAAAATTAAAAAATCACCCGGTACATACTTTACCAGCGAAATCTTTGATCAAAAGGAAGTGAATCAGTCTTAAACAAAAATCTGCGGTATATTGTTTGGGAGCGCAGATTAAGTTTTGTTTTTGCTCACTTAAATAACAATAGACAGAGAAAAAAGAATAGTAAAAAGTAATACAATTGAGTTCCAGTAACAAATTGTGTGAGGTATTCTCACAATTGTTTGGCATTTTAATATTTTTGTAGTAAAATTACAAAGAAAAATATTAAAATGCCAAACAATTGTGTGAATATCTCACACAATGTGTTACTGCAGCTATTTGAGCTACAATTGTGTTACTTTTTACTATTCTTTTTCTCTGTGTAGGATTAACCATTTACAATATCGCCTTACGTCCAATACAAGTAACAAATTAAGTTAAGCTTTTACAACACATACATGCGCAAATTATTCTTTTAAAAGCATTCCATATCTGTTCAAAAAGCACCTTCGTTTGATATGGTTGGATGTTTAACGACAACAACACGTTGATAAAGTATGGCGTAATGAAAACGAGGCACCTTGTATAATTTAATTAAAGGTCAAATCTAATTAACAAATTAAGGAAAAATGGGTAGAAGCTCGTCTCAACACAAAATATGTAATACATTTTACATCAATACGAAATATACTATTGGGGTCTTAAAATTTTACACGATTTTTTTATCAAGTGGCCAGAATTTCTCTAAATTATAGTTTTGTAGAACATGCTCTTTCCTCAATTTTGACACTAAAGACATTTAACCAAAATTCATTTGATTTTCAGATTATTTGGTTACATTTTAAGAACAGCAAGATGGTAAGGTATTAGAACTGAAAAAACAGAATAAAAGTAGCGACTAACCATCTTCTAATTTTGCGATTGCAAAACCCTTCTCTCCTTCAGAAAGGACGTGATTTGGCATTGCGATGGCTACACTTTGAAATCTAACGTTTGAAATGATTATGTTTGACAAGCCGTTAAAGAAAGCCATATACAGCGGAAAATTGCATCGTGCGAAATTTTAAGGCCGCGATAGTACATACAATAAAACCGGGGATTTCAGTAATGAATTTGTGCGGTGTGATTTTTAAATTACGTAGTTAAAATGTTTATTAAATTTTCTTTTTTATAACCTGACCTTACGAGCAAATTAATTTTATTGCTGTCCAACCTAATTGCAATAAGAATTTAAAACATTCAACGAGCTGGTATATGAATAATTTAAACATTAAACGCTACATGCATTTCATCGAATATATTAAACATTCCCTTATAAGAAAGCACATCATGAACTAATTCATAATTTATATGTGAAACAGCATATTTTAGATTTAATAAATATTACATAGTGTACGATTCATTAAAATTCGTTGATTTCGTTGGGCTCATTTTTTATTTATGGTTTTGTTAACTATTCTGTAATGTGATTCTAATTCTCAAAGGGTTTCAAACACTTTATTGATTCTATTATTTCAAAGCTTGCTAATTACATATACCTACCTATGTCATGCAGTTCATGTTCTTGGAATGGATGAAATTTAAATAAAATTCATTTATAAGCAATAAAGACTTATGTACGATATGTAAGTAATTACTGGGTAAACGTCAGTAAAATGATTTCGCCATTAATTACATATTCCGAAGATTATATGGAATAAACGTTTTATATGTGAATATGAAGTTATGTTCCAGGCAATTTCTAGTTTTAATTGGTTCTTCTTTTAAAATATGTACATATTAGAGATGCAGCGGACTATCCGGTTATCCGGCTAGATTTTTGCTTCAACAGAGCATTAAAAAATATTGGTTAAAATTTTTAATTACAATTAAGTAACAAAAAAATTACTCTGATATGTATACAAAATAATTTTAAATAAGTTACACTAAGACACGGCGGAATCCGCACGGAAACACGGCTTAGACCTAACAAACCATGAAATTGGCATTTTAGAAAAAAAAACATTATTTCATTCAATAGAACTTTAATGTTGTATATTTTACTGCTGTTTTTTTTTTGTTTTCCTATTAGTCATCTTATTTTTCTCGTTAGCTTCTTTTCATTTAGTTCTCTCTTTCTTCTCTCTAATTTACTTCTATCCTTCGCCCTTCTTGCCTTTCTTCACATTTTTAATCGTTATTTTTTTCCTCTCTTCATTTATTGCTTTATTTTTCCTTCTCTCTTCATGCTTCTTTTAGAATAATTTTTAATTTAATGTTGTTTATTTTTTTTACTTTGTTAAAGGTACGCCTGCTAGAGCAGTGTGCTTCTCTGGAGCTTACTGATGGCGTATCTTTTGGTTCGATTTTGTTACACGTTTGTTTTTATTCATACTATTTATTTAGTTTGCATGTCACCCAAATTTGTTCTTTACCTGTCGAACCAATAAACGCATTATTATTATTATTATTATTATTATTATTATTATTATTATTATTATTATTATTATATCAAGAAAAACTTTCAAATTTAATACCACTATACAGCGTGTAATCGAATAAGTTTCACATATTGTAACCACAACTGATACAAAAGAAAAGAAGCGAAGTTACGACATACCTTTGAAAAAAAATTCAATAATAATTCCGGAAAAATATATGTGTAGTTTCTATACAAAACGTTTGAGAACCGCTGGCTTTGATTTAAATCCCGGACGACCCGAACGGCTGAGCGAAATTTACTATTATACGCAATAAACCATAGAGCAGTAAACCCGCAATAAACGTTGAGGCAGGTCATTTATTACTGTCGTACGAAAGAATACGGAGATTCCCAGCTGTTTTTTAAATTAATATTTAAGTAATAGATGCAGATTTTTCACAAATTTTTGCATAAAAATTTTATTTCGATAATTAAAAATAAAACTGTAATTATGAATCCTATGTAACAATAAGTAGAAAAATAGGTAACAATTAATTCAATAAAGGTAACATTCTAAAAGTATTATTGGAACAAGAAGCATCCCATAATTTATGATTCTTTACTACGTTCAGGCTAAGCAAAAAAAAAATTCCGAAAGATCGCGGAGGTACTGCGTCTACGCCTGTTCACAGTGTCAGATGATTACGATAGCTGCGAGTGTTGTGTTGAAATTTGCCTTTTTAATTATTATTAGACGTTCTTTATTATTTAATATTCTGAAAGTAAATAGTAATTTATACGTGAATTAAACAATAAACGATCGTACTTATAAACTCGAGCGATAAAATCGCACCTAATTACTTTATTACCGTAAATGATTTAAGAATGTTCTCAAAACTTATGGAAAGCTTAGGGGAAGCATTTTTATTTAGTGCATTCAATGCATTTATTTATTTGACGGAACCGAAAAAAATGTTCGCATCCGCAAAATTCTCCTATCACCAACTTGTTGTGACCGTGACATTTGCGGAATTTATCGTTTTATGATTATGATGCGCCTATAAAACTCGCAGACGCACTGACGAACGAGGAGAGGTTTTCAAACAAAAGGTGATGCGCTCTTGTGGTAGGTCAGTTTTTGAACATTGATATTTGCAGAATCAATTCCTTATGTGATGAAGAACTTACAGTATTAATATGTGAATCTTATTCGATTACACGCTGTATACTTAATGAATTTTCAACACGATTCGAAAATTCCTTTAAAAAATCATATCAAATCTAGTAACATTATGAAATAAAATAATGAAAAATGGTTTGTGAATTTAACTAATGTAGACTAACATTAGAAATTGAAAATTAATTATCTTTAGGTCCAAAATTTAGTTTACCAATCAAAATTGACTGATTTAGAGAATCTTGTTGATGCTTTTCTAAAAGAACAAAGAAATTTAATTAGATTGGAATTGTATACACATTAAAGCCTGATAAGGTTTCTACCACAGTAGCTACATATGATAAAAGAAGATTATAAAAAATAAAAAGATGCCAGTTTAAAAATCAGAAAGTGTGACCGTTGTCTTCCTGTTTCTAACTTGTTTTCTTTGTATAAGTTGAGCGGTCAAATCACTATCCGCTGCATCTCTAGTACTTATAATAATCAGAGAGTTGCCAGTTTTAGGTTTTTGATATTAGAAGTAGGCAGTTTGCCTTGAATAAGTCATTTACAAGATCTTGAATGAGTGTAAAATAAATGTACAAGATTCCGTAAAAATAATTTGATTTGATTCAACGATTAGGTAATACCTAAGGTCATCCGCTCTCTAATAATAACTTTCGACGTAAAAACGTAATTTCTCGGGTATTTGCCTTGTTAATTTTTCAATGTTTGTCTTCTGTCTTGTCTTTGTCATCTGTAAAATGTTCTTGTCAGTAGAACACGACATATTTTTAATATATTGCACTAAGCAGAGCATAGTTTTTTTGATTAATATTTGGAGTTCACAATTAGTTTTAAAACAGAATTGCTTGCCAGAAAAATACAATAAAGAAAACAAAATTTAACAGTCTCAATTCGTTCGGAAGGTATTCGACCATTACTGGAAAAATGACGTCATTGCTGACACTTATTCAGAAGCAAGAACTAAAAGGCGTGACAGATAAATTGAACAATATAAATTCTAAAAAAATTAAAAACAATTTTATTTGAAATTTTATTTAGATTTAATTTGTAGGGACTAGGGACTTCTTTAATTTCATGTTGTAGGATACAAGTTTTTTTTTACCTCTAAAAATACAGCGTGATAAATACATCATTGAGTTAAATCAAGATCAGAATGGATGTGTCATCTTGGTAAGAAGTTACAAATTACATAACAAATTCTTTTATTTCCACCTTCTAAGTATAAACATTTTATAGGTTAATTTTGTTGTTTATGGTAACCAAGTAAACGATATATTACGGGAACAGACCTGTAATATTTTACGGGCTGGCATAAAGGACCTGTAAAATTGTACAGGCTTGGTTGTCTGTTTACGTCACCATGACTACGTCTAGCTAGAAATAACGCCTTCGATAAAAAAAAAGTTTTCATAAAAAAATTAAAGTAAATTAATTAAAAATCGCCATGTGAAGGTGGAAATAAAAGTTTGTACACGACACGCTTTGCAATTCATCTTTACTAGGCTCACTGGATTAATTTACAAAGCTTGACACGTAAATAACTATTAACGGACACTCAACTATCGGTTGATAGTTCCTGACGAAGCTATCAACTGATAGTGAAACGTTGAGCGATTGTGTGAATTTCAATGTCCGTTAAAAGAATTTGTTATACAATACGAGAATCTAATTATTACAAATTACATTTAGGTGGGACAAGATATCTACAGAACAGATTTCTAATTTTAGTCATAATGCTTCGTATATTAACTTCTTGTTTCCATTATTGAAGATGTCATTGTGAAATATACAGCGTGAGTTAGGAGAATAAAGGAATATAAAAGGTGAGCAAATAAAAATCAGATTAGAGTAGGCGGTGCAATGTCTGTGATTAACTGAATTAATTAATGTAATACATTCATGAGCTGTCAAATTTGTAGACTTTATTTAATCACAGACATATATTCATTTTCTTGCACCGCCTAATTTTTATTTGGTCACTTTTTACATAGTATAGTATAGGTCTTTTACTCACTTACGTTGTTCACGTAAAGCTATCGATATGCTTTAGAAAGGTTTTAATTTTCTTTGTAAATACAGTAGACTCCCGGTTATCCGAAACCGGATTATCCGAAGCTCCGGATTATGCGAAACAATTGCAGAAACATATTCCTCCGTTTTATCCGAAACACAGTTGCTTGAAACTCCCGATTGTCCGAAATAACGTCTATGTCGTATCGGTTCTTGAAAAAACGGCTCGGAATTTGTGCCGAGCACTCGGCTTATGACATCATAACTCAATCGTAGTATTTTCGAAGTAACAATTAACAATAGATTCGTTTGTCGATTCTAGTTAAATAGAACCCGTATTAGATATCTATATTACATACAGGATCCACTTAACTAGAATCGAATAGAATATAAAATGTATGTAAGTGTACAATTGTACTAATAAAAAATTGTGATATTTTCACCAATTTATGCAAGCTCCGTTTTAACCGAAATGTCGATTATCCGAAACAGGTCCGGTCCCCCGTACTTCGGATAATCGAGAGTCTACTGTAAGTGCAAATTACAAAGGTATAAAAATTGACTTTTTTCGTCGCTCTGTAAGGGTGTGTTATTGGCCAAGCCCGTAGGATGTGCAGATTCAACACAATTTAGGGCGATGTGCAATGTCAGCAGTGCACGTCGCCACTTGGCAAAATCCACAGAAATACTTAATTTGTGGAACTGGTTCGTTTAATTTAGAGTCGATACTGTCCGACCAGCGATGTCAGTAACAATCATTTTGATGCGAACTTTGACCCGTTTTTAAGCGAGCATTTTTAACAATGCTAAATCTCCATGAGCAAGAACTGTGTTATGCCATGCCATGCCAATCATGATATTTTGTATTTGAAGTCAATTTACTTGAAAGTTTTATTCCTAAACTGATTGATTTTTTGACACTAAGGCCTTAGGGTGGGTTTACAGAAAGGAAATCAAATATTTAAGAGCAATCTTACGAAATAACTCCATATACGAAAACCATTAAAACGGGCGAATTCATAGAGACTTTATTTCTGAATATAATTAATTCGTTTTTTTTTTCTATATACCTGACAACTAGCACTACAAAGTGACTATAGGAAATTTCTCTATCATCATCTGATAATTAAGAAAAAAATAATTAACATTGAAAAATTGTAGTTGAACTTTACAGCGATAGTAAAAATACTTCCAGATGGAATTTTGAAAAACGCATTAGTCACTTTGTAGATTGAAGTTTTGTTAACAAATCAGTGAAAACAGCTTTTAAAAATATGTAACCATAATTAAGTTATGAAGTCGCCCGATTTGTATGTTTTTAGTGAATTATTTCTGTAAGGCGTGAATATATTCTCCCCACCTTAACAGCTGGGGGCGGCAACAAACTAGACAATCACGTGATCTTTTTTCACGGTCTGAGAATATATTTTGCGTTCCGATTTTTTAGGAGTTATTGCACATGATCTCAGATAGGATTAAGGCGGGTAATTTAAATGTATTTAAGTTTGTGCACTGCCTTTTCCAGTACGTTTTTGGTATTTTAATATTTATTTATACATACACTGAGGTCTAGCAACAAGTACATTTCTTGTTGGTCAAGAAAAGATCAACTTCACTATTTCTAAATAGTATTCAAAGGTACGGCTTTTTCCACGGTTGGAGAAAAAGGTATTTTTAGCCGGCTAAATTTCATCACTAGGAAAATTATATTTTTATAGAATTATCGTTTTGCCTATTCTGACGTACAACTTTTTTGTGTGAACTTTCGCGTCCTGGCATTCTTCGTTGATTAAACCTAAAAAAAAATTTTGAGACGCATTTAACTTCGAAAACATTATTTTGTGTGACTAACTTTTGCATCAACTCCTTTTTTTCGTTATTAATTTAAATGCACTCCTTAAAATTTGAAGTGGGACACTTATGGTCCGTTTTCACGCTCAAGCAATTTGTGCAAATGTGCTTGTGAACACAAATTTGCACAAGGAGGTCGTTGCATGAAAACGGTATTTTTTTGCTTATACAAGCTAAAAAATTTGGTAAACTGCATGGATTTGCGCAAGCGAATTTGTATGCGCAAATACTTGCACAAATCCATTTGCGCAAATTGCTTGAACGTGAAAACGGACCATTACGTTTTTTTTTTTTGTAAATTTGTGTTTGGCTCAACTTATGTGTATTAGAAGCGAAATAGCAAAAATATAAAAATGTACATTTAAATAGAGTTCAAAAGAACCGGTAGGAAGTTAGCAATAACTTTCAGCAATAAAAAAAAATTCTAAAACTGTACCAAAACAGTTTCAGTATTTATATTATTTATATTATATTATATTACATTATTTTTCTTGAAGTAACGCAGGTTGACTATGTTTGCCTCCGTTGCTATACTGTGATGTTGCCCTCGAAATGCGGGTCTTCTCAGTGGTTGCAGCAAATGTGCATTCGGTCTCCTGGTCTGTTGCTTCATTTGTTGTTTTCTGTCTCCAAGTGTCAACACCTAACACCTTGGTTATACTGTCCTGATGAGGTCTAAAAAGACCGAAACGTACGTCGACAGTTACTTTTCCTTGCCAGCTAAACCGTTATTTACTTCTCTATTTATATATTAGTATAAAAATCTACTAATTAAGTAATATTCAATAACTTAAAATGAATATTTTTAGAAATTGATTCGAAATTGACCTATCAAGTAATTTTGCGTTAGGCGTACTTAACTTCTTCAAAAATGACAGCGTTGTCTTATTTTTAAATCAAATGTTTTTAGACGAAAATAATCTATTAATAACGGGCTTTCGATAGTTTAAAAACAAAAAGGGACATATTTTTTGTCCGGCCACAATAAAATCTTAAACTTTCGTTCCGCATACTCCAGGACCTCAAAAATCTGAGGTGATTTGGAAACTTGTTCAAAATAAGTATGTAATTGAAAATAAAAAGATACTGAAAGTTATTGCTAACTTCATACCGGTTTCAAAAGAAATAAACTTTTATGATATTTTCTTAAACTGTGGCCTTTTCTTCAATCAAAATTGCAAGATGCGAAATACTTTTACATTCTGGATTTAATAGTTATTTATGTACCAAGGTGGCAAAGTGGCACTTTATCAAACGAGTTTGCAAATTGCGAGCCAAGGCGAAGCCGCGGTGAGCAAGCAAACGATGTCGATAAAGACACTTTGCTGCCATGGTGCATATAATATTTTTTCGATTACTACATACTCGACCATTTATTTTGAAATATTCAAACCTTGCAGATTTATATCTATGTTTATATCTTCGTAAATTTTTGAAAAATTTATTTCATTTACCTTATAGTACGTTATAAATGACACTGGCGTTTCGATGACATCAAAAGATGTGACGCTAGCGCAAAAAGACTTTTACGTTATGCAAACAAAAAACAGTCACTTCGCGTCATGATGTTCGTAATGTATCATGTACTTAATTATCAACATTTCTTAACAATTTTCGAAAAAATATAGATACATATTTACAAAGAAACATATTTACCGCCGATTTTTCTTTTCCTATATGTGACCTTCTCGTTAATGGAGTTTAATTTACCCATGTTTACAAATAAAAAAAATAAAATAATGAATTTCATTACAGTGTTGAGCTGTAGGCAATATTAAAATTGCGCACGCGCATGAAATAGGATTATACGTAAAATTTTTGGTGTTGCAGCTCCAATCCTCTTCAATACTTTTACAAATACATATAGGTAAGTACTTGTTCCTTTTCTATTATACGACGCATATGTGCAATTAAAAATAAAGTCTACTTTGAACGATAATTGCGTCTTATTACAATTTACCGTAAAAAATGTGTAAGTATTTGAATTATGTACATGTATGTGTATTTCTGAACCCGTCGAATGTACCAACATTATGACCGAACGCAGCCTAGTAAGTCATGATGACGGAACCACCGATACGCGAGAGTTATTATCGTTCTTTCTCAATATGTGTTGAACAGAGATAGCTCTAAGCGACTAATGTTGGGGGTTTGCAGTTGCCGCATGGTCGGAAGGCGACTGCCAACCAACCAATCATAACACAAATATTTCCCCTTAACGTAGCAAAGTAGGGATAGTAAAATGCGAACTTCTGAGGGGTAACTTTGTAGGATTCCTCTTAATTACGATTAACTATTTGATTGAGCTTAAAATTCGTGTTGCCATAGAAATCAAATTGTTAAACTAAGGCAACGCTAATTTTAATCACAATCAAATAGTTAATCGTAATTAAATATTTGATTTCCTTTCTGTAAACCCACCCTTAATCTATCAAGTATTTTACTGGCCACTTACTCAGAGTTGAATAAATCGGGCCTAAATAAAGTGTAATATTTATACTTCCAGTAAATAGACCGACCGTGTAAAAGAAATTTTGCTATGTACTTCTATAATTTACAATAAAGCTGCAATGTCTCTAAAAAAGGAGACGTAAAGCACATGCAACATCAAACAAAACAACACGTACCCCTACCGTATCCGGACGTTGCTTGGAAAACATGAAAAGCCAAGCTGGATATGTCCACTTGAGCTGGGGCTAATTTGAAGTTAAAGCCTTCCGTAAAAGTGACTCCTCCGTCCCTGGATGGCCTGGCGATGGCAGTTCGCTTTTCTTTCACCGACCTGTAGTGTTGGTTGAGGGTCACCCTGACATACGCCTCTTGTTTATCACCTTGAAACTGGAAAACGATGACTATTTAATTTGTTTAATTATCACTGACAATTACCGTCGCGTCGTGAAGTAGGCACTGAGCAATTATTTATAATTAAACAGCACTTAGAAACGCAGTAGAAAATTAATCTATCGATAATTTATAGGAAGTAAACTTTAAACTCTGTTCATTATAAATTTATTGCCGAGTTTCATTTAAAATTTAAAAGTTTTCCGCAACAATAAAGAAACTTGAGAATTTAAAATACAACTTAATTTAAAATACTGAAGAACCATGTAAGAAATTCCCTACAAAAAGAAAGAGTTCTTTCATTTTTATAAAACTGCACTTTACGAAATATGTACAGTGAGCCTCTAAAGTATGGAATAAAATTCGTAATTTCTTTATTTTTGACATTTCGAAAAAACGCTCGGACAGGTGAATTTTGTTTTTAAAAAGCACACATTTTCAAGTGAAAATCCATTGAATTCTCTATCCAACCACATCAAAAATTTATTGTTTTATGGGACAAATTTTGAGAAAAAAATTATTGAAAATGAAATGAAATAATAATAATAATAGTAATTTAATTTTCGGTTAAATGACGAACAATATATACAGTGAAAGCTCTCATAAGCGGACACCGACGGTTCCAACTTTTTTGTCCGCTTATGGGAGCTGTCCGCTTATAAGAAAGCAGAAGCAAAAAAGTTGCCAAATCAAAAATATAAATAAGTATCATACTTCAAGTCGTTAGCTACTTCTTTAGCCTTGGCTTTTATTAGCGGGCCTGATATAGGTATGTGCTGGCTTCTGACACGGGCAAACCACTCAAAACAAACCCTGTCGTTGTGTGCTGCTTCACTTTTTAGTTTCATTGTTTTTTGATTATTTTATTTTTGCTTATTTTGAATCTATAATAATTACAAGTTCATAGGTTTAAAAAAAAACGCTAAACCTATCTTTCATCCAATTTGCGAACACTCAAATGCTCTCGCTCTGCAACATTAATCACCTCCATCTTCTGTCTTAATTAGGGTTGGCAGAAGTACTATACAAAGTATTATACTTTGTATTATACTTAGTATTATACCTCTGCATTTAAACGGGCTAAAGTATTATACATATGCGCGCGCAATATCAGTGCAAGTTCCGTCTAGAGCGCTGGCGCATTTTTCTGACACGTTAATATAATACGTAAATGTATTGTTCTGTAAGCTCTACTCTGCTTTTTTGTTCAGCACGTCTATCAATTGAATAATTAAAAATACAGGATGTCACAAAAGCGAAAAACTAAACCTTTATCCCGTGTTTGGGAGTTTTATGAGGCTGATGGAGACAAATTCGTATGTGATTTCTGTGGAAAAAGTATTGTACGATCAGCTGCAAAACTTAAATATCACATGATTCACGCAAAATGCCATTTTTGGTGTAATACCTTCAGGTAAGTATAATACTTTTGTATAAAACTTGAATGAGAAAAATACCAAATTTTACCAACCCTAGTCTTAATGTAAAAAAGGTTTTGCTGAGCGGCTGAGGTTCAAACAAGACTACGCATAATATTACATACGCTTGGAAACCCGTACACAGGGGAATCCCCTACATCAATTTTACACTGCGAAGAAATACGGCAGTCCGTTTCTGGAGCTTCGCGTCCGCTTATGAGAGCGTTTCGAGCCTAATGGGGGAAAGTTTTTCTGTCCGCGTCCGTCCGACAGAGCGTCCGCTTATGGGAGCGAGTTTAACATAGGAATTAATACCCAAAATTTTGGTTCCAGAAAAATTGTCCGGTCATGAGAGATGTCCGCTTATGAGAGCTGTCCGTATGGAGAGCTTTTACTGTAATTAGAATAATTAATTAATAATTACAATAATTTTTTTCTCAAAATTTTTCCCATAAAACATAATAAATTTTTGATGTGGTTGGATAGAGAATTCAATGAGCTATCAGAAGCAAGAAAAAAAATTGGGGGTTGCTATTTTAAAAAAATGTCGATGACGTCAATACTCGAAAACAAATGAAAGTCAAAAATTGATTTTTACTTGAAAATGTGTGCTTTTTAAAAACAAAATTTACCTGTCCAAGCGTTTTTTCGAAATGTCAAAAATAAAGAAATTACGAATTTTATTCCATACTTTAGAGGCTCACTGTATAACATTTTTTTAACTCGTTCAGTATTTATTTTTATTTATTATTATACACTTCATCTCAAAATTAAAACCGCATCAACAACTTTACAGAAATTTACGTTTCACTAAACTATAGAAATTTTTGGTTCCAATGATCAGATAAAGCTTGTGACAAAATGTTATATTTATACTTAATAATAATTACAAGCTTTATCTGATAGTTGCAACCAAAAATATCTATATTTTAGTGAGACATACATTTTTGTAAAACTGTAGATGCGGTTATAATTTTGAGACGGAGTATATTATATTATTGTTATATTTATTTTATTTTGGAACCATAATCTTGTTTATTGGCACCCTATTGCGGACATAATTTGGCCTTTATTGCTCAAGTACTTTAAAGTAAACAAACCCGTAGTAACGTAAACAAATCCATAGTAACGCAAACAATTTACATAATTATTTTATTGAAGCGACGTGCACACTGCACATGACTCGCATACGATATAAAAATATTGAATCCATAAATTTTGGCCAATAAAATAAAACGTTGTATGTACCACGTGCATAATTGTAGATAATAGCCCTCGAGCATTTAAAAGCTCACTCAGTTTCGCGTCGTGCTTTAAACATACTCTCGGGCTATAATCTCCTAATTATGCCCTTGATACATAAATAACTATTTGTTAAATATTTGGGGCGGATTATTATTTTGGGGTATTTATAATGTTGTGCAATTCAGAATTTAGGCAATGATGTGTTATGTCTAACTAGAATAACGTTAATCTACGAATCTATGAAAAAAAAAATTGCGCTTCTAGTGTGTGGTTTTAACATATTATATAAAAAATTAGACGCACAGTATACAAACATACATAGTGGTCTAATATACAAGCTTATACATTAAACAAATAACTAATATTATAAAATTATCATCAATATTTAAAATTTGCATTTTGAAAATTACGTCCTAACTTTTAATTTTCTATTAATTTTATCAAATTTATTTCACTAAAATTATTCCATTGTTGGATTATTTTAGGAAAAAAATTTTTTTATGAATATTTGTTTTCGAAAATGGAAATTTATGAATTTTTCTAGTGCTTGAATCATTTACTTTTAATTTAGTTAGAAAATTGTGCATTTAATCAACTTTAAAATAAATATATGAAACAAAATAATTTTAATCTTGTTTCTCGACGTCTAGAAGATAAAGTTCCCATTTTAATTCCCATAGCATGCGTGAAACATGAAGTCGTTCTATGGTCATTCATATAACATACCGAGCTGCATGCTGCAACGTTTCTAGATCTTCAATTTTATATTGTTGTTAGGGATCCCAAACTTCTTGTGCATACTCAACTTTAGGACTGATGTATGTCAAATAAACAGGTTTTCCAGAGCCTTTAAGATTTCTTCTAGTGTAGTAATATGTATAAAGAGTTATAAGCCTTTTTAAAATGTTCTGTATATGACTATTCCAACTTAAATCATTTCTAAAGGTAACTCCTACAATGCGTTAATATATTTTTTAGATAAGGGGAGGCTATGAAAAACAAAATCAGAGTCTTAGCTTGATTCGAAACTTTTATTCTGACATTTGCTTCCTGGCCCCTGTCAAATCTGTTAGTTGTTTAAACGCTCTTGAACACTATAGTCATGGGTCAGCAAGCAATCCAACGGCATTTGAAATTAGTCGTTATCATGTTAAAGAGTTTTAACAAAGCCTTATGTATTCAACTGGGAGATTTTTTCTACTATCGTCAAATGTATCTTGACATTTCAATTTTGACATAAGTTAATTTCATTTAAGCTACGACTTAGGTTTTACTTTTCATAGACTCCTCTAATTTAAAAAATATATTAACGCATTGTATATATTTAGATGTATCATTCTAGAGTGAGGTGATAAAGTAAGGAATAAACTCATTACTTCCAGAATGCTTGATGTACACGAAAAACGCCGGGATAGGTCAATTTTAGATATTTGTTGCGGGATCTGATGGTCTAATTAATAAGTACGTTTTAGATTTGGTCCTAACTAATATTCAGTGTGTTATCACAGAGCCAGACTTTTCAATTGTAAAGAAAGACATACATCATCCTCCAATATGCATAATTGCGCAAGTATATGAAACTATAAATTGTCAATTTAATAAAATACCTAAGCATAACTTCAAAAGGGCAGATTTCCATAAACTGTACCTAATGATCAAAGATCAGGACTGGACGATGCAGACGTCACCGGATGTGGACGCAGTAGTGGATTCATTCTACAGTAGATTGAATGCCATCATAGCAGAATGCGTTCCAAAGAGCATATCAGACGGCAGGTTTCCAGTGTGGTTTGATAAACATATAATAATAAAAATTAAGAAGAAAAATAAAATTCGTATTAGGTTAAAACGTTCTGGTAGTCCAGCAATAAAAAATATGTATGACTCACTGCGCCGCGAAATTAAGCATAATATTAAAGAAGCGTATTCCAATTACTTAATAAAATGTGAAGCTAACATAGTTGAAGATCCGAAATATTTTTGGCAGTATATAAACGCTAAAAAGCAAAGTTCGCGGATACCTTCAACTATGAAATGGAATGATTGTACATATGATGCGGGTGAAGCCGTAACTAACGCTTTTGCAGAATATTTTAATTCCGTATATGAAAGAAACCATAAAATACTAAACAATTCTTTTCACACCGAACGCGAAGTCAATTTTACTACTATAATTGATACAGGGTCCGTCCATGATATCGAAATAATCCTAAATAAGTTAAATAAATTTTCTCCTGGACCAGATGGTATTCCGGGGTATGTATACAAAGGATGTGCCTTTACATTGGCAGCGCCACTCCACCATATTTACAACTTATGCTTAAAATATTCCTGTTTTCCGGAAGTTTGGAAGTGTGCACGCGTGTGTCCGGTATACAAATCAGGCCATAGAAATTTAATTTGTAATAATCGACCAGCGGCTATTCTCTCAACTCCTGCCAAAATTTTGGAGACGATAATTCATAACAACCTCTTCAATGGCATAAGAAATGTTGTATCTATAAACCAACACGGATTTATGCCACAGAGATCTACGGTAACGAATCTCTGCAGTTTTGTGCAGTACGTTTATAAAGCTTACAATAAAAAATTGCAAGTAGATGCGATATACACAGACTTCACAAAAGCATTTGACAAAATTAATCATAATGTGCTTTTACTAAAGCTTGCGAATATAGGTTTAGGATCGTCAATACTGGCATTAATAAGTAATTACTTAGGCAATAGATCGTTGTTTGTTTCAGTTAATGGGTACAAATCCAAATTATTTTATCCAACGTCTGGGGTACCACAGGGTAGTAATCTGGGACCACTCTTATTTTTACTTTATGTAAATGATATTGTTCAGGAATTAAAATATTGCCAAATCCTACTTTTTGCGGATGACATAAAAATTTTCTCCACAGTGAAAGGTGAAGATGATTGTGTAAAAATTCAAACAGACCTGAACAGTATATATGAGTGGTCTCAGAAAATAAGTACGTCTTCACTTCACTTCAATGTGGAAAAATGTAGAACAATTTCTTATTCCTACACTAAGAACACTGTTAACTACAAATATATAATGAATAACGAAGAACTTAAAAAAGTAACAGTTTCTACTGATCTTGGTGTAATGTTTGATACGCATCTTTCCTTTAATGAATACATTAATCAGATTATAAAAAAAGCTTATCAGATGTTAGGTTTTATATTTAGAAATATTAAGCAATTCAAATCTTCTAGAGCTTTAGACGTGCTCTATAATTCATACGTGCGTTCAAGATTGGAATATTATTCAGTAATCTGGGCACCTTACTATCTTCAAAATAGGCTGCGAATTGAGAGAATACAATTTAAATATTTGAAACTTAAATATTACTTACATTACAATATTTTTTCTAAAAACCTGTCGTACTCCGAATTAATTCAAACATATGATGGAGTGTCGCTGCACTGTAGACGGTTAATTACAGGACAGTGCTTTCTATTTAGGTTTCTAAATGGATTTGTAGATGATCCCTTTATGCTAGAAAATATTTGTATAAAAATTCCACAGAGAAATACTAGAAGTACGGAACTTTTCTACACATCATTAGCAGTAACGAACTATTTGAAGAAAGATCCGGTTTACGTTTTTTGCAGTAACTACAATAAATATGGCTCCCAAATTGACATTTTTAATACATCGTTATTATCATTTAAACGACAAATAGCGGAAACATTAAAAAAGTTCATCTCTGTATAATTCTGCGTTGCTGCACTATGGTCTATTCTTGGTGTCTGCACTGATCGGTCCTGATCTTCTGGTATTAAATATCAAAGAGGGCTTTTTATTGTAATTTATGTTGTATTGTTAGGTTTTAAGTTGATTTTTTGTATGTAATGTCCTATGTAAATTACTCTGTAACTGGTTGCAACTGTTGAGTAATAAACCATCATTATTATTATTATTATTATTATTATTATTATTATTATTATTATTATTAATTAGGTAACATTTTTATTTCGACTGTCATTTGTCACTGGTGATGTCATCGAATTGTTTTTTAAATGACATGACCACATTTTGTTCATTTAATTTGAAGGCTCATGATTTATTCTTTTTGACAGTAGGTATACGATTTTTGACATCTAAATTTTGAAAAATGGTCACGAGAGAAATTTAATCTGGATCACTCAGGAAGCCTTGGAATATGTTTTACTACTCACGTAAATGGCATTAAAAAATCGAAAATGCTTATAAAAGCTGAGAATGTTACTTTAAACTGTATTGAATGAAAAATTGAGGAAAAATAAGGAAACTTGTCGATGTGAAGAAAGAAGAAAATCATAGTACCTACATATCTTAACAGATGTTCAAACTGTCTAAACTGTCTACCATTTTCTAATTGACAATATCCTACCCGATTAAAAAGTCTTGCACAAAATTTATAATGGGTGGTATGCATAAAACGAAGTAGATGCTAATACTTCTCAAATTAGTATATTCTTCGAAGTATCTTCTATTACATAAAGTACCTACTGCAGCTCTGAAGCATATACTACGAAAGCCAAGTTTATACTACAGCATGTAGTAAATACTACGCTGCAGTAGAATTTACTATTAAAATGAATCTGAGGCTTTGAAGTAGATACTACAGTAGGTGCTCCTATGCGAAGTAAAAACTTCTACTTAATAGTATATACTAGATCGCATAGTAAATACTACGTTACTATAGTAGGTACTTCACTTTCGAAGTAGGTGCTTGAAGTATTAGCATGTACTACGTTTTATGCATACCACCCAATGTCTGGAGCACGGTAGAAGATAAGACAGGTATTCATACGAACCCGGGCCATGCTCTGAGATCGCTATTTCCAGTCCGAGCAATGCGAGAAAGAAAACGTTATAAAGGAAGGAAAATCAGAGGATCGTGCGAGGCGCGGAGTAGAAACGCGTCAACAAATTTTTCTTGTGTAAGTTTATGAATTTTTGCTTTTCAGGTAAATTTGCAGCAGTCTCGCGCATTACGGTGCAATATGGGTAGAACATGTTGAAAGCATTTTTTTTTCCAAACATGTAAATTCTGTTGCTGTATTTGATAATACAATAGAAATAGTTTCTGATAAAAGGAATTATGTATTTCTTTACATTCCATGGACAGGATGTTTTTTCAAAATTATAATTTTTTTACATAATTAAGAGAATTAAACAATAGGGAGTTTTTGCAATACTTTACGATAAAAATATCGTTACGTTAAAGGCTATTTTGCTTAGCAACCTTATGAATTTAGTCAATTAGAAATCGAGTTTTAACGTTTAAGGTTACGCAAATTTTAACGAAACGTTTTGCAAAAACTCCCTAATATTATAACACCAATTTTAAAAATGTATCCAAATTATCATCTAAGAAGGAAGCTAGACTTCAAAAAAATAAAATTGTTGGTCAAATTTTTGTGTTTATTTTTAAACCTGTAACAAAAATGAAATAGGGCCCTGTTGCAGTGACGGCCCTGTTACATAAGGTACTAAAATAACATACTTCGTATAGAGGTTACGCAAATAGTGACTTTTTATATCTATCCTTGTCGCACATTCTTCTCATCTAGGGATAAAAAACAGTTGGAAATATTATTTGAAGTGGCGTTTGTCAAAGTTTCTGTCAGTGGTTAAAAAAATTGAGTTTAAATATCGCATCCCAAACTTTTATCGCATGACATTTAATGATTCCGCCTTTTTCGTAAAAGAAAAATTCTGCACTTCTCAAAATAACAACTTTTTGATTGGTAAATAACTTAACCAGACATAACCTAATACACTTTTAAATCGAAACCAGTGACATTGCGGTAAACAGAATTCCCTAAAACTGTTGTCTTCCTTATTGCACTTGCGACAATTGTATTTGTTATCTTTGTTTCTCAATCCTATCACTCACGAGAGGAATGGGATTGCGTTACCTGTACGGAGTGTTGATTTAGTACCTTACTGTTACTTATAGTTGATAAATTCGTTATTATTTACCAACTTCCCATGATTATTCCATCAAATAGTGAAAATGAAGGCTTGACGCGCGAGAAGCATACACATGTTCAAACCTGCCTGCGAGCCTCCTCAAAAAATCAAGAGTCGCCAGATTGCTTCACATCGCGCCAAAAGCCAGGAACGCTCCATCAGTTCAGCGTACACACATTCGCACTTACCTCCGAGCCTGAAAACGTTCAGGTAGGCGCGAAGGCATGCCTCACCGTGTGTATGCCCATTAAAAATGTTTGCGATTTTTTTCGTCAGTCGGCAAACGTGTTGAGCCGGCTCCACATATTCGGGTATTTGTCACAAATACTTGTGTATTTGACAAAAAGGTGAATATGTGGATGGGCTGTTTAAAGACAAATATTTGCACAAAAGGGTATATTCGGCAAATATAAATATTTCCCGTTCGAAGTCGAGCACAAATCAAAGGCGCAAATATTTGCAAAACAACCACATCTCTGGCAGATACATATATTCGGGCGTGATTATTCAGTGGCATTTAGTATGTTCTACGTTTTTTTAACAGTAAATAAGTTGAACTTGTTAGTAAAGATGCCACAGCATCAATCACTAAAGCGTCTTCACTTTCCACTTCCTTCTTTAAACTATTTGAGTGAATATTTGTGTAAATGACCAATTAAATAATTGGCAAATATGAGGATGGTGAGCTGGCAATGAAACAAATATGTAAACAAGTATACAAATAATGCGTTTATTTGCTAAATATCCGAATGTGTGGAGCCGGCTTTACTCGAAATGATGCCCCGCCTACCGTATCTAAACTACTATCTACCTCACTCGCACACTGTCTCTTCGCGTTCGTGTGTCAGCACCGAACCGATTGCCAGAGCACCTCTATATCTTTCACCGTGGTCTGTAGTAATCGAATTGATTTCTTGTCTTATTTTGTCTTTTAGATCATTCAGATTATTCGGTGTGTTTACGTAAACTTTACTATTTACATAGCCCCATAGAAGAGAATCAAGTTTCGTTTATGTAAACAGACCAAATAATCTGAATGATCTAAAAGACAGAATAAGACAAGAAATCTGCTTGATTACTCCACACATTATAAATCTTGTGCACGACGAATTTTTTAATGGGGTAGGATATTGTCAATTATAAAATGGTTGACAGTTTGGACATCTGTTATGAGCAAGTGGTGGGACAATCGTGGGGTCCAAAGTCTAAACGCCTACTCAGATGCGGCGCGCGCTCGATCGTACGTAAAGTTGCGTGTGAATATTTACTTTATTTCAGTTAGCGAGCGCCAGGCGACATCCGCCACTGACTGTTGTTTACGTATATTGTACAGTCTTTGCGCTCTAATTAGGTCATTCACATTACAATCCCACGATGTTCCCTCGCTCTGGTTATGAGATATGTACTATGATTTTCTTCTTTCTTCATATCGACAAGTTTCCTTTTTCTTCCTCAATTTTTCATTTAATACAGTTTAAAGTGATATTCTTAGCTTTTATTAGCATTTTTTATTTTTTGATGCCATTTATATGCGTAGTAAAAACGTATTCCATGGTTTCCTGAGTAAACAATCCTTTCATCAAATTCCTTTCTTGACTATTTTTCAAGATTTAAATGTCAAAAATCGTATACTGTAAAAATAGGAAAAGTCATAAACCTTCAAATTAATTGAATAAAATGTGGTCATTTCATTAAAAAAAAAATTTCAATGACGTCACCAGTGACAAATGACAATCGAAATAAAAATTTTACCTAGACCCATCAGATCCGCAACAAAAATCTAAAATTGGTCTGTCCCGGCGTTTTTCGTCTACATTGAGGAAATTCAGGAAATAATGAATTTATTCCTTCCTTTATCACCTTACTGTATATTAGTAAATAATTCATTTCCTAATTTATATGGATGAGCCTGAAATAATTTTGTAATACCAAAAGACACTGCAATATATTTCTTTGTATCCATTTTATTTTCGTTACTCCAGATACGAATTTTGTCTAAATCTTCCTGAAATATTCTGTATTTTTTCTTTTATTATAAATATCGCAATCGTCAGCAAATAATTTCCTTTCACAAGGAAATTAAATATAATGAATAATATTAGATTATGAAGTTTGACTAATTCATTTAATTAGTTAATAAACAAAAAAGGTATATATTCGAAACTTTTTACTTACAAGTTTTAGGATCAAATTTCTTATGCTTGTTATTGCACGGTGAAATGACAAAGTAATGTCTTCCCAATAGAATGTCAAATGTTATGGATTGATTTACCCACATATAAATTATAATTAGAGGTGGGCGATACGGGAAATTGTGTATCGAATTTCGATACGATTTCTGTATCGATACGTATCGATATATCGAATATCGATACGTATCGAGTATCGGCTACCGATACGTATCGATATGTATCAAAATATTGGATTGATATGTATCGATATATCGATACGTTTCGAAATATTGAACAGAGGTTTAAAACTTTGGTGCAAAAACCGGTTACGACCAGTTTTTCAAGTCTCGAGAAAATTGAAATAAACTAAATATCTTCTAAACGGTAAAATAAAATGAATTTAATTTAAGGTTATTACTTAAACTTATGATAAGAAATCCGATATTTCGATACGTATCGATATTCGATATCCGATATTTGGATTCGTATCGATATTTCGATACGTATCGATATTCGATATCCGATATTTCGATATGTATCGATATGCGATACGTCGATACAGCTGAAAATGTGTATCGATACAGTTGGCGTATCGATACGTATCGATATATCGATACATCGACCCAGCCCTAATTATAATACCGTGCATACGATAGACATCTATACAAGAATCATAGATCATGCTAGATCGTCAAATATTGGTATTTTCAAGTCGGTACCTTTTCCAGTAGGTCTCTCAGACCACAACGCTCAATTGCTATCTTTCACAACCGGCAAAACCAACAACTTATACTCAAGAAAGAGAATTGTGTAATTTGCTCTGCCAGCAAACTTGGCATAGTGTTTATGCAGAAAACTACCCGAACCAAAAATAGGAAAACTTCTTCCAGATATTCAAAGATCAGTTTTAATCATCATTTCCTATCAGATCTACCCAGGAAAATATAAAGAAACAACCCAAAATGTCACATGAACTCCAGCAAAGAAGGAACACATACCATTTCATCAATGACGTATACCTAAATACACGCGACAATGACATTAAAAATATACTGAACAATTATAAAACGTTTTATCTGGAATATGCTAAGGAAGAGAAAACAAGAATAAATCTGCAAGACATCCAAAATAAAATAAACCCCGTTACATATGGGCTATCAAGTCAAGAACTAAATGCATTTTTAACAGGTTGAGTGCCGCCATGTATTAAAAAAAATTAGTCCCGTAGGCCACCATCTTTTTTTTCTTGAAAATGCATATACTATATGCTCGTAATTAAAAGACATTACACATTATTTTTTTAAGTATGTTTTACATATATTTTTCTCAATTTATTTTGCGGTGACACATTGGTCTCACGAGGCCTGCTGTGGTATCGTAAGTCCTGCATGGCCATGTGAGTCCAATGTGGTCCAATGCGTTCAAACTCTCCTTACGCGTCACATATCTGCGCATAAATACGCCGATTCATTTGTGCTTGGTGGTCTATTACGTCTTATGAAGAAGAACACGCGCTTTTGCTTAAGTTATGGAAGAAACTATTAACATAATTTTTTGAGTTATCCTCCCACTACAGTCCGACATGCCGCGTGGTGACACGTTGGTATCACATTTGCAGGCTAAGGATGTAAAAAGTAAAAAAACGTCAGTTTAATTAAAAGAACAAATAGATACCGCTCACAACCACTCATGGAAATTATTAAAGCATACATGACGGAAGCCGTTTTCGCGCAATAGATGAAAATAGCTAGAATAGCTATTTAAAAAAAAAATCCTGTTCGCCAGATAACTACAGACCTATCTCGATCTTGTCTATATTCTCTAAAGTGTTTGAAGAAATCCTTGCAAAACGAATACTAAACTGCTTAAGGCCCGGTATTTCAGTCACAGTTTAACTTTAATCTTTAGTTTATTCTCATGGTAACAATTATCAAAACAATCGTTTCTGTGGGAATAAACTAAAGATTAAAGTTAAAATGTAACTGAAATACCGGACCTAAGAGAAACATGAATGTATCTGTCACAATCAATATGGCTTTCGGTGGGAAAAGTACTACGTTGCCCTGCTAAACGAAAAAAAAACGTATCTGACTGTTTTGTTTTTTGGATGAGTACACATTTAAAATATCATAAAAATATATTTTTATCATATTTACTAAACAATATTGGCGTATTTCAATCACAGGATATCTATTCTATAAAAAAAAAATATTATAATATATTTTTTCTACTCCCATCCTTAGCTCCCATCTTTAAAACACAAATTATCGTATATGTTTCCACGTTGCTAACTGATCTTTTAAATACGCATTGACAAGCTGTGACTTTGTGCGTTTTAGTCACAGCGTGACGGCACAATTTCCGAATTTTAGTATTTTTGTGTTGGTCGTAGAAAAAGTATAGTATGCAATTCGATTTGTAAACTTCTCTAGACACTCGTTTATTAAACACTCGCTCCGCTACACTTTGCTCGTGCCTAATTTAAAACTCGTGACTAAAATGCCGCTTATAAAACTTGTTGCATAATATACTATTTCGCATTTCATACAGTAACGTATTATATTAATATACTCAAAATCGTACAGTAATGGATTACTTTACTATCATGCGTTCAACAATTATTGTAGTCCTGGGTGGCTGTGGTATCACACATAAATGCCGATTTTTACTTCGTATCGTTGAATTGAAGTCTCAAATATTGACTGTTAGACAACAAATAAATGTTTCTTTACGTATTTAATGTTTTAATGCCATTTGAAACAATAATTAGTTAAAAATGTTTGACTCTACAACAGCTACCCAGGACTACAATAATTGTTGGACACATGTTACATAGCAACCATTACTGTATAGCAACGTACTAACTGCTATTATTTTTCAACCATCAATTGTGACAGTTATTAATGTGACAGTGATTAATGTCACTTACATTAAAGATTAATAAAATACGTTACTGTATGAAATGCGAAAAAATAGTATACGCAACTCGTTAAAAAAGTGTTCAACTAGTAAAACTTCACTTTTCTAAACTTGATACGTAATATACTATTTTCGCGTTTCATACAGTAAGGTATCATATTAATTATCCTCAAAATCGTACAGTAATGGATTACTTACTTTACAACATAGGCCCAGTATTTCAGAAACCCAGCCTAAGAGTTTAACTTTAAGCTTCGTTTTATTCCCATGGTAATAATTATAAAGATAATTGTTTCTGTAGAAATAAAACGAAGCTTAAAGTTAAACTCTGAGGCTGGGTTTCTCAGTCCTAGTTTAACTTTAAACTTCTGTTTATTCCCATGGTAGCAATTATAAAAACAATTGTTCCTATGGAAATAAACATGAGTTTAAAGTTAAACTGGGACTGAGAAACCCAGCCTGAATGAAATACTGGGCCATAGCAACATACTATTTTTCTTTTAGCACGGCAGAACGGATGCTGCGATCTCGATAGTGAACTTTATGTGTTACGATAGAATGAACTTGTATCTGGTTCTGTGTTTTCTTTGTTATATATTTCATATAATAACAACATAGTTTAATAATTATGTCGTGATACGACTTGTACGTTGTACGCGTACGTTGCTCGTCTCGTTTTCTTCTGTACTCGAATGCGCATGTTCATATCGACGCCTCCCTTCCTATCCTCCGCTGGTCTCACATAGAAATCGCGCGAAATATTTGAATATACAAAATATTATAAATCATCAGAACAATATGTATTATGTGAAGCACTTGAAAATCACGAAATACATATATGAAGCTGAACTATGCGATTTAACTAAAGTATTCGATTGCATACAACACGATACTCTTATGCATAAGATTAATCACTATGGGATCAGAGGTAACTCCTTAAAACTCATACTTCAGAAATAGCGAACAGCTAATGGATTTCAATGATGAAAATCCGAATTACGCAAAAATTATAGGGTTGGGCGATACGACAAATTGTGTACATCGACTATCGATATGTATCGAAATATCGGCTGCGATACGTATGGATATGTCGATACGTATTGAATATCGTTACGTATACTGTAACGATACATATCGACATATCGATACACTGACCCAGCCCTATTCGTAACTAGGTAACACAGATCGGTTAGTGCGTAAGGAAGTACGCTTATGAATATGCTTATTTCTTGCAACTTTCTTCGGAGAAGGTAAAGTTATTTTTGCGACTTTGCATGTCAATGACTTTAAAATGGTATCTGGAATCACGTAACTCTCCTTCATTAAATTGCGTAATTTCTAATTAAGCGTCTTAGATCGATCGTTTCGCGGTTCTCAAATATTAATAAATTGAGCCTTAGTTAATGTACAAGAAGTGACTACTCGTAGAATGTGTGAATGCAGAGGCTGGTTTTCAATTAAATTTTACGTTTTAATGTAAAATTTTAATTACTTGGTTAGTAACTCATGCGAATGTTACGAAGAAACGCTTAGTTTCTCCCGATTATTCCTATTACTGTAATAACTTTTAGATAGGTATGTGCAAATAATAGATTGTGTATCATTATTAAAAGAACTGGAAGATCTCTGATATACATACACTAAAGGCCGTTTTATATTATACAATTTATCGTAAAAGAAACTGTACAATTTTTGAAACAATCTAAATTATGTAGTTTCAAGCAGTAAATTAAGTGAAATATTGCTTGCTTTCAAAATTGTGTCGACCTGTTCTATTTTTCACACAATTTCCTCTCCATTTGTAACCACGTCCCTTCCTATTTTTTCTAGACTTTCTTTGCTTGTTTCTACTGTTTAGTCCTCTTTGCAACAACAACTTTTTTACTAAACACAAGCAATAATGGTAATCTATTTTAAAATAAAAGATAAAATGCGGATATAACCAAACTTCTGCCAATTTACATATATCTGCTCAGAATCACTCACCATTTCTTGTGCAAGAGTTAAGGGTAAATTACACGAACAAGTTTTTCTTTGCAAAAGTTTTCTCTCGCTAATGTTTGCATGCATTAGAAAGAGACAATTAATTGCTTAATCTAACTTAATTTTACAAGGTGTGATTCTTTTAGATCTAATACATACAGATGCATGTGGTCCAATGAGGACAGAATTCATCGGGTGCGCTAAATATCTCATCGAATTCATTGATGATAGCTCAAAATGGTGTGAAGTAAGGTTCTTGAAGTCTAAAGGAGATTTTTCAACGCTTCAAAGGAATGTATCGCTTTTGTAGAGAAACAGCAAAATAGGAAAATAAAAACATTACAATCCGAGAATGGTACAAAGTACATCAGTCGAGAATTCAACGAATTCCTGAAGAAACATGGAATTTTAAGACGTTTGACAATTCCTGAGCAAAATGGCACTGCAGAAAACCGCACACTTCTCGAAACTGTTTGGCTGCTGAGTACTTTATCTTGACAGCAATCCTGGCAAAGGAAAATTTGAACCTCGTGGAATAGAAGGATACTCAGAAGTGTCAAAAGGTTATCGAATATGGTCACCAATACACAGAAAAGTAATAATAAGTCATGACGTAAGATTTGTTGAAGAAGATAAGAATAATTCAAATTCTGAAGAAATTTCAAATGAAGAAAACGACATCCAAGGCTCTTTGAAAAATCATAACTATATTGACATCGAATTTCTACAACTCACGCTGCAGAAGAAATAGCCGCAGCTCGTGAAAATGAGGAGAATTTGCAAGACAATGTTGAACGATCTATCGTTTGAGGTCGTGGTAGATCAAAGATAATTAGGTCAAGTTTAAGGGGAAGACCTAGAAAAGAGTATCATGAAGTTGAAGATACAAGATTTATCGAACATAATTATGAAGCGTTTCTTTCTGAAGTTTCCATGAAACAAGCATTGTCAAGTCTCGAAGCAGGCGAATGGTGTGAAACGATTACAGCTGAAATAAAATCAGTGATTCAGAAAAATACCTGGAATTTGGTGAATCGTGCTGAACGGTGAAAAATTATATCGTATCGTTTTGCGAAAATCAAGCCGGATGGGATATTAGAAAGAAGAAAGGCACGTTTGGTAGCTCAAGGGTTCAGTGAGCAACCCGGAATTCATTTCTTTTTTTGAAACATTTTCGCATTAATTCAATTCGACTCTTGACTTCTCTCGCCGCTCGATACAAAATGAAGATAAGACAGTATCAGTATGCCCGTAATCTGCGGGCATCAGAGCTTGCACTCTTTGAAATGGAACGGGTAATTGTTCCTCACGAATAATTTGCCAGACAACTGCACAACTGACACAAAGGATCTGCTATTTGGCAAAGGGCGGTCTGAGTAACGCTGTGCATACAAACGTCTTGCAGCCAACGCATTTTGACCACATTCGCCGTAAATTAAAATCATGTCCACAATAACACTATTGGAAAATTCGGCCATGTTTTCAACACTGTTATCTGCGACGACGTGCACTTGAGAACTGAGTAACTGCCCATTTAACAACCGATGCTGATACACCAGCATACTTCTCCGATTACGTAATTACGTAATAAAAATAAGCCAGGGACTATCAAACTGTTTCATCGTTCGCCGAAAACATTTATTATCTCTAATATTTATTAATCGTTTTATATTATTCAATTTATCGTAAAAGAAATTGTACAATTTTTGAAACAATCTAAATTATGTAGTTTCAAACAGCAAATTAAGTGAAATATTGCTTGCTTTCAAAATTGTGTCGACCTGTTCTATTTTTCACATTCGCCGTAAATTAAAATCATGTCCACAATAACACTATTGGAAAATTCGGCCATGTTTTCAACACTGTTATCTGCGACGACGTGCACTTGAGAACTGAGTAACTGCCCATTTAACAACCGATGCTGATACACCAGCATACTTCTCCGATTACGTAATTACGTAATAAAAATAAGCCAGGGACTATCAAACTGTTTCATCGTTCGCCGAAAACATTTATTATCTCTAATATTTATTAATCAATTGTTATACAAAAACTGCTTCATTCTATCACTTTTAATGTCAACTTTCACTGGTTTCATTCTTTGCATGAAGTTAAAAAACAGCCTGCATGTAAAATTGACGAAAGGTGAAGAGAGTCGAAATTTGCCGTACCGTGAACTTATCGGAGCTCTAAATTACTTGAGCACAACAACAAGACCAGATATAAGTTTCATTGTTAGTTACTTGGGCCAATTTAATAATTATTATGACGAGAGTCACTGGAAAACAGCGAAAAGTACTTAGATATTTGAAAGGTACAATTAATTTAGGATTAATTTACAAATCAGACTCTGAACCAATGAAAGGCTACGTAGACAATATGGCAATGTGATTACGATATTACCAATAGTAAGAAAGATCTTTGGCATTGTAATGTTTATTTAAACCATTTCAAGGAAAGTTACGCCGCCTACCTTTTAAACACGCAACAGGGTTCGTCAGCCAGACTCTTCATGAGTAACTGAGGCCGACTTTGTAGTACATAGGAACTCGAATTTTCCATGACAAAATCCTGTAGGCACGTAGGGTTTTGACGTTGCTAGCTCCTAGACTATTAATACTTACTTGGCCAAATTATTTTTTCCGTATTTCTGGGTCAAATAAATAATTTTGTACTTGATTAAATCAAAGTGACTTTCGATTACCTTTTGATTAGATGTTTATTTACGAATAAGGAGTTATTTATTATTTGTGATTTATAGATTATACATGGTGAATGACAATTGTAACAATAAAAGCGAGTTCGTATTCACGTCGGGCGTTGACCTAACAACGGAGTTGTGAATTCCACTTAAAGGTCAAGTTTACGAAGCCACGCCGCAGTTTCATAAAACTATAAAAAATACTTTTACGACAGCATTTATTTCGTTCTTCTGCTCCTCAATTTTGTAACTAGGGGCGCATGGTCGTTTTGGGGCTAATTTTTGATTAATTATTTCTCGAAAACTAAAGTAGAAATAATTTTTTTAAACATTTTTCCCATACTCTCGGACATCGCTTCTTGTCGTGGTTTCATTTTGTCGGGTTAACTAACAGTCACCCTGTATTAACTCTGTATAAGAATTATACAGTGAGGTGATAAAGTAAGGAATAAATTCATTATTTCCTCAATGCTCAATGTAAACGATAAAAGCCGAGACAGGTCAATTTTAGATTTTTGTTGCGGATCTAATACTCTAGGTAATATTTCTATTTCGATTGTCATTTGTCACTGTTGACGTCATTGAAATTGAAATAAAATGGAGTGCCCACATTTTATTCATTTGATTTGAAGCTCATGATTTACTCTTTTTGACACTATACTATTTTTAACAATTAAATTTTGAAAAATGGCTACGAGAAGAATTCTTGATCATTCAGGAATCCGTGGAATATGTTTGTATTGCGTATCTAAATGCCATCAAAAAGCGAAAATTTTTATAAAAGCTAAGAATGTCACTTTAAATTAAAAATAAGGAAACTTGTCGATATGAAGAAAAATGAAAATCATAGTATCTCACAACAGATGTTCAAACTATTTGCCATTTTCTAATTGACAATATCCCAGCCAATTAAAAAATTCGTCCAACAAGTAAATTTTGTAAGGATGCCATTTGTCAGTTTTCAAAAATTATTAAAAAATATTTTTTTGCATACTATTTTCTAACACAATTTGACTGCTACTAATATTGGGATTTTGCATTACTGATAATAACATACAGTAGACGTTCTTTAATGTAAATACCCAATACTGAAAACATTGCGCTAACGTAAACACCAAATTCATGTCAAGGGATCAAATGGAACGCCCGATAATGTAAACGACTTGTACACTTGTATTCTCATCACTACAGATAATTTTTTACTATTTACATGCCGATCGTATGGAACTGAGTTAAGAAAATATACTACGAAATGACATGACATAACAAAAGCGGGAAGACTGTTCCACGAAAGTTAGAAGAAGACAAAGTTTATAGTATAAAAAAGAAAAAGTTCAAAGTATAAAAGTTTTTTGATTTATCGATCGATCGATCGGCATACAGCGTGTCGCTAAATTCCGTGGACATGGCTTAACCACAGATTCCTGGGCGCAATATAATATGATTTAGCTCAACTTATCTATATCCAAAAAGGCTTCGTTAAGTCGGTATTCTGCTTCAAAGTTGTTGAAAAAAAAGTTAATTTTTCTTATACCAGAAGAATGCTTGAATTAATTTGGATGATATTTGGTACGATGATCAATAGTAAGGTAAGTCACATTTTCAGATGGTTTGAGTAATTTACATTGGGTCGCTAGTGTGAGAAACAGGGTTGCAATAACTCTCTTGAGGTTAGGAAGGTAACATTAATTAGTCAATTTTTAGAATGAAGCATTCATTAGGAAACTTTTCCTAATCTTTGTAATTTTTGATATTTCTTACGATTGAGTCACAAAATAGAAAAATCCAAGAGGTTGCAGCGTCTCTTATTCAAAACTATAATAGGCTGTATAGAAAAGCAAAGACCTGCTACAGGCATAAATTTTTATTTTCAGATAGAGGCATTCATTAGGGAACTTTTTTCATATTTGCAACTTTTAATACGTGTTACAATTTTGGTCACAAATTAGAAAAAGTAGCGATTTGGATTTTTCTATTTTTTTACTAAACCATAACAAGTGTCAAAATTTGCAAAGACGCAAAAACATTCACTAATGAATGACTCTAAAAATAAAATAGTTATCAATATAAAAGGTATTTGTTCTTCGTGTATGGGCTACTTTTTTCCATAAGAGGCGCTGTAGCCACTTAGATTTTTCTATTTTGTGACTAATCCGTAAGAAGTATCAACAATTACAAAGACACAAAAAAGTTTCCTAATACAGTTTCCTGTACAGGTCAGAAAATAGTCGCGGCGCACTTATTTGACGTTTGCATTTACCTGCTAACTTTTTCGAACGTTTCTCGAAAACGTGATCTCGGAATTTCTTTAAACTTCTGACGCCCATTAGATTAGTCCTTCACCAGTCTTTCGAGGCCCCGCCCGTTTCAGTAGAACGATCAGGGCCGGCTCGAAAGTGTTTAGAATTCGGCTCCGGTCGGTTTTCGCTCCGGAAAAAAAAATTATTTCTCCGAAATCGGAAGAGATATCGTCGAGGTGTTTCAAGTAGGAGATACCCCACTCTTCCCTCTAAGCGACGCCACTGGTTTCGATCCGATTGCACCATAAATAACGTAACGGCGAATTTTTAAATTTTTAAATCGGGGCTTTTGTTCGAAGTTCAACCCCGCGCAGTTGGTCAAAATTGAATGCAACATCTCCGGTCCAATTAAGCCGTATGCACACTGTACAGGTCAGAAAATAGTCACGCACACTGTACAGGCCAGAAAATAGTCGCGCCGTGGCGCACTTATTTGACATGTTTGCATTTACGCGCTAACCTTGCGCATGTCTTATTGGTCGTCGGGTTTGCACAGATTTGCACTGCACAGGTCAGAAAATAGTCGCGCCACGGCGCACTTATTTGGCATGTTTGCACCATAAATAACGTAACGGCGAATTTTTAAATCGAAAGTGCACTTCAGGGGCTTTTGTTCGAAATTCGACCCCGCGCAGTCGGTCAAAATTGAATATAACATCTCCGGTCCGAGTAAGCCGTACGCACACTGTACAGGTCAGAAAATAGTCACGCACACTGTACAGGTCAGAAAATAGTCACGCCGTGGCGCACTTATTTGACATGTTTGCATTTACGCGCTAACCGTGTGTATGTCTTGTTGGTCGTCGGGCTTGCAATGGAGTTCTAGAGCTATTGTTTTGCTGATGAGGCCCCAATTAGGGCCGAAATAGCTATACAGAATATGCTCGGGGGCCCCATTGTAATCCTGCCGACTTGCAACCAACAATTTTGAATGTTTGCGATGACACGCTTTGTCCGCACTGACCGCTATCTCGTGCGTGATAGCTCATGGGGCAGCAGTATTAGTTGCTATTTGCTTTTCAGGAAACAATTTACAGGTCAGAAAATAGTCGCGCCGCGGCCCAGTTATTTGACAAATTGTAGAGACGTTAAAAGAAACAATAAATGCCGAATGCGACAGAGTATCTCAGTATCAATTGGCAAACATGAGGCAGAAATGTTATGATTAATAAGGATATTGTTTAGCAGCATATGGAGACCAGTTTGAACATATTATTTAAAAATATTAAATTGATGTTTTTTTTGTGTTATCACAGTCATGGCTAACTGCTAATAAAATACCAATTTTCCTGAAAACTTTTACTATTTTTGAGAATACGAGTACAAAATTTTTATAAAATAAATAAGGCTTTTACATTTTGGAATTCTGACAATTTTTTCCCCTATCGTTTTGCTCTAAAATTTACAGGAGAGCTAATATTTGCAAATATTTAATTTCACATACTATTTCCCTATGTCTGAAAAACGAATCAACACCGTGTATACAGATTTCTCGAACGTTTTCGACAAGATCGATCACTGCATTTTAATAAACAAGCTTATATCCTTCGGATTTAACCATAATTTGTGACAACTTATGAAATCTTATTTATTTATGAGAAACAACTATGTTTAATATAACGGATTTGGATCTACTACATTTATCTCTACTTCTGGTGTTCCTGTTATTTATAAATGACTTACTTGGCAGATTTACGTGTTAGGCATTGGCGTATGCTGAAGACTCGAAGCTTTATTATCAAGTGAACGATTAACGATGCGCTACATCTGCAAACTAATTAATATAAATACGGTTGAACAGTGGTGTCAAGTAAACAGATTACAGTTAAACGTTGACAAATGTTGTGTGATACGATACAGTAAAAGGAAACAGTTAATTGAATTCGATTACGACATCTACAACCAACGTCTATTATCGGTGTCGTCTGTCAAAGATCTGGGAGTTACTTTCGATGGTCATCTTAATTTTATAAATCACATTGCTTCCATTTGTCTTACTGCATCAAAAACTTTATTTACTTTTACTTTAACACTACCTACTTACTGTCTTTATATTGCACTTGTTGACTTGTTGGAAGCAACTTAGAATATGCATCTCTTGTTTGGCAACCTATCTACACTATGTCCCCGGATTGAGTTTACAATACGTATAATGGACCAAAAATGTTTGAATTAAGATTTCATGTTCTGCAGTTCAGGCCTTCTTGGCGTGAAATGAATTTGTGCCAAATTTGACGCCAAAAGTCTTCAAGATGGCGGAATTAACACAAAAAGAAGTAAAATCTGTGTAGGTAAAGTGGTCTTCCTTTTGAATTTAGGAGAGAAATTTAGTAAAATAAAATTATTCTCATTTCAAATTAGGGAGATATGCCAAATTTCAACACCCTAGAAAAAAAATGAATTACGGAAAATTACTAATTAAATTATAAATATTTCAGTAAAGTTGTAAAATGTTAACGCCACCTACATATTTATTGACTAAAATCAAATAAAATATGATTCTTCAAATAACACTCCGTCCAAATTAGCACCTGACAGTGTTAATGTCTTACAACTGTACTGAAATCTTAATATTCCGTAATTCAATTTTTTTTTCTAGGATGTTGAAATTTGGTATATCTCCCTAATTTGAAATGAGAATCATTTTATCTTAAATTTTTCTCCTAAATTCAAAAGGAAGACCACTTTACCTACACAGATTTTACTTCTTCTTGTGTTAATTCCGCAACCTTGAAGACTTTCGGCGTCAAATTTGACACAAATTCATTTCACGCCAAGCAGACCTGAACTACAGAACATGAAATCTTAATTCAAAAATTTTCCATTATACGTATTGTAAACTCAATCCTTGGACATAATGTATAGTGACTTTCATAAAGTTCGTAACAAATGGGAAAAATTTTTACTGCAATTAGTTCGTGCACCAATCAAAATAAAAGATAACACAATTCCATCCAACCAATCATTTAAAATATGGCTGAAAACTTGAAATTAATTTTATCTGAGTGCAACGATTCTAGAAGAAAAAGATTTATAACTTTTGAATTATCGCAATGTTTCCTTTTCGAGAATTTCTATTTTTCAAATTTTCAGCCATATTTTAAATGATTGGTTGGACGGAATTGTGTTCTTTTTTATTTTCATTGATGCACGAACTAACTGTAGTAAGTTCTTTTGGCAAAAGTCAATAACAAAATTTTTTCCCATTTGTTACGAACTTTATGAAAGTCATTGTATATTTGTCATCAGTTGCAAATAGAACGGATTCAGAGACGTTTCTTAAAATATGCTACTTTTAAAAAAATCCGGTCGTTACCCAGAAAAAAATGTAGCCCATTACTATTTGCTAAATTGCCATGACATGCAATCTTTACAACTCCGGAGAGAAATAAATAGCGCCAATTTTCTATGTAAATTAATTCATAATGAAATATAATGCTCTGTTAGCGATTACAGCGGATGTGATTGAAAGCCCAGTTAAGTAGAGAACATAACTTTTAATGTGAGTAAAATTTTAGGTACATGTAATGACAAACTTTTATACATTAGTTACATATAAACAACAGCCAACTCTAACTTGTCAGCTCAAGTGAGAATATTATATTTATTTCTTCAACATGCTCCTATTTGTTGAAGCACATTTTTTTCAATGTGCCGCGTATTTCGTCAGGAAGTAATTACACCTTTTATGTCCCTAGGAGCAGAACGAATGTAATGGTACTTAGTCCAATCTGTTAAATGTGCAAAAATACAAATAAATACTTTGAGGATATCTTTATTAAGCTTAAGCTAGGTTAAATTTGATACTTCTAAAGGCTAGTTTACATTATTCGATTTTTGTATTTGATTTTTCTGTTCGATTTTATATTCGAGGTCGTTTGAGCTACTCGAAACTGAAAATCGAATGCAAAATCGAATAATGTAAACTAACTTTAAATTTAGTTGCTAGTGTAGATTAAATTATATTAGACCTTACGTTTGTGGAAATTTATTTAATATTATTGTTCATTAATACATTTATTTAATAGTTATCACTTATGTTTATGAGTTATTTTTTCGACATACACCTGTTTTCTTGTTGCTTATGTCCTTATTGGTATTTACTGTTGGACATGAAATAAAGTATTATTATTACTATTAAGGAAATAATGAATTTATTCCTTACTTTATCACCTCACATTAACATTCCTTTATACAGGGTGTTAATAAAAAAACTGTACACCACTTGGCAGGTGATAGTAGAGGTCAAAACAAGAAAAAAATTCTAATAAACACATATCCAATTCTCAATACAGGGTGTCCACGCCATGTGTTCACTCTTCTAGAATTTTTATTTTTTGCATAAAATTCGGGAGCGATAAATTAAATAAAAAGCTGAATTTGCCGACATACCACTGGCCACCGCAGAACTTCCGGTTTCGCCGGAAGTCATATCAACTTTCTTATTTTAAATGGAACGCTCTGTATATTTTTACATATTTAGAATCTACAGATCATTGTGAGTCCGAATATGTATCACTTGGCAATTTTGGTTTCCATGACAACGAAAAAATTTTTTTTTGTTTTTTAGTATGCAAAGCTATGTATGGTGTATTTACGTTCTACTGCGACCAAATAATTCGAGAAAGCAACTTCTCTGGTTGCACTTTGGTTTATTAACATTTTTACAGCATGTGAAATTTTCATTAGGTGCTACTTAAATTATTTTTTTTAGCGGAACTTCTTGCGTTTTTTAGCGTAGTTTAATAAAACATTTTTTTAATACGCTGATACCAAATAGAGGGTTATTTTTTAAATTCGTTATCAACTCTTGCAATGAAATTTGGGATGGCATGTTGCAGCTTAACTGAAAAAATAAGCCATCGCCGGTATACAAGTGTTAATATAAAAACTTTACACACTTTAGCACGTGATACCAGAGAACAAAACAAAAAAAGATTGTAATAAACCTAGGTTCAATATTCAATGGTATTTGAAGTATGGTTTAATTAAAAAAGAATCAAACAATCAATAACGAAATTAACACACTAAAATTATCACAGAAGATGTTCGAAATGTCGTCCTTGCTGTTGTAAACAAAGTTGCAGTCGCCGTCGAAGAGACTCGCACACTTGATTGAAAGCAACTTGATTTTTCAGTTGCTGACAAGCGTTTACAACTCTCTGCCAAAGTTCATCTCCTGTATTAATTTCTTTGGCATAAACAGTGTCTTTTAAATAAATTCCGTTAAAAAAAAAAAATTTGCACCTAATGAAAATTTCACATGCTGTAAAAATGTTAATAAACCAAAGTGCAACCAAAGAAGTTGCTTTCTCGAATTACTTGGTCGCATTAGAACGAAAATACACCATACATAGCTTTGCATACTGAAAAACAAAAAAAAAATTTTCGTTGTCATGGAAACCAAAATTGCCAAGTGATACATATTCGGACTCACAATGATCTGTAGATTCCAAATATGTAAAAATATACAGGGCGTTCCATTTAAAATAAGAAAGTTGATATGACTTCCGGCGAAACCGGAAGTCCTGCGGTGGCCAGTGGTATGTCGGAAAATTCAGCTTTTTATTTAATTTATCGCTCCCGAATTTTATGTAAAAAATAAAAATTCTAGAAGAGTGAACACATGGCGTGGACACCCTGTATTGAGAATTGGATATGGGTTTATTAGAATTTTTTTTCTTGTTTTGACCTCTACTATCACCTGCCAAGTGGTGTACAGTTTTTTTATTAACACCCTGTATAGGCGCATTAAATATTGATTTCCTTTTGATTAGTACGCCGAATCTTTTAATTATTAATGCCAAGTCTGGCTTGCCACTATCAAGAATACTAAATAAATTTAACGAATTTTAACGAATTTAAATAATTTATATTTGTAATCGATTCAACATTAGCTGTTTATTTATGAATAAGTAATAAATTATTCGTGATTTATGGAACATATTAGGTAACTTTGTATTAGAATTATATATAATTATATATAAATATTGATTACCTTTTGATCAGTGCGCCGAATCTTTTATTTATTAATATCAAGTCTGACTCGCCAAAATCAAAACTACTAAATAAATATTTTTAACGAATTTAAATCATTTACATTCGTAATCGATTTAACATTAGCCTTTCACATGGTCTTCTCCGACGTCTTTCTTTCAAACATACGAAGTATGGATCGTGAACAAATGATAACTTATTATCTGACTTCAAATAGTTATTTTTGATTCTAGATTGCGAAATGACTCTTTCGCATTTTTTTGAGAATGAATGTTTTTTTGCAAGCGGAGTGACTAAAAAAAAACCGTTCGAAAATGCAAAAGCATTTCGCAATCGGGTATCAAACAACATTTTTTCGAAAACCATGGGCAGACATTAGTAAATGTTATCCATTAGTTCATCATGCAATTATATTGGCATCAAATCTAGTATGTTTTGACCAACTAATTGTGATAGTAACCATATAAGTAATAAAAAAATGCAAGATGCGAAATACTTTTACGTTCTGGATGTAAAACAGTCGCTTCGCGTCATAATAGTTGTCATGTAAACAAACATAAACTTTTATTGTCAGTTTCCGAGAAATTAATTTTTATTTTAGTTGCGTTGCTATACAGGCTGTTACAAATTCAAAGCTCACCATTGGAATCTCGAAAATAGTAAGAGTTACGAAGCCGTATTTTGGTGCTGAACAATAATTCGTTTTGAAAAATCTTCGATTCGTAGTTTTTGAAATATTTCCAAAAAAATTGAAAAACATATTTTTTAAAAATTTTATTTTTTGAAGTTATTACTGCAGGAATCAACAAAATTAATACAAATGTGTACAATACAGTTTTTCCTCAAACTTTGCAACTAAAATGTTACATTCAGTTTGTTTCTTTTCTTTTGCAACTCTTTGTTTTAAATTCTAATTTTTGACGTCAGCCGCCTGAAGAAGGTACCCAGTGAAAACATGTACGTTTATTCAACGTTAATTTCACGTTGTTATGGTGGAAATAACGTTATTCGTTGAAAAATGCAACGTTGTTTTTTGGTTGAATTAGCAACCATAATTATATCACGTTTGTATGACGCCTTTTTTAACGATTAGTTTAATATGGACGTAATTATAATGTGTAATAAATGCGTAACAATTTTGTCTTTTTACGACGTGATTTATACTATGAGTAAATGCGATGTATCTACCGTACGTTGATTACCACATCATTTCAACGTTAATTCAACATTTACTATTCTACGTAATAAATGAGAAAAAAATTAACGAAACTAATACGTTAGATAAATCATAATTTACAACTAAATTTTTAACCCACGTTTTATAACGTTATTTTAACGTATACCAAATAAATATGCGTTACAAAACGTGATGTTGACGTTAGAAAACACTTAATTTTACAGTGATTGTCTATCGTGTTTCACACCTTTGAATTCTAATTTTACTAAAAATCTATGAAATATGAGGTTCTTCTCCATGCTTGGCAGCTTTGAAATGAAACGAAACAGGTATGAAAAGTACTGCTAATTTGGACATACGAGTCAACCATAACCCCTTTTTAAGTTGACGTAATCTGTCAAATTTTTTTAAGTTAGTTTGAATTTGATGCCCAAAATCTGTGATTAAAAATACTAAAGAACGCAATAGTCAATCAATTATACATACATATTGTCACGAATACTCATTGGGGACAGCTGTATACAGAGTGGAAAGTTTAACTGGAATAAATTCTGTAACTTAGAAGATTACGGTTTGTAAAAAAATTCTTGGAACAGGTCAATTTTTATTTTTAATGGCGCATATTACAAAGGGACTTTTTTAACTTTTCAATTATTTGGAGGGGTGAAACGACCCGTAACTATGTTTTTTTAATGGAAGGATATATTGAAAAAATTGGGAATACAGCTACGTTTTATTTTTTTATTTTTCTTTAGCAGTAAAAGGTAAAAAACAAAAAAAGATTTTTTTTACTAAAACCGTTTTTAATGCCAAAGATTCAGGAACTCCATTTTTTATTATTTGATAAGAAGAAATAAGCATTCCATATGGTATCGTATTGTTGCGTGCAGCCAATAGATGGCGCTGCCAATGCGCTAAATTTTTAATTGTACGTAATTACCTCACTGAAGTTTTTCCCAATAGGTGGATAGGAAGAAGAGGATCGATGACCGATTGAGTGGCCAACAAGATCTCCAGATCTCACCCCTTTAGACTTTTTTATGGGGGTATTTAAAAAGTAAAGTTTATGTGACTAAACCAAACGACATAGCAGAACTTCAGAACTTCAAATTCTGCATGAAATTAGGAGAGTAACGCCGGAAATGTTACAAACTGTTAGGGATGGAATTTATAATCGATTAGGGTATTGTCAAGTGAGAGGTGGCGAGCATTTTGAACATCTGATGCGTTAAAATCGTTCTAGTCAAAAATTAATTTTTAATTTTTTCGCCTTTTACTGTTTAAGAAAAATTAAAAAATAAAAACGTAGCTGTATTCCCAATTGAACAAGCTTTAAGAAAAAAATTACTCAACATACCCTTCCATTAAAAAAAATAGTTAGGGGTTGTTTCATCCTTCCAAATAATTGAAAAGTTAAAGAAATCCATTTATAATATGCGCCATAAAAATAAAAATTGACCTGTTCCAAGAATTTTACAAATGGCAATTTTCTAAGTTACAGAATTTATTCCAGTTAAACTTTCCACTCCACTACGGTGTTTATGAGCAGCACGTAATTTTTTTAAAATTTTCATAAAGAAATAATTTTGTAAATAATAAAGTAAATTGAGAGTACTGTATTAAATGTGTTTTGTCGAATATTTTAGTGTAAATATTTTTAGAAATAGGCGATTTAGAATTACATGTTTATTATAAATAAATAATTTAGAATTTTTGAAATGTATATACAAAGAAAATAACCTTAGGATTGTAATAATTAGAAAAATTGATTTAATGATGTTATGATAATATGGATGTTAGAAGGAAACTGTAGGTAGTAAAGAGTTCGGAAATTGAACGAGTGAGGGCGGCGCGTAGCTATTGTAAGTTAAAGTCCTCGGTTCGGCTTTATTACTACTGCCTCCTTCCGCTTTACGAATCAGTCACGGAAGCGATACGGCACTGGGATCTCCAAATGGCTTAGCGGTCTAGTCTAGCCGACTTGGAAAGTCGTGTCACTCGGCGGCGTGGGTTCGAATTCCACCATTAGCCATGTATGTTTGTTCAGTCTAATGATTTAGACCCACACTGATAAAAATGGCAGTAAAATTACACATATTTTTACATAGAATGTTGATGCGATTTTATATAGATTGACTAACGATTTGAATTTTACATAAAATTACATTTATTTTTCCTTAATTCTTGTAAAATGTTGTACATTTTACGTATTAATAGTAAACTGTAACTCAAAATTACAATAATATGTAATTTTTATTTGAAAATATTGAATTATTTACACTAAACTATTGAAGTATGTGTATTTACAGAGAACGCGTGTAAATTTTCTTAATGGTTATAAGTGTTGTGGTAAAATTACCAGAAATTACTGGAAAATATAGGTAAAATAAAATGCATTCTGTAAATTTACGTAGTTCCCCTGGTGAACACCACGGAAGATTACCAAGAATGTGTAAAAGTACTGAATAAAACATATGAAATGGAATTTTACACTTCACTTCTAACAATTGTAAATTTACTAGGAAAATCATAGGTAACAAAAAACCAATGTTTTTCTTAGTAATTTTACAGAATAATTTTTATCAGTGCAGCTTTAATACACGTCGTAATTGTCTGATTCAACGCTACACGTGGACATTGCCGCGACATTTTTTCGTTGTTTTAACGTAACCATAACACACGAATTCAACGTTTGTTACATGTTATTCCACAACGTTTTTTATACGTATGTATGCACTGGGATTTAACGTAGAAATACCGTGGACAAAGACGTTTAAAAGAAGTTGATTCGAGCGTTGTTAAAACGTATTAATAACACACGAATTCAACGTTGATTAATTGTTATTCTACAACGTTTCTTACACGTGGACAGAGACGTTTAAAAGAAATTGATTGCCGCGACATTTTTTCGTTGTTTCAACGTAACAATACCACACGAATTCAACGTTTGGTTACATGTTATTTTACAACGTTTTTTACACGTACGTGTTTTCGCTGGGTAATCATACGGAAACCGGTCGCTCAGATTTAAATAAACCACTTTCAAATTAGGATGTGCTTATATATTTTTAACAATTAAAATTTCACCTAATTATGGACTTCTTTCAACAAAATTAATACATTCTACACGTTTTTGAGCTCTGGTCTTCATTTTTCCTTATGGGCGCCACATTGGATTTAAATAGATTTATTTTTTTTTAATGTTTTTCCATATATCACACATCCAGATTTAATAAATTGAAGTAGCTATATGAATAGCAATAGCTAAATTCAAGAAATTGTTGAAAATAACAGTGCAAAGTAAAATATGGTATGCTGTGAAGAGAAAAGCAAAAGAGGTTTGATATACCTTCTGAGTTTTATTTCGTAAATCACAAAAGCTGATTATTGTAAAATTTTTAGATGTAAAAATGAAATATGTGAATCCAAGAAAGACGTAAATTTACTGTACTAACAACAACAATTTAGTAAGGGCAAGAGAAATTTATTTCCAACAGTATCCAGAAAGATGACTATAAAGCAGTAGTTGATTAGATTTTTTTTATTAAAGCAAGACAGTATTTAATTAAGTTATGTATGAATTTAGAAAACTCGTATCTTAAATGATGTGACTACTCGAGGAAACATTCTTTCTTGTAGTATCATAATTTTATACGTTTTATAAATAATTATTAATTACCTCTTCTAATAATTCTTCATTCTTCAAGATTCACTATCTAATTTACTAAACATTGTTCTATGTAGTTGGCGCCTTTCTGGGTGTTGTTGAAAGTAAATTTCTTTCGCTATTACTGAATTGTTATTGTTACCAAAATAAATGTTTTAATTTATAAGAATGAAAGTTTTTTAAATATATGATATATATGTATATATAATTTCATGCGATAGTTTCTTGCTTTAATAATAAAACTGTATAATTTAATTACAATTAATTTAATACTGCTGTATCGTCGTCTTTCTAAAGTAAATTTCTTTTGCTATTACTAAATTGTTGTTAGCATACTAAATTTTAAAAATTTACGTCTTTCTTGGATTCACTTAATTCATTTTTACATCTAAAATTTTTACAAAAATCAGCTTTTGTGATATACGAAATAAAATTCCGAAGGTATATTAAAGCTTTTTTTGTTTTTGTCCTCATATTTTTCTTTGCACTGTTATTTCCTTGCATTTATAGCTATTTCACTTTATTAAATCAGGACGTGTGAATATATGGAAAAGTATCAGAAAAAATGGATATATGTAATGGTATTAAAATCCAATAGCTAGCCAAAATCGGCGGATCAACCTCAACACAGAGGTTGATCCGCCGGTTTTGAACGCCGCGGTTCTAAAGGGGCATCTTCATGATACGTCCAGGATGTCATGCGTTTGGTTAAAGTCTAATAAAAATGTGGGCGTTGCAATAAAAAAATATTACGCCTAGAGTCGAATTTATTTTGCCATCGGAAACCTCTTTTATTAATTCTTCAAATTTGTAACGCAAGAAAAGCTCTTATGGCGATTTCTAAAATGTTTACTATGTTTTGTACGACTCTCAGCCGTTTATAAGTTTACTTGACACAGCAAAAAAAAGTATCTTTCATTTATTTACGGTAAAATAAATAAAACAAGATTCACAAAATATTTTAAATTTGTCGATAAATTTCGAGCGTTGATAATTTTTTGTCCGTGTATGGCACGCATACGGAAAAAATCAGTAATTCAAAATACTTAAAAATCTCCGTAAATACAGTGCTCTCTTGCGCAGGCCTTCAATGTAACCGAAAAGGTATGTGGTAAACGCAATGTATATTTACGAAAAACGATCCTGCAAGATAAACTACAATTAAAATTAAATAAAATTCATTAAAAAATGCCGACAGTATAAAAAACACAATTCTCCAATTAGCACGCAAAAAAGAACTGTTTATGAGATTTTATGATGTCTCGCCGTCGGTGAACTTGGCCTTTTTGCTCGACTTCGTCGATGAAGCAATAAATACACTAAAAAAACCTTTGATTCTTACCGCTTTATCAACTCATCGGGTCCAACAGCAGATTTTTCACGGAGAGAATTTGACCAAATTATACTAAGCGCATGCGAAATAATAAAATTCTTAAAAACTCCGCTTACCTTCTGGCGAGTTTATACGAACGCATAACATCCTGGACGCAATAACGTCCTGGACGTATCGTGAAGATGCTCCTTAACATGCGTATTTATCTTTTAGTTAGTGGTAAATACACGCGCCAGATTTAAGTGGTACAGACTTATCTGTCAATTTACACCGCCAGTGAAAACTGCTGCCGGTAACTAACAGCAAGTAACAGACGATTTGAGTGCACAGTTTTTATTAGAGTTTCAACCGCGATAGTCTGTTAAATATGTCTTCAGAAGGTGTTCCTTACTCAAAAAAATTTCTTACAAAATTTATAGAAATTTACAAAGAACATCCTGCTTTGTGGAAAAATAAAAGCAAGGAATATAGTAACAAAAATATTTTGTTTTGTGAGGGCCCCTCTTACTAAACTTAATAAAAAGCCATATGTCTTTACATCCATTCTCAAATAATTCTTAAAATCATCCGGATCATTTTCTCTTAGCTCTTTTAATAGAGCTCGCTTTTTTATTGCAGAACATTTTTTACCTTACTGGTTAAACACTTAGAAACAGTTTACTTGCGGTACAGAACTTTCGCCAAGTCGAAATTCCACAGTGCCGGTTCAATCCGCGGATATATCTGCAGTTTCATGCACACTAACACACCGTTTTGCATGGGACAGATCAACTGTGCAGATTGATCTGTGGATTTTTGTTTTTATTAAATGGCTGAGAGTCGTACAAATCGTAGTAAACACTTTATTAAATACCTTGAAAACAATACCATTTATACATGTAAGTGCGAATTATTTTATTATACCTGACGCGTATACAGAAATCGCTATAAAAGCTTTTCCTGCGTTACAAATTTGAAGAATTAATAAAAGAGATTTCCGACGGCAAAATAAATTCGACTCTAGGCGTAATGTTTTTTTATTGCAACGCCCACATTTTTATTCGACCTTAACCAAACGCATGACATCCTGGACGTATCATGAAGATGCGCCTTTTTAAAACCGCAGCGTTCAAAACTGGCGGACAACCTCTGTGTGTATGGCCAGCTAATGTCTCGCCCATAAGAAAAATGAAATTGTTGATGGTCAGAACGATACGAAACGTTTTAAGTAAAATGCAATAATGTCGTCGTAAAGAGTTCAAGAAAGTGCCTGTACAATGTAGTAATTTTGTTGTGATCCCTACAGTAAAAATTTCAGAAAAAAATAAAAAAGGAAATTACGTTTTTCAGTTTTTTGGAAATATTTCTAAAACTACAAATCGTTGAAAATTTATCAAAACGGATTATTGTTCAGCCCAAAATACGCAACTTTGTCCTAATTTAACCGATTTCGTACCTCTTACCGTTCTCGAGATCCCAATGCTGAGCCTCGATTTTGTAACAGCCTGTACGTGCATAAAACCACATGAAATTTTGAATCTGTTAATTAAATTTAAAGTTATACCTATATTTTCTTCTCGAAGACAATTACTATTTTGTGTTTATGTTGAAAGTATTTATAAAAAAATCGTGCTAAAATCTAAAGTAAACATATACAACATAAATGTTGTGGTTTATTTCGTAAGGTCACGTTTGAGAATTCAAAGCCGTTATCAAGGCTTTTGTTAATTTATTATTAATGACGCATTTTAAATGAGCGATCTCCTATTATGACGCACTTATTGCGTCTTTGACATTGACGGTATTCAAAACTGAATTTCTCCTTTCATAAATTATTTATGAAATACTACCTCTAAATTTGTCAGAATCGATTTTATTACATTTTTTTTTAATAGAATTAATTTAAAGATGATACGTCGCTTTTCTATTACTACCATATGTCCAAATAAATTTTTGATAAAGGTAGGTCATGGAGTGTAAAAATCTACAACACCAAGCAGTTTTTGAAGTTAGTGACACATCAAGCTGTAAAATGTGGCCAATTAAATTTCAATTTTACTTAACTATTCAAGAACTGGACAATATTTCAATGTAAATAATGTAATAATTTATCTTTCATGGCCTACCTTCATCAAAAATTTATTTGGATATATAGTACTTTTAGAAACTGTTGCTTACAAATGCTAAAAGAAGTTAGAATTAGAGAATTATTGAAGGTTCCGTAAATTTTTGGAAAACTGATTAATTAATTTTAACCTCAAATATTGGCTGTAGAATTGCTTTCTGGATTCTCAATTATTTCCTCTCCTAATAATTTTATAGCAAAATAGTTAAAATATAAGTTATACAGAATTAAAATTAGAAGTTGATTCTTTTATTTATTTTCTTCTAACATCCCCCGGTACTGAAATAAAAGGCAAAAAAGAATTTAAAAAAATACTAAAAAGTAGCACTGACTATGGAATTTGACTTTTACAATTAAAAAGACATTTCAGTATTGAAAATTTTTATTTTGGTTTTGGAAAATTAGGTTCGGCAATTAATGAAAACGTACATTCATCACTGAATAACATTCGCAATATGAAGTGAATTGTTAAGTTTGGTAATAGTTATGTCTAAATAAATAATCGATGAAATTACACTATTTATAAAATATATCGTAAACCAACTCAAACTTATGTATATGTGCTGAATTCGCTCCCGAGATTGTATCAATTTTTCAGTTGTTTTGGTTCAGTTATTAACACCTTTTCAATGCATGAAAATTAGATGCGGTATTTTTCGAAAGATTATAATAAATGTCAAAATGGGACTTCCTCAATGAAGCGTTAAAATCCGGATATTTTGGATATACTCTATCGCAGAGGTTCCCAAACGTTTTTGTCTCGTAGACCACGTGCCAATTTTTTCTGTATTGGGTAGACCCCCCGCCTTTCTAATATTGAATTGTTACAAATTCATCAATTTCAAATGTGTTTTTGACAGCTGACACGGTGCTACTCACTTTTGATAGGTTTAACTGTAGTGTAGAGTGAAAAAGTAAAAAAAAAAAAAAAACGTTAAGTTTTATACATTAAGGACCGATATATCAATCACAAATTAACTTTAACTATCTGTTTATTCCCATAGTAACAATTATGAAAGCAATTATTCCTATGGCAATAAAATGAAGGTTAAAGTTAACTTGTGATTGAAAAACTGACCCTTATTAATTAAAACGACAAAATGCAAATCTAGTAAAATTCTAATATAAAATAACTACACAAAAAAAATGCTTTTAATGGGAGGGATGAGCCTGATGCAAAACTCTGGTACAAATCTGGACAAGCGTTGCTATTTTACGTATGCGCGTATAAAAGATTTTTGTCAAAGATCTTTTATAAAAGACATTTTATAAAAAAATATGACAGTGTAATAGGCAATCTTTTATAAAATATTTCTATTTTTATAAAATATTTTATAAAATATAAAATATTTCTATTTTTATAAAATATAAAATATTTCTATTTTTATAAAATATTTTATAAAAGATTACCTATTACACTGTCATATTTTTTATAAAATATCTCTTATAAAGGATCTTTGTCAAAGATCTTTTATAGTGTAATATTGGCCTTAGACCTGTCCCCGCGAAGTTGGAATGTTTCAGCGACTGTAAAAACTTTACCAAGATCTCTCCTAAAAGAAAAGAAAACATTTGCTTACATCTTTTTAAATAACAACGTACATCAATCTTAATTTAAAATGTTATTAATTACCTACAAATAAATATGGCAAATAATACTGATTCGTGTGGACTTTATTTCAAAATATTTACAGACGTTAAATCAGTAATTGAAGGTACTGGTTGCAATGTACTCTCTCATTATGCATGTGGTGGTATTAGCGACCTCCGCGGGACTCGTATGAGACGGCCCACATGGAAATGCAGGAATTGTGAAGAGAAATGCGAAACTACTCAAGGAAACGCAAAACAAAAAAAAGCAAATGGCGTCACAAAAAGAACTCAAAAGAATACTTAGCTGTGGATCGGAAAATATAGAAGACAAATACCTACTGGAAAAATAGTATATTGTAGACCGAGGCGGTAAAGTGCTTGTTTTCCAGGTCGAGAGAAGATATGGACAGGCGAGGCGAGAAGCCGAGCCTGGCCACACTTCTCGAGAGCTCGAAAATTGCTTTACCGCCATGGTTTACATATTATTTTTTTTCCTACACAACATTATAATTAATTTTGTTAATATCACACAAACGTTCTTTTTCTCGAAGTAAAAATATTAAAATTAAGTTAATATTAAAATTATTATAGATGTTTTAAAACACAGTGTTACGTGTACTAGCATGGCCAAGCGATCAAGCCGGTGGTTTAATACACAAGTCTTTTCGGAGGCATGGGTTCGAATCCCACCGCTGCCGAGTTTTTTTTTCTTGATAATTTTAATCCTTTTTAAAACCAAATACCAGAGGAATTAAATAAAAAAAACTTAGTTTGTTAATTTTTTGATGTCGATGAGAGCGCATTCCAGAAATTATTGTCGCGCCACCTAGTGGTAAAGCCTCGTAAATTATTTTCTCGGCTAGGCATTTATGTTTATTTTGCCGGGCTAGCCGTGGAAACGTTCACTTTCTCCTCTCTGATGAGCCGGTAAAATTGAATTTTCTACTAGTGTAGGAAAAAAAATAAATTACTGGTAGAGGAAAACAAGCAATTGAAAATCAAACTTGAATGTACTCAAGGAAAGAAAACGAACGATGAGAAAAAAATAGAAGAGTTAGACAGTGATATCACAGTCATGAAAAATGAGATCATTGCGGTGAGATCATTGTGCAAGTATGGTATTATTATTATTTGGGGAAGAAGCACTAACGTGAACAAAGTATTCATAATGCAAAAGAGAGCAATTAGAATTATATATAAAATACCGTTCAATGACTCATGCAGATCAGTGTTTATTTAAAATCAACAATCTACTAACAGTGTACGTCTCTATACAGTGTGTCCCTGGATGGACATAACTATACTTGTAAAGTTTCGCATTTTAGGAAGAACAGTCATTCTACAAAAAAGTTTTGCTTCCTCTAGCAAGTCTTCAGCCACAGCCAAAATTTTGAAATAACGTATAAGGTGGTTAGAAAATAAGACAACGTGAAAATTTGATTAAGAGTAAAGTACTTTTTATTTGAAAAGAATGTAAAAGTATTAGGAAAAATGGGTTTGTAATGTCGATAGAAGCTTAAATATCTTAAAGTTGATTTTTTTTTGGCTTCATTATGATTAATAAGCAATAGGTATAAATTTGACCAACATGATTATCGCAGTTATCTATGACAACAAATGCAATTGAGATTTTTAACTCAAATGATTAATTTCATGTCAACAGTTTGTCAGTCAATGTTTGGATAATGTTATTAATAACGAAGACAAAAAAATCAACTTTAAGATATAACGTTCAGATTAGATATTTGAGCTTCTGTTGACATTACAGACATCTTTTACCAGTAATACTTTTACTTTCCTCTCAAATAAAAGGTACTTTACTCTTAACCCAATTTCACGTTGTCTCGTTTTCTAACCACCCTGTATGTTATTTCGAAATTTTAGTAGTGGATGAGGACTTGCTAGAAGAAGCGAAACTTTTTATGAAGAATGACTGTTCTTCCTAAAATGGGAAATAAGGAAGTTTACAAGTATAGTTAGGTCCATCCGGGGACACACTGCATATACCAGTGTGTGATATATTTGAAAACAAACAATTGTTTATTAATTGTGAGAATCAATACGATACAAGAAGAACAAACGCATACCTGTGTCCAATACACAAACTGTTAAAATTTGATCACGGAACCTATTTCATGTGCATGAAATTATTCAATTGCCTACCTCTGTATATTAAAGAAATTGAATGTACAAATCACTTTAAAACTGCGGTCTTTAAATTTCTAGTTAACCTTATAACTTAAATGAATATTATTCTAGATTGTAGGTGCAAATTGTTCTGCATTTATTTTGTTGTTTTTTTTAAATTGTTAATGTCAGTTTTTGTCTTACATTACATACCTATTGATTTGTTTTTCTCACGTGACACTTTCAAAACCCTTCTGCTATTACAACGTTTTTGAAATAAAGAATGTTATTATTATTATTATTGCATTAATTACAAATCATTTCACACTTTTGAACATAGAGTGGCCGCATTTCAATCTTTCTTTCATGGTTCCTTTTCAATCCCTATGAATGAATAAGACTTCAGAAAAGAATTTAATATTATTATTCAAAGTGCTTATCTTAATAACTTCCCAATATTTTTAACAGAGTAAAAAATAAATTGTCAAATAACATTATTTACCCACCAATAATAGACAACTTAAATTTAATAAATAATCTCTTTTCTATTGCATATGTTGGAAGTTTATCAATTTAAATAAAAAAATTACTAAAATCTTTAGATCTGAAAATTTCATTTACCAATCAAAGAACTTTTTCAAATATATTGTGTCACAATAAAAATAAAATTGATAATTTTTCAAAAAATGGTGTACATTTTCTAAATTGTAGTACTTGTAAAGCAACATAATATATTGGACAAAATTGTAGAGACCTTAAATCTCGTATTAACGAACATCTAAGATCTTTACGACTAAACAAAACGGATTCGAATTTTGCTAATCATCTACTAGACACATCTCACACATTTGATTATTCCTCAAACATCAAATTTAAAAAAATGTAGTGAAAGACTTTTCTTTTTTAAAAAATACTACTAAATGAAAATAGAAAATACGAAAACTTAAATCCAAAAAAAATATAAACATTTGTATAGGACAATATTTGAACTATTTTGTATCCTTTTAATATGTATTGTCATTGTGTAAAATATTTGCACAAACAACTAGTAGTATTAAATTCACTCAGTATATTACATTTGTACTCGCGCACCTCTGTAAAGAGGGGGTAGGGAACATCCAAGGGCGATATTTTTAGCAATTAAGAATCATGTAACATACGAAAGCTAAACTAAGAAATATGAGTTTGCTTGAACCGTATGAGTTCTCATACCACAAAAATTCTATTGTTTGATAAATGTGGCCGATAATGATTTCCCAAGATACGTATCTAGATCTACGTGCTGTGAGACCATTTTGAATGAACTTTTGATGACTAATTCATGTAGTACACGTATAAGGTTTTTGTTTATGTTTTGGATGATACCTACACATTAATTTCAAAAATATGTAGTTTGTCTATATTTGATTTAATATTTTTTGCGATATTTAAGTTGAAAATTAAAATTGATTAATAAGACTTTTATACTGGGACAAGTGTTAATTATAAATGAAAGACTACGCTTGTGGGATATATTATAACATAAAACATGTTACATAAAATATATTAATAAAAATGTACCAAAACAATAACAATTTCAAACTTAAATGTCGTAAAAAGTACTAAATGAAATATAGGAAAACTACATATTTTTTAAATTACGAAAAAGATATCTTTCCTAGTTCGAGAAAATATACTGAGTGTTCTATTTAAAATAACAAAGTTGATACTCATTTGTTAGGTTTCCCATCGTCATTTGTTTGTTTTTTTAGTAAATTCTGGCGGTTCAGGTAAATCCCTAAAAGTTTTGTATTTAACATTTTCTGATATATCTAATAATAAAATGTGTAGTACGGTACGTTCAAAACATAAACAAAGACCCTATATACCGTGCCTTCAATTAAATTCCTCAATAAAGTAAGCTGTGATTTTTTTATGAAGTTGGCGACACTCAATTCATGGCTGTTCATAAGTAATTGCAAGATTAGGAAACTGTTGTCGAAAATTCTGTACACACTGATTAATTGAATGAACAAACTGTCCGTTTTCTAATTTACCGGTTTGAAAATAACTTTCAACAATATAAATATTTTGTGCTGTAATTCTAACATTTTATAAATGAATACAAAGTGTCAAGTTGACATTTGTTCAATTAAATATCAGTGCCACAAATCTTTAAGAGAAAAAACAATGAAATCATAGCCCACCTTAATGAGGAATTTAATTGAAGGCACGGTATAAGTAGATTGAAAAATACCAATTCCATTTAGAAAAAATATATTTTTTCAGTTTCATAGCAAAGTCTGTAACTTGAAAAACTATTGTTTTTTTTTACTTGTAGAATAAAAAAACAACTGTAGTTATTCTTATTTCTAATAAAATCTTTTTAAAAACTTTGTTGCAAGTCGGTTTTGATTGCAGTGGATCCCTCGAGCATCCTCTGTACAGCTATTTTGGTCTTACTTGGGGCCTCGTCAGCAGAAGCAATCAAAACCGACTTGCAACAATATTTTTAAAACTTTCAATATGCTTTGACAGCACGCTTGGCCGCCTTGTATGGGTTGACTTATTAAGTAGCTAACTAGCTGCAATTTGTCAATCCTAATGCAATGTTAGGTCAAAAAGTGATCGCAGGATGTCGCGATTTAACCTTCTTTAATAAAATTGCAAAACAAACACAGTAAAGTTTTTCTTTTAATAATACAAAGAGGTTATTCTGCTCGATATTTATTTAGTTTATTATGCGCAATAAAAATATTGTTTTTAACCGCTAGTTATGAATAAATTACTTCTACATTTCAGCTCTTTCATTCAATTAAAGAGCTGTAGATTTCGAATGCTTTGATTTAGAGCTATAGTTGCTTAATAGAAAAAAATGTTTATTTTTAAGAAATTTACCGAAATGTGAAATAAAAATTAAAGAGCTGTAGATTTCGAATGCTTTGATTTAGAGCTATAGTTGCTTAATAAAAAAATGTTTATTTTTAAGAAATTTACCGAAATGTGAAATAAAAATTTGTATATACCATTTAGCATTTATAGATATGTATAGAGAGTATCTCAAGAAAGGAAGTATGGAATAGTCTTAGAAGGAGAGGAGTAACTGAGAAAAGGCATTGCAAGTGTATACCAGGAAAGAAGAAATTATGTGAGAACAGGAAACATGAAGTCAGAAGAGTTCCTAACCAATGAGGGATTAAGGCAGAGAGGAGTACTTAGCCCAGTGCTTTTCAATGTAATACTAGACGATGGTCTAAAAGAAATTAAAGAAGTAACAAAGAAATTACAGGGTAAATCCAGGGTATAGGAACATACAGGTAGTGGAAATAGTTGAGAGTGCCTTCGCCGAAGATTTGATAATATATGCAAAGAATGGAAAAGACTTACAAGCAAACTTAAATTATTGGAATACATCACTAAAAGAGAGAAATTTGAAAATCAACATAGAAAAGACAAAAGTGATGACAATAGGAAAAAACGAGGAAAGAGTAATAATTGAAAGAGACATAGAACAAATAGAGACATTCAAGTATATAAGAGTAAATGTACACAAAGACGGAAAAGACGATATGTAAATAAACAGTGGAATAGAAAATACGACAAAGTTATACTATGCACTAAACAACACATTTATAAGAAAAAAGGAAATATCAGAAAACAAAAATAACAGTTTATAACTCAGTGTTCAAACCTATCCTAACATTGATTGTTGTCTTTATTTTACACAGTTTGTACGGTATAGTTTATTTCACGTAACTTGCATGTATTTCTCAAGTAAATATTTTGGACTTAGTATTTCATGTCAATTCCGTTTAAAGGTCATGTTCACGCCTGACGACTTGCCGTAACTATCATAAAACTATGAAATACTTTTATGACTGTATTTATTTCGTTTATCTGCTGCTCCTTCTTAACCAGTGATGTATCGTCATTTTGGGGATAATTTTTTTATTATTATTATTATTATTAATTACTTCTGGAAAGCTAAAATACATAAAATTTATTTATACATTTTTTCCATGTTCTCTTCTTTCACAATTGTTTCTTTGCCGGTCTATTCAAAATGTACTGGCAGTAACAGTAACCATACTAAACTTAAGTATAATGTTCCTCAGCGACATAAAAAATTAATATTAAAAAAGGAAACGGAAATGAAATGTCAAAAGGTTAAAAATTCTACCTTATTGTATGGTAAGCACCTAGAGCGAGAATTTTTCTCTTTGTACATAAGATCCTGGAATACATACTGGGAATTTGTAACGTATGATTCATAAAATTTCAGATATTTCATCGTATGCACAGAACGAATTAACTCAGCTTAACTTTAAGCGTCACTTAGAATGTGACTTGCACAATGTTATGAAACTTCAAATGTCACAATACAAACGTCACTCAAATTTAAGCTCAATTAAAGTCTTTGGTGCATATTATGGCCTTTAGCTAATACACAGTTTACTTTGACTTTCACATTTTTTACTTAAAATTCGTTTACCTTAATTTTACATAATTTTTAAATGAAATAGTAAATTACTAATTAATTAAATACCTATTTGTTGTAAATCGATGATACTCTAAAGCTTTTCTTTACATTTTTGGAAACAAATAAATGCTTATAAAGATTGTCTAAGTGTGGTGTGGTCCTTTTGAAAAGTACTCTATATTGAATACATATATTAATAAATTCGAATTTAAATTAGTAAAAGGAAATGTCTGCAGTTGGACAAAAAAAATAATAGTAGTTAAAGCTCGCTACTTAAAGTTCATATTCACTTTATTTGTTTGATTTATATGGTGGCGAATAGTTTCCTAAAGATTTATTGTAAACGTCCACGGTTGCCAAACGTTGTAAACACTTTATTAGATATCTTGAAAGCTATACCACTTTTACGTGATAAGTAGCAATACCACTTTTACGTGATAAGTGAGTACAAGTTACTTTATTATGCCTGTCGCGTAAATAGAAATCGCCAAAAAAAGCTTTCAGTGTGCTACTTATTTGAAAAATTAATAAAAGAGGCATACGACGGCAGAATAAATTTGACTGTAGGCGTAGTTATGTTTTTTATTACGTTAGCAACGCCCACATTGTTATTCGGCTTTAACCAAACGCATTGCGACTTGTGGTGGGGACGCATTGTGTGGATGCTACTTAAGTAACATATTTTGTTCGTCAATGTGACTTTTCATTTAAGTGCTATCAGTTAGTCAAGTAAAATGGAAAAAGAAGAGTTTAATCTCTCAGGAAAACTACTGCTGAAGGCTGCAAAGGCAGGGGAAGCCTTTGTACCACAAAAAACAAAACAAAAAACTGCACGAGAAAGAGTATTTCCGTTTTCAAGAACAGTTGCGTTCATAAAGGTTACTTACAATTTTATAGTGTTATTTTCCCAGTAATAGAGTGCCTTGAAAATTATACGCCCTCGGTCGGCGTGCACCCCACGGTTTGTATACACTGCCGACCTCGGGCGTTATAAACCTTATAACGCCCTTTGTACCTTAATAACTACTGTTTAAATCTAATAAATCACGCCATCTAGTGTTTGTCTTTTGTTTAAGGTGAAGTGGGGTAAATGTGATAAAGGGGCAATTGTGATAATGTGTCATAATTTTAACGCAAATTCATTACTCCTGCTGCCATATACCTTACAACTCTTTAAGCTTGTATACGAATAAGCACAACACTAGATGGAACGAAATTACCTGCTAGTGTAGCTGCAAGCGGGGAGACAATCGCTGGTCATAGCACAGGTCATAATATAAGGTAACACTCAAGTTGACATGTGTTTAGCAATATTCTTGATCGAGATATTTTATTTTTGCAAAAACCAAAATAACTAATAAACTACAATAATTGTTATACTAGCTCCATTCCATGGTAGATAGACATCATGGTAGATAGACATCATTATCACATTTGCCCCAAACGCTGGGGTAAATGCGATATACTGACATCGTTTTAAAAAAAAATTACCTAACATTTTTCTTCGTGAACTATTAAAAAACTATATCACATTTACCCCACTTCACCTTATATGTTTATTTATAAATTATAAATAAAAAAATTAAAACAAAATTTGTTATCTAAAATAATTTCAACTTCAACATTCCCAATCTTCGTATTCAATTAAAAAGGGATTTATATTTCACCTTTACTAAGTAGTTAGCTCTAATTTTCATAGGTTTTTAATGAAGCTTATTATTATACTGTGAATATATCTTATTCTGAAACATGTAAAACACACATATCCGTTTGTTGCTAGAGTAACGTAATAATTAATTGACAGCAATGTATTAAAGGGTGTATTTTATTTTGAAACATAGGTTGTCAAAATAACTTCAGCTTGTTGAAATTTTGAAAGAACGGACAGGAAAAAGATATTTAGAATTGCTTGAGCACAGAGTTCTGCCGACCCTCAACGCTTTAAATTAAATATTGATGGTGAGGTTTGGTACCAGCATGATGGTGCGCCGGCGCACAATTCTCAGATAATCCGAACCTTTCTAAAAGTCCGTTTTCATGCTCATGCAATTTGCACAAATGTGGTTGTGCACCCAAATTTGCACAAGGGAGTCATTGCATGAAAACGTAATTTTTTTGCTTGCACAAGCCAGAAAGTTTGGCAAACTGCATGCATTTGCGCATACAAATTTGTATGCGCAAATGCTTGCAAAAATCCATTTGCGCAAATTGCTTGAGCATGAAAACAGACCATAAACCAAAGATTTCCAAACCGCTGGATAGAACGTGGAGGAGCAGTAGATTCGTCCGCAAGGTCACCCGACCTGTCTCCAAACGATTTCTTTCTTTGGGCATATATCAAAAATAAGTTTTAAATATAGAACCTATAAACAATATCGTTTAAAAAATAAAATACGAGTGGCTGCAAGAGAAATACCTCCTGAGCATATACGAAATACGATAAATTGAATTTTACAATCCCTAATGGTCCGTTTTCACGATCAAGCAATTTGCGCAAATGGATTTGTTCAAGCATTGGCGCATACAAATTTGCTTGCGCAAATGCATGTGCAAATACATGCAGTTTACCAAACTTTCTAGCTAGTGCAAACAAAAAAATTACGTTTACATGCAACGACTTCCTTGTGCAAATTTGTGTGCACAAGCACATTTGCACAAATTGCATGAGCGTGAAAACGGACCTTTAGGATACTGTTTGATTTTTTTAAATTTTGTTCCGTTACTTTATTTCTCCTATGGGCAAGTTCGCGTTTACGCTCGGAGTACGCTCTGATCAAAAGTGTGAGCGAGAGCGACTGCGTTTTACTGCATGTAAGGTTAAGAGTGAGAAAAAGAACTCCGATCGATCCGAGCGTAAACGCGAACTCACCCTATGTTTCAAAATAAAATACACGCTTTAATACATTGCTGTCATTTAATAATTACGTTACTCTAGCAACAAACGTATGTGGGTGTTTTGCATGTTTCAGAATAAGATACATTCACGGTAGTATGTATGTAGTAATAAAAGAAGTCTTTTTATTGTAATGTAGGCGTCAATCCCCGATAAAGAAATAAAACTTTGGTTTACCTAACAAGTACGGCATTATTTGCCTGCGGTTATTAAAAAAAGTGACATCTTTAATTTTTAAATAAACTAAGCCATTAGATAAGAATTTTCAGAGTTGATTCTGAATTCCTTAAAATATTGAGGGTGTTTTATTTGAAGAAACAATGTTGTCCGGTCATTACTTAAACGCATTAGACCTTAACGTGTATCGCAGGCGTTTTGTAATTGGAACTATAAAATGTATTTCGTTTATAACTTGGTAAAACTACAGTGAAATGTCAAATTTATTTAAGTGTCATTTTATTGTAAACGTAAAAATAAGTCCGTAACTACATAGCTTACATATAAAATATTTAAAAAATATTCACAGAAGATGTTGAAAATATTGTAAATTATCAATAATAAAAAAATTTCCTTATGGTGCCAACTTTTTGGCGGTCACTATAATAATACACAAATTTACCCGTATTTTTATGTTTTCCAAAAACATAATGCATACGCTTTATCGGTCACCGGTGTCTATATTACAAGACTTTTGAGACACGTTAGTTATCGACTGTCTGCCAGTTTTACAAACACACGAATATTAAGTACGAAGTCAAGTATTAAACAATTTCAATTCACATGTGAATGATAATACATAATACACAAATAAAATAACAATGAATAATAATGAAGTATAATCTATAAACGATGTTTCGACTGCTAATTTTCAGAAGTAGATAATCATGTATGTACAAGCAACATTTAAATAATGCATAAAATACGTCAAATAAATTCTAGCAACACTTCGTCAACTGCAGTTTTGTATTCTGTGTAGGTTAAAACCTTTGGATTTTCATTTTATATTTCATTTTTAAACTGCTTTTGTCCATTTTTCTTTTTCAGTGTTTGTAACAAGATTTGATTTTGCTCTTTTAAATTCCATTAATTCCGAATTTATAACTGCAATTTAGCATATTATTTTTAATCAGTTCCTAAGTGTAGCTTAGCTACAATGCTTCGTTTTCGTTACGCAGAGTGATAAAGTTCCTCATAGTTGCAGCATGTGAAACTATCTGAAATAGTACCGCCTGTTTTTGCACTAAGCTTAACATAATTATTGCAAAAAAATGTATGAGGTATATTTAAAAAAAAATCTAATTTGTTACTCTGCATATCGAAAACGAAGCATTTTAGGCTATGTTAATTAATAGGAATTTTTTACTTAAATCAGCTCAGGAATCACCTATTCAATTTTTTTTGCAATCATTAAGTTACACCCTGCAGTTTACGTCTAGAATAAAAATTTTTGTTTACTTTTTCATAACTAATTCCTTCTAGAAGGCTAAAGGATAAACAGTGTCCTCATTACGAATATTTTTAATTACTTCGAATCTAATTAAACATAATGGATTGAATTGTTTAAATAGGTTTTGGTTTCAACAAAATCAATAGTTTCAGAAATGTGTAGCCCCGAAAATTAATTGTAATGATTTTTAAAAAATTTTTAAACGTGTCCAGAAATTACAATCAAATATATACATTCAATTTAATGTTATACCGACATGTGCGTGCACATGCATGTCTTACTTTAATGTGTTCTGCTTAATATAAGATTGTACTCCTCATACGTTTAATTATGGTTTCACTTTTAATTTATTATGACAACCAATGCGACCTGAATTTTAATGTATTGAAACATAACTGACAAACAATGTCGTCTTGTTTAATTACGTTACTCTCCAGTTATTCAAGAAACAATCAAGTACTAAAAATTTATTGTATAATTAAATAACAAATAAAAAATAAAATCCTCAAACTTAATCTATTCGCAAACCTAAAATCATAATTACAATCTGTGAAAACAATTCACCACTGAAATAGTTGGTTATTTAAGATTTTGCCATATTATAGAAACAACGTCCGACTATTGCTACTGCTACACCCAATAAAAAAACAAATAAATATACAAAAATTTGTGTCGGTATGCCCTTCCTTTTCTCTGTTACAAGCAGAGACAAATTCATTTTTTTGTTGTTGTATGGTGGGTAGCGAATGGACTGCAATTTTTCCGCAATGACACAATAATTTTTCTGTAAGATGGCCTTCTTGTGCGTGAAAACGTCGAAATTTCTTTTTCCATGATAAGACCCCATACCACTGTTGCCAACTCCTCCAAAAGGCAAGTTCTCGCAAGTGAAGTGCATCAACGTATCGTTGACTGTAATTCCCCCACACGAAGTAGATTCCAATATTAAGTCAACATCAGTGTTATTTTTCGAAAATACATACATGGCCAATGGCTTATCCCTTACGTTGATGAAATTGATCGCTTCGTAAACACTTTCCACGTTGAAAATAGGCAAAATCGGGCCGAAAATTTCCTCTTGCATCACCGGGTCTGAGGATTTTACGTCGATCAGAATCGTCGGGCTTATGTATTTTTCTTTAGGATCGCTTTCACCACCCACTGCGATCTTTGCACCTTTGAGAAGGTTCACAAGTCTGTCGAAGTGTTTGTCGGAGATGATACGAGCCAAATCCGGCGATTGTTTAGGATCGTCGCCGTAGAAGTCTTTTATGATTTTCCGGGCGGCTATCAAAAATTTGTCTTGCACGTCTTTCGAGCAAATGATATAATCAGGAGCGATGCAAGTTTGTCCTAAATTGACGCATTTGCCCCAAATTATTCGTCGTGCTGCTAAGTCTATATTAGCGGTTCTGTCTATGTAAGCAGGGCTCTTACCCCCAAGCTCCAAAGTTGTGGGTGTGAGATGTTTAGCTGCAGCGGTATGCACGATTTTGCCTACCATTGATGAACCTGTAAAGAATATGTAGTCGAATTTTTCTCTCAAAAGTTCTTCTGTTTCCAGTATGCCACCTTGATAAACTTGATAGCATTCCTTATCTAAATATTTGGGAACTGTCGTCGCTATATATTCAGCACATGCAGGGGCTAATTCGGAGGGTTTTAGAATCACGCAGTTACCAGCTACTAAGGCGCCAGCTAAGGGTAAGAGAGTAAGTTGCAACGGGTAATTCCAAGCACCAATAATCAAGACGACGCCATAGGGATCGCTCTTTATAGTTAATTGGTCGAAGACATTTGCTAGTTCTTTTGACGGATGCTCAGATTTGGTGTATTTCTTGAAATTGTAGAGAAGATTCTTGACGTCATTTAAGAGTAAAGATATTTCACAAGTGTAAGCTTCCTGAACTGGTTTCCGCAAATCCTTCTGCAGTGCCGCAACCATTTCATCCTGTGTTTCGGAGTACATTTCGTAGAGCTTTCTCAGTTGAGCTTTCCTGAATTCCAACGATCTAGTTCGTCCTGCGTTGAAAGTTGAGCGGGCAATTTGAACGTATTCGCTCGCCGCTTTTTTAAATACGGTTCCATTTCGTTCGATCTTGCGCGATGGTTCTTCTATGTCGACGACGGCGATGTTTGTGTAGCCATCCTGGGGCACTTTCACTTTCGGAACTATGGGTTCACTTTCTTTAGACATGGTAGGCGGAATATCTGCGGATGCGGTGCACCGTAAAGTTGAAACCGCACTGTATCAAGTTTGTGTGCGAATAGCCATAGAGATAATAGTACTGTGCGCATGATTTGAGTCCGTCGGCGTCAGAGTTTGTAAGCAGTTGACCTTGCCTTCGGAATTGTTAGAATGACCCTTGGGTGCGAAATAGTTCAATGTTTACGATAAATCAGCGCGAAGTTCACTAATTATCTGAAACGGTGGCAGGTGCGAACAGAAGCTGAAAAAACCGATTGCTTTCTACGATTTTAAATATTACCGAGTAAGAAAATAATTTGTTTACAAATAGATCAGAGATTTAATAGATTATTTTTGATATTGTACTTTGTTAGATAATAAAATAAGGTAATTTAATTTCATGACTTTCTAAAAATGTCCGTTAGATAAGAAATAAAAATAAAAGTCTATTTTTATTCTTCAACACAACAGATCAAAAATTGTGAATTATGTTCGAATGTTATTCTTCTCTAATATGTATTATGAATATCATATACAGGTTGAAATTAATAAATAAAGTAAAACCACACAGATTACGGAAAATTTTTTAATTAGTAAATAAGAATGATACTGCCTGACAAACACAACACGACGTTTTATAAATTAAAACAATAAAACTGCAATACAGTTTTACAAGTATTACTCCCCTTCACCGCAACGACCCTGACCGACTTATTACGTGACGTAGGTATCAACTAGTCCCCAAGAGTAAAATCGATATTTTTTAGGCAAAAGTATAAGTATTCACGAGGAATATTAAATCAGAATTTATAAAGGCCTGCGTCAAGATGCGTATAAATTAACTAAAGTGATGAGATCGACCTAAGCTGATGTAAAAGCTTCCGCACCGATGTGAATGTTTTTGTAATCGGAGGAATAAAATAATAACATTAGATACAGCTGTAAAGTGCATGAATTTTCGTTCAATGTAATGCTAGTGTCGTTCTGTGATTTTGGGTAAAATTTTACACTGTAATTTTCTTGAAAACTATTTACTTTTTGTTAAGTATCTTTAGCATTTACGGTGATATATTACTGCTTTCAGGCTTATCACAATTATTAAAGTCACCCAGTATTTAAATTACTATGATTTGTTAGCCTAACATCAAAATTGATAGTTCGAAGCTCTATTCCTACTTTTTAACAAATAAAGAAAAATGTAGTTCAGTTTGAATTCTTTTATAATAAATATGGATATGAAATAAAATAAATTGGACAGAAAAAAATTATAATATACTATTTGCGTATTAATTTTGTAATGTTATTCTTTATTTATTTATTTTTTTTCATAATGTCTGTATGAAATTATTTAAACACGCGCTTTCTTTAAGTAAATTAATATAATTTATTAATGAAAATATTTATGTTATTGACTTGTCATATGCCCCTGAAGTCACAATTACTAATGAATATTATTATTATTATAATTATTATTATTATTATTATTATGTCGTTCTAACTCGTCAAGGATAACAATTCTCAACTCAACGTTTGAAAAATAAATAAACGAATTGTTAAGGAAAACTAAAAAAAGAATCGTAAAGATAATTGGATTTCTTCTTTATAAATTTTATACTTTTATTTTAATTTAAAAATAATAATAATGAACGTATCTAGAAAACTATAAAAATGATCACCAAGTCAGTAAAATCTGTAGTAGTAAGCAGAATTAGCAGACATTTTAATTTTGCATATTTCTACAAAAAGCTTTTTGAAAATATTAGATTTATTATACAGGGTTAGTTAAAAGTCTGGAAACGGTCATTTATTGCCGTTATTATTCATTTTAGGAAATTATGTTCTTTATGAAAGTTTTTTAGGAAATTTTATCTACAATTGAGAATACTTGAATTTTTTTTCTTCAATTGTTTTTGAGTTATGCCTATCTGCGTAATTTTTTTAAATGGAAACTTGTTAATTTTACTCAACCATTCGGTAGAGTGTTTTTTTCTCTTTACAATAGTACTCTTGTTTTTTTTTTTTTAGAATTGAGGGTTTTCTGAAAAAAAACATATGTCTTTTTTGTGAAATTGAAAACTCTAGTTAAAATATTTATTTTAGTTAGGTAGATCTAGACAAAATTGAAATTATCGGTCACAATCTTATCATTAAAAACAAAAGCAACAAAAAAAACTAATAAATAACTAAGTAAATTAAATTAAATGTTCAAATTGTCAGGATGCGCATTATTAAATAAATTACAAACGTCTTGTAAACTTCTACGTCTATCTCCATAACCCAGCATCATAAATATTTCAATTTTTTGACGTTCATTTAAAGTCGCCATTGCTAATATTAACAGCAGTCATTTGCACAATTGAATTTGACGTAAACAATAACCACTGATAAAGTTACTCGCTCGAGTTTGTTTATCGCTTACTTAGATGTACCTGACCTAGGGTTAATAAGCATGCACGACGGGAAATGAATACTTGAAATATTGTTTTTTTCTTCAGAAACACCTCAATTCTAAAAAAACAAAAACAAGAATGCTATTGTGAAGAGAAAATTAACAAGTTTCCATTTAAAAAAATTACGCAGATAGGCATAACTCAAAAACAATTGAAGAAAAAAAAATTCAAGTATTCTCAATTGTAGATAAAATTTCCTAAAAAACTTTCATAAAGAACATAATTTCCTAAAATGAACAATAACGGCAATAAATGACCGATTCCAGACTTTTAACTAACCCTGTATAGAAAATTTTCTTATTGTCAAAATTTAAATTATGATTACCTATTAAATAATGTTGTTAGCGTTGATTTTTAAAAATAAGTATACGAGTATGTATTTTCTTTATATTTAATGTGATTTTTAATTACTGACTCAATAAGGTTTATAGGATTAAGGGCTGATTTCTCGATCACAAGTTATCTTTAGCTACTAGTTTCTTGCCATAGAAACAACTGTTTTAATTAAATGTTACTATGGGAAAAAGCCGAAAGTTAAAGTCAACTTGCAGTTGCAAACCCTGGCTTAAGGCCCGGTCTTTTCATCGCCAATTAACTTTATCTGGCGATTAATTCCCACAGTAATAATTGTGATTACAATCATTACTATGGGAATCAATCGCCAGATGGAAAGACCAAGCCTTAATTGCTTAAAATTGGTTAAAATTATTATAAATAAAAAAGTATCTACGACGATTTCTTTCCAACGCTTGCATAACAATTTCAGGTAAAGCAAGATAACCCACAACTGTTTATAAAATTTGTTTATTAAAGGAAGAAATGAGGTATCTACGGTGCACTCGCGCTAACTTGAACTAATTAAAACTGGCTGTGTTCATGTTTGCGCGATTGTTCATGTTTCCGAGATGCAGTCTTCATCTCTTAAAAACAATTAAAAACATGAAACATCACTTTCAACTTTTATTTGTGTCCCACATATTATGTATTTTTGGAAAAAAAATGAAGTAAGAAGTGATTCTTTGGACTTTGCGCGATTGTTCATGTTTCCAAAATACAGTCTTCATCTCTTAAAAACAATTAAAAACATGATACATCACTATCAACCTTTATTTATGTACTACATATTATGTATTTTTGGAATAAAGTGAAGTAAGAAGTGATTCTTTGGACTTATGTTGTAAATTTCTGTAGTATATAAAGTAGCTGTTCATGTTAGCGAGGTGCACTGTTCACGTTAGACAGTAGTCAATGCTAAAATTTAGATGTTCACGTTATGCAGGAGTTTACGTTAAGCAGTGTTCACGTTAGCGCGAGTGCATTGTATTTCACAATACAGGGTGTTTACGATCTTCTCTATATCCTTTTAGGGGGCGATAGTATACCTCAGAAGAAATCGATAGACCTTAAAACGCCTTAGTAAAAGTCGTCTCGTAAGCGAGATAATAAATCTTTTATTTATTACACTAAATGGTTAATTTGTTTTCAATTCTAGTAATCTACTACTTAATCAGCATTGTCCACTACAAAAGATGTTCGAAGTTATCATCATATTGTATAGAATATCTACAGTTGGTTCTTGTCCGATCTTGTTGGTGTATAGTGCGCGATTTAGTGTCCGCTTAAAAGATTTTGTGGTATAGAATATCGATGGGCCATCCCGATTTTTAAAGAACAAGGTAAAAATAATAAAATTTTCAGTCAAACAAAGGTGATAGAAAAACTCAATTACTGATAACAACTTTGCGTGTCAAATAACAAACGTAATAACAATTATTGAAAAATAATTTTTGCAACCGCCCAAGATTACTTTTTATGTTTTTTGTTATACTGATTAAGTAGTAGATTACTAGTATTTAAGACAAATTAATCGTTTAATGTAAAAAATAAAAGAATTATTATCTCGCTTATGAGCTCCTTCTGAGGTGTACTATCGCCCCCTAAAAGGGCGAAATATCTACAATTTTTTTTTTTTTTTAGAAAAGTATATAAAACCTTTAATTTCTGTTCATTTTATCATTAATGCTTTCGCAAATAACTCTTTTGAACAGTCACTAAACAATTTGGTATAGATGTGTTTTAAATTCTCTTTTACAAATTCGAAAGATTTATATGAAAATTAGAAATTCAGGGTGTGTAATAACTAAACAAATATTCTCATCACGGGATTTTGTGTTAAAGATTGTACCGACAAATACAGGTGAACCATTTAAGTTGTGACTGCGAAATATCTAACGAAGGAAGCGTTTGCGAAAGAAATATTTTAAATAAAAGTTAATAGCGTATAAGGGGAAAAGCGAAATGCTGTATATTTATTTATTTCTCGTACAAAAAAATGCCATTTTGAAACACACAAATTGATAGCAGCACGTTATGTATTGCTAAGAATTCGGGGTTCTCAGATATAATCGTCGTTTAATTTAAAAACATTAGTCGATTAATACAACAAAACGCAAAATAACGAGCCGCAATATTTTTCTAACAAATAACACTTCGATAACTTAAACGTTGTACTAAACTATAATTAAAGCAAGTTCTTGTCCGTTATTAATCGCACCCGTCGCTCTCCAAATAATATCTATAATATTACATATTATATTAAATTAAATTATTACGGGCTGAAATGTACAATGCGTTGCCGTCGACAGTGAAATTTAAATCTTATGCAGTGTTTAGATCACTGGTTAAGGGCCAGTTTCATAATCGAATTTAAAGGAGACTTTAAAGTTAAAGTCACTTTGAGATGTCAAAACAAATATGAAAACACATTTGTTTACACATCTGAATGCGACTTTAATTTTAAAGTCTCCTTTAAATTTGATTATGAAACTGACCCTAAGTGTTTTTATTCTATTGAGGAATTTTTCATTAATGACTTTAGATATATGACTGATTAACATTTTGCTTGATTTTTCATTTATCTACCTATTTCTTATATGCTTATATTCATTACGTGTGCAAACATTATAATTATGTAAAGCATTAATTGATTTAAATTGCCCGCCGAGTTCTGTCTTTATAGTAACATGTGTCCAACAATTATTGTAGTCCTGGGTGACTGTGGAGTCAAATATTTTTAACTAATTATTATTTCAAATGGCAATAAAACATTAAATACGTAAACAGGAATTTATTTGTTGTTTAACAGTCAATATTTGAAACGTCAATTCAACGATACGAAGCAAGAATCGACATTTATGTTTAATTCCACAGCCACCCAGGACTACAATAATTGTTGGACACATATTAGAAGTACATACAGTTTGTTAAATGTACCTAGATACAATAGCTACATATAAAAATTGGTTTTACTAGTGCCGTTTGTCAACGACGTGCGTAAAAAGATTCATTTAACAAACTGTATTTTCATTCTCGAAACATTCTGGCAAAATCTGGAACTATCTAGCGTTCGAATCGAAATTGTCTGGAAAAATCTAGAAAGTAGATGGCGTGACAATTCTAAAAATAAACTCATCGGCACCTCGAATGTAAGAGTGTTTTCTAACTATCTACATTTGTATGATCTGTCAAAATGCACAATTTAACGTAAGTCACAGGTACTATTGTTGTTCAGGACTGTACACAACATTTAACTTATGATTAAAGGAGACTCTTATCCATTGAAAATTTGTATAACAAATTCTTTTTAATCTTTAACTTATGATGTTATGATAAACACAAACATTTGTATCACATTTACATTTCTAAGTTTAACGTGCCCGTAGCTGAAGGTCACTGTTAATGATAGTGCTTCACCTGTAATTAGCTTATCTCAATCATTTCGCATTCTGAGAAGACTGTTAGACTGTTGTCATTTAGGTATACCTAGTCCTAAACATGTATTATTATTCATCTGCTGCTTATCTGCACATCTATGTCTCATATTTCATGCGTTTAATGAGTAAATGTTGTATATAAAACAGAAAAGGAGATATTAATCGAGTTATATGTATACAGGATGTTATCAATTAAGGTGGCAATAATTATACCACGTATAGAGGACATCAAAATATTGCGATTTAACCTAATTTATCCAAAAGTTTTTCGTTTCTGAGATACAAACTCCTAAAGGGACAACTCGGAAAGTATATTTTTAAATATTTCTGAAACGGCCTAAGATAGAGGGTTTGATATGTAAGACAACTGAAATACAGGGATGGATGTCTTAGGCAAAATTGAACATTCTTCACCAGTGCCGTAGATCCACACAGAGAAAAATTTTACGGAGTTAAATTCATCTCCTCCATAATTTGCAACTAATATCTGTTTTTTTTTTGTTAGATCTAACTAAAAATTAATGTATTTTTTACTTTTTCGGATAAATCTTTTGGAAGTAGTTAAAATTAAGGTGGAATTATTTGACTCCGAGGAAATGAAAAATTCCACCACATTAACACCGTAAGTAGTCAAGCTTCACATACTCGATTTTTACATACATAAAGTGGAAGTATATACCGAAATTTGTTAAACACCTTTGTAGAAGTTGTTACAATTTTTCGTGATGATGTGACATCTTTCAACAAAGAATTAAAATACTCTTAAAATTTGTTACGTTTGAACACCTGCTTCAAGGCGTGTTGCATCTTTGATTGAAATACAGAATTTTCGAATTAAATATCAACACTATAAAAAGAGGGAATTACCTACTTTATCTCCTTCTTGGAGTTAAGAAAAGTAACTACTTTAAATCTAACACCTTACACGGATGGTCTCCAGGGAACTACCAAAAAGAGTTACATAGAGTCCGTTATTTTTTCCTGTGCAGGGTAGTAGGTTACCGTAGAGTAAATAACTTTTTTATTGTCACTTTATTGAGAAATCTGAAACAAAAACGGAAAAGTTCGAATAAAATTATACAAGAAATGAATAAGTTCCATCTTCACCAGATTAACCGTTTTCGAGATATTCAGGTCGAAAGATTACATTGCTTCAGAATTTTGAAATTAAAAAAAAAAATCAAATATGCCTTGATTAATTCTCAAATTAATTGAAAAATACAAAAAAAATAAGTATAAAGTAGGTGTCAGAGTTGAAATTTACAATTGGGGTCAAACTAAAAATAATTATCATTATACAGTAGACGTCAATGAATGAATCAATTCAAGAATATGCTTCAATGCAATAAATAACAACAACAAATATTTACGTGACCTTTGATAATATCAAAAGCCTATTATGGAAAATTGTCTTTAAAATGTGTAAAATACATTTTTTTTACAATAACGCACAGGGATTTTATTTTCAAAGTCACTTCGCCATCATTACTTAAGAAAAGCTAGTAATATTGTCAACTAGATGTTGTACTGCAATTTATTCGTTTATTAAGAGTAAAGAACTCTATAACACGTAATACTGTCTGTTCCTAAATAGCATTGTTCAATATTGAAGCAATTGATTCTTCCGCTGTGCGTGTCTTTATGAAATTTTAATGGACATTGTAATACTATCAGCTGCAACAGAACTTACGAACTCAATAATGTTAATGGTAGGTTACATTTATTATAAATGTATGATGATTGCGACGTTGTACATTTGTTTGTAAATTTTTTAAATTGTCGTAACTTAGTTATTAAATTTTTACTTGCGTTTCATTAATTTATGTCTTTCGAACAAAGTTTCAGTAAAGGCTATTTGTGCTACACCTATACAGGGTGATTCTAGAATAGACCGGCAAAGAAAAAATGCAGAAAGAATAGACATCACAGAACATGGAAAAAACCTTAGAATTTTATTTATTTTAGTTTTCCAGAAATAACTGATGAAATATTGTAATCCAAAAGACGATGTGCACTTCCATGGCGAACAAATAGTAGGCGGTGAATGAAATAAATACAGTTATGAAAGTGTATTATAAAGTTTTATAATCGCATTGTAAAAACGAATGGATTCACAAACATTTCTTCTTTCGTCAGTGTTTCTTTTTGTAGGTCCATTCAAGAATCACCCTGTGACTATGTGTACAATCAGGTTTCTACCAAAAAATATTTGTTTTTCTGTTGACATAAATGGTCATCCATATTATTTTTGTATGTACTTTTAGCCTTTAGCCTTAGCTCAAGCGGCTATAGGAATAAAATTTCATGTCTTAGCTGAATACAGATTGGCATTTGACTAATTTTTATTTTAAACTTTTACAAAATGCTTTTTACAACTGAACAGAAGGCCTACGTCATGGAATCTCGATCTTAATTAAAATTATTCAAGTGCGTCTGTTCTACGTTAAGACATGAGTTTTCTTCCACAGCCTCCTGAGACCTGAAATTTATTGAATCATACGTTACTTCTTCCTAGTTTTATAGTTATATTCACTCTCTAAGTAGAGCTTTTCCTACGGCTAAGCCGGGCGGTCACTGAACGCCAAACTAAGCTAAGCTGAGCGAAACTAAGTTTTTTGAAAATTAGCTCCAACGTAATCTTACGCGGACGAGGCATCCGAGCGAAGATAAACATTGTTTTTATATCTTTGCTATTCTAATTTCGCTTTCCTTAGCTTTAATTGTTACGTCCGCGTAAGATTACAGAGGCAGAGTAAAATAAAAATCTTGAGAGTGCCCTAAACCTTGTCTTACAAATTGGCAGAAAAGTTTGATAATAGGGGCATTCAACAAACAAATCGATTGATTACAATCAGATTGAATCGATTTAAATCGATTCATGAAAACACTGAACGGTGGCGTGACCGGTATAACCCTACTTTCTATAATATTTGGTATTTAACTATTCAACAATAGCAATATCACAATATTAGCAGTGCGGTTAAGATATTTCTCTAACAAATCTTTGAAGTAAACAATACACTGTTCGCAGTTGAATCGCAAATTTTTTACGATGGACAATTTCACGATCGATGTTGAATCGATTCTGATGCGTTGAACGCTAAGCCGTATGCAATCATAAATCGATTGTGTCCGTTGAATGCCCCTAATGGCATATCGTAGGAACGATTGAAACTGCTGACACAGTGACAGTTTAAAAATGGCAACTCCACTAAAGCACTGCACTAGGCAGGAACAGTGTTCTGTTCTTCGTTTCTTGCGCAGCGAAGGAGTAAAACGGTAAAACCCATTGATATTCATCGTAGAATGAAGCTGCAATATGGAAATTCATGCTTGTCACTTCAGCAAGTGCATGAAAGGAGCAACAAATTCAAAAACGGGGTGATTTTCACATAGATCTCGGCAGCAAAGGTTATGCTAACCCTTTTTTAGGATGCAAAAGGGGTAATTTGGGAGGACTACATGCCTAATGGGGTTACTGTTACTAGTGCTACATATTCAGAACTCCCGAAGAACCGCCTTAAGCCTGCCATTAGAACCAAAAGGCGAGGGTCTCTGAGTAAGGGTATTCTTTTGCAACACAACGCGCGACCACATACTGCGCGTGCAACGGCGGCGACCATTCAAGATTTGAAGTTTAAGTGTCTAGCACATCCTCCTTATTCCCCTGTCCTCGTTCCAAGTGATTATCATGTCTTTGGTCCACTTAGAGAGGCATTAGGTGGGAAGGCATTTCAAAGTAATGATGAAGTGATTCAGGCGGTGCTTGAGTGGCCGTGCACACGACCGAAGGAATTTTTTTCTTCGGGTATTCAAGCACTTCCAAAACGGTAGAGGAGATGCATAGAACGTAATGGGGATTACGTCTAAAAATAACATACTTGCTTTTGACATCGCTTTAATAAATTTTGTTTGACGTTTTTAAGGTTTTCATTTGACTCTGCCTCGTAGATGCTGAAGTAGAAAATGAGCAACAGTATATTATATTAAACGAATGGCTGATTCCCCCAGCAGACCGCAATCTGGGTGATCCAGCAGTGGTTCAATTCAATCATGCTCACTAATCTACTAGGCGAGTGACAGAAAATTCATTTGGCACTTTAAAAGAAAAGTTCCCCTGCTTAAACTACCTGCGGGTTGACTCTAGCTTTGCCTGTGAAGTGATCAAGTATTGCTTTACTCTGTGCAACATCTCAAAAACTGAAGATGATGTGAAACTATTTTACATCCTGTGGAAAGAGATGAAATAGGAGATGGTGAAGCTGCGCAGTGAGAAGACAACAAACATTAATAGATTTTTCCGATAATATATCAAAAGTGTAATATAACATACGAATTGGCTATTGCGTTTTTTTTTTTATATGGAAAAAAATTTAATTTTTAAGCTTTTTGGAGGCGTAAAATATTTTCATACGTTGTGTTTTCTTTTTATGTGAGTAAATCATAATTTCTAAACGTAAAAGTTTAAAAAAAAAATGATTATACAGGTTGTCTTACGAAAAACGCTCCAAGCCTAACTCCGTTATTTATAGACTAATTTTTTATAAAAAGACATTTTGCGTAATAGACTAGTTTACTTCCTTTTTTACGAAAAATGTTTTCTAAATATCAAAGTGTTGCACATTATTTTATTTAGAAAAAAATATCTCTACCAGATATAATAATAAAAAATACACAGGGCCATTTAAAAAAAATGAAAGTTGACAGTCGTTTGACCTTGAAGGTAATTGAAAAAAAAAATGGAAACTTGACTCACTTTATAGTATTTTTAGTCTCATTTTATTCGCCTTTTTGTTTGTTAAAATTATTCTGCGTGGTAGCTCATGGGGTAGCAGTATTCGTTGCTATTTGCTATTCACGGCACAATTTACAGATCAGAAAATAGTCGTGCGTTGTCGCGATTATATGACATGTATGCAATTACGCGCTACCTTTGCGTAAGTCTTGTTGGTCGTCGGAATTGTAATGAAATTCTCGAGCTACTGTTCTGCTAATGAGGCCCCAAATAGGGCCGAAATAGCTATACAGAATATGCTCGGGGGCCCCATTGTAATCCAGCCGACTTGCAGCCAAACATTTTGCAACACTTGCATTATTTATCTTCTGTGAATCGCTATTAATCGCACACAAGACTCTAAATAGAAACTGTTTTAAACCTCACGTCAGCTTCAGCTTTTATATACAGGTATCTATCATCTTTCTAGAACTTTCCAGTACAATTCCAGCATCATCTACAGTGCTCGTCGAACTCCCTAGAATCATCGAGGCAATTATAAAACGGCGGCACGGGATGTAATAGTGTTATAGAAATTAATGTACACAGCATATTGCGGTGTTTATAAGGAGAACGAGAGATTTTTTCAATTTTTTTTATAAAGAAACAATTTGTAAAGAGTAAAGAAAATCTAGAGTAATGTATTATTTATGTTTTACAGGATTTGTTTGCATAATTATTAAATTCAAGTGTGTTTTTCAGATATATTAAGTTTATGTAAATATTTATAGAAATAGGCAATTTTAAATTACATGTATATTACAAGTAAATTATTTAGAATTTTTGAAATGTAAATACGTAAGATTTAAGCTCAGAATTGTAATATTTAGAATATGTAATTGATTTAATAATGTCATGACGACCCGACGTTTGAAGGAAACTGTAAGCGGCAGTGCGGAGTTTGAGTATTGAATCAATGAGGGCGCCGCGTGAGCTATTGTAAATTAGAACGACCAACACAAGTATCATTACCTTGTCTCTGGCTCAGACGTGGATTCAAGTTAGGATCAAATATCAACTCGGATCTAACGTAAGTAATCACTGGTTTTGCGAAAAACCACGCGAACAAATATAAAACTTCGACTCTCTGAACTCTTTTACGATAGGTATTTGTTTGTACGATTATTCAGAACTTGAAATTAATAAACCGTTGTTTCTGTCACCTTCTACGAGCATTCTTTTTTATTTACACGCTCGCGAGTGCCATCTACATCCAAAATTCATCACATAACAAATACACTGCACGAGGAAGAATCCAGCCTACGAGATACACTGCAAAATACATCAGAGGGGCCAGGAGCCGTCACCGACATCAACAAAATAAGAATAGCAATAAACAAATAAGATTTTAACTACTATAAACAAAACAAAGATTTAGAAAATATTGACAGAAAATTACCCTGAGAAAGCAACGAACGCTAAAATCTGCAAGAGTCCCACAACACAGCAATATGTACTCGTGGCCATCAAATAAGTTATCCCTTCATGTTATTGACCTTATTGACCTACAGTGGAAACAATGGCTAACGTACGGCTACCGTCTCCCCACTTATATTGCCGCTAAGGGTTATGTGTCACGAGTGTATATTTCAAATTATTTGAAACACTTCTTAAAATGTATATGTTTCGTAACTTATTCAATGCCTTTGATGAAGCAACCAAAGAAACCGCGAAAGGTCATATACACGGTGATTCAAAATTGTGTCTCGATATTTTCAGGGTGAATAGAACATCTTCTGAATCCTTTAAGTTATCAAACTAATAATTGAGACTCAGCATAAGGCATCCAACTAAACATTTACAACGTATTCGTCAAATCCTCCCTCCTTTTTAAGTGGTAGTTTGAGGAGGTCATTTTCTGGTAACAAAATGCAATAGATGTATGCTAAATTTTAAACCTCAATTACTAGAAAACCGTTCGGATTATCGAATTACAGCCAGAGAGCCTTTTTGTACCAAATAATCTAAAGAATATTGTCTCATCAAATTTTTAATGAAATATGTAAAAAGGAGGGAGGATCTAACAAATACGTTGTAAATGCGCAGTTAGGTGCTTTATACCTGAGTTTAAAATATTAGGGCCAGTTTCATAATGAAATTTAAAGGAGACTTTAAAATAAAGTCACATTCAGATGTGTAAACAAATGTGTTTTCATATATGTTTTGACATCTCAAAGTGACTTTAAATTTACAGTCTCCTTTAAATTCCATTACGAAATTGGCCCTTGTATGATAACTTAAAGGATCCAGAAGATATTGCTAAAAAAAAACAATATTTTCCACCCCTTTTTCAGTACGTAATTAATATTGCGTTCATAATTTATTTATTAAACTCTGTTTTCTTTTTTAATTGTTTTAATTTCTTACTATCATTAGCTTCGAACTATTTATTTATTCTTAAAATACTGATTTAGTTTTTACTCTGTCATTTTGTTTTATATTTTATAATTTCAAAAGCTTTTGTTAAATCCGACTTATTTTTTATACATTAATAAAATTTTCATTTTCATTCTCGCGTCATCACAAAGATATGAATAATTTTGTGGTTGTATGAGAAACTGAAACCTGACTTCACATAACTGTTTTATTAAGATTTATTGTTAGCACTGTAGTTCGGAGGATGTCGTGTATAATTACATATAAAAAATTCATGAGTAAAACGTCGAGTACTTAATGCGGAAGTCTAACACAATGTTTTATACAAATGGCCAAGTTATTCCACTTGGGACAAAGTTACAAAAGCAACCTTGTAACAAACATAATCCAGAACAATGCTCTTTTAATTACATTAAACTATCATCAGGTCATTCATATACATTTCTACAACTAGCAAAATGCAGGCTTTAAATTTTCGAAAAGGATTAAAATTCAAATCAAATTTTTAAGTAAAATTCTTCATACAGCTTTGCATCATTGGTATGTATTTCTTCAATAGTTCCTTAACTATTTATTATAAATAAAGTTCGGATTTTATGTAAAAAGCATCTTTTTTATTATTAGGAATATCAATGTAAAATTTAGGACATATCCAAACTTCACTAAGATTGGCGATATAAAAAATTACATATTTTGCATAAACTGATGGTCTAGTGCATATTTTCGGTTTTCGTGCCTAAAATGCATATTTTCTACATTTCGAACATAAAATCGACATATTTTCACAATATCAATAATTAATTTTTATCAGAATTAGGTAAGCAAGAATAAAAAAAAAATCGCCGCTCTTATTTTTGCAGTTGACTGAAATGTTTAGTGTCGTACTCGCCGGGCGGCCCTTACTATATTACTTTATTAGTTTATTATGGTCTCCTCTGGTAGTTCCCCATTCTTAAGAATGGGGCTTGCAGATGTGTCGGATTATCTGAAATCAAATTTATAGCTTATCTTAAATAATTTAAAATTTTGCAAGCATTATTGCTTTTGCAATCCTAGCGTAAACTAATCAAATTCGAAATGCCGAAGGCCAATCGTTGTCTTGTGTCTGTGTGGATTAAAAATCATCCGGAGCTAACTTTGGAAAAAGAGGAACTTTTCTGTAAGGTCTGTGGGAAAGTGGTAAGTTTTTTTCCACTACATTTTTACGAGGCCCATTAATTCGCATTAATTAAGAAACATTTAATACATTTAACATATTAATTTGAAAGTTTTTAAATTTTGATTACATGTATGTATGGTATTTTATGAGATTATTATTATGTTCGATTAATAAAAGTATTTATTTTAAAGGTAAAGTTTGAGAAAAAATCACAAATTGACCAACCACATCACGACCGGGAGACATAAAAGAGAAACTGATTGATTACTTGTTTTATTTAATCAGAAACAACATGCATAAAAGCGCATAAATTTACGTACGAGAGCATATTTTTGACATATTTTTTTGGAAAAACGTGATATATTTATGCGCATATTTTTAACATTTCTTGTGCATGAAAATCCGAACTTTAATTATAAATATTTACATTGGTTCTTGTCCGATGAAATTTGTATCGACAGCTGTCGAACGACGGTGAAACGTAAAGTGTATAGTGCGCGATTTAGTGTCCGCTTAAAAGATTTTGTGATTTAATTATAAAGTTTATTTTCTTGAAGAATGGTTTTTACAGAAGTTGTAACTGTAAGTGCAGATATTTCGAAAACCATATGGCTTTAAGCCGCCTCCAGACGACATGGCCAACGTTAGCCAGTATTGGCTATTGAGTGATTTGCCATGCCGTGTGGACGAAATACACATGACCAATGAATGCCAACCAATCGCCAATGTTGGCATTGGAATGCATTCGCTATGAGGGCGGTTTTCTCGATACGCATCAAAGAGTTTAACCAACGTTGGCCTTCATAGGCCCTCACGTTTGTTTTTACGTCCAGACGATTTGAACAGTTTGCACACGATATTTCTAGGATGTTATTTATTTTTATGTATTGTGCGCGTTGAGTTGTACTAACATGGTGGCAAAGTGGATCTTCTGCTTTCGGATTACTGTTTTTTTTTAAATTTGACCAGAAAAATGTCGTCATCAGAGACCGATTGGAATAACCAGTTAATTTTGGAATTCTTCAGTCTTTATGAAAAATACCCAGTTATTTGGGATCCGAAAGAACTACACAAGCACTTGCAACAACCGCATCATATTCTTCGTTCTCCATATCTTTTTAATTTAACAAATATGTTGGTAGCTATTCGCTATACATTGGCCGAACTTTTTTATCTTTGAAGTTTGACAAGCAAATCCAGTCATGTGGACAGGCAATGTGCAAATGGTAAACTTGCCCAACGTTGGTTAAAAATTTTGTTGCCAATGCATTCACCAACGTTGGCTGACGTTGGCCATGTCGTGTGGATGCGGCTTTAGACCAATACATTTTACATACGTTTGAAATAGAATTTGACGAACTATTCAAATTTGTCAAAATGTACAGGGCGTCCCATTTAAATTTTCTGAGAAAATTTAACTTTTAATTGTTTGTGAGCAAACGCACTTGGAAGATGTTACTATTACTCGTAGAGATTATTCTACTCGATATTTACAATAAGTTATGCACAGTAAAAATAATTTTTTTGAC